>OW052182.1:179869810-181070603 GCA_932526625.1 Rhingia campestris
CGCTAAACGAATCCCTTGCACCATGGAATAGAATCTCCAACTAGCGCACTAGACACAATAGCATTACGTTTCGACGTCGACGAACGAACCGACCGACCTAAACACCGACCGGCCTGAACACGATTGATTTACGTAATCAAATTGCTGTTTTGTATCTAACACCGCGCCGCAGAGAGATAGAGAGAGTATCTGCTTTCCGTTTTGGGGAGACAATGTATCGCAACAACTATGACG
Source organism: Rhingia campestris (assembly GCA_932526625.1). Classification (NCBI taxonomy): domain Eukaryota; kingdom Metazoa; phylum Arthropoda; class Insecta; order Diptera; family Syrphidae; genus Rhingia; species Rhingia campestris. The sequence continues at coordinate 179,870,045 of OW052182.1, forward strand.
ACAATCGGCAACCTACTGCCTATGCCGGCGGATAGAACTTGAGAATACGCGCTATCTGTAGTTTGAATGTTCTGCGGCTGTGGGCGATGGTTCCGTTTGCGACACCTCTTCTTCCGGAGATGGTGCATCTAATCGTTTGGGAGGGGGTGGTGCGCGTTTGGAAACCCCCTCAAGGTGGTAGGTTATCGGAATTTATTAGCTCAGTGGCACAGAAAGAAATTGGTGTGTGTTATGTGCGAGTGGATTCGGTGGGGACATTCGAGTATGCCTACGATCGAGGCAAGTGGTGGGTTGTTCCACAGAGGCCGATAACACGACGCAATTTGAGTGCCAATGGAACTCGATTGGGTGGGATTTTTTCGATGGCTTTACTGTAAACGATTTCAGAATTCACAAAACTCGAATGTAAGTGCTAATTAAGTTGCTAATCAAGTGCTAAATATAAAACTGCTGTTAGGTTAATGGCTGCAATTGAATTTGCAAATATTTTCATTTCTTTGTTCTTCTGGTTCACCTGGACTCGGGGGATGTACCGGGTGTCTGGTGGCGGATTGATGTTCAAAAAGTTGTGTTCAGCGTCAGACGTCGGTCACAATATCTTAGTGTTCGGGAGAGCATCGTGTATTCGCTACTGAGGCGTTTTTTTAAAAGTGGCGTTTCTTACGTAATTATGCGCGCCGACAATTTTGTTCACGTTGCAATATTCGGCGATTGAGCTATGGACCAAGTGTAAGTTTTATTTGGTAGTGGGTGCAAAGATTCCGCGAATCTTCTTCAGCTCTAAAAACTTCTCAGCCAAGGTCCAGTAGAACATCAAAAAACCACCGAAAACTTTCAGAAGGTGAAACGAAATTTTCGTGAAAACCCACGTCTGTCAGTGCGGAACAGAGTGCCCGGTTTGGATCCCCCAAAATGTATTGTTCACGAAATTCTAAAGAAAGACTTAAAATTTCATCTTTCTTAGAATCAATTAGTGCAAGAACTTGAAGAAAATGGAGAGAGAGGAGCATTTCCACCTATTAATGGTTAGGTTAGGTAAGAGTGGCTGGCAGTGATTCACCAGGACACCTAGACTAGTTTTTGGTCCATTGTGATACCACGTAGATTTTCTGCTTTCTCCTTGTATCCTGTAGGAAAACCATTCTGAGCTGTTAATGAAGCGGAGGAGTCTTTCAATTCCCGTGTTTGACAAATCGCTGAGATTTTGAAAGTTTGATAGGGCCGGGCATGATGTATTGTTTCATCTTCCTCTTCGTCCATGCAGCTCCTGCATAAGTCGTGTAAGTGAAGGCCTAGCCTTTCTGCGTGCCTACCTATTAGACAGTGTCCAGTGATGACACCTATGGTGGCGCGAATATATGGTCTAGCGAGCGAGATCAGTCCCTTGGATCTGGTTAAATTAAGCTTTGGCCAGATTTGTTAGGTTATTTGGCTCGTGTCGTACCAAGATTGTAGATTTGATTTGTAGCTTTTGCATGTAGCGATAGTGATACCAGTGTCGGGTACGTCTGGTAATTTAGTTCCATGTCTGTCCGGTTCATCAGGATAACAGTTCTCTGGAATATCACTTTGCCCAGACACCCAGCATAGGTGAATGTTAAACTGTTCTGATATCTTGTGCAAAGATCAGCGGCAATCTATGGTTGTATTTGAATTTGTTGAGACTGATTACAGGCCTCTTCGATGTTCGAGAAGATGCTAATATTCTTGGCAGATATAAAATTCCCATTCAGCCAAGATAGGACTTCTTTGATCGGCATGAGTTCCGCCTGGAACACGATGGAATGATCATGAAGACGGAGAGATAGGCTGAGGTTTAGCATGTCAAGTGATCGAGTCATTTTGCACAGGTTCGTTACTTTTCAATGACGATCTGTCTAGGCTTGTGACCTGGAAACTCTTATCAAAGTTAAACCTGGTAAGGGGTGTAATCGGTATTTTCAGAAATATTTGTGTGTTCATTTAGAATTGTTGAGTGTCCCGTTTGTATATTTGACCACTCCTAGATGGCTTTAAGTCGGATGGCTGAGCTAGCTGCCATTTGCTTGCAAAAGAACGAATCCGTTTACAGACGCGTCTTCGCAGTCTCCGGTCCCGTCGTAACAGCTGAATGCGTGTCCGGATGAGCTATGTACGAGTTGGTGCGTGTCGGTGAAATCATTCGTCTGAAAGGTGACATGTCACATGGCCACCATTCAGTTATACGAGGAAACATCTGGTGTCACTATCGGAGATCCCGTGTTGCGTACTGGTAAACCACTGTCCGTTGAATTGGTTCCCGGTATCATGGGAAGCACTTTTGATGGTATCCAATGTCCATTAAAGGACTTCAACGAATTGACCAACTCCATCTACATCCCCAAGGGTGTGAACGTACCAGCCATGAACCGTGCCGTGTCATTGGAATTCAATCCACTCAACGTGAAAGTTTGATCACACATCACCGGAGGTGGTACATGAGAACACCCTCGTTAAACACAAGATAATTGTCGGACCCCGATGCAAGGCTACAGTTCGTTATATTGCCCCAGCTGGCAAGTACAATGTCCAAGATTGCATTTTGAAGACCGAATTCGATGGTAAAATCAGCAAGCACAGTATGTTGCAAGTGTGGCCCGTGCGTCAACCACGTCCAGTCACTGAAAAGCTGCCAGCCAACCATCCCCTGTTGACTGGTCAACGTGTATTGGGGTCGCTGTTCCCTTGCGTCCAAGGAGGTACAACTGCCATTCCCGGAGCTTTCGGTTGTGGCAAGACTGTCATCTCACGGGCTCTGTCCAAGTAATCAAACCCCGATGTCATCATCTACGTCGGTTGCGATGAACGTGGTAACAAGATGGCTGGATGTTTTGGCGACAAGAGCGGTACGCTTCATGATAGATTGAGTAACACCGTCAATTTCAACAGACAACTTGGGGAAATCACCGAGTTTTCCCCGAGTTGTCTGTTGAAATTGACGGTTTTACTGAATTTCAACAGACAACTTGGGGAAATCACCGAGTTTTCCCCGAGTTGTCTGTTCAAATTGACGGTTTTACTGAATTTCAACAGACAACTTGGGGAAATCACCGAGTTTTCCCCGAGTTGTCTGTTGAAATTGACGGTTTTACTGAATCTGGGGAAAACTCGGTGATTTCCCCGAGTTGTCTGTTGAAATTGACGGTATTACTGAATCTATCATGAAGCGTACCGCCCTTGTCGCCAACACATCCAACATGCCTGTCGCTGCTCGTGGAGCTTCCATCGATACTCGTATCAACCCTCTCCGAATACTTCCGTGATATGGGTTACAACGTATCTATGATGGCTGATTCCACCTCCCGTTGGGCTGAGGCTCTTCGTAAAATTTCAGGTCGCCTCGATGAAATGCCTGCCGATTCTGGCTACCCAGCCTACTTGGGTGCTCGTTTGGCCTCCTTCTACGAACGTGCCGGTCGCGTCAAGTGCTTGGGTAACCCAGAACGTGAGGGTTCCGTGTCCATTGTCGGTGCTGTATCACCTCCTGGTGGTGATTTCTCTGATCCCGTTACATCCGCTACCCTTGGTATTGTACAGGTGTTCTGGGGTTTGAACAAGAAGCTCGCCCAGCGCAAATATTTCCCCTCCATCAACTGGCTCATCTCCTTCAGTAAATACATGCGTGCCCTCGACGATTTATATGACAAGAACTTCAAAGATTTTGTGCCATTGCGGACCAAGGTCAAGGAGATCTTGCAAGAGGAAGATCTTTCTGAAATTGTCAAGCTCGTCGGTAAGGCTTCATTGGGTGAGACCAATAAGATCATCCTCGAAGTCCCCAGTTGCTCAAGGAAAATTTCTTGCAACAGAACTCCTACTCATCGTACGATAGTTTAGGAATCAGGATAGGATAGGAACATCATCGCCTTCTACGATATGGCCCGCCATTCAGTCGAATCCACCTCTCAATCTGAGAACAGCTACATAAGCTTCCTGTCCTAAATAAGTCCCAGGAGCTTTACTTTGTCTGAGAAGAAGGCTAGTTCGACGGAGGGGACAATGTGTGGAATTTTTTATTTATATAGTGCACAGGACCAGTTGAGTCTTATGGGGGTTGACACCCATACCACAAATGACTTCCCATTTGGAAAGTTTGTGTACTCCGTTTGGGAGCAGTGCGTTTTGGAGAGTATATTCAAGTTCTTCCCTGAGACTAAGAAGATAGGGATAGGACTACGATTTATGGCGTGCTGACAAGTCTTCTGACCGAAGCACCACCCAGATTTTTGTTGATAATCCGGCTGTTAAATAGCAAATTAATTACCATTCCAAGTGAGTGATCTACTGTACAGCTGAACCCATTTTTGCAGCTTTCTTCTTTATACTAGCAAACAACGTGGCTATGACATAAGGTTCAGCCTGACCAATATCCTCTCAAGAATGAGATAAAAGAAGTCACATGGCAGTACATCGCTTTGCCTAAATCCTTTTTTGTTATCGAACGTGTGTCGGTGAGGTCGCTTCCGACCATGATGGAGCAGCGAGAATTATCCATCGTCATCCTGCACAGACGTTTGAATTCGGGCGGTATACTAAAACTATAAATGCTGTCGTATGCGGCTTTAAAAATGATGAATAGGTGGTGGCCAGGGGGTATCGATTTGGACTTCTTGGATTTTACAAGGATCTGTCGAAAAGTGAAGATTAGATCAGTTCCGGACTTTCCTGTCCTAAGCCAGACTGACAGGAGCCGATCAGGTTGTTGGTAAACGGTTTCAGGCGTTCACAGATACGGCAGGTGGATCTTGTAGGCGATGTTGAGATGACTTATGCCTCTGCAGTTAGTGCAGTTCAGAGGGTCACCTTTCTTGTGGATCGGGCAACCGATGCTGAGGTTTCATTCTTCAGGCATACTTTCAAATGGGTGCAACCTACGCGCAAGCCATCCTCAATCTCGAGGACGAAGTGGACGATTTTTCGACCAATGCGTCCTCGAGATTGAGGATGGCTTGCGCGTAGGCTCATTTCAACGCGGGTACGTAAACAAGCAAAACTTTTGCTTCTGGGGCACCGAAAATTCACGAGTAATGCACGAGGAGCCATTGCACCCTCTCAGAGTTACTGCCTGTTGCGCTGTTCACGCTGGAGGAATCATCGGGCCATTATTTTTCGGGAACGCCGCTGGTATAATAACAATAGTGGACGGTGCGCGCTATAGGGCCATGTTAACCGAGTTTTTTCTGCCGCAATTGGACTAATTAGGACTGGAGGACATGTAGTTCCAACAGGACGGAGTACCGGCACACACTGCGCGAGTCACAACCGATATTCTGAAGGGCCAAACAACATCGGATGTCTTCTTTTGGCCCACCTTGTACATAGAGATAGACATATCTAATCGTTGAGGGAAGAGCCTATTGAAGCTTGACATCACGGTTTTACTGTATTCAAATGGCATAGTCGCCAATAGTTTGATGCTGTTCGTGCAAAAAGGAGAACTCCTGGACATCTTTTTATCACTGAAATATAAAAAGTAGGCTGGAGAGGATGGTATGATGGTTGGGTGTTGTAGATCGAAGGTAGACTCTGATTGGCGTTAACTTGGCAATGCCCAGCGTTGTAACTCTGACTACACATCAAATGTGCTTATTTTTACCTCCAAGTGGTAACCATCGGGTACTGGTCTCATCCAACCGGATTTGACTTGCTAAACGATAAGTGCGAGTGTTGATAACACGACGAAAAACAGCAACACTATAACAGCGTGGTCAGAATGGCACGGATGAATACCCGGCCTGCTGTCCCAGGCGTACCTAGATGAGCTGCTCTGACATATTCGGACAACAGGTTGTCTAGGAATTTCAAGGGTTAGTCAGGCCCCTTGAACAGAGATGGTGGCGGATGAACCTAAAGGCCAACGGCAGCGCTCAATCCCGTAGTGGATACTGATGGCCCCGTGTCCTAGGGGTATCTAATAAATTGGAACTGGCTCTCCAGGTTGGGGGTTGTGCTTTGGGTTAACTACCCACCCACAGAAAAAATATGGTTACGAAGCAACCAATAGCCTCGGAAAGGACTGATTTTATTGTTGACGACCCTGCTAAACGAAAAAAGGACAACGACGTTCGTATCTGCACCTGGAATGTGAGAACATTAAACAGAAGAGGTGCAGGCGAACAACTAGCGGAAGCCCTAAACTGCTACAAAGCAGACATTACTGCCATCAAGGAAATACGATGGATGGGCCGGGCAAAAAGAGGATGAAAAACTGTGACATCTACTACGGACCGTGTTATAGTGAGCAGAAACAGCGACTATTCGGATGCGGATTTGTTATAAGTGCCAGACTTAGGCAAGAAGTCTTATGTTTCCAAGACATTAGCGAACGCATAGTAACAATCCGCATCAAGGCCAAATTCGCCAACATAAGCCTTATATATGGAGATCTTAACGCAAAGGTAGGAAGAGAAGACATCTTTAGAAGTATTGTCGGAAAACATAGCCTACACGACAACACGTCTAGTAACGGACTTAGGCTAATTGATTTCGCTACGGAACAAAATGCCACTAAAGCCAGCACACGGTTTCCTCACCTCGATATCCATAAGGGAACATGGCGGTCTCCAGATCAACGAACGGTAAACCAAATTGTTCACATTGCGATAGATTAGAGGCACGCATCAAGTATTTTGGATGTCCGAACATTCCGAGGAGCTAACATCGACTCGGATCAATTACCTTGTAGCAGCCAAGGTAAGAATGCGGATATCCACCACGCCACAACAATCCAGAAATACTGTGAAAAAATTTAATGTCGGAAGACTGCAATCGCAAGAGACCGCCAAGACCTTCGCACAACGCGTATCCCTTAACCTCTCGATTAAAACAATACCACCACCATCGAATGAACCACCAGCAGAACGAGGCCTACAAGGCTAAGCTGCGGGTGAAGACGAGAGCTGCCATTGAGCCCTATAGGCAAAGAAGAAGGGGAGAACATCGGCTTTTCAGAAAGAAGAAAAAAGAGCAAGAAAAGCGCGCGATCGAGGATATAGAGAGGTGCCACTCCAGGAACGATGTTCGCAAGTTTTACCAAAGTGTAAAACGTCAAAGCCAAGGAATCAAGGCTCGAACAGAATCCTGTCGAGATGAACAAGGAAATATCGTAGTTGAGACACAGTCGATGCTGAGGATATGGAAGAACCACTTCTGCAGACTGTTAAACGGTGATGACGAACAACATTCCGCTGTCAGGCAGAGCGAACGATTCAATATGGGCGACGACAGCGAAAACTGCAAACCACCCGAACTAAGTGAAGTGAGGATAGCAATATCTAAACTCAAGCTTAATGACGGCCTTCCCGCTGAGCTTTATAAAACTGGCGGAGATGACTTGGTAAGTATCATCCACCAATTCATAAGCCAAATCTGATCGGGGATTAAAGTATGCCTGAGGAATGGAACCTTAGCATCGTTTGCCCGATCCACAAAAAAGGAGACCCTCTGAACTACGCCAACTACAGAGGCAGATCTGCCGTAATATGTGAACGCCTGAAACCGTTTACCAACAATCTGATCGGCCCTTATCAGATTTTAGGCCAGGAGAGTCCACAACCGATCAAATTTCGAAGTCCGAATCGATACCCACCACATATTTATCGATTTCAAAGCCGCATACGACAGCATTTATAGAGACGAACTATACAGAGCCATGTCTAGTTTTGGTATACCGTCCAAACTCATCCGTTTGTGTAGGATGACGATCTAGAATTCTCGCTGCTCCATAAGAGTCGGAAACGACCTCACAGACATATTCGATACCAAATAAGGATTTATGCAAGGCGATACGCTGTCATGTGACTTCTTTAATCAGATGCTTGAGAGGATTGTGCAAAACTCCAAAGCCAACACCAGAGGCACAATTCTCCAAAAATCGGTGCAACTACTAGCATACGCTGACGATATTGACATCATTGGTATGACTCAACGTGATGTCATAGCCACGTTTGCTAGTATAGAGAAGGAAGCGGCGAAAATGGGTCTAGCAGTAAATGAGGGTAAGACTAAGTATATGCTGTCATCACGAAAGGACTCACAACATCGACGAATTGGACAGAACGTCACCATTGACAGATATAACTTTGAGGTAGTACGGGACTTTGTCTACCTCGGCTCCGCTATTAACTCTGACAACATCTCGTCAGAAATCAAACGAAGAATTACTCTTGCCAATCGCTGCGCTGTTTTTTCGGGCTAAGAAGGCAATTTAGTAGTAAAGCCCTCACTCGAACTACTAAGGAGATCCTATATAAGACCCTGATCATCCCAGTCCTGCTCTACGGCGCTGAAGCATGGACCGTATCAAAAGCGGATGAAGAAATCCTTGGTAGATTCGAGAGGAAAATTCTTCGGAAAATCTTCGGTCCCGTTTGCGTTGACGGGCTATGGAGACGAAGATTCAACCAAGAACTACACGAGCTGTACAGCGACATGCCCCTGGTCAGAAACTCCGCATTGGACGTTTAAGATGACTAGGACATGTAGAACGAATGGACACCAATACTCCGGCTCGCAGAGTCTTCGATTCCCAGCCAGACGTCGGACGCAGTAGAGGAAGACCTCGCCTTAAGTGGCGCGCACAAGTGGAAACCGACCTCAACCAACTTGGAGTGCGCAACTGGAGGTAGTTAGCTAAGGACCGGGCTAATTGGAGAGGCATGTTGGTTGAGGCCCAGGTTCATTCCGGACTGTAGCGCCACTTAAGTAAGTAAGTAAGGAGAGGATGGTATTCCAAATGCTGTATTGAATTATCTGCTGCCAATAGAAGCAGTCAATATGTTCACCACCCTGTGCACTGAATAATGCACATTTTCCGGTGCATTGGAAAACGACCGGCTATGGTACATCCAATGAATCAGGTTAACTGAAGAAGGAAGCCCATGTTCACTCCGGACAGTATGGACACTTAAAAAGAAAAAAAACATTTCGAAGACCGGCTAGTACTTTATTTTGAAAACAAACTTTTTGATAATGTGGTGCATGGTGCTTTGCTTCTTATTGAACGTCCACCGTTTCTGACTTCTGAGCACATGATTTTAGTTCATATACTCACGAGCTGATAAGCTGCATTCAAAAGTTTGCACGTGTGATAGAGCTGCAAGGGCTTAAATGTGAATCGTGAATAGTAGAATTGCTTATCTATTACATCATACTTCTGAAGTTGCACATTTTATTGAAGTAGGGTTTCCCATGGAAATCGAAAGTTGAAATCGAGATGTAGTTCTCCTTTTGAAGTTTAAGGCGATTCGTTTAACTCCCTTGTTGAATGTGTACCCGCAAACAAGGGAGTTCAACGAATCGCGTATATTTACTTTGTTCGTGAAAGAATTTGATTGCATTCCATAGATTGAAAATATCTTTTGCTTAACAAAATGTTTTTTTTTTTGTTTAACTGACGAATTATGAAAAGACGGCATTGCGTGTTTTATGATAGGTGTGGCGGTCGTGTAAATATTTGTTATCATTGTATGACAAAAGTATTTGCATGTCGCGGATTTCTTTTTTTATCGCAAAATCATAAGAAAGATGCATGCGTATGAATATAAATCGTATACCATAATACCATATAGGTATATGTACAGATAAATCAATGAGTAACCTAGTTGGGTTGAGCGAAAGCAGCCCGCTTGGTATAGAGAGTTGGATTGATCCAGTGATATGTGGACTTTGAAAGCACCTTGGACTTTATATAAAAACACTTGGGGGACGATATTTGTATGTTGTAGAACGAGGGTGAATTGTGATCGCTGTCAACAACGCGCAGTCGTTTTATCGTTGACTACAAATCAATTGTGCTAATTTTACCTCCAAGTGGTAACCATTGGGTACTGGTCTCATCCAACCGAATTTTACTTGTTATACTTATAAGTGCGAAAAACAGCAAAACTATAACCAGCCTGGTCAGAATACCTGACACGGCGTGCTGTATCAGGTAAGCCTAGATAAGCATCTTCGACATATCCGGACAACAGGTCATTTAGGAATCTCAAGGGTACGTCAATCCCCTTGAACAATGATGATGGCGGATGAACCAAAAAGCCAACGGTAGCGCTCAATCCTGTAGTGGATACTGATGGCAACGTGTCCTAGGGGTATCTAAATTGGAACTGGCCCTCCAGGTTGGGGGTTGTGCTTTGGGTTAACTACCCACCCATGGAAAAAAACCATATGTAGCCAAGCAACCAGCAGCCTCCGAAAGGACTGATATTACTGTTGACGACCCTGCTACACGAAAATAGGACAACGACGTCCTTATCTGCGCCTGGAATGTGAGAACATTAAATAGGAGAGGTGCAGGTGAACAACTAGCGGAAGCCCTTAACTGCTACAAAGCAGACATTACTGCCATCCAGGAAATACGATGGGATGGGCCGGGCGAAAAGAGGATGAAAAACTGTGACATCTACTATGGACCGTGTTATAGTGAGCAGAAAGAGCGACTATTCGGATGCAGATTTGTTATAAGTGCCAGACTTAGGCAAGAAGTCTTATGTTTCCAAGACATTAGCGAACGCATTGTAACAATCCGCATCAAGGTCACATAAGCCTTATATGAGCTCACGCCCCGACGAGGGAAAACAGGTGATACAGCGAAAGACTGCTTCTACGAGCTCCTTGACAAAACCTATGAGCGACTACCGAAGTACGATGTTAAAATCGTGATGGGGTATTTTTATGCAAAGGTAGGAAGACAAGACATCTTTAGCAGTATTGTCGGAATACACAGTCTACACGAAAACATGTCGGGCAACGGACTTGAGCTAATTGACTTCGCTGCAGAACGAAATACCACTATAGCCAGCACACGGTTTCCCTACCTAAATATCCATAATCGGACATGGCGATCTCCAGGTCAACGAACGGTTAATCAAATAAATCACATTGCGATAGAAAAGAGACACAAGAGACAAGAGGGGCTAACATCGACTCGGACCACTATCTTGGTCCAGCCAAGGTAAGAATGCGCATATCCACTACGCCAAAACAAACCGGAAATGCTGTGAAACAAATTTAATATCGAAAGACTGCATCGCAAGAGATCGCCAAGGCCTTCACGCAACGTGTGAACCTTAACCTCAATCAACACCATACCACCAGCATCGAATGTCGAAGAACAATGACAACGATGCCAACAAGCTATTAAATCAGCCGCAACTGATAAGCTAGGCTTCTCGCGCCCATCATCAAGAAACCCTTGGATTGATGAGGAATGCCGACAGATGCTCGCACCCAAGAACGAGGCCTACAAGGTAAAGACGAGAGCTGCCATTGTCTTCTTTAGGCAAAGAAGAAGGGAAGAACACCGGCATTTCAGAAAGAAGAAAAAAGAACAAGAAAAGCGAGCGATCGAGGATATAGAGAGGTGCCACTCAAGGAACGATGTTCGCAAGTTTTACCATGTAAAACGTCATTGTCACTGTCATGTAACTTTTTTTAATTTTGCAAAACTCCCGAGCGAACACCAGAGACACAATCTTCAATAAATCGGTGCAACTCCTAGCATACGCTGACGATCATTGGTAGGACTCAACGTGATGTCCTAGAGACGTTTGCTAGTATAGAGAAGGAGGCGGCAAAATGTGGGTGTATATGCTGTCAACTCGAAAGGACACACAACATCGACGAATTGGACAAAACCTACTTTTGCTAAGCTATTAACTTCGACAACAACATCTTAAGAAATTCAACGAAGAATCTCAAGGGTTAGTAATCCTTGAACAGAGATGATGGCGGGAAACCGAGAGGCCAACCGCAGATCTCAATGCATGCGGTAGTAGATACTGATGGCCCCGTGTCCTAGAGATATCTAATTACTCTTGCCAACCGCTGTTTCTGAGTAGTAAGGCCCTCACTCGAACTACAAAGGAGATCCTATTCAAGACCCTGATCATCGCAGTAATGCTCTACGGCGCTGAAGCATAGACCTTATCCAAAGTGGATGAAGAAATCCTTGGTCGTTTGAGAGAAAAATTGTTCGGTCCCGTTTGCTTTGACGGGCTATGGAGAAGAGACGAAAAGCACGAACTATACGAGCTGTACAGCGTCATGCACCAAGTCAAAAAAAATCCGCATTGGACGTTGAAGATGGCTAGGACATGTAGAGCGAATGGACACCAATACTCCGGCTCAAAGTATCTTCGATTCCCAGTCAGACATCGGACGCAGTAGAGGAATACCTCGTCTTACCCAATTTGAAGTGTACAATTGGAGGCAGTTAGCTAAGGACCGGACTAATCGGGGAGGCATGTTGGTTGTGGCCCAGGTTCATTCCGAAGAGCAAAGAAATTCGTCGGAAATGTAGACTAAGATTTGAAGTCAAAAATTAAGACCGTTCAAGACGTCTAGGTTATGAAAATCGAATGAATACTCATACGGTTGCCTGCATAGACTTTGTTCCAGGTGGCATACATAGTAAAGGAAGGCTTCTTCTGGAGCTCACAAAAGGTGCAAAATGTTGAACAATGTGCAAATAAAGTGCCGTCCACGTTACAACTGGAAAAACAAAGCTTAATCGAATAAGAAGCCTAAAGATCCAAGTCACCGAAGAATTGCTCTGTTATAAGGAGAGATCGAAGGAATCCGTCAACCCCCATCGCATAATAGGTGCAGTCGTTAGCACTTTTGGATAAACACGAATGAAGCAGCATGAGCCTTTGATTGACCTCAGTGATTCCAAATTGGGACACCTTCTGGTAGATTTTGATACGGAATTGACGAACTCGATAGGCGGACCGGTAAGAATGCAGTAAAGTAGGATGGTTACCATCCTTCTCTTCAAACCATAAGCCTCTCGATAAGTAAGAAAGGAAGTGGTAGGTACCACAAGCAAGAATATGAGAAATTGCCAACTGCCTCCTCTATGAATCCTTTAAACCCCTCAAACTATAAACCCAGTAAATTAGTGTGATAGGAGTACATGTTTGTTATTGATGCATTGTATGTTACTTCCTACAGATATTGCTTCGACCAGCGATTTGTCATCTATTTCAAAATCTAGACCAATGTACGCATACACAAGGCGCCACTAGACAATGATGGTGATTCATCGTTCATTCTTCGAAACACTGGCTTTGCTACACTGCCTCTCAATTGGTGACTTACGTCGTATTCCACGTTACAAGTATTTCAATCACACCCACCAGAGAGATCCTTTATCCGATGCAACTCGAATGAATCATCAGAAATATCCTTTTGTGTGTCACACTTCTCCAGTTACAATGGAGATGAATTTATCGTCAGCGAATTCGAGTTACAGCATCCACCCGGGGACCAGGTGAATATTCCACATTCCATTCAACAAACAACAATCAACTCCATCCACTCTCAAGATGTCTCCGTTGTCGAGAGACTCTTGAAATGTACGTATGATTGACGCCAATTTATGCACACCGTGCCAGAAATCAACACAACAGAGACCAACAAAAACTCACAGCGCATCAGTTTCACGTAAGTTTCGCAAACGTTAACGCAAAGTACTCGCTGTTTGTGGTTGCTCCAGAAGGCCACTTCACAACGGCGACTCCATTTCCATTTCCATTTGTCATTTGAATTTCTTGTTTCTCGTTGTGGTCGTGTTTGCCAAGCATAAGTATATTGGCGGCAGCGAGTATCTGAATCATCGCCTGTTAATTGCTCGAACGGCTTATCTTCGAAGCATTAATCATCTCCATTTCGAAAGGTTTCAATGTTTACCTATGGCAAGGGCTGGAAAGGAATGCGTCTGTTGATAAGATTCCCCCCCAACTGGAATGCCTTTCTAATTGGAGCACGACTTGAGAAATGCATTTCTGATAAGCAGTACAAAATTCGACCCACAAATGGAGGAGTGGGCCACCACCCAAAAGATAATCAAACATTCCAAATTTATCAGAAACGAAAGAAAAAATCTGCTCTTGTACTTACCCAAATCGTCCATGTTTCCTAGAGTTTCTAGCACGTACCGAAGAAGCTGGTAAATCACAGAGAACTCGTTTTGGCACTTCTTTTCCTTGGTGTCAACTCACACTTTTTTTTTAACTTAGCTAGCACTTCTTTTATACACTCACGCGAAAGCCTTCTTTTTCTTCTCCAGCGGAATACACTTTTGTCGCAGTCGAATTGGAATGTGTGCGGTAAATTTAATCACAAAACTGAAATTTTGAAACTCCGATAAGTTGCTGGAGAGTGCTGGGAATTTATGTCGAATCTCGTCCGGTATTGATAGAATTCTGTGGAAATCTTTATTGGATCAGCGGATGGAGTTATATTCGCGTCTTCGTTCGCGTTTCAATGACGTATCCAAAATTCCAAAAAACACAAAAAGTCAACGCACACGAAAGCCAGAGCCAAATGACATCGCCGAAGAAGAGGAACAACAACAATAAATAACACAAAATTGCAACACATAAGAAATTTCCCCTTTTGATTTTGACGTTTCGGTGGTATGCGGCAATGGTGGTTTGTCGGTAATGTGGTGTTTGATTGGGTTTCTGTTTGATGGGATAGATGGCGGTAGGAAAAAGTCGGTTGGGTGGGATTTAAACAGAGATTTAGCGGTTTCTCATGAATTTCGTATTTGAAAATGAGCTGTAATTAGGTAGGTGGAGAGTTTTTAGCAATCAAATCAGAGTATGATGTGTCTTTGATGGCGGTAAGGAATAATAATGAGCTGCATATCACTGACAAATAAAATAAAAATACAAACTTTTGGCGCAACAAGCTCGTTAATACGCAGCGCCTAGCTTTTTCTCACAATAATTGATGTGTGCATGTGTACTTCTTGCGGGACCTCCTGTTTTGTGTCGATTCCGAACGGCTAAGTTGAGATATGCTTTTCTTGACAATTGATATTCATACTCGAATGATTTTTCAGAACATCAAGAGACAAGTTGCTGACAAGTGAAAAAATATATACAGCCCGATTATGAATATTCCAAGGAAATTTTGTTTTCTCGGATTTTATTTTTCACGAGAATTAATACCTCCTATTCTGAATCAACGGGAAAACATTTTCACGTCAAAATGCACAAAATTAAGTGCCACGCTTTTTGATACACAACATTGTTTGTTTTCCTTGTAAATAAATACATACACCAATATTAATAAACGCTGATTACTTACTTACTTACTTACTTAAGTGGCGCTACAGTCCGGAATGAACCTGGGCCTCAACCAACATGCCTCTCCAATTATCCCGGTCCTTAGCTAACTGCCTCCAGTTGCGCACTCCAAGTTGGTCGGTTTCTACTTGTGCGCGCCACTACATGTCCTAGCCATCTTAAACGTCCAATGCGGAGTTTTTTGACCAGGGGCATGTCGCTGTACAGCTCGTATAGTTATTGGTTGAATTTTCGTCTCCATAGCCCGTCAACGCAAACGGGACCGAAGATTTTTCGAAGAATTTTTCTCTCGAATCTACCAAGGATTTCTTCATCCGCTTTTGATACGGTCCATGCTTCAGCGCCGGAGAGCAGGACTGGGAAGATCAGGGTCTTATATAGGATCTCCTTAGTAGTTCGAGTGAGGGCTTTACTACTAAATTGCCTTCTTAGCCCGAAGATACAGCGGTTGGCAAGAGTAATTCTTCGTTTAATTTCTGACGAGATGTTGTTGTCAGAGTTAATAGCGGAGCCGAGGTAGACAAAGTCCCGTACTACCTCAAAGTTATATCTGTCAATGGTGACGTTCTGTCCAATTCGTCGATGTTGTGAGTCCTTTCGTGTTGACAGCATATACTTAGTCTCACCCTCATTTACTCCTAAGCCCATTTTCGTTGCTTCCCTATACCAGCAAACGTGGCTATGACATCACGTTGAGTCCTGCCAATGATGTCAATATCTTCGGCGTATGCTAGTTGTTGCACCGATTTTTGGAAAATTGTGCCTCTGGTGTTGGCTCGGGAGTTTTACACAATCCTCTCAAGAATCAAATTGAAAAAGTCACATGACAGCGCATCGCTTTACCTAAATCCTTTTTTGGTATCGAATTTGTCGGTGAGGTCGTTTCCGACCCAGATGGAGCAGCGAGAATTCTCTATCGTCATCCTACACAAACGGACGAGTTTGGGCGGTATACCAAAACTAGACATGGCTCTGTACAGTTCGTCTCTATAAATGCTGTCATATGCGGCTTTGAAATCGATGAATAGGTGGTGGGTATCGATTTGAACTTCTTGGGTTTTTTGCAGGATCTGCCGAAGTGTGAAAACTTGATCGATTGTGGACTTTCCTGGCCTAAAACCACACTGATAAGGGCCAATCAGGTTGTTGGTAAACGGTTTCAGGCGTTCACATATTACGGCAGATAGGATCTTGTAGGCGATGTTGAGGAGACTTATGCCTCTGTAGTTGGCGCAGTTCAGAGGGTCTCCTTTTTTGTGGATCGGGCAAACGATGCTGAGGTTCCATTCTTCAAGCATGCTTTCATCCGACCAGATTTGGCTTATGAGTTGATGGATGTTACTTACCAAGTCATCTCCGCCGGCCTAATAAAGCTCAGCGGGAAGGCCGTCATTTCCGGCAGCCTTGTTAAGCCTGAGTTTAGATATCCTCACTTCACTCAGGTCGGGTGGTTGGCAGTTTTCACTGTCGTTGTCAATATTAAATGGTTCGTTCTGCCTGACAGCGGAATGTTGTTCGTCATCGCCGTTTAACAGTCTGCAGAAGTGGTTCTTCCATATCCTCAGCATCGACAACCACAATATTTCCTTGTTCATCTCGACAGGATTCTGTTCGAGCCTTGTATCCTTGGCTTTGACGTTTTACACTTTGGTAAAAGTTGCGAACATCGTTCCTGGAGTGGCACCTCTCTATATCCTCGATCGTGTGCTTTTCTTGCTCTTTTTTCTTCTTTCTGAAAAGCCGATGTTCTTCTCTTCTTCTTTGCCTATAGAGCTCAATGGCAGCTCTCGTCTTCACCTGCAGTTTAGCCTTGTAGGCCTCGTTCTTGGCTGCGAGCATCTGACGGCATTCCTCATCAAACCAGGGGTTTCTTGCTGGTGGGCGCGAGAAACCTAGCACATCAGTTGCGGCTGATCTAATGGCCATTGCTCTTCGACATTCGATGCTGGTGGTATGGTGTTAATCGAGAGGATAAGGGATACGCGTTGTGCGAAGGTCTTGGCGGTCTCATGCGATTGCAGTCTTCCGACATTAAATTTTTTCACAGTATTTCTGGATTGTTGTGGCGTGGTGGATATCCGCATTCTTACCTTGGCTGCTACAAGGTAGTGATCCGAGTCGATGTTAGCTCCTCGGAATGTTCGGACATCCAAAATACTGGATGCGTGCCTCTTATCTATCGCAATGTGATCAATTTGGTTGACCGTTCGTTGATCTGGAGACCGCCATGTCCCCTTATGGATATCGAGGTGAGGAAACCGTGTGCTGGCTATAGTGGCATTTCGTTCCGTAGCGAAATCAATTAGCCTAAGTCCGTTACCAGACGTGTTGTCGTGTAGGCTATGTTTTCCGACAATACTTCTAAAGATGTCTTCTCTTCCTACTTCCTTTGCGTTAAAATCTCCCAGCACGAGTTTAACATCGTACTTCGGTAGTCGCTCATAGGTTTTGTCAAGGAGCTCGTAGAAGCAATCCTTAGTTATATCATCTTTTTCCTCCGTCGGAGCATGAGCGCATAGAAGGCTTATGTTGGCGATGCGGATTGTTACAATGCGTTCGCTAATGTCTTGAAAACATAAGACTTCTTGCCTAAGTCTGGCACTTATAACAAATCCGCATCCATATAGTCGCTGTTTCTGCTCACTATAACACGGTCCGTAGTAGATGTCACAGTTACATCCTCATCCTCTTTTTGCCCGGCCCATCGCATCGTATTTCCTGGATGGCAGTAATGTCTGCTTTGTAGCAGTTTAGGGCTTCCGCTAGTTGTTCGCCTGCACCTCTCCTGTTTGATGTTCTCACATTCCAGGTGCAGATACGAACGTCGTTGTCCTTTTTTCGTTTAGCAGGGTCGTCAACAATAAAATCAGTACTTTCCGAGGCTATTGGTTGCTTCGTAACCATGTTTTTTTTCTGTGGGTGGGTAGTTAACCCAAAGCACAACCCCCAACCTGGAGGGCCAGTTCCAATTTATTAGATACCCCTAGGACACGGGGCCATCAGTATCCACTACGGGATTGAGCGCTGCCGTTGGCCTTTCGGTTCATCCGCCACCATCTCTGTTCAAGGGGACTGACTTACCCTTGAGATTCCTAAATGACCTGTTGTCCGTATATGTCGAAGCAGTTCATCTAGGTTCGTTTGAGACAGCAGGCCGTGTCAGGTATTCTGACCAGGCTGGTTATAGTGTTCCTGATTTCCGCCTTGTTTTCAACACTCGCACTTATAAGTTTAACAATTCAAATCCAGTTGGATGACACCAGTATTCGATGGAGTAAAAGTTCGATTTGCTTGTACAAAATCCTTAACCTTCCGCAAATGGACATAAAGACATTCAGTCGGTTAGTTACAAAAAAAAAACGTTTGTTACCCTGAGACCTGGGGCCGGATGTTACAGTCTAAGAGCATACACCACGAGATTGAGAGTGTCATTGGGCTCTTCAGCTTATCCGCCACCATACCTAACTTACCGACTATGCCAGATCAGTTTATGTAGGTTGTCCAGCCTAACTGAGAGACATCGTTGCTTTCTCAAGAAGGTGCCTTTGTAAAACAATGCATTCCCCCCAAATCAAATGGGGGGAATACAAACAAAACAAATTAAAACCAAACTTTATAATTATTTTTCGTTTTTATTTGTAAAGTCCATAAAGAGTGTACAATTACATATATCTATATCAAAAGAATGAAATACATTTCTAGCCGTATATTCATATTAAAACGACACGGTCTCTGTGGCCGAGTGTCGCACAATAAAAATTTCAAAATTCAATAAAGAGTTCCAAAATAAAATCAAAGTTTGCTTCCGCCATTGAACATTAGTTGGTGTATAGATACAGTAAAGGTTTACTTTGAACAAACAACAGTTAAAGATCTTGAAATGATCAGGTTTTGAACACTTCAATGGGGGGGAATGCTCTCAAGAGAGGTGGTATACACAAAGTCTTATATAAACAGTAACAGTCGCCCAGATGTAACAATAGCATGGGCAACTGCAATTGACAACAGAGAAATTGAAAACTCACGATTAGAGGAAATCTTTGCAAGTAAGAGAAACAAAATAATTAATGTACATGATTCCTTGGACGTTAACAATTCAGTTTGATACTTATAATTACAACTATTACGGTACTTCTATGTAAATTTTAAAAATTTGATTTGATGCTTTTGCAAGAGTAAAACAGGAAAATGTTGTGCTTAACAATTAGTAGAAATCTATGTAGGTATGGATTTTAAATATTTTCCATTGTTTGTGGTGTGTGTGTGTGTGTATGTAACTTATAAATTATTTATATTTTGATTTAAACATTATTACGATCTACTAGAACTAAACGAGTGTTGCTATATCAATATTCTTCCACTTCGTCTGTTTAACAAATAAAATTATGTTCGGGTAGCAAACTGTTTTTTTCTATTTCATTGACATGGTATTGCACGGTTTTGAGCAAGGAAAGTTACTCCAAATATCAGTCTAGTAAGGAATTTCGCAAGGAGGAACGGTGCTCAAGTGGGGTAAAAGTCTTGGTGAGATTGAAATTGTTTTTTAATATCTAGGTGGCTTAAATGTAAAAAAATTGCTGACCATGCTCGACTCATTTCGCATTGTGAGTGAAGAATTGGTCATTTGAATCCCCATTGAGTCCCATTCCAACTGTCCATCTAACCAAAGAGTGTAGAACTACGGAGAGTACGCATCACAGTTTGTAATTGTGTAGCCGTTTCAGACGCCGCCGCACAGTGGGAAAAATGATCAATTTAGGCGGAAATAAGTGCCGAAAATTATCATAAAAAAAAATCAAAATGTTTGTTTACAATGTTAAACATATATAAACAAAGTCTCAAATAAAAAAAAAACATAACGGATTTGTTTGACACAAAGCTGTTTTTTTCCCTTTACCATGCCACTTGCAGGTCGCGTTAATTTTGCGTTAGTTTGATACTTGTTTTCACGTGTAAGTTGTCACACAACTAATTGAATTTGAACCAAGTGTTTTTGATTTTTGAACTTATTGCCATTATTACGGTAGGTTATAATTTAACTAATTAGGTTCAGTGTCGATTACCACCTTTTTTTTACAAAATTAGATTTAATGTGGCCTAAACAGTGATTGTCGTGTTAGTGTTGACTTTTAACTAGTTCTTCCGCCAACTACCGTTCATTTGTTAAAGCTAAATAATAAACCATTTAGTACATAGTAAGTTACAAAAGAAATAAATTGCAACTATTTGCTATTTTGAGTTTTTTTTTTATACCTAAAGGTAATACAGTAATGTCTCGCTAATCCGACCCACCTTTAATCCGAATATCGCGCTAATCCGAACCTCTATTTCTTCTCATTATGTACTCTACAATCCGAACTACCACGATTTTTGTACGCTGTAATCCGAATAACTAAAAATAAACATACAAGCGCATTGGGTTTTTACAGTAAATTTTGTTTTTACCGTAATTTTGTTTCTGGACGAGTCTTCTGGCGATCATTGTTATGACTGTATAACTGTATACGAACACACATTCTCATTTTCCATTCTTTCTTCACGGCTTTTGCATACATTTGGTTTTTGTTCGCCGGTTAAACACGTGCCCACACGTTTAGGTTGTTATAGGAAGTTTTTATTGTTTTATTAATTTAATTTTGAAATGGCAAACAAACGGAAACATAAAACACTAACTATAAAACAAAAATGTGAGATCATTAAGAAAATCGAAAGTGGTGCTTGTGGGAAATCACTAGCTCGAGACTACGATGTTGGTGCTTCCACAATATCGGATATTAAACGCAATAAGGAAAACATTTTGAGGTTAGGTACAAATGCGTTAATTAAAAATTGAGCATTACCTAATTTTGTTTCCCTTTTTATAGTTTTATGTCAGCAAGTCTGGGAAAAAATTTAAAGACAAAAACAACCAAATCTGCGGAATACCCAGAAATGGAGAAAAGATTGCACGAATGGTTTCTGAAGCAAAGGGAAAAAAATGCTCCTGTCTCTGAAGACTTATTGAAAATGAAGTCGAAATCTATTTTCAAAGATGTTTACGGTGCAGACCGTTCTTTCAGTGGAAGCCGAGGATGGATTGCAAATTTTAGAAAACGTTTTGGCATTCGAAATCTAAAAATTTGCGGGGAAAAACTTTCTGCTAACTTAGAAGCTGCAACCGAATTCCGGAACAACTTTTCACACAAAATAAGAGAGTTAGACCTTTCACTGTGCCAAATTTATAACGCTGATGAGAGCGGTTTATATTGAATTTGTACAGGCAACGAGCAAAGAGCGTTTCACTTTCCTAGAAACGCTCTTTGCTCGTTTTTCGTCCAGGGGCAGTTTTTTCTGAAGAGCTTACAAGAGTCCTCTCTGGCAAAAACTGCCCCTGGACGAAAAACGAGCAAAGAGCGTTTCACTTTCCTAGCCTGTACAAATTCAACAGGCACGCATCAGCTTAAAATGTTTGTGATTGGAAAATCAAAAAAGCCACGTTCGTTTGGTACGGCAAATTTGCCCGTAGAGTACGATTCAACTCCCAGTGCCTGGATGACATCCGCAGTTTTCAAAAAGTGGTTTTTCAACTCATTCGTGCCCCAGGTTAAAAAGTTTATGCGTTCAAATGGGCTGCCTGAAAAAGCGTTGCTGTTATTGGATAATGCGCCATCCCACCCACCAGTAAATGAACTTAAAACTGAAGACGGCATGATAACAACATTATTCTTACCACCGAACTGTACGTCGCTGATCCAACCCATGGATCAGAATGTCATAAGAATAACAAAGCTGAACTACAAAAAAAGTTTGTTATCACACGTTATGGCCCAAAATGCCGAAATAACCACTGTTTTAAAAACCATTACGCTAAGAGACGCAGTTTTCTTCTTGGCCAGTGCTTGGGAAGGGCTGTCACGAGAAATGATAAAAAACTGTTGGAAAGTTTTGTTATCTTTCACTGAGTCAACTGAATGGGATCTTGAAGACGATATTCCGTTAGCTCTACTTGTGAATCAAGGAAATGGTATTCCAAGTTCTGAAATAGCAAATTTCGCTGAAACTATCGAAGGTATATCTGGAATTCAATTGACTGATAATGAAGTTATTGACTGGCTGGACGATAACAACATTCAAGACAGCACACAGGCAGATAGCGAAGAAGAACAAGCAATACATGAACATCGAGAGAAGATTAAACATGAAGATGCAATGAACGCGTTAGCTGTTTCTATGAAATGGGCGTTGGAGAATGAAGCGTCGGCTTCTGATATATTAGCCATACAAAACCTTAAAGAAAAGGCTTTGACTGCATTGCACAGGCAAAAGAAAAAACAAACACTTATTAGTGATTTCGCGATGAAAACTGCGTAAGCATAATGTGTACATACCTACATATCGAATTAATGAATTTGTTTTAAGTTTTTTTTAGTTTTAATAAAAGTACCTATGTATTTAATTGCAATTTTTAGTTTTAAGCACCAATAAATATGAATTTTTTCGTTAAATAACCAACTTTTTTCTTTTTTCGCACTGTACTCATTAGTCCGAATAATTTGATAATCCGAATACCCCCTTGCAGTAATTGATTCGGATTAGCGAGACATTACTGTATGTCGATTTCCAAATGGGAACTTTTTGAAGTTTGGCGAAGTGAAGATGCAACAACAAAACGAAGTGCTGCTGTTATAAGTTATGTTTTCAAGATAACTGGACTAGATAATAGTAAAAATGAAGAGCAGTGTAGGAAAACAAAACAAATACTGCAAAATTTTACTTCAAAGTTAAATGAAAAGTGGATTAAGGCTAGACGAAGAGTGGATTTGTTTAGGTCACAAAACAAAAAATGGTTAGATGTGGATATTGTGCTACCGCAATTTGAAAGGACCTTTAGTAATACAGCAGCGGGACCATCAGGACTTGGATGTCCTTTGAAAGATTTCACAGAATGTTTTCCTCGCTTGTGGAAAACGAAAGTCACGAAAAGTTAATGTTTGCTGCCCGATTAAGTCTCCAGAAGGTCGGTAAACGTGATGCTGCCAAACTAATCAACTTGTTGGAAGTTTCCCCAATTAGAGCCACTAAGATTAAAAAGTCCTTAGCATCTCCATCTAAAGCTCCTATCAAATACACGCCTGAAGAAGCACTGGCTTTATATGTTGATGGGAAATTTACAAAAAAAATTCGTACATTTTAATGCAATCGGGAGCTAAATATCGTAATGCCAATAAGTTAAGTGTCAAATTAATACAATAAAGACGACCAAAGTTACTCTTCATAACATAGATTTTACTATTTCGCATGTTTTTAATTTTACAATGATCGATGGAAAAACTTTTAGTGTTATTGCAGAATCTTCAACTCAAAAATGTGGAATTTGTGAGGCTACACCGAAAATAATGAACGACCTAGTGAAAATAAAACAGCTGAGACCCAAAGAGAGCCTATACGAATTCGGTCTGTCTACTTTGCACGGTTGGATAAGGTGCTTCGAGTGCTTATTGCATATTGCATATAGACTACCCGTAAAAAATGGAAAATTGTAAATTTAGAAGACAAGCAGCTAACCGAAACTACAAAAAAAAAAATATCATTGACAGACTTAAGTCTGAAATGAATTTATTAGTTGACATACCTAAACCAGGCTATGGGACCACGAATGGTGGCAACACAGCGAGAAGATTTTTCCGACAGCATATTCTAGCTTTCTCCATAATGCGAATCGACCACAATCTAATAAAACGCTTTGGAATCATTTTAAGAACAATGGCTTGTGGTTACGCAGTAAACGCACAAGCTTTTTCGGGAGTATACAATGGATACAGCAAAGCTGTACGTAGAATTGTATCCGTGGTATTACATGACTTCTAGCGTAATTATTCACGGTGCAGATGTTATAAAATCAGCTCTGCTTCCAATTGGTATCCTCTCAGAAGAAGCTCTAGAATCGAGGAATAAAGATTAAAGAAACTTTAGAGAATTTCATACAAGAAAAATGTCTAGAGAGAAAACTATGCGAGATCTCTTAAATGCATTATTTATTTTTCCGGATCCCATTATTTCTTCCATTTCAAAAACTACTTCTCTTCATAAAAGTAATAGGCAGCCACTTTGCGAAGACGTTATAAATTTATTGTCAGATCCATCAATGCCTGCAAGGCAATGTTCTAATACAGATGAAAAAGAAGAGGAAGATGAACATGAAGATGAAGACGAAGAGGAAGCAGATCATGATGAAGAGGAAGAAGATTTTAAAGACAATTTTTTGTGAATAATTTTTGTTGTAAAATTGAAAAATATTTGAATTTTTCTTATTGAATTTAATAAATAGAAAATGTTTTGTTTCTTTTAATTTTCAATTGGACATGAGATATTTTCAAAAGCAATTGTTTGATACCAAATACGTTCACTTTGGAGCAACGAAAACAACAACGCAAATAAATTTGACTTATTTCCCCCTAGATTGGCCATTTTACCCACTGTGCGCCGCCGGTAATTGCGAAGGGGAATTTTCGTCCTTCGTATGCTATGTTTGACTATGCTCGAGTTTGATGCTGTGGTACCAATCAATATCAGTACCCCACATAGTAAATTTCTGTTGTCTGAGATGCGTACTCTTTGTAGTTCTATGCTCCTTGCTAATGCATTTCGAAAAAAAAAAAAACAATTTAACAACGACAGATGAAATGCTACCGATAATACGTTTTTTGTTTTGTTTTCCATTATATAAAATATTTAAAAATAAAAAAAGGGGGTGATGACTTTTAATTGCTTATCGGAGGGTGGTCCTCGATTAAACCGTTTCGTAGTTTCGACGGAACGAGCGATACAAGCAGCATGCGAATATTATTGTCAAAATCTGGAATGGAGAACAAACAATCACGTTAGCATTCAGTGGATTTCCTAGACAGAATGGCAAACTTACCTGTATACCGGCCACTCCCAATGCAACTCCGGCCAAGGTTAATGTATTCGAATCGATGATAGAGAGCAGCTTGTTGAAGCATCCCTCGGGGAGTGCGTGTTTAGCGGTGCATTCGGTGGCTTCGTCCAATTGGATGACAGTACAGCATGATGGTGGCAGGGTGGAGTTGTGGAGGACTTGCTCCCAATCGTTTGGTCCGTAGATTCCACAACATTGTGACTAAGGAATAGAAGACGGGACATTAATTCTCATGATTACAGCTAAGTAGACAAGGGTACAATCAATGCATGTTCACTTGTTGGGTTGACGATGATATTTTTGATTTCAATTGAACTGTTGCGTGTTGTCTCAAATCGAATTGGGAGCGTGTTGATTGATTTTTAACTCAATCACACAGTCTGAAGTGGGCGATAGCACTAATCATGGGCGGAACACGATATCCATTCATAGCATAAAATAAGTCGCCAAACGTATATGAGTGCGCTAATATCAAGAACTGCTGAACGGATTTCGATGTGGTTTTCACTGTTAAGATCTGCATTTTCCTGGGAATGCTAGAGTCTAAGTAACAGAAGTGAAATTTTTAGCCATTTAAATTGTACCTGGGCGAAGTCGGACCGGGTTGCTAGTGTGTATATAAAACTAAAGATTATGAATTCTATACAGATGACGCATTGAGAACAAAAAACAGAAACTTTTGCTCAGTAGCTTCATGGTACAGGCGGGCGGCGTGCATGAAAACACATGAAAAACAAGAACAAAAACATATGTCGGGCTGTGCATAATCTGTATAGAATTCATAATCTTTGATAAAACACATATCATGACCCACAAGCACACTGTCTGACAACACTATTCGTCGTTTTTGTTGAGCGCGGGACAGTGAGAGTAGGAACTGCATGTCAAAGATCTCTCACTGTTCACAGTTCCTTAGATTGGTTGAAATGTTCAAGAGAGAAAGAGTTGCTGAGAACCCACATTGTGGCGTATCATGACCGCACCCACCAGCATTTTAGCGTCAGTGGAACCACCTTGTGATGATTGTAGAACAAGGGTGGACTCTGACTTCACATCAAATTTGCTTATTTTTACCTCCAAGTGGTAACCATCGGATACTGGTCTCATTGAAACGGTTTTGACTTCTTAACCTTATAAGTGCGAGTGTTGAAAAAGACGAAAAACAGCAACGCTATAACCAGCCTGGTCAGAATACCTGACATGGAATATATTGCTGTCCTCAGACGATTTCGGACAACAGGTTATTTAGGAATCTAAAGGGTAAGTCAGGCCTTTTGAAAATAGATGGTGGGGGATGAAAGACCAACGGCCAACGACCGAGTCCTAGGGGTATCTAATAAATTGGAACTGGCCCTCCAAGTTGGGGGTTGAACTTTGGGTTAACTACTCACCCATGGAAAAAACCATTGTTACGCAGCAATCAACAGCCTCGGAAAGGACTGATCTTATTGCTGACGACCCTGTTAAACGAAAAAAAGGACAACGACGTTCGTATCTGCACGTGGAATGTGAGAACATTAAACAGGAGAGATGCAGGCGAACAACTAGCGGAAGCCCTAAACTGCTACAAAGCAGACATAACTGCCATCCAGGAAATACGATGGGATGGACCGGAGGAAAAGAGGATGAAAAACTGTGACATCTACTATGGACCGTGTTATAGTGAACAGAAAGATGCGGATTTGTTATAAGCGCCAGACTCAGGCAAGAAGTCTTATGTTTCCAAAACATTAGCGAACGAATCGTAACAATCCGCATCAAGGCCAAATTCGCCAACATAAGCCTTATATGCGCTCATGCTCCGACGGAGGAGAAAGATGAATTAGCGGAAGACTGCTTCTACCAGCTTCTTTACAAAACTTATGAGCTGCTACCGAACTACGAGGTTAAAATCGTGCTGGGAGATTTTAACGCAAAGGTAGGAAGAGAAGACATCTTTAGCAGTACTGTCGGAAAATATAGCCTACACGACAACACGTCTGGTAACGGACTTAGGCTAATTGACTTCGCTACGGAACGAAATGCCACTATAGCCAGCACACGGTTTCCTCACCACGATATCCACAAGGGGGTATGGCGGTCTCCAGATCAACGAACAGTCAACCAAATTGATCACATTGCGATAGACAAGATGCACGCATCCAGTATTTTGGATGTCCGAACATTCCGAGGGCCTAACATCGACTCGGACCACTACCTTGATGTAGCCAAGATAAGGATGCGGATATCCACCACGCCACAAAAAAAAAAAAAACAGAAATACTGTGAAAATATTTAATGTCGAAAGACTGCAATCGCCAGAGACCGCCAAGACCTTCGCGCACCGCGTATCCCTTAACCTCTCGACTCACAACATACCACCAGCATCTAATGGCGAAGAACAATGGCAACGATGCCAACAAGCCATTAGATCAGCCGCAACTGATGTGCTAGGTTTCTCGCGGCCACCAGCAAGAAAACCCTATGGTTTGATGAGGAATGCCGACAGATGTTCGCAGCCAAGAACGAGGCCTAGAAGGCTAAGCTGCAGGTGAAGACGAGAGCTGCCATTGAGCTCTAAAGGCAAAGAAGAAGGGAAGAACATTGGCTTTTCAGAAAGAAGAAAATAGGGCAAGAAAAGCGCGCGATCGAGGATATAGAGAGGTGCGCCACTCCAGGAACGATCTTCGCAAGTTTTACCAAAGTGTAAAACGTCAAAGCCAGGGCTACAAGGCTCGAACAGAATCCTGTCAATATGAACAAGGAAATATCGTAGTTGAGACACAGTCGATGCTGAGGTATGGAAGAACCACTTCTGCAGACTGTTAAACGGCGATGACGAACAGCATTCCGCTGTCAGGCAGAACGAACCATTTAAAATTGGCAACGACAGCGAAAACTGCCAACCACCCGACCTAAGTGAAGTGAGGATAGCAATATCTAAACTCAAGGTTAATAAGGCCGCCGGAAATGACGGCCTTCCCGCTGAGCTTTATAAAGCTGGCGGAGATGACTTGGTAAGCAACATTCACCAACTCATAAGCCAAATCTGGTCGGTTGAAAGAATGCCTGAAGAATGGAACCTCAGCATCGTTTGCCCGATCAACAAAAAAGGAGACCCTCTGAACTGCGCCAACTACTGAGGCATAAGTCTACTCAACATCGCTTACAAGATCCTATCTGCCGTAATATGTGAACGCCTGAAACCGTTTACCAACAACCTGATCGGTCCTTATCAGTGTGGTTTTAGGCCAGGAAAGTCCACAACCGATCAAATTTTAACACTTCGGCAGATCCTGGAAAAAACCCAAGAAGTCCAAATCGATACCCACCACCTATTTATCGATTTCAAAGCCGCATACGATAGCATTTATAGAGACGAACTATACAGAGCCATGTCTAGTTTTGGTATACCGCCCATGACGATGGAGAATTCTTGATGCACCATCAGGGTCGGAAACGACCTCACCGACACATTCGATACCAAAAAAGGGATTTAGGCAAGGCGATGCGCTGTCATGTGAGTTCTTGAATTTGATTCTTGAGAGGATTGTGCAAAACTCCCGAGCCAACATCAGAGGCACAATTTTCCAAAAATCGGTGCAACTAATGGCATACGCTGACGATATTGACATCATTGGTAGGACTCAACGTGATGTCATAGCCACGTTTGCTAGTATAGAGAAGGAAGCGGCAAAAATGGGTTAAGCAGTAAACGAGGGTAAGACCAAATATATGCTGTCACAAGATCGACGAATTGGTGACAGAACGTCACCATTGACAGATATAACTTTGAGGTAGTATGGGACTTTGTCGACCTCGCCTCCGCTATTAACTCTGACAACATTATCTCGTCAGAAATCAAACGAAGACTCTTGCCAACAGCTCTTTCTTCTGGCTAAGAAGGCAATTTAGTAGTAAAGCCCTCACTCGAACTACTAAGGAGATCCTATATAAGACCCTGATCATCCTAGTCCTGTTCTACGGCGCTGAAGCATGGACCGTTTCAAAAGCGGATGAAGAAATCATTGGTCGATTCGAGAGAAAAATTCTTCGGAAAATCTTCGGTCCTGTTTGCGTTGACGGGCTATGGAGACGAAGATTCAACCACGAACTATACGAGCTGTACAGCGACATGCCCCTTGTCCAAAAACTCCGCATTGAACGTTTGAGATAGCTAGGACATTAAGAACGAATGGACACCAATACTCAGTGGCTCAGGGGCTCAGTGGCGCGATGGTTAACGCGATGAACTGCCGCGCAGGAGGTCTGGGTTCGATTCCCAGCTGTTGCAACACGTAAATGATTCTTCACTGGCCCTCCTCTCGTGATGATCTGACAAATCATCCGAGTAGTATCAATTGTCAAGAATAGCTTATCTCAACTTAGCCGTTCGGAGTCGGCATAAAACAGGAGGTCCCGCCATCGTGCAAGAAGTACACACGCACACCAATACTCCGGCTCGCAGAGTCTTCGATTCCCAGCCAGACGTCGGGCGCAGTAGAGGAAGACCTCGCCTTAAGTGGCGAGGTCTTGTAGAAACCGACCTCAACCAACTTGGAGTGCGCAACTGGAGGCAGTTAGCTAATGACCGGGCTAATTGGAGAGGCATGTTGGTTGAGGCCCAGGTTCATCCCGGACTGTAGCGCCACTTAAGTAAGTAAAGAAAAATGTGACGGAACGAGATGGGTGAAAACGGTCTAGTTTGGAGAGAAAATGATTGCTCTCAGAGACAACACAGTTGTCAGTGTCAGATGAGAAGATTAAGTCAAGCCAAGGCCAAAATCGGAAAGACAATCAGTGAAAAGTATGTCGAATTCGAAACGATGAAGTGAGACTCGTCGTCTGATAGATTCCATCGAAGATTAGGAAAAAATTAAGACAACATCAGTGGTTTCCACAACATTGAGCAGATAATCAATCGCGTCTATGGCAAGCTGATAGGATTGGGTGGGCTGTGAAGGTCGAATGTAGCAGCAGAAGATGTAGATGTTGCGCCCAGATGTACTTATTTTTACACAAATGAGCTCGAAATCAGCGGTGTGCGATGGTGCGATGTTGAGAAGAGTGTTGAGTCTAGACGGCGGTGTATTGCTAAAAGAACACCGCGACCAGAGGAATCATCTTCTTTGTCACGACCATCACATCGTTCCGAAAAACAACGAAGTCCGTGGTGAATAGTTCGCTGCTATGGTACTCGCAAGACAAATTGGTTTCGTTAAGTGCGAATATGTCATAGGGGAGCTTTTGAGAGTTTTCTTAACTTAACTTTCTTAAACAGATAAACATTCGCGAAAGTCAGATAAATATCTAGAGACACTAGATTTAGGATAACATCAAGGGCTGCAGAGGGGGTTGAACAACAACCCCCTCCTTAGAGCTCCGCTAATGCATATGTAAGCTGATCTTTGAACTTTACCTAGTAGGTTGCGGTTGGAGGATGGTTCTAAAGCCGTCCACCAGACTAAGACACCCGCGTTCTTATCGCGTTCTATGATGTTGGTTTTCCAGTTCCAGTTTCTTATCCAAAACCAGACCCAGATACTTGGTTAATTCTGCGAACTTGAGACTGACTAGGGGGGCCAATGTGCGGGACTTTGTATATCCTGCCGAAAAAGACCAATTCGGTGATTTGAGTGTTCGCGGCGAGTCGACACCTAGTGGCCTATTTAGAGAGAGTACAGAGGGACCATATTTTATGTATGCAGCTATGTCCTGATCAAAACCCGATCCGAACGGCAAATTTGGGGTGCTCTCGTGACAGTGATCCTCTTAGATGTTTGAATTGAAGAGTTGAAGCAGTGAAAAAACGTAGATGTTGTCACTTTCTCGATTTGAACCATATGCCCCGTGCTTAGTAGTTCAACGCACTAATCACTAGGCCACTGCATCCACTCAAGAACAGTAAACAATCAAACATTGTACTCTGCACCCATTAGAGTATTAAAAGTTCACTAAACCAACCAAATCGATAGGTAACTCAACAGAAATCCGTCCCAATCGATGACCTACATTCTCTAAACACGTTCAGGGGGTGTTCTACGCAGCCACACACTTTACAATTGGTCGACCTCAACCAGAACCTTTCACAAAAATACTCCTCCGCATTCGTAGAACTAGTAGAACTTACACGCCATCTCCCTTATCTCCCACCCCCTCAATCCCCACCCATCTCTTCAACAACTTACCTCGGTTTGTATAAGTGACCAAGCGTCCCGATAATCCTCTCGATCTTGATACTGCTCCATTGTCATATTGAATTGCCCTTCCATTACAGTCCTCAGGCCAGAGTGCTTCACATAACCGGCAATGCCCAGGCCTATCTCAAAGAAGAATATCACCACCGCCAGGATGGCAAACAACATAATTACAACGCTGTTCTCTTTAAGGGCCCCGCAACATCCCAGGAAGCAAATGAATGCTACCACCGAGCCAATAATCATCAAGATAATTGGAACCGTCCATATATGATCGCCCACAAAGTTCGAGTAGTGGTTGTACTTCAGTTGCACCACTAATCCAACGAGGAAAATGAAGGTTCCCGTCAGCTATGGAAGCAGAAGAAAGAATTAAATAAAAACGGTTTCTCACACGCCTCGAGATGGAAGGAAATAATGGCTTGATGCTGGAGATACAACTTACCCCAAAGAGCAGGTTACCAACGAATGTAATGTACTTGACACACGTGAGGCCTCCGTTAGCCATGATGAACTACAATGTAATGCGAGGATTCAGCTGGTGCTTCAAGTCTGCAAAATAATAGGAAACACTGTGTTGGTATAAAACGGTGTGTGGAAATATGAATTCGATTCGAGGAAGTCCACTCGTCTGCATGCAACAGCAAATGACCAACAATGACGCTCAATCGATCAATATGCTTGCGACAGAGGAAGGCAATAACTTATTCATACTGGAAATGGTGCTAACTCAAGAATAGGCGGCGTATGGAGTAAACTTACACAAGCGCGCAAATACCCTGACCACACGTTAGTTGTACGCTAAAGGGAGGCAGTATGTGGTGGGCTCATTGACATAATCCCCATTGATGGGCAGGGCACGAAGAAACAACACACGTAAGTTACTTAGGTTAGTGAAGCGTTGCAAATGGATGTAACTATCGGGGCTGCAAGTTGGAGGACATTGTTGGTTATTATTAGGTGGGAGTACTCAGAATTAAATGAAGGTAGGCTATCCGCTTTGTTTGAGAAATGCAATTCCACTGCTGGTGGACAACGAGCTTTTCAGCTCCGACTATGTGTGGGAATACTCAGCTATGACCACCGATAACGAACATTTCCACTCACACAAACGGGCCTTTTACACACAGTTGGGGCGCTGAAAGGCTGGTTGTCCACCAAAGTACAAAACTGCGTACTTTGGGTTGTAATACTTAGCCTTGCCCACTGGTAAGGAACATTTCCACTCACACAAACGGGCCTTTCCCGTCGGGGTTGAAAGGGTTGTTATAGAAAAATCATTAAGGAAAGACCTCGGGATTCTAGTGGCTTTGAGAACTTGTATCCCTTCTCTATACAGATGATAATGTATAGTGAAAGTATACAAGTTGTTACCTCTTCAACGGGGAAGACCACGAAAAACTTACAAAGAACTGTCAGAGACAAAGACCCTAAAGCGATAGTGGTGGCGTAAAAATGTGGACTCTCCTATGCGGAAATGCTCCCACCAATGAGACTGAAACCAAAAGAAGAGAGCCTAAGTCCCGCCATCAGCAACTGTAGACAAAACCCTACCCCAACTCAACTCGTCTGCAGAAAAGTCTAATCTTCAAGAATGTAATTGGGAACCCCTCTGCAACGAGGTTGAAATTCGCACACTATAAGACATGAAAGTATAAGACATTGACAATGCCCCAACAAAGGAAACTATAAGACATTGACAATGCCCCAACAAAGGAGGACATATGCGAAGCTTTAAACCCAATATAAGTCCAGCGACACATGATAGACAGTATCAAGTTGTCAAAGTCACTAGGCTTCCGAGGTCTTCCCATACCTTAATGAACTTTCTATGATCAGCATGCCAACAATCATAAAGAGATCATCCGGTTAGAAAAAATTACAAACAGGATCAAAGAGCGCAATACACTTACCACATCCCTCGGGTGTATAGATTTTGGTCACATAGCACGTTTCTGCACACCCTGGAGCAGGAAATGTGCCAAAAAATGTCACAATACCAAAAAATGCATCAAGGATTGCTTGAGGATCTTGAGGCAAAAGAAAGAAAAGTCTGTTTTGCAGCAAATATCCTGGTTTTAGAGAGCAGATCGACTTAAACACCTGTAAGGCCGCGGTTATGACCAGCGATGCGCTAGTTCATCCAATGTACGGAAAATCAATAACGCGGTCGCAGATCACGCTTTTTTGCTTCCGCGCTAGTCCACGCTTGTAATTTTGTAGATCAAAACTCAGTTGATTGTCAAGTTTAGTAGCTTGAACTAGCGCACTTGCATACTAGCGTCGGCCGTAACCGCTCCCTAAGCCAGCATAAGACAAGAAAATCAAGTTGACGTCGTTCTGATAACCAAACCCTAAATGACAAAACGTAAAATCCGGGGTAGTGCCGATACCATACCCCAACCATAATAGCTCTCCAGTTAGGCCGGTATTTAATGGAGGCAGGCTCTATATTTGCACACTCTAAGCTGGTTGAGGTCAGTTTATACCTAAACGGGCAACTTCAGGTGAGGTCATCCTACCATCGAGCCGGGGAATCGTGGACTTTTCGGACTGAAGTATTGGCTTCGATTTGCCTACATATCCTAGCCATTATAAACTTCCTATAAGCAGATTTTTTGGCAAGGTCTAGCTTACTTACAGCTTGTAAAATTCGTGGTTGAATCTGTAATTTTTCGCTCAAAACGACTCCGCTTTTTATGCGGTCCATGCTTCAGCGCCATAGAGCAGAACTGGGATGATCAAGGTCTTGTATACGATCTCCTTAGTGTTAGTAGTTCGAGTGAGGGCCTTACTACTGAAATACCTTCTTAGACGGAAGAAACAGCGCAAGAGTAATTCTTCGTTTAATTTCTGACGAGATACTGTTGTCGGAGTTAATATAGCAGCCGAGGTAGACAAAGTCTCGTGCTACCTCAAATGGTGTCAAATTCTTCGATGTTGTGCGACCTTTCGGTCTTACTCTCATTTACTGCTAAACCCACTTTTGCCGCTTCCTAGTCTCTTTAGAAAACTTGACTTTGACATCACGTTGGGTCCGACCAATGATAGCAATATCGTCGCCGTATGCTAGTAGTTGCACCGATTTATGGAAGATCGTGTCTCTGTTGTTGGCTCGGGAGTTTTGCACAATCTTCTCAAGAATCAAATTCAAGAACTCACATGACAGCGCATCGCCTTGCCTAAATCCTTTTTTGGTATCAATGTGTCGGCGAGGCCGTTTCCGACTCTTATGGAGCAGCGAGAGTTCTAGGTCGTCATCCTACACAAACGGACGAGTTTGGGCGGTATACCAAAACTAGGCTCTGTATAGTTCGTCTCTATAAATGCTGTCGTATGCGGCTTTGAAATCGATAAATAGGTGGTGGGTCTCGATTTGGACTTCTTGGGTTTTTTTTCCAAGATCTGCCGAAGTGTGAAAATTTGATCGATTGCGGACTTTCCTGGCCTAAAACCACACGGATAACGGCCGATCAGGTTGTTGGTAAACGGTTTCAGGCGTTCACATATTACGGCAGATAGGATTTTGTAGGCGATGTTGAGTAGACTTATGCCTCTGTAGTTGGCGCAGTTCAGAGGGTCTCCTTTTTTGTGGATCGGGCAAACGATGCCGAGGTTCCATTCTTCAGGCATGCTTTCATCCGACCAGATTTGGCTTATGAGTTGGTGGATGTTACTTACCAATTCATCTCCAAATACAAATACAAATTTTCGGCGCAACAGGCTCGTTAGTACCCAGGGCCTAGCTTTCTCACAACCATTCATGTGTGCGTGTGTACTTCTTGCACGATGGCGGGACCTCCTGTTTTATGCCGACTCCGAACGGCTAAGTTGAGATAAGCTATTCTTGACAATTGATACTACTCGGACGATTTGTCAGATCATCACGAGAGGAGGGCCAGTGAAAAATCATTTAGGTGTTGCTACGGCTGGGAATCGAACCCAGACCTTCTGCGCGGCAGTTCATCGCACTAACCATCGCGCCACTGAGCCCAATTCATCTCCGCCAGCTTTATAAAGCTCAGCGGGAAGGCCGTCATTTCACTAAGGTCGGGTGGTTGGCAGTTTTCGCTGTCGTCGCCAATATTAAATGGTTCGTTCTGCCTGACAGCGGAATGTTGTTCGTCATCGCCGTTTAACAGTCTGCAGAAGTGGTTCTTCCATATCCTCAGCATCGACTGTGTCTCAACTACGATATTTCCTTGTTCGTCTCGACAGGTTTCTTGTCTAGCCTTGTATCCCAGGCTTTGACGTTTTACACTTTGGTAAATCTTGCGAACATCGTTCCTGGAGTGGCGCACCTCTCTATATCCTCGATCGCGCGCTTTTCTTGCTCTTTTTTCTTCTTTTTGAAAAGCCAATGTTCTTCCCTTCTTCTTTGCCTATAGAGCTAATGGCAGCTCTCGTCTTCACCTGCAGCTTAGGTTTGTAGGCCTCGTTCTTGGCTGCGAGCATCTGTCGGCATTCCTCATCAAACCAGGGCTTTCTTGTTGGTAGCCGCGATAAGTCTAGCTTATCAGTTGCGGTTGATCTAATAGCTTGTTGGCATCGTTGCCATTATTCTTCGACATTCGATGCTGGTGGTATGGCTTTAATTGAGACGTTAAGGGATACGCGTTGCGCGAAGGTCTTGTCGGTCTCTTGCGATTGCAGTCCTTCAGTATTTCTGGTTTGTTGTGGCGTAGTGGATATCCGCATTCTTACCTTGGCTGCAACAAGTCGTCCAAGTCGATTTTAGCCCCTCGGAATGTTCGGACATCCAAAATACTGGATGCATGCCTCTTGTCTATCCCAATGTGATCAATTTGATTGACCGTTCGTTGATTTGGAGATCGCCATGTCCCCTTATGCATATCGAGATTAGGAAATCGTGTGCTGGCTATAGTGCCATTTCGTTCCGCAGCTAAGTCAATTAGCCTAAGTCCGTTGCCAGACGTGTTGTTGTTAGGCTGTGTTTTTCGACATGTACTGCTTCTCTTCCTACCTTTGCTCGTAGAAGCAGTCATTAGCTATATCATCCTGTTCCTCCGTCGGTGAGTGAGCGCATATAAGGCTAATGTTGTCGAATTTACCTTGATGCTGAATATTGAACTCATAATAATCCGCATCAAGGGCAAATTCGACAACATTAGCCTTATATGCGCTCAATGTCTTGAAAGCATAAGACTTCTTGACTAAGTCTGGCACTTACAACAAATCCACATCCGAATAGTCGTTGTTTCTGCTCATTTTAACACGGTCCGTAGGAAATGTCACAGTTTTTCATCCTCGTTTTGCCCGGCCCTTCCCATCGTATTTCCTGGATGGCAGTAGTGTCTGCATTGTAGCAGCTAGACGTCGTTGCCCTTTTTCGTTTACCATAGTCGGCAAGAGTATAACAATTCATTTCCGAGGATCTTAGTTGCTTCGTAACAACAAATTTTTAATGGGTGGGCAGTTAACCCAAAGTACTACCTTCAACCTGGAGGGCCAGTTCTAATATATTTGATACTCCTAGAACACGGGCCATCTGTATCCATTACAGGATTGAGAACTGCTGTTGGCCTTTCGATTCATCCGCCCCATCTCTGTTCAAGAGGTCTGACTTACCCTTGAGATTCGTAAATAGCCCGTTGCGGGAACGTGTCGAAGCTGCTCATCTAGGTTGGCCTGAGGACAGCTGGCCGGATATTCCCTGCCAGGTATTCTGACCAAACTTTGTATAGTGTTGCTGTTTTTCGTATTTTTATCAACACTTGCAATTAGAAGACCACTATCCGATAGAGGTAAAATGAGCAAACTTTATGTGAAGTCAAAGTTACAACGACTTGGAATTGCCAAGTTAATGCCGATCAGAGTTTGCCCTCGTTCGACAACATTTAACTTCTAAAACATCTCGGTCTTACTTTGCGACAGTGGTTAGCGCGCTGGCGAATGAAAAAAGGTAGACCTCTATAAAAGAAGGCTACATCTACTAAAATAGGATCAGCGGATAGTTTGAGGAACTTTTTCCACCATAATAATCAAAACAACGATTTCCCAAAGATGAAATTGAAAAACGTCAGGTCGCTAGCGCATTTGATGCCTAGCCGTCACTCGCATTAGGCAGAAACAAAAAAACATCCTCTTCCACATTTTTGGTCGTGTGCCCGAGTAGGGCGAATGGAGGAGAAGATACAACCGCGAACTCTATGAGCTGTACCAAGATGTGGATGTAGTCCAAAAAGCCAAAACACGTCGACTACATTGGCTCGTCCACATCTAGCGAATGGACAATAATGCTCCAGCTAAGAGGATCTTCGAATCCCAGCCCCCGGTTCGAGAAGGCGAAGAAGACCGAACCTCTGTTTCAAAGACCAAAGCAATCGCGGATGCGAGAGCGCTTGGTCTAGACAATTGGAAGCAGCGAGCCAGGGATCGTAGAGGATGGAAGGCTGCAGTGTCTCAGGCAGAGACTCTTCACGGGTCGGGAGCCCGATAAGTAAGTAAGTCAGCGGTTTGATCAGTATGTTAACTGGCCAATTAGTCTATCGTGGATACCTTCGT
The DNA here is from genome assembly GCA_932526625.1 of Rhingia campestris. NCBI lineage: Eukaryota > Metazoa > Arthropoda > Insecta > Diptera > Syrphidae > Rhingia > Rhingia campestris. The sequence continues at coordinate 179,907,781 of OW052182.1, forward strand.
GGATACCTACACGCGATATATACAAAGCAATGACATCATTCACTCACTTCAGCGGTCATGAATCATTTGCAATGAATTTGTTAAGTTAGTCGTAAGGGAACTGTATATACCGGCTACAAACATGTGCTCACGTTATCGAAAACGCAAAACTATGGTTTTGTTATCTTCACTCTGGCCCTTCGAGTCCAAGCTCACTGATTCCTAAAATGAGCGGCGGCACCTTGTCGGTCGCCTGAGTGTTCTCAAACAGTACAGTGGAGTCGCGAACAATACGCCAAGTAAACATTGGCATCAGGCTACAAACATGTGCTCACGTTATCGAAAACGCATTATCAGGAAGTCGTTATCTCTTCGACGGCTTTGTAAATGCCTCAAGGCCAAACAACCGAAAACAAACCTTCTGCACATACTGTTATCATTCCATTTACAGACAACGAACAGACAGTGAAAAAGGTAAAGCCATCCAAACTCGGTTAAGAGTTAATTGACCGACGACTGGCACTAGCAGTTGCAATAAAAACAGCAAAACCTGCGTCCATCTATTGACCAGAAAAACGTAAACTAAAACACCAAGCGATGGTGGTGCTGGAGGAGACGACGACGCCAACGACGCTATAATCCCCAGTCTTCTTTGTGCACACATAAAACCACTTTTATGCAGTTGTACAAGGTACATGCCACCGCGCGTCGTCTATCAACCATATTCGCTTGTGCTCCACACCGTCTAGGGTATATTACCACGGAAATGCAAGACCGAACCGAACCTACCACCATCATCACCACCATCGCGCTCAAGGAATTAAGAATTAAGTCGAGCGAAATAGGGTTGACTGGAAGCTATCGATTCGATTCGTGTGATTGTTTGCTTCGCTATTGCGAATTCATTGGAGGTGGTAGCATTTCTGCAAATGGAAGTCAAATTTAGGTCTCTGGAATAAGGTTTATAGCCGGCCAGAGAATTGTCTAGTAGTGCAGCTAGTGTAAGCAGGTGGTTTGACAGTCGGCAGCAACCCCAATTCTGAGTGAGAGACAGGTGAACCGATTCCCAGAAAAAACTCAGAGGAGGGAAATTCAATTATAGCTTGCCCACTCCAAAACGGTGGGATTCCATCAATAATTGACAATTTGTCCTACATAAATCGATGGTGGATTTGTTGTTTTTGTTTTCAAGACAGCGAAGTACATTTATGCCTTGACAGAGCATAAGGCATGTGATTATGTCATGCTTTGACATACACAAGGGGAAGTTGGAGATCTGTAGCTGTACGTAGAGCGGTTAAAGGTTAATTAAATGATTTTGTCTCCGGAGTACGTTGTTGTGTCGAGCAATTTATTTCGAAAATTAAATTAGTGGACGTGTGCAAGATGACAGTTCTGTGAGATGTCACCGAATTGTGAAACTTTGAGCTCGGCAGCACTAATCAAGTGGAATCGATTGGAGGTGTGTTATGGAAGGTCTGAGAGGAGTTAACGCCTCAAGCAAATATTAATGCGTACAATCGTACAAATGTTTTGGGCAGCAGTGAAGTCTATCTTTCATAAAGAACCTCTTTGACTTAAAAGGAGGATCCACAATGGATCATCCGCAGTTACGATCTATTGATGCGGTACCCACAACAAGTCTCACGCTGTATCCCTAATATCCTTTTGGTCCCTCTTTTAATTATGGTCGCATGGTCGCCATGGTCCCATCAGCCAACCGTCCACTATTGAGAAAGCACCCTTAATCAGGTCCAACGAATGCGAAAGAGGAGTCCACTAATGTTGAAGAAGTCCTTACTCTGTTCAGTTTATCACTAGAGAGAAGGGAGTGATTCACGACAGAGCAACGCCACACAAAGCTTGCGACAGGACTCTACGGGAAAACACCGTCGTCGAAGCCCAAAAGACATGGGAGACTCGCGATGGGCAGCATCAGACAGGAGCGTCTAAACAGTTCGATGGGTGAGGGAGGACGATCCCTCGTCAACCCCAACACAATGATGACGGGAGGGGGGAGGACGATCGCTGGAACTTACACCCAACATGAGCGTTTGCGTAACCACGTTATGGGCGTAAGACTTTTTCTTCTCCCCAACGTTAGAGAAACGGAGGAGCATCAGAGGCCTGGGGCGGCGGCACAAAAGACACCCCTCCAACGAAAACGCAACACGGAAGTCAAGATCGATGGCCAAGAGATAACGATCGTTTAAACACCTCGAAAGAAACCTCGTGAAGAACAACGTGGACCAACATCTAATACATATTTTTGGAAGTATGCTCAACCACAGAAATATAAATGCGAATCTGGGAGACACCCATCTCAAAGTAATAGCATCAAGAGGCACTCCACTCCAGAGGCGTTATCTCACCTCTGTTGTGGAACCATTTCGCAGTAGCTACAGCGAAATGGGGTAAAAGTTCCCCATTTCCTACCCACTATTAGTGAGCTACTCAAGCAGGCACTCAACGAGTGGACAAAACAATGTGGGCTTGGCATCAACCCCCAGAAAACGGAACTCGTTCTCTTTACGAACGGAAGATACCAATATTCGACTTACCGGCTATCGATGGGACTACCCTCAAACTGGGTGTCATTCTTGATAGAAAACTCAACTGGAACCTAAATGTGCGCGAGCGCATTAAAAAGGCCAAAGTCGCTTTCTATACGTGTAACCGAATATTCGGAAAAAACTGGGGTCCGAACCCCAAGATCATCCTATGGATGTACACGGCCATTGTAAGACCTATATTAACATATGGGGGGCTTGTCTGGTGGCAATCCACAAATAAAGTCACCCATCTGAAAAATATGACAAAGGTACATAGGATAGCATGTGTGGGCGCTACTGGCGCAATGAGAACCACACCAACAGCGGGACTGGAAACCATCCTTAACCTGCTACCGCTAGACCTTTAGATGCAAGAATCTGCAGCCAAAAGTGCTCTAAGAGTCAGCCAGCTCAACTGCTGGAAATCGAACTCAGGAGGACATGCCCAAATTCTACACAGATATCTGGGCTCTGACTACATGCTGCCTCACCATGACTTTCAAAGACCATTCTCCTGTATCTTTCCAAGTAGAGAGGAGTGGGAGAGGAACGAATTGGGCACCGAAACCATATCCATCTACAATGATGGTTCAAAAATGGATGTAGGCGTTGGAGCTGGAGTGTTTTCAGAAACACTAAAGCTAAACAGCACCTTTCGTCTCCCTGAGCACAGCAGTGTCTTCCAAGCCGAAATATTGGCAGTAGCAGAGGCAGCCAAAGCGACCTCAATGCTGGCGATACCACCAGATGATATCACCATCTTTATTGACAGTCAGGCTGCAATAAAAGCTATATCTGCTGTCGAAATAAAATCTAAGCTTATGAAGTGTTGTCGTGAAGAGCTAAAGGTTCTTGGCGTCCAATATAATGTTAAGCTCTGCTGGGTCCCCGGACACAGAGGCATACAGGGCAATAAAATTGCTGACGAACTGGCCAGAAAAGGATCTGCCTCCAGACCAAGCAGACCAGTCTGTCAAACCACCACTATGTGACCTCAAATCCGAAATCCCTCTCCCTAATCTTTTCTGGTTTGCAACAACATCTCGATGGCTGGAAAGAGGCTAACAACAATGGACAGTAGCGGGACAATGAATGAACCAACCACACAAGTGGACCCTCAACGGGCATCACAATGGGTCTATATTGACCTGAGTGCGATGAGGGAAGACGCACACCGACTGCCTCATCAACCCACCAACCTAACCTAACCTAAACAACTTGCTTGCTCCATCTATGTCTTTCACCCACTGGTGGAGCAACGGAGCAAGCGAGGTGTTTAGGCGGACGTCCAGACATACATACCCTCGGCACAAAAGAAACAACACCAACATGGGACATCACAAGCATGTCTGCAACTCATAAGACACATGGTGATGTCTAAGGCAAATAAGGGACATGCCAAGTTTGCGATCATTATTGTTACAGTCACTCTTCTTCTGCTAGCCCAAGCTCACTGATTCCTACAATGAGCGACGGCCGCTCCCCGTCCAAAGTACTCACCTTGTTCCAAAGCGAAAAGTTAATCGGTTAATCGGAAATAGCAGAGTAGAGTCGCGAACAATACGTCAAGCAAACATCGGCATCCGGGGCACATATTTGATTGACACAAATAGTTGTTCACGATTGACACCAAATTGTCCGTGACAAGTGTCCATGGGAAAACTGGCGGGATCGGATAAATCCAAAAGGTAATGTTGAGTAGCGTTCGCACTTGCCGGCAGCAGTCCGACGCAGTTACGATAAAAACGCATGTTAGACTCGACATTACTTATTCGACAGAATGAATGTGGTGTAACAGGTGGCAATAGCACGCGTCGGGAAACAACCCGACGGCGATAGGTGGAAAATCGTAGTAACGGGTAAACGGTTGGGACAAACTAGTAAGACCGAAACACACTCTTTAGCTGGAAAGTTGGAATTCCCAGTTAAGCTTGCTAGTGCTGAATTCCAAGAGCGAATGTGAGATCCAATGGACGGGATCAATCCTGGACAAAGGAATCGGGTTTTACCAGCTTGGTAATCTTTTTTGAAAAATTTACGTGGCGTCCAAAGGTCTTATTTGAGTCTCGTGTAAACACGAGGCCACCCCACACGCTGAGTGAACCAGGCCCTCGTACAAACAACGTACCGTGTGTATGATCTGTGATTGGTGACAGATTCGTAACGCAGGAAATGTGGTATGTCAAAGAAGCACCACGCTCTGGAAGGCCAACTGTCGTAAATGTCGATAGAATCATGGAAATTGTCGTGTCTGGCCGTAATATAAGCACTGTTTCGATTACCAAGAAGCTAGAACCATTTGAACAAGTCTGGATTACAAAAGGAAGCTCGATGCATGGGTGTCACAAAAAAAAAAAACAAAATTTCATAGACGGAATTTCCGTCTGCGAATCGATGCTGAGTCGCAACAAAATCATACATCCAGTTGATGACTTAGAACAACCTCAAGCAAAAACTGTCGCGTAGTCGAATCACGATGAGCCGACGCAGTCGGTGGCCAAGCCAGGATTGACTGCTGGGAAGGTTTTGCTGTTTGTTTTGTAGGATTGGCAGGGAATCATCTACTAACAGCTGATTTCCTATAATAAAACTTTTGGACCGTCTGATGGAAGCAATCAAACAGTAGCGCCTAGCCTTATCCAGTATGAGAGGAATTGTGTTTACCAATAACACGTCACCTTTTTCTGTCCATTGTGAATGATTTTTGCGGACGGCCCAAAAGACACCCCTCCAACAAAAACGCAACACGAGAAGTCAAGATCGATGGCCAAGGGATAACGATCGTTTATTTTGGGCTCCTCGCTTGCTCCGTTGCTCCATCGAAGAGTGAAAGACATCGATGGAGCGACGGAGCAGCGAGGTGTTTAGGCGGACGTCCAGACATAAATACCCTCGCCACAAAAAAAAGAATGAGAGGAATTGTATTTACCAAGACAACGCCACCTGTTCCTGTCCATTGTGAATGATTTTTGCTGGCGAAGAGAGGCTGGCGAAAAACGACTGCCCCCGACTTGTAAAATTGTAATTACAGGCTCGTTAGTACACATGATTTAGATTTTTTCTCACAACCATTTATGTGTGCATATGTACTTCTTGCACGATGGCGAAACCTCCTGTTTTATGCCGAAGGCTGTACATATTTGCATGCGTATTCATTGTGGGAAGCCGAAGCAGGTCAAGAGTAATTTGGCCCTTAGCTGGTAAGTAATCGTCTGGCTGTAATACGGATCAGAGCTACTTTTGCTATCGATGAGACTAAGATTCTATCAAGGAGGCATTTTACGACCTCCAGGAGGGACCATACGGAGTCTGTCCGGAATACTCGGCCCTATCGAGGTATCCGTGGGAGCGGAAAATTTTCCGATTTTGTACGATTCGGAGGATTTTTGCTTCGAGGTATTCTTCCAAAAAGCTGTTCGGAATATTTTTCCGACATTTTGCAACGCATCCAGGCGAATTGCGTTGAAGTGCGTTCAGGTGCATTTTTCGTGCTTTTTTTGACAGCTAAGTGCCGTTCTTTTTCCGATTTCCTCCGACACGAATTCTTCGCGGATTTTTTTTTACGAATTGAAGTGAAGTGAAGCCGTCGCATTTGTGTAGAATTTTTTTCCGATGACACATACCTCGAATAGAATTTAAACCTCCGACGAAGTACGCGTTGCGGAAAATTGTCAGCTCCGACGGATACCTCGATAGGGCTGACTATGTGGAAACTTTAATTCGGTAAGGAAAACATCTTCGGCGGGTTAGTTGGACAGCACGGCCTCCACGAAACGACAACAGATAATGGCTTCCGGCTAACGAACTTTGCAGCATGTATTACTTTGAACAGCAGCACTAGGTTACCATGGCTTAAAATTCAAAAGGTAACTTGGCGATCTACAGATGGTCAAACCGATCCACGCATCCAACATTCTGGATGTACACAGATTCAAGAGGGACAAAATTCGACTTAAAATACTGACTGAGATCATTTGGGTGTTTGAAATTGGGGAAGTGTAGCCTAATCCTCAACCAATTTTAAACCCCCAGATGATACAGGATATCATAGGTTATCTGTCGAACTATCATCCACTAACAAGATGCTCTTAGTATAATGACTTTGCAAGTCCCAAAGAAAAGAGGTTAGAGACGACACATATCAAGGCGCTACAAAGCAGAAAACGGCACCGCGCCGAGCCGAGCCAGGAGAATGAAGAAGAAAACATGCAATCTCCCACGTCAGGAAAATCAAAGTCTCGCGGCATGAAGAGCACCATCAATTCCACAAAAAAAAAGCCAAGCAACTGCTAGCTGTCATAGAAGTAGGAACGCAGACACAAGACCCGTAGGTAGTGGTATATGTGTTCAGGCAGCATTTCCAGTAGCTGTTTAATGGGCATAACGCCGAAAGATGGCAAGAAATCCAACCACCTCAAGTCAACTAAGAGCTTACGTTACCCCAGTCAAGAAAAAGTTAGCGCAGTTGATGAAAAACAAGGCACCCGGTTCTGATGGGTTAACAGAAGAATGGTGTGCACGCACCAAAACAGTCAACAAAGTCTGATTGGATGAAAAAATGACGGATTCCTGAAATCAGCTTCATATGTCCCATCTGCTAAAAAGGTGATCGCATGTCTTGCAACAACTACTGAGGCATATCCCTGCTAAGATTCTATCGCATATAAGAACCTATCCAACGGGCTGAGTGAACGTTATAAGGCTTTCAGCAACACACTTATCGGCAAGTACCATTGTGGCTTCCGGCCCGGTGGATCGACCATATACCAAGGAATTTTAAGTCGTGACCCATCATCTTGCCATCGACCTGAATGACGATAGCATCGATCGTCTAGAGCTCTATAGTTGAAGGAATTCGCGTTTAGTTTGACAACAGCTCATCTGAACTTTTCAAATCATAAACCGGATTTTCGACAAGGAGACGCGCTATCATGCGATTTCTTCAATCTCGTGCTGGAACATATTATAACACGTAGGGCAGGCGTACATTCCAAAGGCACTAACATGTCTCTGTTGATAGCAAGAATTTTGGGCTAGTCGAAGAGTTTACCAACCCCAAGAATGACATCTTAGTGGAAATCGAAATACGACGAGACGGTCACTAGAAAACGGATGCTACTTTGGTTTTTGTTGCGAATGCCAGACCTTAAAGAAGAAGCCCAACTCCAAACAGTTCCCATTAAAAGCCCCAAAAGTAAACGGAAATAAAAGAAAAAGAAAGAAACAAACATGATGACCTGCTTAGTCAAACCCTGGACGGCAACAATGCGCTGCTTTCCTTTTGGCGACCAAATCGAGAGCACGAATGTAAAATCTTAGCTATTATCTAAAGTGAAGGAACTTTGGCTGAACCAAATCCACCACCTTATAAACGCTGATTAACTTATCAGTGACTAACATTTGACATCGGCGCGATGTAGTCTAATCTGGAGGTCCAATTTTCGATGACTTTTTCCAACATTTGTGGCCGTATATCGGCAATAATGCGGCGGAATGTTGTCATCCAAGCGGTCAATCGATTCGGCTTATCGGCGTAGACTAGTGACATCACATATCCCCACAGAAAATAGTCAAGTGACGTTAAATCGCACGATCTTGGAGGCCAATTCACAGAACCAAAACGCGAAATTATGCGCTCACCGAACGTTTCCTTCAACAAATCAGTTGTGGGACGAGCTGTGCGACATGTTGCGCCGTTTTGTTGAAACCACAGCTCCTGCACATCAGGGTTGTTCAATTGATGAACGAAAAAGTCAGTAAACATGGCTCTATAGCGGCCACCATTGACTGTTGCATCGATTTTAAAGAAGTACGGACCAATTATTCCACCAACCCATAAAGCACACCAAACAGTCAGTTTTTGTAGATGTAACGGTGTCTCAAGATATACTTGAGGATTACCATCACTCCAAATACGGCAGTTTTATTTATTGACGTATCCATTCAACCAAAAGTGATCTTCATCGCTAAACAAAATTCGCTTTTGAAAACTGGGATCAACGACAATCTTGTTTTGGACCCATTTACCGAAGCTACGCCTTGCTAGGTGATCCTGTGGCTTCAGTTCCTGCACGAGATGGATTTTGTACGCACGCAAATTAAGATGTTTCCGCAAAATCTTCCATAAAGTGGATGGACACATATCAAATTCCTACAATGGCGGATAGACTGATTCGGGTCTACCTCTACGCTACGCTCTACAGCAGCAATGACTTCTTCTGTACGCAATGTATGACGTCTCTGTGGATGCGTATTATCATTTAGAGTAAACGTGGTGCAAAAACGTTTCATACTTAATCGAATTAATTGTTCTGAAGGACGATTATGTTGACCGTAAAATGGACGTAGTGTACCATACGTATTTCGAACAGAACCATGATTTTCAAAATTTCAAATAAATTTGAGCAAATTGGAAGCGTTGTTTAGACGTCAGTCTATTCATGTTGAAATGCCAAACCAAACTAAATAAAACGTATGGGAAGGCTACAATCCGCTGCGCGGATCGTTGAATACCCTATCCCATCCCATCCTTAAAATTAATATCCCCAAAATGTGGGCAGGAGAGGTGCAGGCGAACAACTAGCGGAAGCCCTAAACTGCTACAGAGCAGACATTACTGCCATCCAGGAAATACAATGGGATGGGCCGGGCGAAAAGGGGATGAAAAACTGTGACACCTACTATGGACCGTGCTATAGTGAGCAGAAACAGCGACTATTCGGATGCGGATTTGTTAGAAATGCCAGGCTTAGTCAGTCAAGAAGTGTGCATGGTTTCAAGACATTGAGCGCATAAAAGGTTAATGTTGTCGAATTTGTCCTTGATGCGGATTATTTCGACCACATAAGCCATATATGGGCTCACGCCCAGACAGAGGAAACAGATGATATAGCGAAAGACTGCTTCTACGAGCTCCTACCAAAGTACGATGTTAAAATCGTGCTGGGAGATTTGACCGCAAAGGTAGGAAGAGAAGACATCTTTAGCAGTATTGTCGGAAAATATAGCCTACACGTCTGGTAACAGACTTAGGCTAATTGACAACGCTACGAAACAGAAGTGGTGCCTTCGCGCAACGCGTAGCCCTGAACCTCTCGATTCAATCCATACCACCAGCATCATATGTCGAAGAACAATGGCAACGACGCCAACAAGCCATTAGATCAGCCGCAACTGATGTGCTAGGTTTCTTGCGGCCACCAGCAAAAAAACCCCTGGATTGGTAGGCATGCCGACAGATGCTCGCAGCCAAGAACGAGGCCTACAAGGCTTAGCTGCAGTTGAAGACGAGAGCTGCCATTGAGCTCTATAGGCAAAGAAGAAGGGAAGAACATCGGCTTTTCAGAAAGAAGAAAATAGAGCAAGAAAAGCGCGCGATCGAGAATATAGAGAGGTGCCACTCCAGGAACGATCTTCGCAAGTTTTACCAAAGTGTAAAACGTCAAAACCAAGGATACAAGGCTCGAACAGAATCCTGTCGAGATAAACAAGGAAATATCGTAGTTGAGACACAGTCGATGATGAGGTTATGGAAGAACTACTTCTGCAGACTGCGATGACGAACAACATTCCGCTGCCAAGCAGAACGAACCATTTAATATTGGCAATGATAGCGAAAACTGCGAACCATGCGACCTAAGTGAAGTGAGGATAGCAATATCTAAACTCAAACTTAATAAGCCCGCCGGAAATTACGGCCTTCCTGCTGAGTTTTTTTTAAAGCTGGCGGAGATGACTTGGTAAGTAACATCCACCAATTTATAAGCCAAATCTGGTCGGTTGAAAGCATGCCTGATGAATGGAACCTCAGCATCGTTTGCCCGATTCACAAAAAAGGAGACCCTCTGAACTCCGCCAACTACAGAGGCATAAGTCTACTCAACATCGCCTAAAAGATCCTATCTGCCGTAATATGTGAACGCCTGAGACCGTTTACCAACAACCTGATCGGCCCTTATCAGTGTGGTTTTAGGCCAGGAAAGTCCACAATCGATCAAATTTTCACACTTCGGCAGATCTTGGAAAAAACTCAAGAAGTCCAAATCGATACCCACCACCTATTCATCGATTTCAAAGCCGCATACGACAGCATTTATAGAGACGAACTATACAGAGCCATGTCTAGTTTTGGTATACCGCCCAAACCGTCCGTTTGTTTAGGATGACGATGGAGAATTCTCGCTGCACCATCAGGGTCGGAAACGACCTCACCGACACATTCGATACCAAAAAAGGATTTAGGCAAGGCGATGCGCTGTCATGTGACTTCTTTAATCTGATTCTTGAGAGGATTGTGCAAAACTCCAAAGCCAACACCAGAGACACAATTTTCCAAAAGTCGGTGCAACTACTAGCATACGCTGACGATATTGACATCATTGGTAGGACTCAACGTGATGTCATAGCCACGTTTGCTAGTATAGAGAAGGAAGCGGCGAAAATGGGTTTAGTCATCACGAAAGGATTCACAACATCGACGAATTGGACAGAACGTCACCATTGACAGATATAACTTTGAGGTAGTACGGGACTTATTCTACCTCGGCTCCGCTATGAACTCTGACAACAACATCTCGTCAGAATCCAAACGAAGAATTACTCTTGCCAACCGCTGTTTCTTCGGACTAAGAAGGCAATTTAGTAGTAAAGCCCTTACTCGAACTTCTAAGGAGATATATAAGACCCTGATCATCCCAGTCCTGCTGTACGGTGCTGAAGCATAGACCGTATCAAAAGCGGATGAAGAAATCCTTGGTCGATTCGAGAGAAAAATTCTTCGGAAAATCTTCAGTCCTGTTTGCGTTGACGGGCTATGGAGACGAAGATTCAACCACGATCTATACGAGCTGTACCCCTAGTCAAAAAACTCCGCATTGGACGTTTAAGATGGCTAGGACATGTAGAAAGAATGGACACCAATACTCCGGCTCGCAGTCTTCGATTCCCAGCCAGACGTCGGACGCAGTAGAGGAAGACCTCGCCTTTAGTGGCGCGCACAAGTAGAAACCGACCTCAACCAACTTGGAGTGCGCAACTGGAGGCAGTTAGCTAAGGACCGGGCTTATTGGAGAGGCATGTTGGTTGAGGCCCAGGTTCATCCCAGACTGTAGCGCTACTTAAGGAAGTAAGTATTTAGAATTTTGAAAACGAGCAGCTTTGTTGAAGTGCCTGGTTAAACGAAAGGCATCTCAACCGAGACGGGAAGTCTGTGGGCCAACAAGAGAAGGAAAAAAAAGTACGCACCGAAAATTCACTCAGAATGCATTTTGAAATGAATCAGGAACGGGCATGAACGTTTCGATTTCAGTAATCCATATTTAAAAAGTGTCTTCATCAAGTGAAGACCTCAATATCAGTGACAAAGGCATGAACATGGTTTTTTTTCAGAGTTGAAAAGAAATGTGCTGCCATGGCGTTCAAGGGAATGGAAGCCATTAGGATAGATTGATTCACAACCAAGCCACAGGCATTTGTTGCGAAGACCTTGTTTGCATTTGAGTCATTGCTGGCATGCTAGGTCCCTCTTAGCTCGTCGGTGGGTGTGGAACTTGACTATTGGACTATACACAACAAAACGCATGCCAGTCTTCTCGTCTAGCTGTTGTGACGAGTGCGAGAAAATTGCTCAAAACCCTCCCTAAATTGGTTACCGTACTCGCCTAGACAACCCCACCACATCCTGCATCCACTCTCTTATGAAAGAAAGTGAGTTCAAGTTCAAGAAAGTCGCGCCATTTACTACCTTTCCCGCCATTTACTTCTACTCAGAGTCATGACACATTCCCCCTGCAAATTCATGAGTACCCGGCTTATCTAGCTTTCAATAAAAATTCGTCACATATTCTTCATGTCTGATAGGAGGAACCGCCTCACAAAACATGAACATGGTTTGGTTTCAGTTTTTTTCAGAGTGGAAAAAAATGTGTTGCCATGGCGTTCAAGGGAATGGAAGCCATTGGTATAGGTTGGTTCACAACCAAGACACAGCCATACGCAACAACGTCACATCCTGCATCCACTATCTTATGAAAGAAAGTAAGTTCCTGGTCAAGAAAGTCGCGCCATTTCATACCTTTCGCGCCATTTACTGCTACTCAGAGTCATGACTCATTCCCACTGCAAATTCATGACTATCCGGCTTATCTAGGTTAAGTTGAAGTGGCTGCATGCGATGCGCGTGCACACATAGACCAAAAAGGTCTGTTGTGGTACCACCTGGATCCTTCGACTACCCAATATTCGTACGCCTAATTGAACCATTCAGAGCTAACTACGTAGCGTAGGAGATTTCTGTCACTGATATTAGTCAGATCACCTGTCCTAGATTATCGAAGAAGTAGTCTTCCAGATAAAGTTTCCTTTTTACACAGAGAGCCGGAGAGGAGCAAAGAAGGTTAGTGATACTCTCCTCCTCTTCCTCGTCCACAGAGAGCCGGAGAGGAGCAAAGAAGGTTAGTGATACTCTCCTCCTCTTCCTCGTCCAGGCAGCTTCTAAAGAAGTCCTGTGAGGACACCGATTATTGTGCTGATGTATCATCTGTTCAGCATTATTAAGCAGATGGAGCACTTCTGGTGAAAGCTAAGCCAGAGGTGCTTGGCACCGCAGATGGATAAATGGCTTGTTGTGCCATTTATCCATCTGCGGTTTGCTTTCTTGATCGCATTTTGCTTGATCAGTAGTTTACATGTAGCAAGGGGCATACCTAACATATCCACTGGTGGTAGAATGTCAAGGGCAGTGCTCTGTCTGGCAAGCTCATCTGCCTTGCAATTCCCTGGTATGTCTCTGTGGCCCGGCACTGTGAATGGTAAAATGCTCCGCCATCTCGTTAAGAAACAGTCGGCATTCGTGGGCTGATTGTGAATTGAACGAGATTGCTTCCAGGGATTTGATTGTCGCTTAACTGTCACTGAAAATGATAATATTCTTCGTGGATATTACATTCCTTTTCAGCCAGGATAAGGCTTCTTTGATTGACATGATTTCTGTCTGAAAAACGCTACAATGATAGGGAAGGCGAAAGGATATGCTTAGGTTAATACTCTCGGAGAAAACAGACCCATCCGTCAAGATGTGAATCGAGTTATTGGTTTCGATTGAATCCGACTCCCATTCAAGGCGACTGGGCACACGTATACGTCATCTCATGTTTGATAGGAAGAACCGCCTCACAGAACAAAAGCCATGAACATGGTTTGGTTTCAGCTTTTTTTTTTCAAAGTGGAAGGAAAAGTGTGTTGCCATGGCGTTCAAGGGAATGAAAGCCATTGGGACAGAGTTACCACAGGGACTCATTTGAGTCAAAAGGGACTCATTTTTTTTAGCTTGACTCAGGGACTCATCCTTTTAATATTTGGCTCATTTTTTTGTAAGAATACAAATAAACACTTAATATAGTATGGTACAATCAATTTGCAAGTTCAAAGACTTTTATATCAATTTCCAGAACAAAAACTAATTTTCAAAAGGTTGCGTGTGTGTACTACCGCTAGGTACGCTTCTAATTACGTTATTGAACGCATTCATTTGAAAATTTGAAACGTTCAAACAAACAATTACAACTATTTCCTTGTTTCACTTATAGAGGCGCTGTTTGTACAAGTGAGAAATCCGATTGATACGTTTGAGTTTTGGCACTTGTTTTATTTACATCGCTCAGGTAGTCAGGTTATTGTTTTTGTTTAGGTAATGTTAGCCTTGCCATCCGTCCGGGTTTTCCCGGACATGTACTCTATTTTGCCTCTGCGGGGAACGTCCGGTATAGTTTTAATAATATGTCCGGGATGTTATTTGCACTTATCTACTTGGCAATTTGTATTAATTAATATTTTTTAAAAAATAATTAGGAGATCACTAAAATCAACAAAATTAATAATTCAGAAATGAATACTCAGAACAATCATTGGCCGTGTTCCGGGTTTCAGTTTTAGTAAGACATCATGATGAAGCCCTGTTCACATTGGTCAATCGACCATTTTAGTTACGTGACATTAGGGGGAAGAGACGGGAAATGGCTGACGAAACAAGTTGAAAATTTACGCATGGTCACTCAGATATGAGTGAAACAACTGATTTTTCTTCGGCATGTCCTTAAGATGTTTTTTTATATCAAATATGTGGAGAATAATTAAGGATAATGGATGTAAACAATTAATAGACACCCCAACCAGAATAACAGAGAACTCTCGAACATTGATTGACTATGTCATCACAAATAAGAAAAACATGGAGGCAAAAGTGGACAGCGAGTTAACAATAAGTGACCATCAAACAATTGTTGTGAAAATTAACTCTAAAATTAAACAGGTCAAAGAAGAGACGGGGAAATGGATCAAAGTGGTCCGCACACAAAACAATGCGTTCCAAAGTGCCATTCTAAATAGCAGATTAAGGGACATAAACAATAATATGGACCCTAATACAATGGGTGAAATATTTCGTGGAACGATAAATGGGGTAGTTAAACAGTTTACTTCTTGTACATTTAAAAAGTACTCCATAAATAAGTGGTTCAACAGAACACTCGGAGAATTGAAAAAAAAGTAAAATCAATTGTTTTAAAAGAGCAGTGTTCAGTAACTCAGTGGATGACTGGTCAGAGTACAGAATTAGTAGAAACAAATACAAGGCTGAAATAAAGAATTGCAAACAAAAATTCATAAAACATAAAATCGACAATGCGCGAAACCAAAAAGATATGTGGCGTAACTTGAAACAATATGTGTTAAAGAATGAACGATGTTGTGAAATATCAGACATAGTGTTTAGTGACGGTGTTTGTAAAGAGACTAAAGACATAGCAAACAAATTTAATGATTTTTTCGTCGATAGTATTGTGCAAATTAATAAGACCATAAAATATGTCCCATTTATTAATTGTGTGAGTGAAACCAACACCATTTTCAAATTTAAAAGAATAACGATAAAAGATATTCAAATAACATTAAAACTAATGACAAATAAAACTGATTTCGAATATATGTGTCCAAAAACGTACTGTGATAATTTTAATTGTATTGGTCCAGTTTTGTTAACAATCATGAATAAATCATTAGACGTAGCTATTTTTCCTAAATCTTGGAAGCAAACTATGGTAACACCAATCGAAAAAGTGAAAAATACAAAGAAATGTGTTAAGAGTTTCGTCCTGTCAATTCGTTACCTTTATGTGAGAAAGTGTTTGAAAAAACATTTATCGTCAGTTAAATGAATATTTTGAAAAAAACAATCTAATAATAGACGTTCAGTCGGGGTTTAGAAAGACACACTCTTGTGAAAGTGCACTCAATCTAGTTATAACCGAATGGAAAGAGCAAATTGCACAAAGAAAAGTGTGTATTGCGTATTTCTTGATCTAAAACGGGCATTTGAAACGATAGACAGAGACTTGCTTCTTAAAAAGCTAAAAAAATACGGTGTACAAAACGGGGAACTATCTTGGTTTAGATCATATCTAGAAAATCAAACACAGACAGTTAAAGTGAACGGAGTGCTATCATTTTCAAAAGAGGTACCATTAGGTGTCCCCCAAGGATCTGTGCTAGGAACATTGTTATTTATCATATATATAAATGATATGAAAAGTGCGGTGAAATTTAGTAAGCTTGCCTTATTCGCGGATGATACGGTGGTTTACGCGACGGGGAAAGACTTTGCAGAATGCCATCATAAAATTCAAGAGGACTTAAAATCCATTGATTTGTGGTTAAAACAAAACAGACTCAAACTCAATGTTAAAAAAAACTCAAAGAATGATAATGAACGAGAGAATCGGAGAGGACATAAGACTGGATATTGATGGTGAAACAATAGAAAAAGTTGAGCAAATAAAGTATTTAGGTATTATTATTGAAAACAATATAGGCTTTACAAAACATGTTGATTACATATGCAAAAAAGTGTCAAAAAAAGTAGGGGTTTTAAGAAGAATACGAAGCAATATTTCAACATTAAGTGCAATAAATATATATAACGTAATTGTCAAACCACATTTTGGGTATTGTGCCACTATTTTGTTTTTATGTAGTGATAACGTAATTAAGAGGCTCCAACTTTTACAAAATAAAGCTATGCGTTGTATTCTTAAATGTAACAGATTTGTACCTATTAATATTATGTTAACATCGTTAAAATGGTTATCAGTAAAGCAAAGAGTTGTGATGAATGTCCTAGTGTTTTTGTATAAAGTGAAGTATAATTTAATGCCAAAATATTTAGTAAACTATGTGCAATATATAAGAGATGTCCAACCATATTCATTAAGAAACTACAATGACTTTAGATTACCAAATATGTTAAGTGTGAGTACACAAAATTCCTTGATATATAAAGGTTTTAAATTATTTAATCACCTTCCTAATACAATAAAGACTGAAACAAATTTTGTTATATTTAAAAGAAAATGTATCGAATATGCTAAAATTAATTATTAAACTTAATATTAAGTACTAACTGTAAACCAAATTGTAAACTGTGAAGTTCAATAGCTTCTATGAAGCTAGTAATAAATACTACTACTACTAAAGTATTTAGCAGTTGCCATGTGTATTATTCAAGTTATGTTTTACTTTTCTGATAAAGCATAATTATTCTGAATAGATGGAAGTTAATAAAAATCTAAAAATATGATAAAATTAAATTGCAAAATAAAGGGTTTGCATAGTTTGACATATACCTTACCATTCGGTAAGATTTTGCGCTCCGCGTTACTTTACCTTATTCAGTTGTAGTCAGAAATCCGGAACACGGCCATTGTGTTGGATTTGGCTCTCTCAAAGCAAATGTTTTTAATGTGAAAGTAAACATATTTGGATTAAAAATGTATACTACGACTGAACGGAGTGAATTGTATAATCAGGTTATGCATACATACATTAAATATATTTATTCCATATAGAGTTGTGTTTTAAAATGAATAATGTAATTGCAGTTGCACAACATTCCGAGAAGGAAGTGCACCTTCAACAAGGAGTCGAAATGTGAAACTATTTATTTTATGTTAAAGAAGTCGATACTTTAGAACCATATTAAAACATTTAAAAAAAAACTATTTTTTTGTTTGTCCTAATTTTGTACTCTTTTTCTGTTCGTCATTTGTCCGGAAAAGTCCAGGATTTGGAACCCCATGTACTACTTTTATCAAATACCATCTGGCAACACTAGGTAATGTGAAACAAGAATTTATGTAAAAACTGAAAATGGACAGGTGAATTGTGAACAAAATTTTCAAAACAACTTATATTGACATCTTGTTCCTTAGATTTGTTATTAAAAAACGAAAATGCAACAGCCCATGTACACCGAAGTCGAGCACGGCAGAAGAATCGCTCGTACAAAATACGGATGAATCAAAAAAGAAAAACCAACCTAAGGACGAGGCTGAGATAGACCAGAATGTAGACCAGATACGAAAAAAGTCAAGACCTTTTAGAAACCAATGGCTTAATGACTACAAGTGGCTGGAAAATAAAAATGGGAATGCATTTTGTAAGGTATGCCAGAAAGGAATGTCAAACTCAAAATACAATTTAGATAGACATGAAAATCTTGAATACCACAAGAAGGTATATCAGTTTAAAAAAAAATCAAATTAAGTTAAATGAAATGCAATCCAAAGACGAAGAATTACTTAAAACAAAAGTAGAACAAGCAGAAAGAATTTTGGTTATGTTCTGCGTAATGCACCATTTGCCATTTCTTTTGATGGATTTCTTACCAGAATTGCTTCGGAAGTGTTGTCCTGATTCTAAGATAGCTCAAAATATTTCCTGTGCCAGAACTAAGGCAGTAAAAGTCCTTAAAGAAGATCTAAGCCTAAAAGCCAGGGGCGGTATCGGCTAAGGTGATAGTTGATAGTTGACAATCAAAATCATCGCTTTACCTCCACGTAAGGTGATTATCAAATTGACAATCGCTTTTTTGTCGCTTTCATACATTTGTGTCATTTTCATAGGTAGAAGCTGCAGGGAAATCTTCTACACCAAATAAATTAAATAATTTAGTGATAAAAGAAAATATTGAATAAATTTAAATAAAAAACTTTAAGTGAAAGTGAAAATTCGTGAAGTGCAATGTTTACTTCATTGGAACTTTTCTACTCAAACATAGAGGAAAATGAAGAAAATAATTACAAAGATTTCCAACTGATAAGAAGAAACCTGAGGAATAAAGCAAATGTCTTGAAACTTCAACAAGTTGGGGCTGATTGGACTGCACCAATGGGTCAAAGTACGGTGGCTGAAGATACTGCTGCAGTCATTATGCAAATTTATTGTATTTTGTTGACATTTTAGTATGCTGAGTTGACTTACATTTTTCACAATATAAACACCGAATAAAATTGTACCTATCAGCTGCTCGGAATGACAGCGTCGGCAAGGAAGTGACGTTCCAAATCATTTTTTTGTGATCGCTTTACGCAGAGCAAAGAAGAGTTGATAATCAAAAACGACAATCAACAAAGCGACAATCAACTATCACCTTAGCCGATTCCACCCCAGAAATGAAATAACACAATTGCTGAGCACAGAAAAGTTTTCACTAATCACAGACGAATCCACCGATGTCAGTTGCTTGAAAGCATTAGTCCTTATAGCCAGAGTTTTTGATAAACAAAAAGCAGCAGTTGTTGACGTATTTTTTGGACTTTTAAAAAAATATGAGGCTATTAAAACTCATTTCAAAAATCTTAATATTCCTCTGAGTAACTTAATTGGGCTGGCAACGGATGGGGCAAATGTAATGGCGGGTGAATTAAACGGACTACAAGCTAAATTTAAGCAAGACAATCCAAATTTGTTTTTCTCTAAGTGTATATGCCATTCTCTCCACCTTTGCGCTAGCTATGCATCGAAAAAATTACCCAATGAAATAGAGAAAACAGCAAAGAAAATTTGTAACTTTTTTGCTCATAGTCCCAAAAGGAATACTGATTTTGAATTTTTTCAAGAATTCGCCGACATAAAAAAGCATAAGATGTTATCGCTGGCTAACACAAGATGGCTCTCTTATGAGGCTGTGATAAACAGGATTTTGGAGCAATGGGATGCACTGAAATTGTACTTCATTTCATGCTGCTTAGAAGACCAAAACGAAGAAGCAAGAAGTCTTGCTGAGACCCTCGATAAACCGAGCGTACAAATATACTTTCTCTTTCTTTCCTATATTTTAAAAATTATTAACGTTATGAATCTGGAATTTCAGTCGAAAGACTTACGAATTCATATGCTTTATAATATTTTGGAAAGCAATAGCAAATTAATATTAAGTAATTTTATGGACATTTCTAATGATTTTCATGTATCAAAATTAAACTTTTCAAATAGTTCAAACTTCAAACCTTCAGATGAAATATTTATTGGAATCACAGCTAAAGAGTTCATAGAAAAAAAAAAAGTATTGATTTTGATAAGGCACATATAAAAGATTTTTACATAGAACTAGTTGAGCAGATAAGAAAACGATTTGACTTTGAAAACGAAGTTATTAAAAGGCTGCGGGTAATAAGCCCAAAAGAAATTTGTAAACAGAATGCATTTAAAGACTTGACTTTTCTTTTGGAACAATTTCCTAATTTGCATGAAACTGGAAGAAAAGAAGATATTTTATCTGAATATAAGCTGCTAGGATTTTCCTCTTTGGCAATTGAGCAGTTGGATAAAAATAACATTGAAGAGTTTTGGATGGACGTTTTCAAATTAAGAAATGCGTGTGAAGAGCCTATTTTTGAGAACATTGCTAGCTTTATTATGAAACTGATGACATTTCCTCAGAGCTCTGCAGCCGCAGAAAGAAAATTTTCGGATCTTCAGCTGATTAAAACAAAAAAAATCTAATAGATTTGATTTGGACACTGTTCAGGCAATTATGTTTGCCAAGGAGCTTTGTGCTTCAAACGACAAAGAAAAAGTTTGGACTGCAAATTAAAAACTATTCTTTTATTGAAATTTTTGTTTTGTTTAACTACCTCCTGAATTGTTTCCTTGTGTTTTTGGTTTATTTTTCTTACAATTTTTTGTGATACCTATTGATAATACGTATGTGATATATATGTACAATTAGTTAGTTACTAATATTTATGAATTAAATTTTTTTTTATGTTTTATTGTTACTAGGTATTGAAAAATAAAAAAAAGGTTTATCATAAACCTAAACAAAATATTTCAAAAGGACTCATTTATTTTCAAAACGACTCATATTTTTAGCCTCTGGGACTCATAAAAAATTTACCCTGCGGTAACACCGATTGGGATACATTGGTTCACAACCAAGCCACAGCCATACGCAACAACGTCACATTCTTATGAAAGAAAGTCAGTTCATGGTCAAGAAAGTCGCGCCATTTACTGCTACTCAATTTCATCATAATTACTTATCGCTGCCTCCGGTGCAAGAATACTGCACACATTCTACATGTCACTATACGTAGTCTCAGATCTGGAATGAAGTGGTTGTGAAATACGTCTCACCAACCACGTTAAATTTAAATAAGCTTCCAGGAATGCACAAAACACTTGCTTACAGTTTGTTATCTTTAATTGTTCTAAACTTGTCGTGACTTGTGAGCCCTTATCTAAGCCATAGGTAAGCATCGAACCCAACTATAGAACGTTCCAGAGTGGATATCGAAGCTAAAAATGAAAATTGCGTTTTAGTTTTGCCAGCATGCTTCAGAGGCAAATGTGATGGGGCAATCATTCCCTCACCGAACCCGGTGTGAAATAATGCTGTACTTCTGCAGACTTACTGAATTCCCTGTATCTACGTGCTATTTTTGGTTTCGGTCGGGATTAGGGAAAATGCATGCGCATTACTATTTAGTATCCATGCCAAGTGTTCCACAAACCCCATCACATCAGGCTATTCTGGAAACTTTGAAATAAAAATAAAAATCTCCAGCTCCACTGCGGCATATTCAAAACAAAAACAAAAACAAAGAAAACGCCAAAGATATGACGTAGCGGAGTAAATAGACATGTTCCCGTTTTTTTTTTTTTTGGAGGGAATAGGAATTCTATCGGAAACCACCTTTGGGATTTCAAAACAAAACTCATCTCAGTGGCGGTAGAAAAACAAAAACAGGAACAACAAGCAATTACCTGTCTGACTGACCTCAATCTGATGTTTTTTTTTCTTATTCCCCCACAAGATAATGAAAAATTTATTGCTATCACTTGCTTACCTTATTAAAATAGTTGCAGTTGATTTTTATTTTTAACAATTCACTGTGTAATCAGACTTTTTTTTTATTAGGAAATCTATTTCAAGTTTTGAAACACTTTTTGTCTTTTATGTAAAAAAAAAAAAACTTCAAAATTCCTTTACAAGACCGAATGCAAACACAGCAAAAGTCAACCGACAATTTAGAGAAAAACAAACGAACTGATGAAGCTGAATAGTGAATGGTTATGGAATGGTGCGAAGTGCGATGCAGTACTTTGCATTCGCACCTTCGTCAAATCGTGGTGCTAAAAGGTTGTCCTATATGCCCTTCTCTTTTCGTCCAATATGGGCATTGTTTACTTTTGGAATTTTAGAGAAGAGACCAAGAGAGCCCATATGATTTTGTTTGATGGCAAATACGAATGAGATGGCATGCTTGTGTGGATACACTGAACTAGAAGTTTGTACTTTGTGCAGTGAGTTGATAGATGTCGCTGGGAAATTATAAATTTCCGATTGGAAGTCAGTGACGGTTATGTTTGAAAAAGGGTGTACATTTGGGCGTTAATCGACACACGAGCAATTGCAATGTGTTTGGCATGGTTGTTCACACCTAAATTTGCATGCAACAAATTGTTTGCACGACTGTTTGCTTAAAAATATTGCACAGTAGTTCCATCACATTAAAGTTGTTTGCATGGTTATTAACATGAATGATAGACAATAAGATTGCGGTTTTGTGTGTTCAATTTGTTTCGTTCTGCGCATATGATCAAGTGATTCGACAGCTGAAGTTGACAGTTGACAGTTGAAATTGCTATTTGTTTACAATCGAATTGCGAAAAAGAAAATTAAAAGTTTTATTTTTTTAAAAAGTGATATTTTTGAAGTAATAAAGGGTGATCCATTTCGAGGTTCCCTACTTTTTTAAAGAAAAAAACACAGAAAATTCAAATTTAATGGAGAATGTTTATTATCGTTTGAAAGAACATTCTTTGGCATTTATTTTTTGAAGATTATTTCTATCAAATGTTGGCCGTTGCTACGTCGCAGATGGTCCATCCGTTGAGACCAATTTTCGATCACTCGTACGAGAATTTCGACTGGTAACTGGCGAATGACACGCGTGATGTTTTCCTCCAAGGCCTGAATCGAAGCGGGTTTGTCGGCATAAGCTTTTGACTTTACATATCCCCACAGGAAAAAGTCTAACGGTGTGATATCACACGATCTTGGTGGCCAATCGACCGGCCCAAAACGTGAAATTATGTGCTCACCGAAATGTTCTCTCAATTAGTCCATTGATTGATGCGATGTGTGGGAAGGGGCGCCGTTTTGCTGAACCAAATGTCGCCGAGATCACGAGCTTCAATTTCAGGCATCAAATAGTCGGTTATCATGGCACGATAACGGTCGCCATTGACGGTTACGTTCGCACTGGCATATTTTTTTAAAGAAATATGGACCGATGATTCCACCGGCCCACAAACCACACCAAACCGTTGTTTTTTCTGGATGAAGTGGCAGTTCTTCAATCTCTTCAGGTTGCTCTTCGTCCCAAATGCGGCAATTTTGTTTGTTTACATACCCATTGAGCCAGAAATGGGCCTCATCGCTAAAAAAAATTTGTCTCGAAAACGTCGGATCTTCTTGGAACTTTTCAAGAGCCCATAGAGCAAAGCGATGTCGCTTGGGAAGGTCGAGCGGCTTCAGTTGTTGCACAAGCTGTATTTTGTACGCTTTCAATTTAAGATCTTGACGTAAAATGCGCCAAGTTGTTCCATACGTCAGTCCGAGTTGCTGCGAACGGCGCCGAATCGACTCTCTACGGTCTTCGTGTACACTCTCAGCTACGGCCGCTATATTTTCTTCACAGTGTGCTGGACGTGGTCTATTCGGTCGAATATTATCCAATAATGAATGCTTGGTCTCAAAATGGGTGATGGTGTTGCGAATAGTACGCTCAGTAGACCGATTATGTTGACCATAAGTTGAGCGAAGTGCACGAAACACATTCCTCACAGAACGTGAATTTTCATAATAAAGTTGAACAATTTGTAAACGTTGTTCACGCGTAAGTCTTTCCATTATGAAATGCCAAACAATACTAAACAAAAATAACATGACAGCATGACACGACTCACACGTGATCTGTCAAAAAAGGCTATTGAAAAAATTTTCTCTACTTGGATCACCCGTTATTTTGCTTGATTTGCCAGAAGATGTGTTTAACACCAGACTCTCCAGAGCACGAAGGGTAATAGAAAATACGTTTGGGATTTTAACTGCCCGTTGGAGAATTCTTGACAAATGCATTGATTTTCATCCCAAAAATGCAGACAAAATTGTAATTGCATGCACAATTTTGCATAATTTTTTAAAAATTACTGACTCCCAAACATACTGCCCACAACATTTTTGCGATTCTTTTGATAATGGCCGATTGATACAAGGCTCTTGGAGACAAGAAACAGACGCACTCCTCCAAATTCGACGATTTGGGAGTAACAACCGGTCATCGAAAGCATTTAAGATCAGAAAGACGTTGGCAAATTATTTTTTTAAATGAAGGAAAAGTTTCCTTTCAACCCCATTAAGAAGATGAACACATATTTTTTTACCATTGTATTTCTTATTCGATTCAAAAACAAAATAACTACGGCCTTTATATGTACATACCTACATGGAAAAATTAGAGGACAATTCAAATTTATGTATTCAATGAAATAAATATTGTGAATCTTACATTAATAAAAAACATAACAAAACAAGTAAAAGATTTTTTACATTTGTTTCAAGGTCTTGTTCAATTTGATTTAATAAAATCATTATGTTTATTTTTGTTTCATTTCGGATTTGGAGTGGAAACTTCTTAAGTTGGCAAACCATTCCTTTGCAAAAAAAAGCGTATCTTCGTCTTCAACTTCTTCCCCACTCGGCGAAGCCATGTACCTTTTGAAATGCTTCAAGGTAGCTTCCAATTCACCCTCCAAATCAACACGCCTCTTTTTTCCTGTTGATTGAGTCGAGTTCCTCGATGTGGTCGGGGTATCACCGACGACATTTTCCAATTCATCAAATATATTTGGGATATATGGGGAAAAGGGGGGACATTCTTCGTGTGCCGTTGTAACTTGATCTTATTCGACATAATTGCTGATAGTCCTGCAATAAATATAACTGGTATAACAATTTATGTTATTTTACAAGAAAACAAATAAGAGAAAAAAGGATATTTAAACAAAATATAACGACTTCGACAATTGTAAAGTATCTTACTTTCGTGGTCTACAATGTTCTCTTAAAAAATCGAGACTCTTGGCATGCTTACATACAATCTCGTCCTCAATGGCTCCTTGTCCAGACAATTTTTAACTTTCTCTTACAAAGAGAAAGATATTGTTTTCGTGAAAATTTTCGACCTCGATATTTTGATTGATTCTAACATTACGATGATAGCGGAGCCTAAAAAAGTGGTTTTTGGAATTCCGTCCGTCGGTCCGTCTGTCCGTGATGGTCTCCCCAGCCTAAACGGCTAGACCGATTTTCTTCAAACTTCGTATCCAAGCTTATTTTAGTCATAATTCTAGGCCATTTTTTTTGTTTGCTTTTAGCCATGTTAATAAGGGTACCTGCCATATAAAAATTACACATAACCTCAATTTTCTCGAAAACGGCTCCAACGATTTTGATTAAACTTTATATATACTATAACCATATTAGTTCCAACAAAACTGCATACCCAGTTTTTTCGAGAAAATCCATATAACGGATTTTGTCATTTAGGCCATATAAGGAAAATTGATAATTTCTCTCAAACTATTATGTCAAATTGAATGAAATTTAATATATATACTACTATTACAGCCTCATAATTAGTTTTAGCCCAACTATCACTAAACGGAATTTTCAGTTTTGACCAATAACAAAAAATCATTATTATTCCCATAGACACCGATTCCTTCAAATTTCTTAGTAAACGTTCGTATAATCACATTTCAACATTATTCATATCATTTTTAGCATTAATAATCAAAATGCGTACTATTTGATCTAACACCCAACTCGCTGTGAAAGAGAAAGTTGCGTACGACCCAGTCGTGCACCCACCACTCGTTTTTAGAGTTCTGCCGATTATAGGAATCCCGCAAACTCTTCCACTTCTTTTTACATTCGTCAACTGGAAAGAAGAATAATAAAGATCTTATCGAATGCTTTGTTCACAAATATGTACTCACTGGATGATCCGACATTTTCAGAAATAGTCTTCCATATCTTCATTTTCTCCTTTACATTTTTGTAGTTCGGATTCTCTAAGTTCTATAAAATTTCATTTGTTCGAATTAGTTCGATGAATAATTCACAATCCATTTTTCTTAAATAAAATGATCAACACATGATCCTCATTAAAACAATCCTCATAAAACAAAAAATAAACCCACCACAATTTATATGTATAGATATATACTCAGCTACAGATATCAGCTACAGATATGCATTCTGAGCAGGCCTTAAGGCACTCACTCTCAGGCGGCAGCGGTGGAATTCCACAGATGGAGTCAACGGTGACACCTAAAGCTCCAGTTTGATCGAACTGGTAGTGAAATCCCTATATGACCTGCTTCGACATACTTGAACACCAGGTCTATAGGGATTTCCAATACCGAGCCAGGGTATTGGAAAGGAGTTGGTGGTGGGTCAACGGCAGCGCTCATATCCCGAAATGGGCTACTGACATCGGTATTTCCGGCCCGCTGTCCTAGGATCAAAAACAAGGGCCTTGCCCTCCAGGTTGGGGATTGTGCTTTGGGTTAACTACCCATCCATTGAAAAAAAGCTTATGATACGAAGCAAGCAATAGCCTCGGAAAGGACTGATATTATTGTTGACGTCACTGCTAAACGAAAGGACAACGACGTTCGTATCTACACCTGGAATGTGAGAACATTAAACAGGAGAGGTGCCGGCGAACAACTAGCGGAAGCCCTAAACTGCTACAAAGCAGACATTACTGCCATCCAGGAAATACGATGGGATGGGCCGGGCAAAAAGAGGATGAAAAACTGTTACATCTACTATAGACCGTGTTATAGTGAGCAGAAACAGCGACTATTCGGATGCGGATTTGTTATAAGTGCCAGACTTAGGCAAACGAACGCGTTGTAACAAAAAATGCGAAAAAAATTAATGTCGAATGACTGCAATCGCCAGAGACCGCCAAGGCCTTCGCGCAACTCGTATCCCTTAACCTCTCGATTCACACCATACCACCAGCATCTAATGTCGAAGAACAATGGCAACGATGCCAAGAAGCTATTAGATCAGCCGCAACTGATGTGCTAGGTTTCTCCCGACCACCAGCAAGAAACCTCTGATTTGATGAGGAATGCCGACAGATGCTCGTAGCCAAAAACGAGGCCTAAAAGGCTAAGCTGCAGGTGAAGACGAGAGCTGCCATTGAGCTCTAAAGGCAAATAAGAAGGGAAGAACTTCGGCTTTTCAGAAAAAAGCACGTTATCGAGGATATAGCGAGGTGCCACTCCAGGAACGATGTTCGAAAGTTTAACAAAGGTGTAAAACGTCAGGCTCGAATAGAATCCTTTCGAGATGAACAAGGAAATATCGTAGTTGAGACACAGTCGATGCTGAGGATATGGAAGAACCACTTCTGCAGACTGTTAAACGGCGATGACGAACAGCATTCCGCTGCCAGGTAGAACGAACCATTTAATATTGGCAACGACAGCGAAAACCGCCAACCAACCGACCTTAGTGAAGTGAGGATAGATATATCTAAACTCAGGCTTAATAAGGCCTCCGGAAATGACGGCCTTCCCGCTGAGCTTTATAAAACTGGCGTAGATGACTTGGTAAGTAACATCCACCAACTCATAAGCCAAATCTGGTCGGTTGAAAGCATACCTGAAGAATGGAACCTCAGCATCGTTTGCCCGGTGCACCAAAAAGGAGACCCTCTGAACTGCGCCAACTACAGAGGCATAAGTATGCTCAACATCGACTACAAGATCCTATCTGCCGTAAAATGCGAACGCGTGAAACCGTTTACCAACAACCTGATCGGCCCTAATCAGTGTGGTTTTAGGCCAGGAAAGTCCACAACCGATCAAATTTTCCCACTTCGGCAGATCCTGGAAAAAACCCAAGAAGTCCAACTTGATACCCACCACCTATTTATCGATTTCAAATCCGCATACGACAGCATTTATAGAGACGAACTATACAGAGCCATGTCTAGTTTTGGTATACCGCCCAAACTCGTCCGTTTTTGTGGGATGACGATGGAGAATTCTCGCTGCACCATCAGGGTCGGAAACGACCTCACCGACACATACCGATACCAAAAAAGGATTTAGGCAAGGCGATGCACTGACATGTGAGTTCTTGAATTTGATTCTGGAGAGGATTGTGCAAAACTCCCGAGCTAACACCAGAGGCACAATTTACCAAAAATCGGTGCAACTACTAGCACACGCCGACGATATTGACATCATTGGTAGGACTCAACGTGATGTCATAGCCACGTTTGCTGCTATAGAGAAGGAAGCGGCGAAAATGGGTTTAGCAGTAAATGAGGGTAAGACTAAGTATATGCTGTCAACAAGAGAGGATACACAACATCGACGAATTGGACAGAACGTCACCATTGACAGATATAACTTTGAGGTAGTACGGGACTTTGTCTACCTCGGCTCCGCTATTAACTCTGACAACAACATCTCGTCAGAAATCAAACGAAGAATTACTCTTGCCAATCGCTGTTTCTTCGGGATAAGAGGGCAATTTAGTAGTGAAGCCCTCACTCGAACTACTAAGGAGATCCTATATAAGACCCTGATTATCCCAGTCCTGCTCTACGGCGCTGAAGCATGGACCGTATCAAAAGCGAATGAAGAAATCCTTGGTCGATTCGAGAGAAAAATTCTTCGAAAAATCTTCGATCCCGTTTGCGTTGACGGGCTATGACGGGCAAAAAACTCCGCATTGGACGTTTAAGATGGCTAGGACATGTAGAAAGAATGGACACCAATACTCCGGCTCGCAGAGTCTTCGATTCCGAGCCAGACGTCGGATGCAGTAGAGGAAGACCTCGCCTTTAGTAGCGCGCACAAGTAGAAACCGACCTCAACCAACGTGGAGTGTTGAACCGACGAACAGCAAGCGGTTATTCTGGGGAAAGTCATTCTAACAACGCGTTCTAATGTTTCTACCTTCTGCAAAATTTATATTTAGTCAAAGGTACAACGAGTTGGCATCACTAATTTAAAGATCACTGCCAATCTGCTCCCCTGAACACCCTATAATGGCGTTTTCAACTCGCCAAAAATTTAATTCAAATGAAAACCAGAAGCGAAATTCCCTTTTTAGAACTGTCAGAATGTATGTTTTGACAGTTCTCAATTGCTCCCGATAACATATTTTTTTGACAAACGGAAATAATCCTAAACACTCAAACATATTACAACCAGTCAGTCCGCAAATGAAACCGCCTAGCAGCTATCTAGTTGGACTCAATTAAACATAAGTCTTCCAATGACTCCATGTTGACGTCATAAATATTTGATACCTTTAAATAGCCACCACCAAAAAGCCAACATTGATCAACTAGATCCCGATTAAATCAACACTCTCCCATCTGTCGTCTATTTGCCATTTCCATTATTTTCCCAGCAAGTTGAAGGACCAACAACAATAGAAAAAATTAAATCAACTCTACCGCCTGTCATTTCCTTTGCAATGGCGCGCACACACACACTCACAACCAAAAACAATAGAAGCCATCTCTTCATCGATTTGCTGCTTCAGCAGCGTCAATTTGACAAATGAAGCGTTGCAAAAAGTTCCGCACAACATTCCACACACATTGTTATTCTTCTCTGAAACTATTCAATCCACAAGGACTTTCCACTGCCGCCTGCCATCTCCCATCCCATCTCCGAGATAACATAAAAAAAAAATAAACGTCCTTGCAAAGGACCTCGTCAGTCGTCACCGGCTAAATACAATACAAAAGAAATTGCTTTGGCATAATACAATTGCAAGGAAAACGTGTACAAAGCTGAGAACACCCGTCCAGATCCAGACCAAGAGCTGACGCTATAACCTAAATAGCGTATGCAACTCACATTTACTATTTGGAGGAGTTGTTACATTGTACCGTGTACGTCACCGCCTGAATCTAAACACTTTGGCTCTGGCCTCTACTGTCCTTCTTGTGATTATTTCGTTTCCATTGAATGAATGCCAACAAGGATTATATTTGTCCTCCTGACAATGATTTCCTAAAAATGTCCAGAAATTTACAATCGACCAGGATGCGCCTCTGACATACACTGATGTTCGTGCATGAGATGACTTTTTTTTTTTCTTTTCATTGTTCTGTTACATTTGGCATTTGGACTCAGGAGGAGAATGCGAAGCGATGATGTGGGAGAGATCTATTGGCCTGACTGTCGTGTCTGGCTCGTTTTGTGTTCTGCTTGATTGGCTATCGTCAATGGCCAGACTTTTTATGTAAATAATATCGATTTCGATTCGAGGACATCAAAGGATTGACTTCGGTGATATGTGTAACCGTGTTTGGCCTTGATTTCGTCAGCAAATCAACTGACGAATTCAATCTGTGACCAGTTGTTTAGTTTTTTTTTCATATTATTTGTCTTTTGACATATTGATCCGGGAATGGGCGGTCATTTTGCGCTTCGTTTGGTTACCTGTCACAAAAAGATTTTCCCTTCAGTCGACATGACGTAAGTAAATCAAAAATAATTATTTTGACGTTTCCCATTGGTGTACAATGATGTTATCGAATACATTTTAGGTCTGTTCCCGTACAAAATAATATTTACTGATTCTTACTGATTTTTACTGATTTTTACTTATTGCCGTTCCGGTACACAAAATGAAGTAAAAGAGACAGCTCGCGAGAGAGCAAAAAACTACCCCTCCATAAAAATCTGTAAAAAAAATTGACTGCAGAAATTTCTGTTGGTAAAAATCAGTAAACTGTCAGTTGGTATCTAAAAGTTACAACTCGCTTGTTTTGACAGGTGATTTATGTCATTTGTTCTTTAAAAGGCATACAAAATATATAATTTTACTGTTTTTTACTTAAACGCGTTCCCGTACTTTTTGGTAATTTTGTCTCTTTCTGAGATAATTTACCCCCACTCCAAGAAATTTAAGAATTTACTAATTTTTACTGAAAAAGTACGGGAACAGACCTTTTATAAGTTATGGATAGAGCTCTGCAGGCTGTACAAGTACACTTTCACGGCCGATATTGAGAAAATGTGCCGCCAATTTTGGGTCAATGAAAGGGACTCTTTCTACCAGCTGATTTTGTGGCGAAAAGATCCAACCGAGCCTATCAAAGTCTACCATTCTTCAAAAAAGTGACATTTGGCACATCATCTGCTCCTTACCTGGCAATCCGAACTCTAAACTGGCTTGCAGACGAGTATCGCTCAGAATATCCACGATCTGTAAGGATGATCCGAGAAGAAATGTATGTGGATGACTTAATTTCTGTAGCCGGCACCACCAATGAAGCTGAGAGAAAAATTTATGAAGTGAGAAAGAGTCTGAAAGCTGCCGGCCATCAAACACTGAGAGCCTTTTGAAGGATTTACCATTGAAAGAGCGGGAATCAATATTTACGTTCCCTTCTGAACGTTAGGGTCAACTCAAGATGCTGGGAATTCACTGGAACCCTAACACAGATACTTTTCTTTACAGCTTTACCCCGCCAAGTCTTCCACAGACAACCAAAAGGTCAATACTATCGACCGTAGCTAGACTTTTCGATCCAATGGGTTGGATTTCGCCGTGCGTTACCAAGACCAAATGCTTTCTCACATCTTTTTCAAAGATTTAACGGCTATATACAAGATTCGTTTACCTCCGTGGGTTCAGTTTGGACAGAAGATTAAAACCATGGAAATATATGGTTTCTCTGACGAATCAGAAAAGGATTTTTGTGCTGTTCCGTCGAATCTTGAGATATGTTACTAGGGGCAGAAGCTTTCTTCGACCTACTGCAAAAAGGCCAGTTTAAGCTAGGGCAAGGCATACCGTTATTGCAAAAAACGACACTGGGCTGCATCGTATCTGGCAGATACAAAACCAAAGCTGGAAAACAATCAATGCCACGTTAGTACAATGGAGGCATCATTGGAGCAGTATGTGGAGAAGTTTTGGGAACTGGAGCCGGTATCAGAACATCAAAATAAATGGACAGAAGAACAAAAGGAATGTGAAGCACATTTTAAGGACAACATCCAGGTGTTACCTAGCGGTCGACTAATGGTTCAACTTCCATTGAAGAAGGATCCCAGTTGTCTTGGAGCTTCATATGATATTGCGTTTAGACGATTCTTATCGCTCGAACGGAGGTTATCTAAGAACTCAGAGTTAAAAGCGCAATATGCAAGTTTTTTAAAAGAATATCAGGTACTAGGTCACATGTCACTTGTCAAAAACCCCAACTTAGAAGAGCCACATTATTATTTACCCCATCAATGTGTTCTTAAATCAAATAGTGTATCGACCAAACTGCGAGTGGTGTTCGATGCCTCATGTTGCACGTCCTCTCGCTTGTCTTTGAATGGAATCCTAATGGTAGGACCTACAATACAGGATGACCTATTAATAGTTTTGCTACGTTTTCAACTATATCGATACGCGCTGACTGCTGATATCGTCAAGATGTATCGCCAGATTCTGGTTCATCCTTCACAAAGAAGATTGCAGTTCATCCTTTGGAGAGAAAATGAACAAACCCCGGTACAAACGTACCAACTAAACACCGTGACATACGGTACGTCTTCTGATCCATTTTTAGCTATTCGATGTCTTCAGTACTTGGCACAGCAGAATCAAGCACATTTAAAACTTGGGGCTGCGGTGCTTCAGTCTGAATTCTACGTTGACGACATGTTGACCGGTGCAGATGACATAGATTCATTGGTGAAAAAAAAAGGATGAGGTGGTGCAAATTCTGAGGGCTGCAGGACTTAAACTATCAAAGTGGAATAGCAATCATCCCGACTTCGTTCATAAAGTGGAGAAGAGGGATATGAGGCTGTCAGATTCAAATCTGTCGAGTACGTTAGTAATAGCTTGGAATGCAGAAAGTGATGAATTTAGTTTTTCGTACAACCCTAGTCGTTGCTTTTCAAAGTACACAAAAGGATCGATTTGATCCTATGGGCTTGCTAAGTCCCATTATAATAAGAGCCAAGATTATTCTTCAGCAGTTGTGGATCGAAAAGTTGGACTGGGATTCGTCCATTCCGGTAAACATAGACATGGAATGGCGTCAATTTATGTCAGATTTAGAGTCGCTGAAAAATCTTTCAATTCCCAGATTTGCCATGAGAGCTAATAGAAAGAGCTATCAGATCCACGGATTTGCGGATGCAACCATGAAGGCATATGGATGCTGCATATATTTAAGAACCATGGATGAACTAGGAGTAGTTGAAACTCATCTTTTAGTGGCCAAGTCAAGAGTTGCTCCTGCTAGGAGGAAACAGCTACCACGGTTACAACTCTGCGCAGCTCATCTTTTAACATAATTGTCTGAAAAAATCAAAACAATATTTAACAATTCATATTCCGAAATCTATTTTTGGACCGACGCTTCGATAGTGTTGCATTGGTTAAATACTCATTCTTCGAAATTGAACACCTTTGTAGGAAATAGGGTTTCCGAAATACAGGAATCAACAAAGAACATCGTATGGAGACACGTTCCAACGCACGACAATCCTGCGGATATAGTCTCAAGAGGTTGTACGTTGGAGGAGATAAAATCTTCAATATGGTTCCAAGGACCATCTATCTTGTTAAAAACAGAGGAAATGTGGCCATCAAATATGGAACTTTCGCTGTCACCTGAGGAAGCCTTAGTGGAAATGTAACTGCATTCATTGCGTCAGATACCGACCGAAGCTGTTGCAACAGGTGATGGGGGATTTACCCCAGGAGAGAATAACAGCATCACGTCCATTTGAATGTTGTGGAGTTGATTTTTGTGGTCCAGTGTACACCTACTACAAAATTCGAGGCAAGGTTCCGTATAAATCTTACGTAGCAGTTTTTGTTTGTTTTGCGTCCAAAGCGGCGTATTTAGAAGCTGTGTCTGATCTTTCCTCAGACGCATTCATTGCAGCGTTAAAGAGAATGATAGGGCGGCGAGGTCTGCCAAAAGAAATACACTGCGATAACGCAACCAATTTCGTAGGAGCACAATCGAAATTAAAAGAATTACGCGATATGTTGTTCAAAAAACTTAATATTGAAAAAAATGCATTCAATAAAATATCATCATTGCAGAACAAAATCTTCGTCGCGAAATTCGCAACCGTGCAACAAGTCGGTCGAACAAGTGTATTTCCGAGTCCAGGATGAAAAGGGTTTGGTCCACATGAGCATTTTACTTTCAAAGACGCGGGTTGCGCAACTAAAACATGTAAGCATACCACGATTGGAACTGTGTGAAGCAGTTATCTTTGGGAGGTTCCTCAATCCCGTCGCAAAGGTATTCCATCAGGCGAAAGTAAAAATGCATGCTTGGACTAATTCGGATTGCACAAAAGGAAATGTTTCCAGATGGCATTAAGAAGGCGACAAGTATGGGATCTCTGAATTCCTTTTGTCGACGGTCCTGGAATCATCCGAGTTGGCTGAGGACTCAGCCAAGACAACATTCCAAACGATCAAAAGCACCCTATAATTTTGGAACCCCAGCACCCTATTCTCCATCCAATTATCCTTATTATTCGCGATGCTCACGAAAGGTCATTACACGGAGGTATCCATCTTATAATGGTACATATACGCTGAAAATACTGGATATTTCAAATAAAACAAGCTGTAAAAAAACATATAAATGGATGTACGACATGCTACAGGTTTCGATGTGAAACAGCACAGAAACTAATGTAAGAACTACCAGCACCCCGAGTCACAGTATCAAGACCCTTTTCCCACACAGGGGTTGATTATGCTGGTCCAATTAATATCCGAGCATGGAAAGGTCGCGGCTCAAAATGCCACAAAGGATTCATCGCTTTTTTATTTGCTTGGTCACCAAAGCAATTCACTTAGAAGCTGTAGGTTATCTAACCACCCAAACGTTTATAGGAGCGTTCAGGAAATTTTTAGCACGACGAGGAGTCTGCGGGGAAATATATAGCGACTGCGGAACGAACTTCGTGGGAGCCGATGCAAGAACTACGTCGGTTAAACAACAACAGCGGAAGGAACCAAGTGGAACTTCACCCCCTCCCGCTTCTCCCAACTTTGGAGGAATATGGAAGTAGGGGTGAAGAGTGTTAAGTACCACTTAAAACAGATTGTCAGTAATGGCACACTCACTTTTGAGGAACTCACCACGTTTCTGACACAAATCGAAGCGTGTCTAAATTTGAGACCTCTATGCCCCCTGACCGAGAACCCCGATGACTTCGAACCACTTACTCCAGCACACTTCTTGATAGGATCGCGCCTATTCACAGTACCAGAGCCAGACACGTCCATAGGCATAGGTAGGCATCGGTATCTCCTTTCTTCTTATTCTGAATTTCTCTAACGCCCGCACTGTGTTAAAACATATAAATCTGAATTTTATGTCATAAGAGGGTGTTATGACATAAAATTCAGATGAATCATTATTGTCTTCTGGGAATTTTCTGCATGTATACGTTTTTATAGGTCTCTTGGTTTCAATTACTTCGCAGATATCTTTCGATAGCTGATTACTTTACCAAAGACTAGTTCGTGACAACGTCAGTCTGACAGTCATATCATTTCTGTGATGGCAAAGTCATTGACGGGGGTCCGGATTTGGGGTAGTTGTAAAAAACTACACTCCAACCCTCGCCAGTGAAGTTGCCATCATACAAATCCTATTACATTTATTTATGGACTTGGGCAACATCGAAAACCACGCTGTTAGAAGTTCGTAATGTATCGTGTTTGAGACTGGACAAGTTCATATTGTTCGCGACAGGGATGCTCTAAAGGCCTGCTCAGAATGCATATTTGTATCTTCCATCGCTGCCAAAGAGAGATACATTTCTTGCATTAAGTTGCTCTCCATTCAATGTGATGCCAGACTTTTCAAATTGTAGTGCCCACGACTTAGATTAAAAATGTCCTTTTCGCCCTCGAAGTAAAAAATAAATGCTAACGATGTTGCCCCCATATAAAATGTAGATATATAACGGAAAATCATACATTTATTTTTAATTCAAATGTTTTACGTTACTATAATAATAAAAAAAAGTAAGTATAACAAAATAACATTTTCAAAATCACATTTTTTAGGTTATATTTATATCATGAATTATTCAGTATTTTATATTAATATTAACGGTACAATGTAGCAACATTTTAAAGTTTGTATTGCAAATATTAAATTAATTAATTAATAAATCAACAATATTATATAAAGATAATATTAGTACATATTTTTTGCGCAGTGTAATGATAGGTGACTCTTATTAACAACTAAACTCATACAATTAATTTCTTTTGATTGGAAAGATGATCTTATTATACAAATGCTGTTGATCATTTCTTTTCCCAATCTGTTCCGCTTTTTACATTTTATATCAGTTATAATTGAAAATATTCGTTCTGCCTCAGCATTAGAATGAGGTAGAGTCAGTACTATTTGAACAACTTTACCTAAATTAGGAAACAAGGGCTCGTCATTGAAATTTTGTAAATGACAAATTTCATGCCACATTTTGTCAATAGGCATTTTTTTAAAGGAACATTTTTGATCATCGCTGATCAATATTGATATATTTTGGAACTCGGTTATAGCTTTAATTTTTATATCTTCACTAATATCAACTTTGTTCAAAATAGCTGAGATAGTTATATTGCTACTTTTAGCAACGTCAAATGCTATGTTTGGATTAAGAAATTCCATTTGTGCCACTGATTCGTCTTCGAATGGTAAGCGAGCTACCATTTCAAATGCAGCTGTTATATAAAAATTGAGGCAATTCATTTGAACTTCTTTTTTATCAACAATATTTAATTCGTTTAAAATTTTTTGACACTCTTCTCCTAATAACATTTTGTTTAAATCTTCAATAATATATGTCGGGTCTAGGTCCAGCTGTAGATTTCTCAAAATGGCAAGTTGAGCATGCCATTGAAGTGCAAAAAAAGTAGGCTTTATGAAATTGCGACAAAATTTCAAAACCAAGAATTTGCTTTCCTGTACAATGCAGTGAACTAAAACCTTTTGGTGCTGAAAAAGAGCATTGAATGCATTGAAGAAAAAAAGAGAATGTTTTAAAAAGTAGAAATACGCTTTATTTTTACTTTTTTCAAGATCTTCGTGAATTTTGTCTGCTTTTTTTCGTTTGTCTTCAAATGCTGCAAGTCGAAAATAAGATTTCAGCACTTCCCAATTTTCAAGAAGTCTTTCGACGCAGGGAAGAAGCGAAAGCCAGCGAGTGCTTGCTGGTTTTAAAATTTTTTTTACTTGGCCACCGAAGAATTCTTGAAATTCAACCAACTGTGCCGAACTTTTTGCACTTTCGGATATGTAACTAGAAATTTCTCGCATTAGCTCTTCAATGTGCTTTGGCAATTCCTTGCAGGCGTGTGAAGCAACTAAGGCTGACGAATGGCAAATGCATTTCATGAGGAATAAGTTTGGACACACTTCTTTGAGTTTAGTATAAAAAGAGTTCCTCTTACCTACCATTACAGGAGCGTTGTCAGAGGCCATTCCAGTAACATTGTCAAACGGTATGTGTTTTTCCTTCATCATTTTTGAAAATGCTTCGAACAGGGCATCTGCCCCAGAATTAAGGGCACTTATGTTGAGCATCTCCAACAATTTGGTCGTGATCTTTCCAATATTGGGATCAACGTATCGAACCAAACAGCATAAATGCTTGGCGTTGGCGATATCTGTTGTCTCGTCAACCAATATAGAAAATTTTGTTGTGCGCAGGATTTTCACAAGTTCGTTTTCTTCAGCAACAGCAATAACATTTTTAATTAATTGCGAACACTTGGTTCGTCCCAATGACACATTCGAAAGAATTTTTGAATCGGGAAAGATGTCTTTCAGCAAAGGAATTAGATGTTCCACTACCTCAATAGCAACGTTATGCTCAGCAATAAAGGCACTTAATTTTATTTCGGCAATTTTAGTTTTGTCTGTTGATTTGTTTGCGAAAATATTTTCTATTGCTGGTGTTTCCTTTACTGCTTTTAAGTTTAATAAATGTTTGGGTGTGTTGCTATGCCGCACAATTTCGCTTTTGCCACACATAAATGTCGTACCACAAGCTTTGCAGAATGCCTTAAAATCATCATTTACAACTGGCCTCAACCAAGCTGCGAATTTCTTATCCTCCTGCCAACTGATTTGAAATCGTTTCTTGCTGCCTTTTTCTGCGCTCATTTTACTAAAAACATAAATAATTTCCAATATAATTTATTAAATAATAAATCTGAACAAAAATATTACCTGACAAAATGATCCGCTCCGCATCGGCTTTTAGAATGAGAATATGAGAAATGAATTTGACGTTTGCTTAGCAAAATTTAAAAAGAAATCGTTCGGTAAACAAATAAAGATGGACACATTCAAACTTGAAATTTTAGTGGCTGCCTTCAGATATACAGTTATAATACAAAGTTGGAAAAATTAAAATGCCCTTTTTTTCAACTGCAAGGCATGAAAATGCCCTTTCGCCCTTTTAGCGTATTTTATTTTGCAAATGCCCACGAAAAGGGTTTTCGCAGACGATCTGGCATCACTATTTCAACTTCAAGCTACAGTTTCAAGAAGATAGACACTGTGTAAGTATTTTAGGATACGGACTTCCTAAAATTCCTGTCAATTGGCTAACAAGGTCGTTTCTGACCCTTATGCAGCAGAGCGAATTCTGCATCGTTATCCTACATAGACGGACGAGTTTGGTTGCTTTACCAAAACTAGACATGGTTCTCTAATGTTCGTATATGCTGTCGTGTACGGCTTTGAAATTGATGAATAGCTGGAGCGTATCGATTTGGACTTCTTGAGTTTTTTCCCAGGATCTGCCAAAGTCTGAAGATTTGATCAATTGTGGACTTTCCTGGCCTAAAACCACACTGCTAAGGGCTGATCGGGTTGTTGATTAACGGTTTCAGGTATTCACGTATTACGGCAGATAGAATTTTGTGGGCGATGTTGAGGAGACTTATGCCTCTGTAGTTGGCGCAGTTCAAAGGGTCCATGCTTCAGGCATACTTTCATCCTACCAGATTTGACTTATGAGTTGGTGGATTTTGCTTATCAAGTCATCTCTGCCGGCTTTATAGAGCTCGGCGGAAAGGCAGTCATTTCCGGCGGACTTGTTAAGCTTAAGGTTAGATATTGCTATCCTCACTTCTCTTAGGTCGGGTGGTTGGTAGTTTTCGCTGTCGTAGCCAACATTAAAGCAATAGGTTCCCAAGGCTAAGAATCCACACAGCAATCTGGCGCTCTCAAGACCGTCGAACCAACCAAATCGACCATGTGCTAATCGATGCGAGGCACGCATCCAACCTCCTCGAGGTACACACATTCCGAAGGGTAAACGTCAACTCTGACCATTTTCTTGTCGCGACTATATTCATTGCTCGACTGTCCAACGAGTAGAAGCTGCGAACTGCGCAGAAGAAGAGAGTCTACGTTGGACGCCTTAGAACGCCTGGAGAAGCCAGAGCCTACAGTGATCGCCTGAGTATGAAACTCTCCTCTGTGCACTTACCTACCACAGACGCCAACGATTAGTGGTGCCAGTATCGCGACATCATCAAGGAGGTAGACGAAACCACTGTAGGGTACCAGCCACCCATCAGAGAGAACTCGTGGTATGGTGATGAATGCGTGTACCGAAAAAAGGTGACAGAAGATGCACACAAGAAAGCGCTGCAGCGCAAAACAAGGGCAAGGAGAGAAGAGTATCGAGCCAGGAGAAGGGAGGAAAAGAAAACCCTGCGTAGAAAGAAGAGGGCTTACGCAGCTTCCCAGCTCAAGGAGATCGAAGAGTCACGCGATCATAACAACATCGGGAGGTTTTATAAAAAAAGCCAAGCATCTGGCTGCTGGCTACAAAAGTGGAACGCAGGCTCTTCGAGACAGCGACGGAAACCTAGTCACCGAAGCGCAGGGAATAATAGATGTTTTTAAGCAGCATTAAGAGAGTGATAGGACAAGAAGAGAACCCACGTTCAGTAAATGAAGAACTTGTTCCACCACCAAGGATAGAAGAAGTTGGCCTAGCTATAAAATAGCTTAAGAACAACAAGGCCGCAGGTTCTGATGGCTTACCAGCGGAGCTTTTTAAGTGCGGTGGTGATGTTTTGGTAGGGAGCA
Source organism: Rhingia campestris (assembly GCA_932526625.1). Taxonomy (NCBI): domain Eukaryota; kingdom Metazoa; phylum Arthropoda; class Insecta; order Diptera; family Syrphidae; genus Rhingia; species Rhingia campestris. The sequence continues at coordinate 179,947,880 of OW052182.1, forward strand.
TGCACGGAATCATAAACCAAGTATGGGTGGAAGAAAACATGCCCGATGACTGGACTATCAGCTCCCTATGCCCCATTTACAAAAAAGGCGATTCAATGTCTTGCAAGATCTATCGAGGCATATCCCAGCTTAATCTCGCATACAAGATCCTATCCAACGTACTGTGTGAACGTCTAAAACTGATCTGCAGCACACTAATCGGCACGTACCAGTGTGGGTTCCGGCCCGGCAGATCGACTATAGACCAAATTTTCACACTGAGGCAAATCCTGGAAAAGACCAACGAATTTCAAGTCGAAACTCACCACCTATTCATCGACTTCAAAGCCGCATATGATAGCATTCATCGTCAGGAGCTCTACATGGCGATGGCCGAATTCGGAATCTCAGCAAAACTGATTCAGTTGTGTCGCGTGACGCTGGAAAACACGCGCTGCAACGTGCAGTTTGGAAGTAGCTCCTCCGAACTATTCCAAAGATTCACCGCATTTCAGTAAGGGGTCGCGCTATCATGAGACTTCTTCAATCTCGTATTGGAGCAGATAGTGCGCAGGGCAGGAGTCAACATGGAAGGCACTATTTTCGATATTGACATCATCGGTCGCTTACAACGTGCCGTGATAAAAGCGTTCAAGGCGATTGAAGAACGGGCGAAATCCGTTGGCCTTGAAGTAAATGAAGACAAGACCAAGTACATGCAATCAACAAACAAACAAGCATCTGTCCAACGCCTAGGACAAAACGTCACTTTTGATAGCAGCAATTTCGAGGTAGTTAAGGAGTTCACCTACCTCGGAGTAAACATTGACTCCACGAATGACACCTTATTGGAGATCCGTCGAAGAATTACCCTAGGAAACCGTTGCTACTTCGGTTTGGCGAAACAACTGGGTTCAAAACTCGAAGGATGAAATGTGTGATACTGCCAGTTCTGTTTTATGGTGCCAAGTGCTGGACGATAAGCAAGAAAGGAGAGCTGATACTGGGCTGCTTCGAACAAAAAATACTTCGACGGATTTTTGGTCCTGTGCACGAGGACGGCGAATGGAGGAGAATATGGAGGCAAGAGGCAAAAACACGTCGACTACATTGGTTCGGGCAGATCGAGCGAATGGACAATAATGCTCCAGCTAAGAGGATCTTCGAATCCCAGCCTAAAGGTTCGAGAAGGCAAGGAAGACTGAACCTCCATTTCAAAGACCAAGCTATCGCGTATGACAGAGCGCTTGGTCTATACAACTGGAAGCAATGAGCCCAGGTTCATAGAGGATGGAAGGCTGCAGTGTCTCAGGCAAACATTAAATGGTTCATTCCGTATATCCCCAGCATCGACTACTACGACTCAACTACGTTTTTTCCTTGTTCATCTCGAAAGGATTCTATTCTCGCCCTGTATCCTTGGCATTAACGTTTTACACTGTGGCAAAACTTCACTCCATCTTTCCTGGAGTGGTTCTTATCTATATCCTCGATAGCGTGCTTTTCCTGCTCTTTTTTCTTTTTTCTGAGAAGCAGGTGTTCTCCGCTCCTTCTTTGCCTACAGAGCTCAATAGCGCGCTCGTCTTCACCTGCAGCTTAGCCTTGTAGGCCTCGTTTTTGGCTGCTAGCATATGTCGGCATTCTTCATCAAACGAAGGGTTTCTTGCTGGTGGGCGCGAGAAACCTAGCACATCAGCTGTGGCTGATCTAGATGCTTGTTGGCATCGATGCCATTGTTCTTCGAGATGCTGGTGAAATGGTGTTTATCGAAAGGTTAAGGGATACACATGCGAAGGACTTGGCGGTCTCCTTCAACATTCATTATGCACAGTATTTCTGATTTGTTGTAAAGTGGTGGATATCCGTATTCTTACCTTGGCTGCAACAAGTTGGTTGTCCGAGTCGATGTTAGCAGCCCCTCGGAATGTTCGGACATCCAAAACACTGGATGCGTGCCTCTTGTCTATCGCAATGTGATCAATTTGGTTGACTGTTCGTTGATCTGGAGACCGCCATGTCTCCTTATGAATATCGAGGTATGGACACCTTGTGCTGACTATGGTGGCATTTCGATCCCCACCGAAGTCAAATAGCCTAAGTCCGTTGCCAGACGTGGTGTCATGTAGGCTCTGTTTTCAGCAAATACTGCTAAAGATGTCTTCTCTTGCATTAAAATTTCCCAGCACGATTTTAACATCATCCTCGGAAGTCGCTCATAAGTTTTGTCAAGGAGCTCAATTGGAGCGTGAGCGCATATAAGGCTAATGTTGACGAATTTGGCCTTGATGTAGATTACTATGCGTTCGCTAATGGTTTGAAAGCATATAAGACTTCTCGCCTAAGTCTGGGAAATCCGCACCCGAATAGTCGCTGTTTCTGCTCACTATAACATGGTCCGTAGAAGATGTCAAAGTTGTTTATCCTCTTTTTGCCCGGCCCATTCTATCGTATTTCCTGGATGGCAGTAATATCTGCTTTGCAGCAGCTTAGGGCTTTCGCTAGTGGCTCGGCTAGACCTCTCCTCACCTCTCCTGTTATTTTCTCACTTTCAAGATGTAGAAACGCATGTTGTTGTCCTTTTTTTAGTTTAGCTGGGTCTTAAATAATAAAAGCATTCCGTTCCATGGCTCTTTATTTGGGAGTGGGTGGATGCCCAAAGCACACCCTCCAACCTTGAGAGCCAGGCCCATGTGTTCACCTGAGGACAGCAGGCCGTATATTCCATGTCAGTGATTTTGACCAGCTTTTTATAGTCCTGCTGTTTTTCGTCTTGTTTTCAACAATCGCACTTATAAGTCAAATCTGGTTAGATGGGACCAGTAACCGATGTTTACCACTTGCGATATGTCACACAACCGAGTTTGACCGTTCGTCAATAAAAATCTACTCAAGGCATTCTTTCAGGCAAGACAGATCGGTGAGCTTCAGCGCGCCTCATGACCGAATGTTTTATCTGGCCTAACACACGCCAGCATTGCTTTAAAGTAGCCATCGTACAGTGCCACTAAATCTCCAGCTCTACGCCACCCCCGATTAGAGCTTCTCTAACATTGATATCGACATGTAGGTAATGTAGGTAACAAATCAATGAAGAAACTAGGTGTGAGGCCTTGCATGGTCCAGTCGGTGACGTTTGGACTACAAGCTGCTAAAAAAAGCCGCCTTTCTTTCAGGCACATACTCTCCGTCCGTTGGTAGCTGTTTAAATATGCTACTTCCAGACCTAATTTAAGGCGATTTGACGTAAAAACGCCACTGAATCTCCATCTCTAGGACAAAGGTCTTAAAAGCCAACTTTATCTTACTTTCAACAGTCATAGGAAGCTCTAACTAATGTCATCTATTAAAATCGCCTTACATCCAGATCAGAGTCAGCATTAACAGGGCTCTTCTTAATTTAATCAAACGAATTAATAACCCCCCCTTGGCCAGAAAACGCAAAGCAAAACCTTCCTAACAAATCACTCACAATTACTCCATACTCGTCCTCGTACAGGACAGATGAGAGAAGTTTAACGCGCTTACCTTCCATCCATCCATAGTGCATACAACCACAAACATCCCTCAAAGCGAACCCCACCTTTATCGGGGGGGCTATAGTAACGAGAATTGAAAAAAAAGTAAACATCCGCAATAAATTCAAATAACTCAGGCTTCTCCCCACTCACACAGATACACACCCATCATGATGATGTTGGTGTATAAAATAAACCGCCACGAATGATCTCCTCTGCGTCTTCCGCTATACTTGAAACATTATTACGGCACACCTCGAAGACCTTCTTTGTGGACTGGTCTCGTTTTTCGGCGCGTAAAACGAGGTTAAAACACCCAACGGTGTGAGTGGGCCCATATAATGCGCCCTCGAAGGTAGGTTCACTGGACGGGGGCCAGGTTGCTGCTGGTCGTGCTCTGCGAGTCAAGATTAACAAGTTTGATAGAATGACTTTCGGTGTGTACCGGCATGAGGTTATACGGTCGGTACACCGATAGACAGGATACAAAGCACCCGTGTGTAGGATTATCCCTGTATAGGACTACATCAACACAATAAGGACATACAACATAGTATCTAACTGCACACCCAACAATGCCTCAGTTAACCTGAATTCGCTATAAAATTCTCAAGATAACACCCATGCACACACACACACACATACACACACAACCCATTTGCCATTCGGCCAGGATGTCAGCTCATTAGAGCGAGGTGTGTGCGTGTTGTGTGAATGAAAAGTTAGTTCAGTTCTTCAGTCAAGTTTGGCCAGTGTTTGCGAAATGGATTATGTAACGGAGAAACATTGTTTGGGGACGACAGACTGGCAAATAGCTTAAAGTGTTGTAAGGACGAAATAAAGGAAGTTGTTGTTGTTGGCCGCCCAGGTCTTTTGTTCGAACGAATGATGGGATAATTGTTATTGTTATGGGGTGGCACGTTAGTTGTTGTAGGTGGCACGACATTCGACTCGGAATTCATATTGGCGCGGCGCAGCGGCTTGTGCTTATGGGGGCCCTTTTAGATCTGCACGGGATATAATGGTTAATCGCACAAGCTGTCTTGTCCCACTGAGACATTTTATTTAAACGGGACTAACTGTTTGAGCGCAAGACACTGGAAATGGCATCAGCTGATTTAATTGTTGCAGATGAAGTGATAAGTCTTTGGCAGGACGGAGATCATATTCATTGTCCTTGAATTGGAGGGTCAAGGAAATGCTTATGTGGGTTAAATCGAGACTGAGTTTGTTTGCTCAACTTTGTTTGATGAGATAGGCGATGTATGTGGTTTCTTATACCATTCCAGTCAAGAGAGTCCCACTGCCGTGCAGTGCCCTCCTGTCTACCCTCGTTAGCATCCATTTAGAGCCTTTTTAACCTAAACTTGTCAGAAAGGGGAATTTCGAAAATATCCATCATGTCGTGGAACAAATTATGTTCGACAGGTTTTTTTTTTCAAATTGACGGATACCTTGGCCGGCGAAAATCCTCATCCAAACCCTCCCAGTGGGTGCCGGCCGGTAATGATTGCTACAGTGTTCTTGTACGTTGTCAAGACGGCAATCAGCTAAGGTCAGAGGGCATTGCGGTGATGTTACTCTACTTCTCAATAGTAAAATATCCCGTTTTTATGCCTTTTGACCATAGGACTAGAGGTACCTGATTTCAGTGGTGGTGTAAGCGCACTTAATGCAAACCGTGCCCAAGAATGCAAGGCTGGGGGTTAAACCAGCCGCTAACGAGCTTCTTCAGATGCACAGGCATGGTCTGTCGTATCTTTTGCCTTACTCCGGTATATCGGCTCTGCCGGAGTGGACCTCCTTTCCATTCTACTCGTGGGTCCAAAATTTTCAAATGAACCAAACAAAAATAAAAAAACAAATTAATAAAAAAATACAAAAAAAAAATAAATAAACTTGAGGATAAGCAGGTCGGTACCTCTTCGGAAGAGGAGTTACTAGCCTCCTCTCAAGAGACGGTTACAGGCGTTGTGAAGGATACAAGTAGTATTCCCACGACGTCTGTGGTATCTCTAGAGACCTCTTCAGGCGACGCGCATTGTATAGTTAGTACACTCGCGGAGTCTCAGCCAATTAACACCCAACAAAACGCAGGCGATGGGCAGTGTATAGTTAGTACACTCGCTTCATCTAATGTCTTGCTTAAAACAACCGACTTAGACGTTGGAACATGTGCAGTCAGTACACCGACAGCGTCTAAGCCATTAAATACCAAAGCGATTCCGGCTAAGGTCGCTTGTGATGGCCAACAACCGAGTGTATCGAACATCACCAAAAGTCAGTACAGTAGAGCCTGCTTCATTCTCAGTAAGATAGCTAAGAATGAAGCGGCTGGTATTGCACATACCAAAGACAGCGACAAACACATATACCTCAAGATTGTTGAAGACTACAACAAACTCAAGGAAAAGCGGCTAGAGTCTGAAACCGCGAAGCGCAGTAGGTCTCATGATGAGCCAACTAACGCCTCAAAGCGGGGGAAGTTTTCAGCCTCCGGTAACTCATCTAAGCATGCGGAGGCCAAAGTCAAACCTAAACCGAAGCGCTCCAATACCCGGGTCGTAAGAGACGACCTGCAAGTTGCAATTATCGACGAGCAGCCGACTAATTGCAGTAAGGTGGCGGACGCTTGGGGTGAGATTGAGGCCAAGCTATCTGAGATGGTTATGGACTTTCTGCTGGACAATCCGGGTGGCCCTCTGCCTTGCTTCGATTCCGAAGAAGTGGTTAGGGGTATTAGGGTGGTTAAATGTGCGGACAAATTTTCGAGGGATTTCCTCGAAAACTGTGTTGCCAAGATTCGGAACAACTGGACGGGTTTTAGTTTGAAGCTCGTTCCAGCCGATGACATTCCTTGACGACCGCGAGCCCGCATTTGGCTACCCAATATGCACTTAGACAGGGTCAAACTGATCCAGGTCCTACAGCTGCACAACCCCGGAATTCCCATGACTGACTGGTCCGTCCTTAAGGTAGAGACACCAACCCCTCACACTAAGCCCTTCCTCCTACTCATCAACGAGGAGTCTCTAGAAGCCCTAGAGAAGGCCGATAACAGATTGAGGTTTGGAATCAGACATGCCAAACTCAAAATATTCAGGTCAGCGCGTCCAGGTGAAGACCCGGACGAAGTCGATGACGCCAACAATTTGTTGGAAGTCCTGCGACTAGATGCCACATCCACACGAGATGCTCAGAGTTCTGCAGATTAACCTGCAGCACTCTAGGTGCGCTAGTGAAAACCTCCTAGTCTTTCTGAAAGAGGAAGACATCGACATCAGCCTAATTCAAGAACCCTGGGTGGGAGGTTCCACTATCAAAGGGCTCAATGACAAGGACTACAACCTTTTCTACAACATCGACAAACATAACGGTAAGCCAAGATCCTGTATTTTAGTTAAAAAACATATCAAAGCTTTCTTTTGTCCCAACCTCAGCTGCAACGACCTTGCTGTTATACGGATTGAAGCTGGTAAGCAGGAGTGTCTGTATGCTGCTTCGGCCTATATGGCACATAACCAGAATGCTCCGCCGAAGGAGGTAGAGTTTCTCTCAGCCACCTTATCAAAAAGGAAGACCCACTTGATTCTGGGCTGCGATGCCAATGCCAGGCATACCCTGTGGGGTAGCTCAGAGATCAATGAACGAGGTGAGTCTCTTTTTGATTTTATAATTCATAACAACCTGTCAATCTGCAACAAGGGTTGTACCCCAACCTTCACTTTCCCGAGCACGGTGAGTTTTAGGGGCTGGGAAGATGTCATTGACATCACACTAGCTACAAACAACGACAACCTAAAGGTGAATAACTGGAGAGTATCCAACCTGAAATCCTTCTCTGATCACAGCTGGATACTCTTTGATGTCAATATTCGGATTGATGCACCAATCCCCTTTAGAAATCCCAAAAGAATCAACTGGCCAAAGTTTGACCAAATAGTTAATTCTAGACTTCAAGCAATACCAAAATCTAAGTTCACTTCGACAGACGAACTGAATGCAGCTATCGTTACCTTTGAGAAGGCAATGAGTACTGCTTTCAAGTTCTCGTGTCCAGCCAGTTACGGTAGGAAAAAACTACCTCCCTGGTGGAGTGAGGACCTTAGTAAACTTAGGAATATGACCAGGGTCATTTTTAACATATGCCATAAATACAACTTTTGGCAGCCCTATAAAGATTGCCTTAGAATATACAAAGCGGCTATTCGTAGCGCCAAGAAAGAATCCTGGCAGGAATACTGCGAATCCATCAACACCCTTAAAGACTCTTCCAGACTGAGCAAAATCTTAGCGAAGGACCATTCAAACCCGTCCTTAATAAGAAAGTCGGATGGTAGCTGGGCAGAGACCTCATCCGAATCTCTGTCTATCCTAATTAACACACACTTCCCGGGTTGTAAAGAGGTGCCGCCAGCATCTGCTGACTCTCGGCCCGCTGACCATACAACTTGGGAAAATATCAAATCCATTATAACCAAAGAAAAGACATCCTGGGCAATTAATAGCTTCTCACCCTATAAATCACCTGGCCTTGATGGCATCTTGCCGATCATGCTACAAAACTCACTGGATACTGTATTACCGTGGTTGTTGCCAATTTATAGAAGTTGCATTTTACTAAACTTTATTCCACACTCATGGAGACGTGTCAGGGTAGTTTTTATACCAAAGGCGGGCAGACGTGGACATGAATCTGCAAAAGATTTTAGGCCCATCAGCCTTGCTTCCTTTATACTAAAGACCCTGGAGCGGATCCTTGACATCCATGTGCGAAGCATTCTTAATGAATCACCGCTATCCACATCACAACACGCTTATCTCAAAGGCAGATCGACTGAAACCGCTCTGCATGAGGTGATTGGGACCATCGAAAAGTCCCTCTACTACAAAGAGTACACCCTAGCCACTTTCCTTGATATAGAAGGGGCTTTCAATAATGTACAAACTGACAGCATACTAGAAGCCCTAACCGTAACTGGTGTAGAGGAGCATTTTAGCCAATGGATTATATCCATGCTAAGGTCTAGAATCATTCAATCAACACTAGGCAACAGCAGCTTAACGCGATATGCTGACAGAGGTACACCACAGGGCGGTGTGATATCTCCTCTGCTGTGGCTTATTGTTATGAACAAACTGTTAGTCCGACTTGATCGGGATAGGATTAAGGCAGTGGCATACGCGGACGACGTGGTGATCCTAGTGTCAGGAAAGTTTCTCCCAGTGATTAGCGAAATCATGGAGTACGCTCTGGGTTCTGTGAGCACGTGGGCTACAAGCTGTGGCCTGGGTGTTAATCCGAGCAAGACGGAAATGATGCTTTTCACCACGAAGACCAAAATACCAGCATTTAACCTCCCCCGACTTAATGGACAAGCGCTCTCACTCTCATCCAATGCCAAAAATCTAGGGACTATCCTAGATACTAAGCTTAATTGGAAAACCAACATAGAACAAAGGGTCAAGAAAGCATGTATAGCTTTCTATGCCTGTAGAAAAACATTCGGCAAAAGATGGGGCCTACAACCAAAGATGACACTTTGGATGTACACTGCTGTTGTTCGGCCGATACTCACCTATGGGGCACTAGTCTGGTGGCCTTCTGTGGGTAAAGGGTATATCATTGACAAACTTAAGAGGGTACAAAGAACTGCTTGTATCGGCACAACTGGGGCCATGAGATCTTGTCCTACTGATGCCTTAACGGTTCTTCTCCACCTTCTCCCTCTAGATATCCATATCAAAGATATTGCAATGTGTAGTGCAGTCAGGCTCAAAGAATCTGGCTGCTGGTTCAATAAGCCCTATGGGCACAGCAATATCCTAGATTCATTGCCAGCAGGTCTAGCTGACCATCATACCGACTACATGATACCCAAACTGAACTTCCACAATCACTTCACCGCTGGCTTTCCAACTAGAGAGGATTGGAAAAACGCATTGGTTGAAAAAGATTTCCAAAATGGACTGCGGAGTGGGCGCCGGTGTCTACTCGGACACACTAAAAATAAAAAAATCGTTTCGCCTCCCTGATTCCTCCAGCGTATTCCAAGCGGAATTGTTGGCTATTAGGGAGGCATGTCACGCGATTAAACACGATAGTACTCCCAAGCAAAATATCGCTATTTTTGTCGACAGTCAAGCCGCTATTAAGGCGATTATTTCGGTATCGACGTCATCAAAACTAGTACTTCAATGCCAAAACGAACTGGCCTCCATTGGGAGTCGATACAGTATCACTCTCATATGGGTTCCAGGCCATAGTGACATAGATGGAAATGAACAGGCTGATGCCCTTGCCAGGTTGGGCTCGTCCCTTCCCAGCTCACGTGCAATCGGCATTCTCACTCCTTTAAAAACTATCATGAATAATATCAACACACACTCTCTTAAAACAGCTGAACATAGGTGGCGTAACCTCAGTGGGTGCGCCATTTCAAGAGATATGTGGCCTCGCTACAACAAGACTAAAACACGGGACCTCTTAAGCAGATCCCGTAAGGAAGTCTCCAGGGTGATAGCAATTACCACTGGACACTGGCCCATCGGTGACCATGCTGTTAGAATGGGTATACCCAACAACACCAACTGTCGCAGTTGCAAGGAGGTGGGGGAGAAGGAAACTCTAACTCACTTTCTGTGCAAATGCCCGGCTCTGTCAAGAGCAAGACAACGAACCCTAGGCAAACCTTTCTTTGACAATATCCGCGACCTCTCTGATAAACACATCAAAGAACTGATCGCCTTCCTTAATGCCACTGGTTGGATTTAGTACACGCCAACTAACAACAAGACATAACATTTAACCGCACGAGTTTTTGGCATCAAAACGGCGCACCTCAGCGCTAATTGTGTTTCGTCTTGTACGAACAGCCAATCAAACTAACTAACTAACCTGGGCAGTGGCACAGAAGCAATGGAGGATAACCCGCCATTTTCTAAAAGTTTATAGAATCTGGCTTGATTGTTCAAAAGGTTTTTGGTGTTTCCTAAAATTCTTTAATTGAATTGATAGATTGAGCCCGGCTTGGGCAACATAAATGAAATGAAAAAAAAAATCGACAGCTAAGACTTTAAGCTAGTAAGGGACTTTTTCTACCTCGTCTCGAGTGACGGTAAATTGGGAAACAACCAGTCTTTGTAGCTTTGTCCTTATTGTACGTCCAGGTGGTAACCATCGGATACTTAATTACTTACTTAAGTGGCGCTACAGTCCCGAATGAACCTGGGCCTCAACCAACATGCCTCTCCAATTATCCCGGTCCTTAGCTAACCGCCTCCAGTTGCGCACTCCAAGTTTGTTGAGGTCGGTTTCTACTTGTGCGCGCCACTTAAGGCGAGGTCTTCCTCTACTGCGTCCGACGTCTGGCTGGGAATCGAAGACTCTGCGAGCCGGAGTATTGGTGTCCATTCATTCTACATGTCCAAGCCATCTTAAACGTCCAATGCGGAGTTTTTTGACCAGGGGCATGTCGCTGTACAGCTCGTATAGTTCTTGGTTGAATCTTCGTCTCCATAGCCCGTCAACGCAAACGGGACCGAAGATTTTCCGAAGAATTTTTCGCTCGAATCGACCAAGGATTTCTTCATCCGCTTTTGCTAAGGTCCATGCTTCAGCGCCGTAGAGCAGGACTGGGATGATCAGGGTCTTATATAGGATCCCCTTAGTAGTTCGAGTGAGGGCTTTACTACTAAATTGCCTTCTTAGCCCGAAGAAACAGCGATTGGCAAGAGTACTTATTTGTTTGATTTCTGATGAGATGTTGTTGTCAGAGTTAATAGCGGAGCCGAGGTCCCGTAAAGTCCCGTACTACATCAAAGTTATATCTGGCAATGGTGACGTTCTGTCCAATTCGTCGATGTTGTGTGTCCTTTCGTGTTGACAGCATATACTTAGTCCTACCCTCGTTTACTCCTAAGCCCATTTTTGCCGCTTTATTCTCTATACAAGCAAACGTGGCTATGACATCACGTTGAGTTCTACCAATGATGTCAATATCGTCGGCGTATGCTAGTTGTTGCACCGATTTTTGGAAAATTGTGCCTCTTGTGTTGGCTCGGGAGTTTTGCACAATCCTCTCAAGAATCAAACTAAAGAACTCACATGACAGTGCATCGCATTGCCTTTATCCTTGTTTGGTATCGAATGTGTCGGTGAGGTCGTTTCCGACCCTGATGGTGCAGCAAGAATTCTCCATCGTCATCCTACACAAACGGACGAGTTTGGGCGGTATACCAAAACTAGACATGTCTCTGTACAGTTCGCCTCTATAAATGCTGTCATATGCGGCTTTGAAATCGATGAATAGGTGGTGGGTATCGATTTGGACTTCTTGAGTTTTTTCCAGGATCTGCCGAAGTGTGAAAATTTGATCGATTGTGGACTTTCCTGGCCTATAACCTCACTGATAAGGGCCGATCAGGTTGTTGGTAAACGGTTTCAGGCGTTCACATATTACGGCAGATAGGATCTTGTAAGCTATGTTGAGGAGACTTATGCCTCTGTAGTTGGCGCAGTTCAGAGGGGGTCTCCTTTTTTGTGGATCGGGCAAACGATGCTGAGGTTCCATTCTTCAGACAAACTTTCATCCGACCAGATTTGGCTTATGAGTTGGTGGATGTACGAACCAAATCATCCCCGCCGGGTTTGTGTAGCTCGGTGGGAAGGCCGTCATTTCCGTCAACCTTGGTAAGCCTGGGTTTAGATATAGCTATCCTCACTTCACTTAGGTCGGGTGGTTGGCAGTTTTCGCTGTCTTTGCCAATAGTAATTGGTTCGTTCTGCCTGACAGCGGAATGTTGTTCGTCATCGCCGTTTAACAGTCTGCAGAAGTGGTTCTTCCATATCCTCAGAATCGACTGTGTCTCAACTACGATATTTCCTGGTTCATCTCGACAGGATTCTGTTCGAGCCATGTATCCTTGGCTATGACGTTTTACACGTTGGTAAAACTTGCGAACATCCTTCCTGGAGTGGCATCTCTCTATATCCTCGATCGCGCGCTTTTCTGGCTCTTTTTTCTTCTTTCTGAGAAGCCGATGTTCTTCCCTTCTTCTCTGCCTATAGAGCTCAATGGCAGCTCTCGTCTTTACCTGCAGCTTAGTCTTGTAGGCCTCGTTCTTGGCTGCGAGCATCTGTCGGCATTCCTCATCAAACCAGGGGTTTCTTTCTGGTGACCGCGAGGCTTGTTGGCATCGTTGCCATTGTTCTTCGACATTAGATGCTGGTGGTATGGTGTGTATCGAGAGGTTAAGCGATACGCGTTGCGCGAAAGCCTTGGCGATTGCAGTCTTTCGACATTAAAGCATTTTCAAAGCATTTCTGGTTTGTTTTGGCGTGGTGGATACCCTCATCCTTACCTTATCTGCAACAAGGTAGTGGTCCGAGTCGATGTTAGCTCTTCGGAATGTTCGGACATCCAAAATACTGGATGCGTGCCTCTTGTCTATCGCAATGTGATCAAGTATGTTGACTATTCGTTGATCTGGAGACCGCCATGTCCCCTTATGGATATCGAGGTGAGGAAACCGTGTGCTGGCTATAGTGGCATTTCGTTCCGTAGCGAAGTCAATTAGCCTAAGTCCGTTACCAGACGTGTTGTCGTTTGGGCTATATTTTCCGACAGTACTGCTTAAGATGTCTTCTCTTCCTAGCTTTGCGTTAAAATCTCCCAGCACGATTTTAACATCGTACTTCGGTAGTCGCTCATAGGTTTTGTCAAGGATCTCGTAGAAGCAATCCTTAAAGATATCATCTTTGTCCTCCGCCAGAGCGAGGGTGCATATAGACTTATGTTGGGGAATTTGGCCTTGATGCGGATTGTTACAATGCGTCCGCTAATGTCTTGGAAACATAAGACTTCTGGCCTAAGTCTGGCACTTTTAACAAATCCGCATCCGAATAGTCGCTGTTTCTGCTCACTATAACACGGTACATAGAAGATGTCACAGTTTTTCATCCCCTCTTTGCCCGGCTTATCCCATCGTATTTCCTGGATGGCAGTAATGTCTGCTTTGTAGCAGTTTAGGGCTTCCGCTAGTTGTTCACCTGCACCTCTCCTATTTAATGTTCTTACATTCCAGTTGCAGATACGAACGTTGTTATCTTATTTTCGTGTAGCAGGTCGTCAACAGTAATATCAGTCCTTTCGGAGGCTGCTGGTTGCTTGGCTACATATGGTTTTTCCATGGGTTGGTAGTTAACCGAAAGCACAACCCCCAACCTGGAGGGCCAGTTCCAATTTATTAGATACCCCTAGGACACGGGGGCATCAGTATCCACTACGGGATTGAGCGCTGCCGTTGTCATTTCGATTCATCTGCCACCATCTCTGTTCAAGGGGCTTACCTTACCCTTACCTTGAGATTCCTATATAACCTGTTGTCCGAATATATCGAAGCAGCTCATCAAGGTTCACCTGGGACAGCAGGCCGGGTATTCCGTGCCATTCTGACCACGCTGTTATAGTATTGCTCTTTTTCGTATTTTTATCAACACTCGCACTTATCGTTTAGCAAGTCAAATCGGGTTGAATGAGACGAGTATCCGATGGTTACCACTTGGATGGAAAAATAAGCACAGTCGATGTGTAGTCAGAGTTACAACCACTGGGCCCCAGGCCACACATTTAAAACAAAACACCTCCCAACATCCGAATTTGTCAAAAAGGTAATCCTCGATTTTTGTTCGCCACCACATCAAAATCGAATTCCATTGCGGCCATTTTGAAAAAAATATTTTGACAGCTGCGTGACTGCGTTTGCATTTATGCATGCAAATCGAGTTCACACACGGCGTTGTGAAATTCTTTTGACCAGCAAAGATTTAACCAACGCATTTTGGAATCATCCGCCTTGAATAGTAGATATGATTTGCCCAACATATGCGGAACGGACGGTGTTTAATAAGTCTTCACGATTTCAACTCCAGGTTGACACATCCCCATCGCTTTACAGAACTCAAAACAAAGTCAGTAGGTAACCACTTTTTGTAAATAACAAAAATACCTAAGACCCTTATAAACCCTTCCTAAGTGTACCGTTCCTAATTTCCATTAATTTGATAAACCTTCTCCACAAATATACTCTGGACAGACTTGGTTAAAAAGTTTGACAAAAGCCCAAACCGGAAAACATTCATCTCCGGTCAACCCTGACTGGACTTTGACAAATGCTTGCTTTGTGGCGAAAATAATCTCAAAGCCAACAAAAGCACAGAGAGAACCTTAAAATAGTTTTTAGGTCTGCTTCGATATTGCGTGCATCTCCTGACAAAAAAACGCAAACACACACACACAGACACAAATACCATGCCAAGAAGTGCGGCTATGGAAACGATTTCACAAAGCACAAATGTACTCGCCAACACCAGGAGTCTGCACGCTCAATCCTTGTTATTTCCACAGAAAAGTCAACCCAAAGACCAAAGTAACGCAAACAGGACCGCATCCGGTTGGAATTCTCCCAAAAACACCTTTTTTTGACGAAGGTAACAGTTAGCTTGATAAATTAATTTTGCGGCTAACACCTGATGTGGGTGCGGGTAGTCTGCTGCAGTAAAAGGTGGTAGAACTCCTTACACACCCATGTTGGTGCATTCCGTGTTGGGATAAATCTCAGCTTCCTCGAGGATTGCCAAGAATTCGGAGTCGGAGTCGAGGAGTTTTTGAAAAGTTTTTCCTTGTCCAACGAAGTTGCTTCCACCTTTTTTCTGATTGATTTATGGTATGAGGGCGTGGGGGTTATAATTCTATATGTACGGCACAACTATAGTTGAAACCTTTTAAGGATCTCAGCTGGCGAACTGAATGTTCGTCCAGACATAGAGGGTGTGCATCGACTTTTCGTATTTTTATTTGATTGGCGAGGATAACAAATTCAATGCAGCCTGCCTGCATATCCTTTTCCTCTTCAAACTCTTACAGTAAGCATTTCAAAAGTAGAAATGTCCCAGAAGAAAAAAAGATAGGTATACCAACAACTATCCTGATCCTGGCGCGACGTGGCAACCATATTTTTTGTACCTTTGCCAAGGAATTGCGATGCCAAAAATTGCCGAAAAAAAAACGAAATTCCAGTGGAGGTACATTTATTCTGTTTTGGTCCTTACGAGCAGGAAAAGGATTCCTATTGTGTGTGTGTGTGCATGTGTATAAGTGAATTTCAACTTTAACCCCACCATCTTATTTTGTGTAAATTTTGTCAGTCGTTTGGTCCTGTTGAAGGGTGCCGACTGCGATAAGATGTGAGAACAGCAAAAAGGATAAAAAAAAATAAAATAGTGGAAGGACTTTATTGCACAACAGAATGAAAGGATATTAAAGAAGTAATCGTCTTCGACTCTTTCTCTTGTCATCGTTGGTAGTCGTCCTTGTTGTGTTTTTTTTTTCTTCTTAATACATTTTGTATAGGTCGTCCTTTTTTCGTGATGCTTTTCTAAAAATGTAATTTTTCGTTTGCCCTTGGGGAGGGCTGTATGTTTGCACAGAAGGTCAGTTCAATCGAACACCAACTAGGTGGGAGGTTTGGATCCATGTAGCAACCCCTGAAAGGATTGTAAGGGTACATTTTGTAATCAGCCTTTGGAGGCAGGTACATACCTGCAATGGGAGGGAAATGGTTTCAATTTGGAAATCGTCATAATGCGGAGCTTTTCCATTAAGCCCGCATGTGAAAAGGACGAAATGAGGGTGCGGATTGTGACAGGTTGGATTCTTAATAACTCCGGGAATGGAGAAAGTGGTAGAAACCACACCAAGTGGTGTTATCTTATAAAGCCGATAGGCGCTTTAGCGATGAGGGTTAGCTTCATATGGTGCAGTACATTTGGGAGCAAATGGTGGTGTAACGAAGACATTAGGAAGGCTTAATGTTGCTCCCGAAAAACCTCAACATATATTGTAAATCAAATGAACTAAAACCGGGCTACAAATAAGCTCTCTAACCACAAGCAGTAGGCACACATATTGAGCAAGTTAATGCTGAAAGACCGCAACTAATCCAATACTAAGGATATTCGATTATTGTTACGCAATGCTGTACTTTGTATCCCTAAAGAGCATACCGTCAGAACACACAGAACGGTTCCGTTCTCTAGGGGTTGTTCACCACTAATTCTTTGAAGATTTTTAAGTGATCCGATCCATGATTAGGATTTGTCGTATCAACTCCTATTGGGCATTCATTTTGTCCATCCTTACTGGATATTGACTGTCAGTCAGTCGGTCGCTAAATAGTTACATTCGCTCTGAATGCCCTAGACATATCCAACGTCATAAGCCCAGTTGATGGTCAAATGTTGTCACCTAGGTAATACCTACCAACTCCGACGATCAGCCCCAAATTAGCTATCAGTTGGCTAGTACCGCAGTTTCTGATCTTTTCAAAAGTCTTAGTTGCAGTAGATGAGAGCTTTAGGAATGTACCTAACAAATGGAAGAATTCAAAGATGAATTCAATGGCAGCGTCTATAGTTCCAACTACTTACAGTCCAGAATAAACCTGCGCCAACATGCATCTCCAATTACCTCGGTCCTTAAATAAATTCATCCAGTTGCGCACTTCAAGTTGGTTAAAATCGGATTCTACTGGTGGGCGCCACTAAGGGCGAGGTCTTCCTCTGCCGCATTCGTAGTCTGGCTGGGAGTCGAAGACAGTCCCAGTTAGGTTTGGACAAAGTGAACCGCTTACAGAAGAAATTTAGACATCGTGGCGAATGAGTAGAGAAATCCAGCGGCAGCGTTCAATCCCATAGTGGATTTTGAACTGAGCCCTCGGAGTATCTAATAAAACGGAACTGGGTCTTCAGGTAAGAGGTTGTGCTTTGGCTGATCACCTGAAAATATATTGTTACGGAGCAACCTAAAGCATCGGGAAGGACTAAATTTATTGTTAGCGGTCATGGTAAACCACGTTCGTACCTACTTACTTTCTCAGATGGCGCTACAGTCCGAGATGAACCTGAGCCTCAACCAACATGCCTCTCCAATTAGCCCGGTCCTTAGCTAACTGCCTCCAGTTGCGCACTCCAAGTTGGTTGAGGTCGGTTTCTTCTTGTGCGCGCTACTAAAGGCGAGGTCTTCCTCTACTGCGTCCGACGTCTGGCTGGGAATCGAAGACTCTGCGAGCCGGAGTATTGGTGTCCATTCATTCTACATGTCCAAGCCATCTTAAACGTCCAATGCGGAGTTTTTTGACTAGGGGTATGTCGCTGTACAGCTCATATAGTTCGTGGTTGAATCTTCGTCTCCATAGCCCGTCAACGCAAACGGGTCCGAAGAATTTTCCGCTCTAATCGACCAAGGATTTCTTCATCCGCTTTTGATACGGTTCAAGCTTCAGCGCCGTAGAGCAGGACATGGGATAATCAGGGTCTTATATAGGATCTCCTTAGTAGTTCGAGTGAGGGCTTTACTACTGAATTGCCTTCTTAGCCCGAAGAAACAGCGGTTGGCAAGAGTAATTCTTCGTTGGATTTCTGACGAGATGTTGTTGTCAGAGTTAGTAGCGGAGCCGAGCGCCGAGGTAGACAAAGTCCCGTACTACCTCAAAGTTATATCTGTCAATGGTGACGTTCTGTCCAATTCGTCGATGTTGTGTGTCCTTTCGTGTTGACTGCGTATGCTGCCCATTTCCTGCCCATTTTTGCCGCTTCTTTCTCTATACTAGCAAACGTGGCTATGACATCACGTTGAGTCCTACCAATGATGTCAATATCGTCGGCGTATGCTAGTAGTTGCACCAATTTTTGGAAAATTCTGCCTCTGGTGTTGGCTCGGGAGTTCTGCACAATCCTCTCAAGAATCGAATTGAAAAAGTCACATGACAGCTCATCGCCTTGTCCAAATCATGTTTTGATATCGAATGTGTCAGTGAGGTCCTTTCCGAACCTGATGGAGCAGCGCGAGAATTCTCATCGTCATCCTACACAAATGGACGGTTTGGGCGGTGTACCAAAACTAGACATGGCTCTGTATAGTTCGTCTCTATAAATGCTGTCGTATGCGGCTTTGAAATCGATAAATAGGTGGTGGGTCTCGATTTGGACTTCTTGGGTTTTTTCCAGGATCTGCCGAAGTGTGAAAATTTGATCGGTTGTGGACTTTCCTTGCCTAAATCCACACTGATAAGGGCCGATCAGGTTGTTGGTAAACGGTTTCAGGCGTTCACATATTACGGCAGACTTACCAGACTTACCAAGTCATCTCCGCCAGCTTTATAAAGCTCAGCGGGAAGGCTGTCTTCTTTCTGAAAAGCCGGTGTTCTTCCCTTCTTCTCTGCCATTACAGCTCAATGGCAGCTCTCGTCTTCACCTTCAGCTAAGTCTTGTAGGCCTCGTTTTTGGCTGAGAGCATCTGTCGGCATTCCTCATCAAACCGAGGGTTTGTTGCTGATGGGCGAGAGAAATCTATCTTCCACAGTATTTCTGGTTTGTTGTGGCGTGGTGGATATCCGCATTCTTACCTTGGCTTCAACCAGGTAGTGGGCCGAGTCTATGTTAGCAACGCGGAATATTTGTACATCCAAAATACTGGATGCGAGCCTCTTCTCTATCGCAATATGATCAATTTGATTGACCGTTCGTTGATCTGGAGGCCGCCATTATGGATATTAAGCTTAGAAAACCGTGTGCTGGCTATAGTGGCATTTCGTTCCGAAACGAAGTCAAATAGCCTAAGTCCGTTGCCAGATGTATTGTCGTGTAGGCTTTGCTTTCCGACAGTGCTGCTACTTCTTTTCCTACCTTTGCGTTAAAATCTCCCAGCAAGATGTTATCATCGTACTTCGGTAGTCGCTCATAGGTTTAGTCAAGGAGCTTGTAGAAGCAATCCGTAGTTGTATCATCTTTGTCCTCCGTCAGAGCGTGAGTGCGTATCAGGCTTAAGTTGGCGAATTTGGCCTTGATGCGGATTGTTCCAATGTCTTGGAAACATAAGACTTCTTGCCTAAGTCTGGCACTTATAACAAACCCGCATCCGAATAGTCGCTGTTTTTGCCATGAAAAATAAAACCGAAGAAGTCCAAATCGATACCCACCACCTATTCATCGATTTCGAAGCCGCATTCGACAATATTAATAGAGACGAACTATACAGAGCCATGTCTAGATTTGGTATATACGGCCCAAACTCGTCCTCCCTCTGTGCAGGATGACGATAGAGAATTTTCGCTGCACCGACACATTCGATACAAAAAAAAGGATTTTGGCAAGGCGACGCACTGTGATGTGACTTCTTTAACATCATCTTTGAGAGGATTGTGGGGAACTCCTGACCCAAGACCAGAGACACAATCTTCCATAAATCGGTGCAACTACTACCATACGCCGACGATGTTGTCATCATTGGTAGGAGTCAACGTGATACCATAGCCACGTTTGCTATTACATATAGAGGTCCACTGGGAATTTGATGACATATATCATGGAAAACAAGATCGCTGCACTTGATATTTTAAAGACATTTGACTGGATTTGGCTCCCAGCCCTTTTGTCGAAAATGCGTGCTTTTGGAATCGATGAAACTCTTCTTCTATGGATTAGAAACTATCTCTCGGTTTCATGTCTGCTACTCCCAAAATAAGTGCTGATGTTCCCAGGGCTCCGTTTTGTCTCCGATACTCTTTCACATTTTAATAAATGACCTCTTGTCTGCAACTTCTAATCCAATCAATTCCTTCTCCGATGACAGTAGCCTTAGCTTTTCATATTCGTTCTCGAATCCACGACTTTGACCTTCGGGCGTGGATCAGAAACTACAAAATATGTTAAGCTCATCAAATTCCAATCTTGGCAGCATAATTAAATGGGGTAAACCTAATAGAGCGGAATTGATTGCTTCCAAAACGAAATGATGTCTTCTATCATCTAAGCGAAACCAAATTATCCATGAATGGCCTTGCATCGTCGAAACCGAAAAACTTTCCATGCTCGGTATGTGTGTTAGTAACGACCTTCGTCCCTAAAATCGCAGCGAAATGTCTGGGTTTCGTTAACCGATGCAAAAAATAGTTCAGCCCTTCTGATCTGTCCTCAAACTTGAGTTCAACGCCCACATCTGGTCAGGTGCACCAAAAACATCATTACACTTCCTGGAAAGGATACAGAAGCGAGCTATAAAACTGATAGGAGATCCAACCGTAGCGAACTCTATAGTCTCGCTTGAACATTGTATGAATATCTCCTGCCAAACACTTTTTTTCCGCTATTTTAACAGGAACTGCTCAACCGAAATTGCCAGCTACATTCCGCCCCTTCAAACATCAATGCGTATCAATTTACCCTCAAGCCTATCTTCGGACGAACTACGAAATACAGAGATTCATTGCGAAACCCCACAACACGAATGTGGAATGCTTTACCAAACTTCGAATATGATGGGCTAAATCAGAAAGAGTTATCCCGGTCTCTTTAAACTTGTTGAACCATTTTCGCTCGATGTGGCCGAGCCAATGTAGTCGACGTGTTTTGGAATTTTGGACTACATCCACATCTTGGTACAGCTCATAGAGTTCGCGGTTGTATCTTCTCCTCCATTCGCCCTCCTCGCGAACAGGACCAAAAATCCGTCGAAGTATTTTTCTTTCGAAGGAGAAGGAGAACAGTCTCAACAGCACTCAGCACCATAAAGCGGAACTGGCAGGATAAGGATTTTGTAGAGCTCGAGTCCTTCGAGTCCTTCTAGTTAGAGGTTTTGAATCCAGTTGTCAGGCCAAACCGAAGTAGCAACGGTTTCCTAGGGTAATTCTTCGACGGATCTCTACCAAGGTGTCATTCGTGGAGTCTATGTTTACTCCGAGGTAGGTGAACTCCTTAACTGCCTCGAAATTGCTGCTATCAATAGTGACGTTTTGTCCTAGTCTGTGGACAGATGCTTGTTTGTTTGTTGATAGCATGTACTTGGTCTTGTCCTCATTTACTTCAAGGCCAACGGATTTCGCCTGTTCTTCAATTGCCATGAACGCTTTTACCACGACACGCTGGATGCGACCGATGATGTCAATATCGTCTGCATAGACAAGCAGCTGGATGATGGACCTGTTGAAAATAGTGCCTTCCGTGTTGACACCTGCCCTGCGCAGTATCTGCTCCATTTCGAGATTGAAGAAGTCCCATGATAGCGCGTCTCCTTGCCGAAATCCGGTGCATGTTTGGAATAGTTTGGAGGTGCTTCTTCCAAACTGCACTTTGCAGCGCGTGTTTTCCAGCGTCAGGCGACACAGCTGAGTCAGTTTTGCTGGGATTCCGAATTCGGACATCGCCATATAGAGCTCCTGACGATGTATGCTATCATAAGCGGCTTTGAAGTCGATGAATAGGTGGTGAGTTTCGACTTGAAATTCGTTGGTCTTTTCAGGATTTGCCTCCAGTGTGAAAATTCGGTCTACAGTCGATCTGCCGGGCCGGAAGCCACACTGGTATGTGCCGATTAGTGTGTTGCAGAACGGTTTTAGACGTTCACACAGCTTTTCGTTGGATAGGATCTTGTATGCGACGTTAGGCAGGGATTTGCCTCGATAGTTCTTGCAAGACATAGGATCGACTTTTTTTGTAGATGGGGCATATGGAGCTGATAGTCCAGTCATCGGGCATATTTTCTTCCACCCATACTTGGTTGATGATTCCGTGCATGCTCCCTACCAAAACATCACCACCGCATTTAAAAGCTCCGCTGGTAAGCCATCAGAACCTGCGGCCTTGTTGTTCTTAAGCTTTTTTATAGCTAGCCCAACTTCTTCTATACTAGGTGGTGGAACTAGTTCTTCACTGACTGGACGTGGGTTCTCTTCTTGCCCTCTCTACATGATGCCCATTAAGCAGCTGCTGGAAGTGCTGCTTAAACACCTCTACGATTCCCTGCGCTTCGGTGACTAGGTTTCCTTCGCTGTCTCGAAGAGCCTGCGTTCCGGTTTTGTAGCCAGCAGCCAGTTGCTTGGCTTTTTTACAAAACCTCCCGATGTTGTTATGGTAGCGCGACTCTTCGATCTCCTTGAGCTGGGAGGGTCTTCTTTTCCTCCCTTCTCCTGGCTCGATACTCTTCTCTCGCTGCCCTTGTTTTGCTCTGTAGCGCTTTCTTGTGTGAATCTCCTGTCACCTTTTTCCTGTACACGCATTCATCACCATACCACGGGCTCTTTCTCGGGGGTGGCTGGTACCCTACAGTGGTTTCGGCCACCTCCTTGATGATGTCGCGATACTGGCACCACTGATTGTTGGCGTCTGTGGTAGGTGAGTGCACAGAGGAGAGTTTCATACTCAGGCGCTCACTTTAGGCTCTGGCTACTCCAGGTGTGCATAGGTGTCCAAGGTCGATTTTTTTCTTCTGGGCAGTTCTCAGCTTCTTCTCGTTGGACAGTCGAGCTCTGAACTTAGCCGCGACAAGAAAATGGTCAGAGTCGACGTTTGCCCCTCGGAATGTGTGCACGTTGACGATGTTGGATGCGTGCCTCGCATCGATTAGCACATGGTCGATTTGGTTGGCGGTTCGACCGCCTGGAGAGCGCCAGGTGGCTGTGTGGATCCTTAGCCATGGGAACCTAGTGCTACTTATCACCGTATTACGAGCTGCTGCAAGATCTGTTAGTCGGTAGCCGTTTTCTGTTGTCGTTTCGTGGATTCTGTACTTACCAACTAAACCGCCAAAGATGTTTTCCTTTCCGACTTTAGCATTGAAATCTCCGATTACAACTTTTACATCATACTCCTGACAGGCTCCGAAGTCTCCATCCAGGTGGTCATAAAACTCCTCCTTGATGGGATCTTCAGCCTCGTCGGTAGGGGTGTGTGTACATATAAGGCTTATGCTTTGGAATGTAGCTTTGATGCGGATCACAGAAAGGCGATCACTTATCGGCTTGACTTTTGTCCTAAGCCGATTTCTCACCACGAATCCGCATCCTTATATATGCAATCTTTTGTTGCAGCTGTAATAAATGTCGAAAGTTTTTCTCTTCGTTATACCTGATCATATACATCGTATCTCCTGGATCGCGGTTATATCTGCCTTGTACCGCTTGAGGACATATTCAAGTTTTTGAGTAGCACCCGGAGTGTGGATTGTTCGTAAATTCCAGGTGCATACTCTCATATCATAGTCCATTGACGTTCCAGGTCTTGTTGCCATATGAGGAGTTTCATTACCCGAGGCTGGTTGTGTCTCTCTCATAACTAATGGTTTTTTCCATGGTCGGAAAATTACCCCGACGGCACACAACTGGAGGGCCAGGCCCTTGTTTTTGACCCTAGGACAGCGGGCGGGAGATACCGATGTCAGTAGCCCATTTTGGGATATGAGCGCTGCCGTTGACCCATTGAGGGCTCCTCCGCCACCAACTCTTTTCCAACACCTTGGCTCAGTATTGGAACTCCTATAGATCTGGTATTCTGTCGAAGCAGCTCATATAGGGATTACACTACCAGTTCGATCTAACTGGAGCTGTAGTCGCCACCGTTGCCTCCGTCTAGGGAATTCCTCCGCTGCCGCCTGAGAGTGAGTGCCTTAGTAAGAGGACACTCCTCCCCTCTCTCTCGTATGCTGCCACCAACGACCTTCCACAGGGGTTTGTTACCCCATCTCCAGGCGAGGTACTAGACACCCACCAGTCACCAGCGTAGAGGTGAGGTAGGAGTAGATAGTGAGAAGCTAGAGTGAGAACGCTTGTGTTCTTATGTAATCGCATCACTACCCTTAAACACCAGCCTTCGTGTACTTCATGATGAAAATGTTGATTTTACTGAATATTTTGACATTGACAGTTCTGTAAGGGTGCGTTCAAACTGAATGTTTGAAGTTGCCAAGTCGCTACCGAAAGACCCTTTATAATCGCATTGCCTGCCATTTAACCGCCATTTTTCATTTTAAAGTGCAGACAAATCCTATCCCTAATTATAAGGGGTAAATAAAACGTTTGTACAACGTCTTCCAACTTAAGAATCCGCCAGTCTTAAGCCTTACTACCTCTTGGTTGTTTTATTACATGTCTCCCAAAAAACCTAAGGGAGCAATTACTTTTGAGGAACGATGCCATTGCCTTCAGGAATCAGAAGAAGTCCCCACCCCCAATCAACACACAAAGTAAGTCAAACAGCCTTAATTGCACCGCCTTTAAATGTCCAACTATAAGAGCTCTTCAAACAGAGGAGGAATGGGTTCAACATTAACCACAAACTGACCGAGTGTTACAACTTTGCGGTTTCGAGTCCTGTGATGCATATTTACATCCAATTAGTGGCAGCACAGACAATCATCGTTTTTTGTGGCTGAAGAGCAGTCTTTAAGGGAAACCTTCTGCTAGAACGTTTAAATTGACTTACAATTCGGTTAGGTTTGCAACGATTCATCCGACCTTCATTTGACCTTGTTGAACCACATTTACAACGAAATCGCTATCACATTTGAAATTGCAAAATTCTCAGAGTTGTAATGTAGTTCCGCTGCTACAAAACTGACTCCCTCGGGTTTCGCTCATCCCCTCTCAGTGCAACCATTTAGCAAAATCACCCACAAACACCACATCCAGCTCATGGAGTCTTTGCAAGCAGGTAGTAGATTACATCTTTGCAGCACACGCACAAAGGCGTTTAAGTGTCAGGAACCAAACTCTACTGACGGTTCTTAAATTCATATGACAAGCGTTCTGGGATTTTCATCAAACAGGATATATCCTTGAACAAGGTACGAGTATCTAAGAATCAATTTCAAAACAAACGAAAAAAAAATCATTTTTCAGTTGGAAAACCCACCACCACAAGCAGCACCAACAAAGTTGCAAGGAGCACTGATATGCCATCTTGCAAACGAGTGCGTCACTTTGTCTAGGGTGGGTGTGTGTGTGTGTGTGTGTTTTTTTTTAAGTTCTATTCGTACAAGGGTGTGAATGAAATGAACGAGCGTACACAGGTACTTACGTTTTGCTAGCATGTTCGCTTACCAAGTGATTAATGAATTTTCTACTCCTAGGACTTTTTGTAATTTAATTCCATCGCTAAGGAATTCAACAGACAAACACACACGTATCCTTTACAGACTATCTTCGCCAGGGTATGTGAACTGGTGCAGATAGTCAGTACAGGATACGTTAAGTTAGTAACGTTTTGCGAGGATTTCCATTCGACTTTTCATGAGAACTTTGAAAGGAAGGAGACTTTAATTAAGGAATATTGATTGGTATCCTTAGCAGCTTCATTCGATTGTCTGTGGATATCCAATGGATTTTAGGTTAATTAGGTTTCGAGTGAGACATTCATTCTCCGCAACAAAAAAAAAACTGATAAAAGAAAGCAAAAGTTGAACAACGTCCAGTGTCCTTAAGATTGTATGGATTTGTCAAACAAAAAAAAACTTTAAAACTATCTCGGTTTGTCCCTTTAAAGTCCATCTGCTTGGTGTCATTTAGGTGAAGGAATCCCTTCAGCTTAATTAACGGTTTTTTGTAATTGGACAAGTGGATATCCCTGCTTCAAGTTTAGGGCTTCTATGGGATTGGTGATAAGGGAAGGAAATCTTCTCAATGCAGTTTGGAAACTTGATGCAGAAGTGATGGTGATGTTTAATCATTGGATCGCCTTAAGATTGAAAGGTTCAACGTGTTAAATTTCACAAAATTTAACCAACTGATGGGTAGTTTCGCCGGTGATTAAGGATAGTGATGCGATTATATGAGGACACAAGCGTTCTCACTCTAGCCTCTCACTATCAACTCCTACTCTCACGTCCACGCTGGTGAATGGTGAGTGACTAGTACCTCGACTGGAGATGGGGTATTAAACCGCTGTGGAAGGTCGTTGGTGGCAGCAAACGAGAGAGGGGGGAGGAGTGTCCTCTTACTAAGGCACTTACTCTCAGGCGGCAGCGGAGGAATTCCCTAGACGGCGCCAACGATGGCGCCTACAGCTCCAGTTAGATCGAACTGGTAGTGTAATCCCTATATGAGCTCCTTCGACATATTTGAACACCAAGTCTATAGGGATTTCCAATACTGAACCAGGGTATTGGAAAAGAGTTGGTGGCGGAGGAGCCCTCAATGGGTCAACGGCAGCGCTCACATCCCAAAATGGGGTAATGGCATCGGTATTTTTTCCGGCCCGCTGTCCTAGGGTCAAAACAAGGGCCTGGCCCTCCAGGTTGGGGGTTGTGCTTTGGGTTAACTACCCATCCACGGAAAAAAGCAACCAATAGCCTCGGAAAGGACTGATATTATTGTTGACGACCATGCTAAACGATAAAAGGACAACGACGTTCGTATCTGCACCTGGAATGTGAGAACCTTAAACAGGAGAGGTGCAGGAGAATAACAAGCGGAAGCCCTTAACTGCTACAAAGCAGACATTACTGCCATCTAGGAAATACGATGGGATGGGCCGGGCAAAAAGAGGATGAAAAAATGTGACATCTACTATGGACCGTGTTATAGTGAGCAGAAACAGCGACTATTCGGATGCGGATTTGTTATAAGTGCCAGACTTAGGCAAGAAAGCTTTTGTTTCCAAGACATTAGAGAACGCATTGTAAAAATTCGCATCCAGGCCAAATTCGCCAACTTAAGCCTAATATGCACTCAAGCTCCGACTGAGGAAATAGATGATACAACTGAGGATTGCTTCTACGAGCTCCTTGACAAAACCTATGAGCGACTACCAAAGTACGATGTTAACATCGTGCTTGGAGATTTTAACGCAAAGTTGGGAAGAGAAGATATCTTAAGCAGTACTGTCGGAAAATATAGCCTACACGACAACACGTCTGGTAACGGACTTAGGCTAATTGACTTTGCTACGGAACGAAATGCCACTATAGCCAGCACACGGTTTCCTCACCACGATATACACAAGGGGACATGGCGGTCTCCAGATCAACGAACAGTCAACCACATTGAGCCCATTGCCATAGACAAGAGGCACGCATCCAGTATCTTGGATGTATTTGGATGTCCGAACATTCCGAGGAGCTAACATCGACTCGGACCACTACCTTGTTGCAGCCAAGGTAAGGATGCGGATATCCACCACGCCACAACAAACCAGAAATACTGTGAAAAAAAATTTAATGTCGGAAGACTGCAATCGCCAGAGACCGCCAAGACCTTCGCGCAACGCGTATCCCTTAACCTCTCGACTCACAACACACCACCAACAATGGCAACGATGCCAAGAAGCTAGTAGATCAGCCGCAACTGATGTGCTAGGTTTCTCGCGGCCACCAGCAAGAAACCCCTGGTTTGATGAGGAATGCCGACAGATGCTCGCAGCCAAGAACGAGGCCTACAAGACTAAGCTGCAGGTGAAGACGAGAGCTGCCATTGAGCTCTATAGGCAAAGAAGAAGGGAAGAACACCGGCTTTTCAGAAAGAAGAAAAAAGACCAAGAAAAGCGCGCGTTCGAGGATATAGAGAGGTGCCACTCCAGGAACGATGTTCGCAAGTTTTACCAAAGTGTAAAACGCCAAAGCCAAGGCTACAAGGCTCGAACAGAATCCTTTCGAGATGAACAAGGAAATATCGTAATTGAGACACAGTCGATGCTGAGGATATGGAAGAACCACTTCTGCAGACTGTTAAACGGCGATGACGAACAACATTTCACTGTCAGGCAGAACGATCCATTCAATATTGGCAACGACAGCGAAAACTGCTAACCACCCAACTTTATGGCTCCATGCCATAAAAGAATGCGCAAACCTAATACACAACTCAGGTATTAAAGGCGCAAACATCCATATATTCACGGACAGTCAAGCAGCTATAAAAGCCCTTAGCTCACACATCATTGACTCCAAATCAGTACTACACTGCTTCAACTCCCTCCAAACACTCAGTTCCAGGAACAAGACCAAACTATGGTGGGTCCCCGGACATAAGGGAGTTGAAGGTAACGAAAAAGCTGATGAACTAGCCAGAAAAGGTTTCGAAACCCCCTTCATTGGACCTGAACCCTTCTGTGCAATCCCCAAATCAGCCATAAATCTAGTCATAAAAAACTGGGAACAAAACAGATACTGGGGAAACATCCCAGGCCTAAGACAGGCCAAAAGAGCTATTCAGCCCTTCAAATCAGATGCCGACAAGATACTAAATCTTCGCAGGCACGATATCAAAAACTTAGTAGGCTACCTAACTGGTCATCACGGTCTGCGATATCACCTAAACAAAATGCGTCTAGTCGACTCACCGGAGTGCAGACTATGTCTAGAAGAAGACGAAACAGCCGAGCATATCATATGTGAATGCCCGGCTCTTTACGGTATGAGAAGAGAATCTTTCTTCAGGGAATTCTTAAGTCCCGAAGAATTGAGGAAATCTTCGGCTGAAAGTATTATCAGCTACATTAGGAAAGTAGAACAGAATTAAAAAAAAAAAAAAAAAAGTGAAGTGAGGATAGCAATATCTAACCTCAAGCTTAATAAGGCCGCCGGAAATGACGGCCTTCCCGCCGAGCTTTATAAAGCTGACGGATATGACTTGGTAAGTAACATCCACCAACTCAAATCTGGTCAGATGAAGCAACCTAGAGTACAGAGCCATGTCTAGTTTTGGTATACCGCTGCTCCATCAGGGTCGGAAACGACCTCACCGACACATTCGATACCAAAAAAGGATTTAGGCAAGGCGATGCGCTGTCAAGTGACTTTTTCAATTTGATTCTTGAGAG
Source organism: Rhingia campestris (assembly GCA_932526625.1). NCBI lineage: Eukaryota > Metazoa > Arthropoda > Insecta > Diptera > Syrphidae > Rhingia > Rhingia campestris. The sequence goes on from OW052182.1 coordinate 179,977,019, forward strand.
GATTGTGCAAAACTCCCAAGCCAACACCAGGGGCACAATTTTCCAAAAATCGGTGCAACTACTAGCACACGCTGACGATATTGACATCATTGGTAGGACTCAACGTGATGTCATAGCCACGTTTGCTATTATAGAGAAGGAAGCGGCACAAATGGGTTAAGCAGTAAATGAGTGTAAGTATATGCTGTCAACACGAAAGGACACACAACGTCGACGAATTGGACGTCACCATTGACAGATATAACCTTGAGGTAGTACTGGACTCTTGCCAACCGCTGTTCTTCGGGCTAAGAAGGCAATTTAGTAGCGAAGCCCTCACTCGAACTACTAAGGAGATCCTATATAAGACCCTGATCATCCCAGTCCTACTCTCCGGCCCTGAAGCATGGACCGTATCAAAAGCGAATGAAGAAATCCTTGGTCGAGAAAAATTCTTCGAAAAATCTTCGGTCCCGTTTGCGTTGACGGGCTATGGAGACGAAGATTCAACCACGAACTAAACGAGCTGTACAGCGACATACCCCTGGGCAAAAAACTCCGCATTGGATGTTTAAGATGGCTCGCAGAGTCTTCGATTCCCAGCAATACGGCGGACGCAGTAGAGGAAGACCTCTCCTTAAGTGGCGCGCACAAGTAGAAACCAACCTCAACCAACTTGGAGTGCGCAATTGGAGGCGTTTAGCTAAGGACCGGGCTAATTGGAGAGGCATGTTGGTTGAGGCCCAGGTTCATTCTGGACTGTGGTGCTACTCAAGTTAGTGAGTTGTAGCAGCTGAGGGCTTCCCCTAGGCTGCACATCTCCTGTTAACTGTTTTCACATTCCAGGTGCAGATATGAACCTCGTTGTCCATTTTTCATTTAGTATGTTCGTCAACAATAATATCAGTCCATTCCGAGGCTGCACCTCTCTGTTAACTGTTCTCACATTCCAGGTGCAGATATGAACCTCGTTGTCCATTTTTCATTTAGCATGTTCGTCAACAATAATATCAGTCCATTCCGAGGCTCTTGGTTCCTTCGTAACTATGCTTTTTTTTCATGGGTAGGGAGTTAGACCGAAGCACAACTCCCAACCTGGAGGGGAAGTACCAATTTATTAGATACGCATAGGACAGCGGCCCATTAGTACCAACTTCGGGATTGAGCGCTGTCTTTGGTCTATCGGCTCATCCACCACCATCTCTGTTCAAGGGACCTGACTAACCCTTGAGATTTCTAGATGACCTGTTGTCCGAATATGTCGTAGCTCTTCATTCAGTTTGTTCATCCTAATTGGGACTATAGACGCCACCGTTGGCCTAATTTTTGGAGTTCTTCCACTGCCATGCAGCCTAGAATGGAATATGAATTAGTTTGACGTTTTTCCCCGCTCTCATCTGCTGTCGCCAAGACTTTACACAGGGCAGACCCTTTCTACGGTCAATTGTTAATTTCTTTGAGAAAATGCCAGTACCTGTGGAACTGGTCCATATGTGATTCATCTCTATAAATGCTCCACGGTTCATTCCTGTCCCATATCCTTCTACGCGGAAAGGAACAGCCGAATGATCTAGCAAAGTTTTGGTAGGGAAATATCTATTCAGACCTTACACCGTTGCCGTTTTGTAAGAATTTCCCTAGGATACCCAAATGCCCAGGTTGAGGTAGGATCTAGGAGATAATTTGGCACTTCCTCAAGCCACTTTTGGCAGACGATTCATGAATGCAGATCCAGAGGCTGAAAATTTGAAATCGCCTCCAACCCAGCAGTTGGAGTCGTGATAGTTTTCCTTATGTGCATACTAGTCTTTCCGCAGTCTTTCCATCATTTGCTTCCCTTTCGGTGGGTTGCCAACGGACGATACCTACTCTCTTGTATAAGTATGGCTGCCGTATAAATCCAGAAATATAATTTCTGTTCAAGATTCTGTTAGAGCACTTGTCGTATTTTCAACTCTTTCATTGACATACACTTTCCAATCACCTTCATTCAAGCCCCCTCAGAAAAATAAGTCAAATCAACACCGCTGTCATATATACGAACTAGATACGGACCACCATTTCAAGGGCAATCTCTGACAAATCGAACGCTAATTCTTATGTGAACTCTACGTTTGGAAATATTCATCACGCACTTCATTAAAAAATGCTGCGTGAGGATTCAATAAACGATGCGAACAAAAAAAATAAGTTCGCTCTAGTCCATGGAGTATTGGCATAGCACCACTAATAGTGCCTCCTCCAACGTTCCTTAGGATATGATACGTTTTAGTTCCAAGAACTAAACTAACCCTACTTCCTGTGGAATGGATCTTGGAAATGTTCCCTACCCCGGCTACATCGTGTAAAGCTGTCACCAACGATTTTCCTCGCAGATAACCGTGCTTATCTCTGCTCACAGCCCCAAAAATCCCGCACTTGCTCCTAATGTTTATATCGAAAAGCCATTGCTATTCAAATTCCATTTTTATGCCTACCTACCATGCCACGAGGACGTAAAGTCTCACATATTCCACCGTTTATAACTCAACACTCGCTGAATGACCTATAAGCTTTTATCTCTTCAATCATTCTTTCCCGGTGATCGTCGCGCCTCATTTATTTCCCAGCCAATTTCAACAATAAGCCCACCCCCTACCCGTCATATTACGACATCTTGACTCTGTAAATTTGAGAACATCCTGAAAATTCAAAGCGAAGCACGTCTCCCCCTTTTTTCCCATGAAAGACTGCAGAATCTCTTTTGTATATCTCACCACCCTTAACCGTTTTACCCAAAATATAAACTTAAGGTAGAGCCCACAACGAAAAATCAATTTCCTACGTCTGCACCCCTTCTCCGGTGACGAAGCACACCAGGAAAACAACATTTCACCCGGCGCAAATATATCCCAGAGGAGCGCTAGGCAACTTACAGGTAGGCATCCATTTTTGGGCTTCAAAAAGAAAATGGTGACCCTATTGCTTTGCACACTCCCCAACATACTCGAGCCGATGGAAAAAAAATTTAAAGTCGCTTCGCTGTACCGCGTGCCGCATACACACAGACGTGATGCCGAGTACAACCCAGCCAGTCAGTCGCCTGACAAAATAACAAAAAAAAAAAACAAAAAAGGACGAAGGAGTTTCGTGTCTATCTATATTTAGATGGCGAAAATTTGCGCTCTCCCTACAATGTGAGAGAGCTCCTCCGCATGCTTTGTGGGCCCCCATGATTTGCGGCAGAGATTAAACACGGATACATTTGCATTTGTATTTACTCGTACCCTGTGATAGTCAGTCTCTGTAGTCACCCTGCCAGCATAGTCCTGTCGCGCAATCATCTTGGGTATAGGTAAAGGCAAGGCAACATGGAACAGTAGCAGCAGCAGCAGCAAGCCTATTAAGCTGGGAATGCTCGTCTTCTTCAAGTTCGGTTTTTTTTTACATAAGTAAACAACCCTTAGTTGGTGTTCCCTTTTCAAAGGATACACATTGTTTCAAAGTTTTTTTTTCCGAGGGAGAGCTACAAAGGAATTAACAAAACGGGAGAGAGAGCTCGAAAGAATGGCGTAAAGAAAAGGACGCCAAAGAGTGGGTAAGAACAAAAAAAAAAAAACCTGAATGGGAAGACTTGTTGATATCCTGTCGCATGTAATAAAGCTCCTCGGCATCTAAGCTTCTATACCACCCTCACACCACACCCCAGCTAAGCAATACCATCGCAACGAATAAAAAAAGTGCTCCTCTCAGCTAAACATCCTTAGCGGTGAAGGGTGGTCAGAGGACAATGAATATTGCGATATCCTCGAGGAAAATCCCTTTTTGATTGCTGTAAATTTAAATGAAGGTAATTAAGGAACATGACATTCAGCAGGGATAACAATGACATCGCGATGGGGGATGAGGTAAGGAAAGGGATGTTGGATGTTGGGGTTTTTTTTTTTAAGTAAAAGACGCGCAACAATCGGCCGGAAAATGCTGAAAAGCTTTCACTGCCTCTTGGGAGAATGCTGTTGGTGATGGTTCACTCACTGGAAGAGAGTGTGAGGGGAAAACTGAGCGAAATTGGCTTGGCGCATGATTTTTGCAGTTGTGGAACAGTTGCTTGCAAACTGTGATGACAGTTGGTGACTTTTGATTTTTATTTCTTGGCGGGAGAGTTTTGAATGTCTTCAGAGGAAAGGCAGGGCGGTTGAAACTCTTGATTGTCATTCAGATTTACAGGTAGCAATCGTGGGTGCCATCAACATTAAACAACTGTGGGTGAGGTAATTTTGTCCAAAGAGGTTTTTTGACAGATGGCGCGTAAGTCGTGTCAAGTTGTCATGTATTTTTAAATTCAGGGCCATCATCGCGGAAGACGACGATCGTCTGACGATGTCGTTTCGACGATTGTATAACACTAAAATAGTTGTATCGTCTGGATGACGTCGTTTTGGACGATTCACTAATGCTTTGTATAACTCATTGAACTGTCAAATACTGATGATGGAACGATTGCGATTGAAAGATTGCTATTTTACAATTGCTTCATACTTCGTGGTTGATTGTTTAGTTTTGCTTATTAATATTTTTATAAAAATCGTAGCAAATAAAAAAAAATACGTCGGCATTACAATGTGTTGTTTCTCGATGATGAAGAAAGTGAAAATTCTGTCGGACTGTTGCGAATGCGAAGGACGCTTAGAGACTTACTTACTTACTTACGTGGCGCTACAGTCCGGGATGAACCTGGGCCTCAAGCAACATGCCTTTCCAACTAGCACAGTCCTTAGCTTACTGTCTCCAGTTGCACACTCAAAGTTGGTTAAGGTCGGTTTCTACTTGTGCGCGCCACTTAAGGCGAGGTCTTCCTCTACTGCGTCCGACGTCTGGCTGGGAATCGAAGACTCTGCGAGCCGGAGTATTGGTGTCCATTCGTTCTACATGTCCTAGCCATCTTAAACGTCTAATGCGGAGTTTTTTGACTAGCGGCATGTCGCTGTACAGCTCGTATAGTTCGTGGTTGAATCTTCGTCTCCATAGCCCGTCAACGCAAACGGGACCGAAGATTTTCGAAGAATTTTTCTCTCGAATCGTCCAAGGATTTCTTCATCCGCTTTGGATACGGTCCATGCTTCAGAGCCGGAGAGCAGGACTGGGATGATCAGGGTCTTATATAGGATCTCCTTAGTAGTTCGAGTGAGGGCTTCACTACTAAATTACCTTCCTAGCCCGAAGAAACAGCGGTTGGCAAGGGTAATTCTTCTGACGAGATGTTGTTGTCAGAGTTAATAGCGGAGCCGAGGTAGACAAAGTCCCGTACTACCTCAAAGTTATATCTGTCAATGATGACGTTCTGTACAATTCGTCGATATTGTGTGTCCTTTCGTATTGACAGCATATGCACCCATTTTCGCCGCTTCCTTCTCTATACTAGCAAACGTGGCTATGACATCACGTTGAGTCCTACCAATGATGTCAATATAGTCAGCGTATGCTAGTAGTTGCACCGACTTTTGGAAAATTGTGCCTCTGGTGTTGGCTCGGGAGTTTTGCACAATCCTCTCAAGAATCAAAGAAGTCACATTACAGCGCATCGCCTTGCCTTAAACCTTTTTTGGTATCGAATGTGTCGGTGAGGTCGTTTCCGACCCTGATGGAGCAGCGAGAATTCTCCATCGTCATCCTACACAAACGGACGAGTTTGGGCGGTTTACCAAAACTAGACATGCCTCTGTATAGTTCGTCTCTATAAATGCTGTCGTATGCGGCTTTGAAATCGATGAATATGTGGTGGGTATCGATTTGGACTTCTTGGGTTTTTTCCAGGATCTGCCGAAGTGTGAAAATTTGATCGGTTGTGGACTTTCCTGGCATAAAATCTGATAAGGGCCGATCAGGTTGTTGGTAAACGGTTTCAGGCGTTCACATATTACGGCAGATAGGATCTTGTAGGCGAAGTTGAGGAGACTTATGCCTCTGTAGTTGACGCAGCCAGAAGGTCTCCTTTTTTGTGGATCGGGCAAACGATGCTTCAGGCATGCTTTGAACCGACCAGATTTGGCTTATGAGTTGGTGGATGTTGCTTACCAAGTCATCTCCGCCAGCTTTGTATAGCTCAGCGGGAAGGCCGTCATTTCCGGCGGCCTTATTAAGCCTGAGTTTAGATATAGCTATCGTCACTTCACTTAGTTCGGGTGGTTGGCAGTTTTCGCTGTCGTTGCCAATATTAAATGGTTCGTTCTTCCTGACAGCGGAATGTTGTTCGTCATCGCCGTTTAACAGTCTGCAGAAGTGGTTCTTCCATATCCTCAGCATCGACTAGGTCTCAACTACGATTTTTCCTTGTTCATTTCGACAGGATTCTGTTCGAGCCTTGTGTCCTTGGCTTTGACGTTTTACACTTTCGTAAAACTTGCGAACATCGTTCCGTGAGTGGCACCTCTCTATATCCTCGATCGCGGGCTTTTCTTGCTCTTTTTTCTTCTTTCTGAAAAGCCGGTGTTCTTCACTTCTTCTTTGCCTATAGAGCTCAATGGCAGCTCTCGTCTTCACCTGCAGCTTAGCCTTGTAGGCCTCGTTCTTGGCTGCGAGCATCCGTCGGCATTCCTCATCAAACCAAGGGTTTCTTGCTGGTGACCGCGAGAAACCTAGCACATCAGTTGCGGCTGACCTAATGGCTTGTTGGCATCGTTGCCATTGTTCTTCGACATTAGATGCTGGTGGTGTGTTGTGAGTCGAGAGGTTAAGGGATACGCGTTGCGCGAAGATCTTGGCAGTCTCTGGCGATTGCAGTCTTTCGACAATCAATTTTTTCACAGTATTTCTGGTTTGTTGTGGCGTGGTGGATACCCTCATCCTAACCTTATCTGCAACAAGGTAGTGGTCCGAGTCGATGTTAGCCCCTCGGAATGTTCGGACATCCAAAATACTGGATATGTGCCCCTTGTCCATCGCAATGTGATCAGTTTGGTTGAACGTTTGTTGATCTGAAGATCGCCATGTCCCCTTATGGAAATCGGGTGCTGCCTATAGTGGCGTTTCGTTCCGCAGCGAAGACAATTAGCCTAAGTCCGTTACCAGATTCGTTGTCGTGTAGGCTTTATTTTCCGACAATACTGTTAAAAATGTCTTCTCTTCCTACCTTTGCGTTAAAATCTCCCAGCACGATTTTAACATCGTACTTTGGTAGTCGCTCATAGGTTTTATCGAGGAGCTCGTAGAAGCGATCCTCAGTTGTATCATCTATTTCCTCATTCGGAGCTTGAGTGCATATATGGCGTAAGTTGGCGAATTTGGACTTGATGCGAATTTTTACAATGCGTTCGCTAATGTCTTGGAAACATACGACTTCTTGCCTAAGTCTGGCACTTACAAAAAATCCGCATCCAAATAGTCGCTGTTTCTGCTCATTATAACACGGTCCATAGTAGATGTCACGGTTTTTCATCCCCTCTTTGACCGACTTATCCCATCGTATTTCCTGGATGGCAGTAATGTCTTTGTAGCAGTTTAGGGCTTCCGCTAGTTGTTCGCCTGCACCTCTCCTGTTTAATGTTCTCACATTCCAGGTGCAGATACGAACGTCGTTGTCCTTTTTTCGTTTAGCATGGTCGTCAACAATAATATCAGTCCTTTCCGAGGCATTAGTTGGTTCGTAACATAAGCTTTTTTCCGTGGATGGGTAGTTGTCCCAAAGCACAAACCCCAACCTGGAGGGCCAGGCCCTTGTTTTGACCTTAGGACAGCGGGCCGGAAAAATACCGATGTCAGTAGCCAATTTTGGGATGTGAGCGCTGCCGTTGACCCATTGAGGGCTCATCCGCCACCAACTCTTTTCCAATACCCTGGCTCAGTATTGGAAATCCCTATAGATCTGGTGTTCAAATATGTCGAAGCAGCTCATATAGGGATTTCACAGCCAGTTCGATCAAACTGGAGTTGTAAGCGCCACCGTCGACTCCATCTAGGAAATTCCTCCGCTGCCGCCTGAGAATGAGTGCCTTAGTGAGAGGACACTCCTCCCCCCTCTCTCGTTTGCTGCCACCAACGACCTTCCACAGGGGTTTAATACCCCATCTCCAGTCGAGGTACTAGGCACCCACCAGTCACCAGCGTGGAGGTGAGTGTAGGAGTTGATAGTGAGAGGCTAGAGTGAGAACGCTTGTGTCCCCATATAATCGCATCACTATCCTTAAGCACCAGGTACCGTATACTCAACAAATATAATTAAACCATAGACCGTTTCTTATCCACCTCCATAATTGCGACCAAAATCGTACAGCTTTATTTACTTAGGTCTCTCACAAAAAACCTTGTACTGCTACACCCAGATACAAATTCCTATCCTATCCAGTCGATCTTCTATACCATCTCAATATTTTACCAAGCACTCCCCGTTCGGAGACTCTTAATTAGTAAATGCATCACCCAGGGCACACACAACGAAACTGCAAATTATCCTTCATCCCATAAGGGTGCAGCACAGCACAGCGCTCTAATCAACTATTTCCTTCTTTTTATCCTCCATCCCTACCAACAAATTAAATTAATTTGTATACACTTACACGTATACACACAAGCGAATCAAAACAAATAGTATTCCTGCTCGGAATCGCATAACTGCAGGCACTCTTTGCGATTCCGTTATTCATTCCACATGCGATATGCAAATTCAATTGCATCACCAACACCCACCCACCCCAACTGTGCACACGCTCTCACACTTTGCTCCCGCACATATGATGCTGTTGTAGGAAAAAAAACGTCCTTTTCAAAGTGAAATGCATTATCCTGCCATGAAACTGCGGCATAAATCCCGTTACCGTTCGTATATAATTATCCTGAAATGCACACCACACACTCACACACACCAGCCTGGCGACGAGAAACTATTTCAAATGAATTCTAATTCAATTTGAATTTTAACAATCCTCCGGTCCTAATTATACCGTTTGACTACTCGACCCTCAAGGTGAGTGCAAAAAGCTAGCCAGGATAATAAACGGATGAAGCCAAACCGCTTCGACATTTCCTCAATGCACTCTCACTTGGGCCCGTGTATCGTGTGCCATGGAATACAGCTCTGTTGCCTATTATTGACCACAGAACGCCCCTGGCGACTTGAGATTTTCGAAAAGCCTTCAAGCAATGGAGTTTGTGTGGTGAAAAAAAAAAACTAAATCCTTGCTGGTCATGCAAATACGAGCCGAAATCGTGAATTCAAGGAAACAAACGAACGGAAGAGAACAACAAACACGAGAAGGAAACCACTTTGGTTCGTCCATTTTTTTTTTGTTGGTGTTCCTCTGTTACGAAATTAAATCACTGAGCCAGGCATTACGTCAGATCAGCTCAGCGAACGACCCTGTGGGTGAGGGAGTGGATTTTTCAAGAATAAGTCGCACATTTCCAAACCAAATTTTCCAATTCGAAACCCAGGCGCTCACACAAAACACAAATCTGAGAGAATTTTTCTCCCTGACGACGTCGACGTCGAATACAACGACGACGACGCTAAGCATGACGAAGTGATTCACAAAAGGAATCCTCAACAAAAATACACCAAATGACGTCGATTCACGGCACCAAACCAATCCGAATGTATAAGAAGCCAAGGCTCAACACAAACACACATAACACTGGTGTGTGCTCATAATACGCGTCATGGCGAAAGGACGAAAATAGCGCGAAAACTGGGTGAGAGACTCATTCGATTGATTTGCATTTCCGCGATGCATGCGAGCGACACACATCTGTGCCTGCTTTCTCAGATACAACAACAACAAACCCAATCTCATCAGGAGTGCTAGAAACAATAAACAGGAACTGCTTGCTGTCCTGAGAATGAATAGAGGTCATAGGACTTTGTGACGTCAGTAGAGCGAACAAAAAGGAATACACTCCTATTCAGCAGGACTATTGTGTTGGATGTGGGTGTGTGTGTGTGATTGAAATTCATTGGTTTGTTTACAATGTGCGTGCCTTGGGCGGGCTGTAGTGGGTGGCTGACGCGACTTGAATGGATTCTCATGCTCGCATCGATCAAATCGTCTGAATGTTGAGACGGCTAAGTGGTAAAAGGTTTCATGTTTAGGAATCAATGAAGGATTTTACGTAGCGGTATCTAGATATGTGGAAATATATTAAATGAATATCGATATACCGTTTCTTTGTTCCAGACTACAGTATTCTCGGAAGACTCTTACTACGAAATTGCGACGGAACATCATTGGCAGTTGACACGACACCAATTGCGCTGAAAGATTGGAGACAAGAACGCACCTTATCCAGGTGAAATTCCAAACAGGGCACTGAAAACGGAAATTAGCTCCAGACCTGACATTCTCAATGAAGTGAAACAGATCTCTCTAATGAAAGGGACGCTCCCAGACCACTGGAAACTGTAATTCTTCCCAAAGAAAGTAAACAAGAAGGCACCTTGTCCTGATGGAATCCCAAACAGAGCACTGATAACGGCAATTAGCTCCAGACCTGACATTCTCATCAAAGTAATACAGATCTCTCTATTGAAAGGGACGTTCCCAGACCACTGGAAACTGCAACGATTGGTACTTCTTCCCAAAGAAAATAAACAAGAAGGCACCTTGTCCAGATGGAATCCCAAACAGAGCATTGAAAGCTGCAATTGGCTCCAGACCTGACAGATCTGTCTAAAGGAAGGGACATTCCCAGAAACTGCAAACTGCACTGGAAACTGCAACGATTGGTACTTCTTCCCAAAGAATAGAAACAAGAAGGCACCTTGTACAGATGGAATCCCAAACAGAGCACTTAAAGCTGCAATTAGCTCCAGACCTGACATTCTCATCAAAGGAATACAGATCTGTCTCATGGATCGGACATTCCGAGACCACTGGAAACTGCAACGATTGGCACTTCTTCCCAAAGGATAGAAACAAGAAGGCATCTTGTCCAGATGGAATCCCAAACAGAGCACTGAAAGCTGCAATTGGCTCCAGACCTGACATTCTCATCCAAGTAATACAGATCTGTCTCGTGGATGGGACATTCCTAGACCACTGGAAACTGCAACGATTGGTACTTCTTCCCAAAGAATAAAAACAAAGAAGGCACCTTGTCAAGATGGAATCCCAAACAGAGCACTGAAAGCTGCAATTGGCTCCAGACCTGACAGATCTGTCTAAAGGATGGGACATTCCCAGACCACAGGAACTGCAACGATTGGTGCTTCTTTCCAATAATCTGCTCCAAAGGTAACGGTAAACACAATGGCTCTTAAACCTAGTCCGAACCCAAATCTTGGACGAATGCTGCTCCCTAACACCCTAAACCTTAAAGGTTCAACCGGCTGTTCGGCTTCGACCTCGCACCGCGTTGATACCCCGCCACCATCAAGAATGGGTCACACACTTCTCCGACCCATACCCATGGTCCAGCATACTGGTGTCCTATCATGGCAGTGTCACCTCCGATAACTTAAAGACTTTGGGAAAGCTTGGTCTAAGCGTAGCGGATGGATGTGCAGAGGTAGGTCATACTTCTATGGCTGATAACGTATCCGAGCCATCAGAATAGACATTGATTTCGCAACCTGGTCCGATCCGTAGCCAAGAAAAGCGAGATCCTTATTCTGTACAACAGCTGGTTCCGCCCGAATCGTCAATAAATCAACCGTCTCAGGTCAACCCTGTCTAAGCTATCTACAAGTCTAAACGGGTATTCACCAAAATCATTGCCCGTATCCAAAACATCCCGTCGGTAGAAAGGACTTTAAGGTAAAACTTGTCTCTGAGCTGGGAGAAGGAACAGCATCAACGTTTCGCCAGCTTATCTGAGGACACTGTGTCCAAAAGACAAAGGAAGGTGGATAACACCAGGAGGAGCGCCAAAAAGGTAAAAACGGCTAACCCCTCGTTGACCGCAGTGACCCGGATAGAGGTATTACACCGGAAAATTGGAGGAAGATAGAAGTAAAACTTGCCTCATCCAAATCCTTTACGACCATCCACGCTCTGCGCCCTTTTGCCGCGACCTAGGTCTCTAGCAGGAACTATCAAAAAGATTGCTTCCGCAGACCAGAGGTCCAATGATCTGTACACGATTGCAGTGGCCAGGGCAGGGGAAGTTTGGCCCGAAGGTAGTGGAAATTGGTCGATTCCCAACCGCCCTAGCAGTCGTGCGCTACTGTTATGAGAAGACACGCTGTTCTTTGTACCTTTGTTAGTACAGTCATATACTTTGTTTCTTTCCAAACTAGACAACCTTAAGTAAGGATTCGTCTGATGGTTTTGTGGTGTGATGATTCTGTTGGTGAGGTGGTTTTCGGCAAACATTGCCAGTGATCTCACTGTCAGCCGATGTACTTAATACATGCCATGTCCGTTTTGTGGAAACTTCAAGAAACACAAACTGACTAAAAACATGCTTGTCGATCTGGGTAACGACCAATCTAGAGAAGTATTTTCAAAGCAATTGCTGAACCGGATTACCACCTCACAATCGCCAACTGAAAGTCGTATCGATAATCATAATATTACGAAACATAAACCAACCACGTCTTTATAATGGCACTCGGATTGCGGTGCAAAACCTGATGAACAACGTTATCGAAGCAACAATACTTAAAGGGAAGCACAAAGGAGAAGACCTTTTGATACAACGAATCCCAATGGTTCCGACTGACTTGCCATATCATTGCGTGTTTGCGGCATTAACCTTGAAAATCCATAATCATTCGAAAATACATTTTAAAAGTTGAAGGCAAAACAACATTTGCCGGGTCAGCTTGGACTGGGGGTAACTTTTAAGACGATCATCGACCAAACGATTGAATTTAACGACGTCGTCAACTTTAATTTCGTCTAACACTACAATCGCATCGTCCAGTCGTGTCGTCCATAATTTAAACTGTCGACAGTAAGACAGTTAGGTTTGAGGAACAGTTTGAGGTGTTTAAGGATTGTGATGCATTCTCACTTTAGCCTCTCACTATCAACTCCTACTCTCACCTCCACGATGGTGACTGGTGGTTGCCTAGAGCACTCACTCTCAGGCGGCCAGCGGAGGAATTCCCTAGATGGAGTCAACGGTGGCGCCTACAACTCCAGTTTGATTGAACCTGCAGTGAAATCCCTATATGAGCTGCTTCGACATATTTGAACACCAGGTCTATAGGAATTTATAATACTGAGCCAGGGTGTTGGAAAAGAGTTGCTGGCGGAGGAGCCCTCAATGGGTCAACGGCAGCGCTCATATCCCTAAATGCCCTACTGACATCGGTATTTTTCCGACCCGCTGTCCTAAGGTCAAAACAAAGGCCTGGCCCTCCAGGTTGGGGTTTGTGTTTTGGGATAACTACCCATCCACGGAAAAAAAGCTTATGTTACGAACCAACTAATGCCTCAGAAAGGACTGATATTATTGTTGAAGACCATGCTAAACGAAAAAAGGACAACGACTTTCGTATATGCAAATGGAATGTGAGAACATTAAACAGGAGAGGTGCAGGCGAACAATTAGCGGAAGCCCTAAACTGCTACAAAGCAGACATTACTGCCATCCAGGAAATACGATGGTATGGGCCGGGCAAAAGGAGGATGAAAAACTGTGACATCTACTATGGACCGTGTTATAGTGAGCAGAAACAACGACTATTCGGATGCGAATTTGTTATAAGTGCCAGACTAAGGCAAGAAGTCTTATGTTTTCAAGACATTAGCGAACGCATTGAAACAATCCACATCAAGGCCAAATTCGCCAACATAAGCCTTATATGCGCTCATGCTCCGACGGAGGAAAAAGGTGATATAACTAAGGATTGCTTCTACGAGCTCCTTGACAAAACCTATGTACGATGTTAAAATCGTGCTGGGAGATTTAAACGAAAGTTGGGAAGAGAAGACATCTTTAGCAGTACTGTCGGAAAATATAGCCTACACGACAATACGTCTGGTAACGGACTTAGGCTAATTGACTTCGCTACGGAACGAAATGCCACTATAGCCAGCACACGGTTTCCTCACCCCGATATCCATAAGGGGACATGGCGGTCTCCAGATCAACGAACAGTCAACCACATTGATCCCATTGCGATAGACAAGAGGCACGCATCCAGTATTTTGGATGTCCGAACATTCCGAGGGGCCAACATCGACTCGGACAACTACCTTGTTGTAGCCAAGGTAAGGATGCGGATATCCACCACGCCACAAAAAAACAGACATACTGTGAAAAAATTTAATGTCGAAAGACTGCAATCGCCAGAGACCGCCAAGACCTTCGCGCAACGCGTACCCCTTAACAACTCGACTCACAACACACCACCAGCATCTAATGTCGAAGAACAATGGCAACGATGCCAACAAGCCATTAGGTCAGCCGCAACTGATGTGCTAGGTTTCTCGCGCCCACCAGCAAGAAACCCCTGGTTTGATGAGGAATGCCGACAGATGCTCGCAGCCAAGAACGAGGCCTACAAGGCTAAGCTGCAGGTGAAGACGAGAGCTGCCATTGAGCTCTATAGGCAAAGAAGAAGGGAAGAACATCGGCTTTGCAGCAAGAAGAAAAAAGAGCAAGAAAAGCGTGCGATCGAGGATATAGAGAGGTGCCACTCCAGGAACGATGTTCGCAAGTTTTACCAAAGTGTAAAACGTCAAAGCCAAGGATACAAGGCTCGAACAGAATCCTGTCGAGATGAACAAGGAAATATTGTAGTTGAGACACAGTCGATGCTGAGGATATGGAAGAACCACTTCTGCAGACTGTTAAACGGCGATGACGAACAACATTCCGCTGTCAGGCAGAGCGAACCATTCAATATTGGCAACGACAGCGAAAACTACCAACCACCCGACCTAAATAAAGTGAGAATAGCAATATCTAAACTCAAGCCTAACAAGGCTTTCGGAAATGACGCCATTCCCGTCGAGCTTTATAATTGATATCCACCAACTTATTAGACAAATCTGGTCGGTTGAAAGCATGCCTGAAGAATGGAACCTCAGTATCGTTTGCCCGGTCCACAAAAAAGGAGACCCTCTGAACTGCGCCAACTACAGAGACATAAGTCTCCTCAACATTGACTACAAGATCCTATCTGCCCTAATATGTGAACGCCTGAAACCGTTTACCAACAACCTGATCGGCCCTTATCAGTGTGGTTTTAGGCCAGGAAAGTCCACAACCGATCAAATTTTCCCACTTCGGCAGATCCTGGAAAAACCCAAGAAGTCCAACTTGATACCCACCACCTATTTATCGATTTCAAATCCGCATACGACAGCATTTATAGAGACGAACTATACAGAGCCATGTCTAGTTTTGGTATACCGCCCAAACTCGTACGTTTGTGTAGGATGACGATGGAGAATTCTCGCTGCACCATCAGGATCGGAAACGACCTCAACGACACATTCGATACCATAAAAGGATATAGGCAACTCGATGCGCTGTCATGTGAGTTCTTGAATTTGCTTCTTTAGAGGATTGTGCAAAACTCCCGAGCCAACACCAGAGACACAATTTTCCAAAAATCGGTGCAATAACTAGCATACGCCGACGATATTGACATCATTGGTAGGACTCAACGTGATGTCATAGCCACGTTTGCAAGTATAGAGAAGGAAGCGGCAAAAATGGGTTAAGCAGTAAATGAGACAATGTATATGCTGTCAACACGAAAGGACACACAACATCGACGAATTGGACATCACCATTGACAGATATAACCTTGAGGTAGTACGGGACTCTGTCTACCTCGGCTCCGCTATTAACTCTGACAACAACATCTCGTCAGAAATCAAACGAAGAATTACTCTTGCCCACCGATGTTTCTTCGGGCTAAGAAGGCAATTTAGTAGTAAAGCCCTTACTCGAACTACTAAGGAGATTATCCCAGTCCTGCTCTACGGCGCTGAAGCATGGACCGTATCAAAAGCGGATGAAGAAATCCTTGGTCGATTCGAGAGAAAAATTCTTTGAAAAATCTTCGGTCCCGTTTGCGTTGATAGGCAATGGAGACGAAGATTCAACCACTAACTATACGAGCTGTACACCGACATACCCCTGGGCAAAAAGATGGCTAGGACATGTAGAACGAATGCACACTAATACTCCGGCTCGCAGAGTCTTCGATTCCCAGCTATATTTTCAGGTGATCAGCCAAAGCACAACCTCTTACCTGAAGTCCCAGTTCCGATTTATTAGATACTCCGAGGACTCAGTTCAAAATCCACTATGGGATTGAAGGCTGCCGCTGGATTTCTCTTCTCATTCGCCACGATCTCTAAATTTCTTCTGTAAGCGGTTCACTTTGTCCAAACCTAACTGGGACTGTCTTCGATTCCCAGCCAGACGTCAGACGCAGTAGAGGAAGACCTCGACTTAAGTGGCGCGCACAAGTAGAAACTTTGATGCTTTGTGTAGTGTTGTTCTAGCGTGAGTCTCTCTAATCTCCTTCTTCTTGCATGGACTCCTCTGTTGCACTCGTTATACATGTTTTAGGATGCCTATTCCTCAGGATCTGAAGGTAGTGGACCAGTGTCTAATGGGACCACCACTTCCTACAGATTCTGGCTTTGCGACCATAATTAAGAGAAGAACCAAAAGGATATTAGGGATAGAGCGTGAGACTTGTTGTAGTAAATTTTACCGCAACAAGTGCTTCAGTCCAAAATTAGCCAAATAAGTCGATTCCACGCCTTTCACAGGAATTGGGAATCCAACAGTCCACAATGTGTCGAATTTCGCGTAAAAGTGATGGCCCACTCCCTGACCATAAAATTTACCCAACAACAAGCCACTTTGATCATTTGAAGCTCCAAAAGTCCTCCGATTTAGCTCTGAAAAAGTTTGTTAAAGATACTGAATTTCATCGAAAAATCATCTTCACTGACGAAGCCCATTTTTAGCTTAATGAGTTTTGAAATACGCAAAAAACAAGCCAGTATATGTTTCAAAAGGAATCGTTATCTTGTCACTAAGCGAAATGGAAATCGAGAAAAAAAGTAATCCAAAGCTTGTGAACAAAAGAACAAACTGGACACAATTCAGAGAAAAACTTGAAAGATTTGTTAACCTAAGATCTCCTATGGAAACAAATGGGCAAATTGACCATGAAGTGGAACAATTCATTGCAGATATTCAACAGGCGGCAGAGGAAAGCACTCCAATTAGTTCGAATAGAAGAAATCCAGAAACTAAATACCCTGTTCAAATAATGGAATTAATAAAAGAGCTCGAAGAAAATGGCAAACTACGAGGTTCCCCGATGATAAGACAGCTTTTAACCGTCTTAACAATGACCTTAAAAAACGAATTAGTGAATTCAAAAATGAATCACTTAGCAGTTTCCTACAAAATCTAACGACGGATGCGTCTACCGAATAGTCCTTATGGAAAGCATCTAAATACCTGAAAAGACCGCAGTTACAGAACGCACCATTAAAATCACAAAACGGAAAATGGATCGGAAACCCGAAACAGAAGGCTGATCTCTTCGCAGAACACCTTTCGAGGGGTTTTAAGCCGTTCCCATCAAGTGCTCCAACTGAAGAAATACAATTCATTGATAGAAACGACGAATGCGAAATTCCTATTGTCACACTCAATGAAGTAAAAAGCGTATGTCAACATAAATTGTCGAACAAAAAAGCACAAGGGTACGATTTAATAACTGCTCAGGTTTTGAAAGAATTGCCACCAATAGCTTTTCAAAAATTTCAATTTATTATAAATGCATGTCTAAAGCACCGATATGTGCCACATCACTGGAAAATTGCTGAAGTCATTGTAATACCTAAAATAGGAAAACCTCCAACTGAAGTTTCTTCTTACAGACCAATATCGATTATAACGGGTGATTTTTTAAGAGGTTTAGAACTTTTTTAAAAAAAAAACACAAAAAATTCGAAAAAATTAATAAAATATTTATTTGAATCGATAGTTTGAACCTTGCAATCTAATAATTAAAGATGATTTCATGCAAATGCTGACCGCGGCTGCGTCTCAGGTAGCCCATCCGCTGAGTCCAATTTTGGCATACTCTTTCACACATATCGGCCGGTATCTCACGAATGAATGCATGGATGTTGGCTTCCAGTGCGTCAATCGAAGCGGGCTTGTCCCTATAGACATTAGCCTTGACATACCCCCACAAAAAATAACCTAATGGTGTCAAATCGCACGATCTAGGCGGCCAATTGACCGGCCCGAAACGTGAAATTAACTGTTCACCAAACTCGCCTCGCAATTGCGCCATTGTTTCGCGTGCTGTGTGGCATGTGGCACCGTCTTGTTGAAACCACATATCATGCAAGTCAAGAACTTCCATTTCGGGCAAAAAAAAGTTTGTTATCATCGCTCGGTAGCGTTCACCATTGACAGTAACGCTGGAATTCGCATCATCTTTGAAGAAATATGGCCCAATAATGCCGCCGGCCCATAAACCGCACCAAACAGTGGCTTTTTCGGGATGCATTGGTAGCTGTTGCAATGCTTCTGGCTGATCTTCACTCCAAATGCGGCAATTTTGCTTATTTATGTACCCATTCAACCAAAAATGAGCCTCATCGCTGAACACAATTTTTCGATAAAAAAGCGGATCCTCGGCCAGCTTTCCAAGAGCCCATTCACCAAAAATTCGGCGTTGTGGTAGGTCGGCTGGCTTTAGTTCTTGCACCAGCTGTATCTTAAAAGGCTTTACGCCCAAATCCTTCCGCAAAATTTTCCACGTAGTGCTGTAACAAAGGCCTAACTGCTGGGAACGGCGCCGAATCGACATTTCGCGGTCTTCTGTCACACTAGCTGATACGGCCGCAATATTTTCTTCACTACGCACAGTACGTAAACGTGTTGGTGGTTTAATGTCCAACAAAGTAAATTTGGTGCGAAATTTGGTCACAATCTTCCGAATAGACTGCTCAGAAGGTCAAGAATGCCGATCATAAAATGGAAGCAGCGCGCGATGAACATTTCGAACCGAGCACGAATTTTGATAGTAAAATTCAATAATTTGCAAGCGTTGTTCATTTGTAAGACGATCCATGGTTAAATTGCAAACCAAACTGAAGCTGTTTGACAGTGACACAAGGTACTAAACACACGTCAGCTGTCAAAACCAGTGTTGCCAAAACCAAACCAGCTAAAAAATCACCCGTTACCAATTCTGGCAAAAGTTTTCGAAAAATTGCTTCTGAAAAGAATTATAGATGAAAGAAGACTCATTCCGAATCACCAGTTTGGTTTCAGGAATAAACATTCCACGATTGACCAAGTGCATCGTATTACGGATGTTATAGAAAAGGCACTGGAGGAAAAACAAGTCTGTTCGGCTCTATTTCTAGATGTTGCTTAAGCCTTTGACAAGGTTTGGCATGAGGGACTTGAGTATAAATTGCATAGGGATTTACCAAAACAGTATTATGAAATACTAAAATCATATATTTCAGACCGACTCTTTAGGGTTAGATATGAACAAGAATATTCAGAACTTAAGAAAGTCGAAGCAGGTGTTCCGCAAGAAAATGTCCTAGGACCAACCCTGTATCTGTTATATACTAGGGATATTCCAGTGGATAACAATGCTTTCATGGCTACCTTTGCCGATGATATAGCAATACTGGTGCCTGAAAATAATGTTCTGAAAGCAACAGAAAAACTGCAGAATGCAGTCAATAAAGTTCAAAATTGTACGGAACAATGGCGTATCAAACTCAATGAGACAAAATCCACTCATATAAACTTCACTAATAAGAAGGTTAACAATGTTCCCTTATTCATTAACCACCAAGCTGTACCTTACGCAAATATGGCTAAGTACCTTGGAATGAATTTGGACGCGAAGTTAAAGTGGAAAGAGCATATCAAAAAGAAAAGAGAAGAACTGAACCTAAAATATAGAAAAATGTACTGGTTACTGGGAAGAAACACAGACCTTTCCATCCAGAATAAACTCATGCTATATAAGCAAGTGCTGAAGCCTGTTTGGACGTATGGCATCCAATTATGGGCCTGTACTAAGAAAACAAATACAGAAACCATACAAAAATTCCAAAACATAGTCCTTCGTGGAATAGTAAATGCCCCTTGGTATATTAGAAATAGCGATTTGCACCGTGATCTACAAATCAACATGGTTACAGAAGAAATTAAAAAACACGCTATATCACACAATCAGCGTCTACAAAATCATGAAAACTCCGAGATGGAGAGAGTCCTAAATGTACGAAACAACATAAGGAGATTAAGAAGAACCAAGCCTCATGAGCTTATGGCCTAATTATATGGGAAAATATTACATTTGTAAATCTTCCCCAAAGTGATTAAAAAAAAATAAGAAAATAAAATCTGTCGTCGATCTTTCATAGATTGGTACTGATTTTCGGGTGGTTTTAGTGCGGTAAAATCCCACACTACTTGATACCGAGAACTATCAAGTGTCTTTTTAAGATTTCCACCAACAAAAAAAAAAAAAAAGTGATCGTGATCGGCATGTTACGGTCAGTATGGAGTTTTCTATATCGTGCCATTTAAGAGTATTTTTTAGCCAGAATTTGATGAACTTGACATCAGTCAAGCTGGTCAAACAATTGATCTGTTGAAGGGGAAGATCGGTAATCGTGCAATCTCGAGGGATGATCTCTTCAAATGGTCACCTAGCATATTCTTTGGATTTATTATTATGGGGTTAAGTTAAGTCGTTCGTTTATGCCAACAAGTCGATAACGTTAGAGGACACCTCTGAAACAATATCGAACCCGAATTTGCTAACTTTCAGCCCAATTTGGATGAAAAAATACCAACAAGTCGATAACGTTAGAGGACCTCTGAAACAATATCGAACCAGAATTTGCTAGCTTTCAGCCTGATATGTATGAAAAAGCCGAGTTATTGGCTACAAAGTGCCGATAGTTACAAACGAGCTCTAGGTGGTCGTATAAACAGCATTATTCTGTTACAAAATGTTCCTAATGACAAACTCGAAGGAATGATATAGACTGTAGAATATGGGCTTTAGCCATTTTTATGAAATTTGGCTCTGCAGTTTGCGGATTTTTGAAAGAGTTACAATTTTAAGTCTAGATTCCACAAAGAGCTCATACAAGGCCCAAAAAATCGATGATATGTAGACAGATAGAAATGACTTTACTCCACGATATGTTTGTCTAAACAATTTCATCATCATACACAGTATGTGTCAAAACCTACTTGGGATAGCTCATAAAAATAAGGCCCACTGAGAACATTTTTTCTATTAAAAAAACTTGTGCATGAAAATCTAGGACTTTTTTTTGTCACTCTCAGATATAAACACAACCTTTGTCATTTCAAAAGATACAAAACTGTCGCGCCATTCTTTATTAAGACTTTTTGCGCCAACTATCTATTTTTAAAAATTTGTATCCCAGCCTAACCAAACAAACAAATCACCATCAGGTATTTCGAAACCAAAAATAACATCATCCACCTTCCCACGTTCGCCAAAAATAAAATTGCCTAAGTGACATTGTCACACCATGTCGCAATATCGAAACCCCCAAAACACTCGGCGAAACATTTCGTCATCCCAATTCAAAACATCAGAATTCATCCGCCGACAAAAAAAAAAATTTTTCGCTTTGCGAAAAAATTGAGAAAAAAAATTTCCCAACTGATAACGTTTTCCACGCCGTGAAAAGCGAAAAGTTCATCCGACATCCAAGAACCCACACATAAGCAAGATTCCCTGCTTCCAAGTTCCAAGAGCGAACCGAACAAATCCGAAACAACCACCCCTACCATTCAATCTCGCCGCACAATTGAAGAGAGTGTGAGCCACATGAGAAGTGAGAACCGATACTTTTCGACTTTTTCGCCCCAACAGTTGAACAGTCCTCGTCAAAATTCAAAATCATCCAAACGGCACAATAGTGATGATGGGAAGGGGAACCCACCACCCCCCAGATGCGTATCCAACTGATTTCTCGCTTTTCTCTTCGTCTCTGAATGCTGATTTTCCCGTTTAGCTGATTTTCCACCCCTAAAAACCATCCAACGTCTGGGGGCTTTTTGCAAAACACATTCAGATGTAAGCTTTCAGTCCCGGATTGTCTGTTGCTGGGTAATGTCTGCCCCAGAGGAAGCGTACTAACAACGCGAACGGTTTGCGGTACCCAAAGTGGTTATTTTTTTGCTCTCTTTCTCTCTCTCTGTCTCAAGTGAATTTTTTTGTGAATTTGTTGACAAAAATAGAAAAATTTTACACAATTTCCAACCCAAAAAAAATTAAAAAAAAAAATTAATTAAAAAACCGCATACGTTTCCCAGTGCAGTGTAATCAATGTGAAGCGAAAAAAGTATCTAACAAAATACAAAAAGTATCTATGAGGTAAAAATTTGGTGGAAACAAAATTTAAAAAATCTCCATTGGTTGGAAAATTCTTTGAAAATCCTGTGCAAAAAAAAAAATATCGACGGTACGTCCGCGAAGAAGAGAAAAATTTAAGAAATCCCCGAATCCTTGCCATCGTAGTGGAATAAAAGTGAAACCAACGACAAGAAGAATAAGTAAGTGAAGGAGTGCGAGAAGAAGATAACGAGTGCCGAAAGAGAGGCAGAGGAAAGTAGTGAAAGTGTATAACTTGTGATAAAGTGAATATCCTCGACCCCGAACCACCCACAATCCTTAAGATTTTCTTTGTGCTTCCTGGTCTATCCGTGTTGAGCTTCCCCATGGAACGTTCCATAGATACAACTGGGAATTAAATCCCAAAGTCGGATCTCTTAAACCGATCGCGATTCGGGCCACTGTTGATGCAGCATCAAGTGACACCACACAAGGATTACAAGGATTTCTTATTCTGCTGTCTCAACACACCGACTACAAGGACGAGCCATTGCAACCTGTAAGTGAAATTGGTTGGGAAAACTTTTTTTTTTTTTCTTAAATTCTCTTGTGGCAGCTCCTTGTGTATCCCGATTTGGTCTGATGAAAATCCTACCTAACTTGCAGGGAATGCAAACAAAAAAAAAATCCTGGGCCGGAATTTCCTTTTTTTTTTGTTAAAAAAAATCTCCTGTTGGAGGTACAGGAGTTAGACTCATTCAATTGTGTGGATAGGAAGCCAGATGAATGGAAGGATTAAAAATGCAAGCGAAATGGGTCTTCTTTTATGAATTGGAGGCTTCAGGAAAATTTACATAGGTAGACCTACACATGTATGCGCATAACGACGGCGGACAGTAACTACCGGAAATGAAAGAAAAAATGGCTCTTCTTGTCCATTGAAATGTTGATGCTGTGGGGCATGAAGTAGAGATGTTGAGTGTAGCTTGCTCATGTGTGCGTTTTTTTCTTTTTACAGTGAGTCACGAGATGATAATTTTATTGGTTTGTGAACATTTGTTTGTGAATGTCCGAGAGTTGGATTTTTATGTTTGGACTCGGGTTTGATGAACTCTTTGTCCTGACAGTTTAATCCTGATGAAAGGAATTTGCTGTTTGGTAGATTTGGAGGAGACATTTGCAGGTCTCTAGTCTGACTTTGAGGTTATGCTGACATTTATTAAATCTTTCAATTCCATATTACAAGACTAACTGAAACGGTAGGTTTTTACTTTTCCTGGGATAGGTAATGTGACCTGAAAGCTACCCCATGTTAAAGGACTACGAATTCGATCGAAATTTCTTCGCAATCGAATAAGAATAGAGAAACTAGGTTTGAAGACCTCTTTGTGATGGTAATGCCAGATATTTCAAGGTAAAGCTAGGTTTGAGGACCTCTATGGACCCTCAATGCAAGATATATCATGGTGAAGTTTGGTTTGAAGCACTGTGTAGGTACTTTCGCAAGCAAAAATGAATGGAAAAGCTAGGTTTGAGGAACTCTCTAAGGTAATGCCAGATATTTCAAGGAAAAGCTAGGTTTGAAGCCCTCCATGGGTCGGAAATGCAAGATATTTCATGGAGAAGTTGGGTTTTAGGCTCAATGTTCTTTCGCAAATAAAAATGAATACACAAGCTACGTTTGAGGACCTCTATGTGATGGTAATGCCAGATATTTCAAGGCTAAGCTATGTTTGAGGACCTCTATGGACACTCAATGCAAGATATTTCATGGTGAAGTTTGGTTTGAAGCACTGTGTAGGTACTTTCGCAAGCAAAAATGAATGGAAAAGCTAGGTTTGAGGAACTCTCTAAGGTAATGCCAGATATTTCAAGGAAAAGCTAGGTTTGAAGCCCTCCATGGGTCGGAAATGCAAGATATTTCATGGAGAAGTTTGGTTTGAGGCTCAATGTACTTTCGCAAATAAAAATGAATACACAAGCTACGTTTGAGGACCTCTATGTGATGGTAATGCCAGATATTTCAAGGCTAAGCTAGGTTTGAGGACCTCTATGGACCCTCAATGCAAGATATTTCATGGTGAAGTTTGGTTTGAAGCACTATGTAGGTACTTTCGCAAGCAAAAATGAATGGAAAAACTAGGTTTGAGGAACTCTCTAAGGTAATGCCAGATATTTCAAGGAAAAGCTAGGTTTGAAGCCCTCCATGGGTCGGAAATTCAAGATATTTCATGGAGAAGTTGGGTTTGAGGCTCCATGTACTTTCGCAAATAAAAATTAATACACAAGCTACGTTTGAGGACCTCTATATGATGGTAATGCCAGATATTTCAAGAATTAGCTAGGTTTGAGGTCATAGAGGCCGGTAATGCAAGATATTTCATGAAGAAGTTAGGTTTGAGGCCCTATGTACTTTCGTTAACAAAAATAATCGGAAAAACTAGGTTTGAGGACCTCTATATGATGGTAATGCCAGTTATTTCGAGGATAAGCTAGGTTTGAAGTGTTCCATGGGTCGAAAACGCAAGATATTTCATAGAGAAGTTTGATTTGAGGGCCTATGTACTTAGGCAGGTTAGGTTAGGTGGCGGAACGCGTGCACACTTAGACCAAAAAGGTCCGTTGTGGTAACACATGGATCAAACATCTTTTCCTACGAATCGTCTATCTAGTTGAACCAATCCGAGCTACAAATAAAACGTCGGAGGTTCCTGATGTCAATGTTAATCAGGTCACCTAGGTTGTCGAAGAAGTAGGCTCCTAGGTGGAGTCTTCTTTTGTTGGAGAGCGCTGGACATGAACAAAGAAGATGAGTGATACCTTCCTCCTCCTCCTCTTCCATACAGCTTCTGCAGAAGTCGTTGCAATAAAGGCCAAGACTTTTAGCATGTAGGCAAGACCTATGGGGCAGCGTCCTTTAAGGACACCAATGATGGTGCTGATGGTGGATTTGTTCAGCATTATTAAACTGAGGGAGCGTTTCTGGCTATATATGGGCCAGATTTGCCTTTCGGCTTTTTTGATCGCATCTAGTTTAAGTGTTGATTTACAGGTAGCGAAGGGCATGTCTAACGGTTCTACGTGTGGTAGAATATCAAGCGTGGTACCCCAAGATCGTCCGCCCTACAATTCCCTGGGATATCACTGTGCCCCGGCACCCAAAATGGGTGAATGGTAAATGGTTCTGTTATCTCGTTAAGAGACAGTCGCCATTCGTAGGCTGATTTGAAATGAATGCGGTAGATCTCAAGGATTTGATTGCCGCTTGGCTGTCACTGAAAATGCTAATATTCTTCGCGGATATTACATTACACCTCAGCCAGGACAGGGCTTCTTTGATTGCCATTTCCGCCTGGAAAACGCAACAATGATTGGGAAGGCGAAAGGATATGCTCAGGTTGAGCATCTCGGAGAAGACACCTTCACCTACCCCCGCTTCAGTTTTAGACCCATCTGTGCAGATGTGAATCGAGTTGTCCAATCCAACCGAGTCTTGTTCCCAATCAAGTCGGCTGGGAATTGTTGACTGGACGTTACGATCGAAGCTGTGTCGGGTAGTGATGTGGTCGGTGTTTTCTGTTCTGTGTACACCCTGACTGGGTGTCCATTGTGACTAGGCTCTTAGTCGCACAGCTGCACAAGCTGCGGTCTGTTTGCCGAAGATGTCTAAGGTCACTAGATGTAGAATAGCATTTAGAGCTGCGGATGGGGTGGTTCTTAGAGCCCCACTTATGCAGATGCTGGCGGATCTTTGAACTTTCCCCAGAAGGTTGCGGTTTGAGGCTGTTTCAAGAGCAGTCCACCAGACCAGCACACCATAGAGAAGTATGGGTCTAACGATAGACACGTAAAACCAGAATGTGATATGTGGTTGCATTCCCCGATAGCCTTTTTACATGAGTATAGGGCTACTGTGGCTTTTTTTATGCGTTATAGGTTGTTGGCTTTCCAGTTCAGTTTCTTGTCCAAGACCAGACCCAGGTATTTGGCTGATTCAACAATCTTGAGACTGACGCCATTGAGTTCTGGATGGTCGACGTGCGGGATTTTGTAGTTCCTGCTGAAAAGGACCAATTCGGTTTTTTGAGGGTTCGCGACAAGTCCACATTTGGCGGCCCATTTGGAGAGCACTGAAGGACCATTTTGTAATAGTTTTGTAAGGGTGTTAAGGTACTTCCCTGATCCAGCTATTGCCACGTCATCAGCGTAGGCAGTCACCTTGCAGCCTTCCCTTTTTAGATTAACTAGTAGCTCATTGGCCACCAGATTCCAGAGAAGAGGAGACAAAACACCCCCTTCTGGGGTGCCGCAACTCTCAGATCTTCATCCGGAAGAGGCCCCAAACTTTATGTTAATAATTCGACCCGTAAGAAGCTCATCGACATTGAGATCTGAAAGTGCATTTGCGATCGCGTCCGCTTTGACATTTTTAAAGGCTCGCCACTTAAGGCGAGGTCTTCCTCTGTTGCGTCCGACGGCTGGCTGGGAATCGAAGACTACATGTCCTAGCCATCTTAAACGTCCAATGCGGAGTTTTTTGACCAAGGATATGTCGCTGTATAGATCGTATAGTTCGTGGTTGAATCTTCGTCTCCATAGCCCGTCAACGCAAACGGGACCGAAGATTTTTCGAAGAATCATTCTCTCGAATCGACCAATGATTTCTTCATCCGCTTTTGATGCGGTCCATGCTTTGGCGCCATAGAACAGGACTGGGATGCTCAGGGTCTTATATAGGATAAGTAGTTTCATTGAGGGCTTTACTACTAAATTGCCTCCTTAGCCCGAAGAAACAGCGGTTGGCAAGAGTAATTCCTCGTTTGGTTTCTGACGAGATGTTGTTGTCAGACAAAGTTCCGTACTACCTCAAAGTTACATCTGTCAATGGTGACTTTCTTTCCAATTCACCGATGTTGTGTGTCCTTTCATGCTGACAGCCTATACTTGGTCTTACCCTCTTTTACTGCCAAACCCATTTTTGGCGCTTTCTTCTCTATACCAGCAAACTTGGCTAGGACATCACGTTTATTCCTACCGATGATGTCAATATCGTCGACGTATGCTAGTAGAGGCACCGATAAAACGGTTTCAGGCATTCACGTTATACGCAGATAGGATCTTGTAGGCGATGTTGAGCAGACGTATGCCTCTGTAGTTGGCGCAGTTCAGAGGGTCTCCTCTTTGTGGATCGGGCAAACGAAGCTGAGGTTCCATTCTTCAAGCATGCTTTCATCCGACCAGATTTGGCTTATGAGTTGGTGGATGTTACTTACCAAGTCATCTCCGCCAGCTATATAAAGCTCAGCTGGAAGGCTGTCATTTCCGACGGCCTTATTAAGCTTGAGCTTAGATATTGCTATCCTCACTTCACTTAGGTCGCAGTTTTCGCTATCATTGCCAATATTAAATCGTTCGTTCTGCTTGGCAGCGGAATGTTGTCCGTCATCGCAATCTGCAGAAGTAGTTCTTCCATAACCTCATTATCGACTGTGTCTCAACTACGATATTTCCTTGTTCATCTCGACAGGATTTTGTTCGAGCCTTGTATCCTAGGCTTTGACGTTTACACTTTGGTAAAACTTGCGAACATCGTTCCTGGAGTGGCACCTCTCTATATAATCGATCGCGCGCTTTTCTTGCTCTTTTTTCTTCTTCCTGAAAAGCCGATGTTCTTCCCTTCTTCTTTGCCTATAGAGCTCAATGGCACCTCTCGTCTTCACCTGCAGCTTAGCCTTGTAGGCCTCGTTCTTGGCTGCGAGCATCCGTCGGCATTCCTCATCAAACCAGGGGATTCTTGCTGGTGACCGCGAGAAACCTAGCACATCAGTTGCGGCTGACCTAATGGCTTGTTGGCATCGTTGCCATTGTTCTTCGACACTAGATGCTGGTGGTGTGTTGTGAGTCGATTGGTGAAGGGATACGCGTTGCGTGAAGGTCTTGGCGGTCTCTGGCGATTGCCAAAAAAAAACAAATTTTTGGCGCAACAGGCTCGTTAGTACCCAGGGCCTAGCTTTCTCACACCATTCATGTGTGCGTGTGTACTTTTTGCACGATGGCGGGACCTTCTGTTTTATGCCGACTCCGAACGGCTAAGTTGAAATAAGCTATTCTTGACAAATGATACTACTCGAATGATTTGTCAGATCATCACGAGAGGAGGGTCAGTGAAAAATCATTTAGGTGTTGCTACGGCTGGGAATCGAACCCAGACCTTCTGCGCGGCAGTTCATAGCACTAACCATCGCGCCACTGAGCCCGGCGATTGCCATTTGATTTAATTAATTTTTTTTTACAGTATTTCTGTTTTTTTGTGGCGTGGTGGATATCCGCATACTTACCTTGGCTACAACAAGGTAGTGGTCCGAGTCGATGTTAGCCCCTCGGAATGTTCGGACATCCAAAGTACTGGATGCGTGCCTTTTGTCTATCGCAATGGGATCAATGTGGTTGACTTTTCGTTAATCTGGAGACCGCCATGTCCCCTTATGGATATCGAGGTGAGGAAACCGTGTGCTGGTTATAGCGGCATTTCGTTCCGTAGCGAAGTCAATTAGCCTTAGTCCGTTACCAGACGTGTTGTCGTGTAGGCTTTATTTTCTGACAGTACTACTAAACATGTCTTCTCTTCCTACCTTTGCGTTAAAATCTCCCAGCACGATTTTATCATCGTACTTTGGTAGTCGCTCATATGTTTTGTCGAGGAGCTCGTAGAAGCAGTCTTCCGCTAATTCATCTTTTTCCTCCGTCGGAGCATGAGCGCATATAAGGCTTATGTTGGCGAAATTGGCCTTGATGCGGATTGTTACAATGCGTCCGCTAATGTTTTGGAAACATAAGACTTCTTGCCTAAGTCTGGCACCTATAACAAATCCGCATCCGAATAGTCGCTGTTTCTGCTCACTATAACACGGTCCATAGTAGATGTCACAGTTGTTCATCCTCTTTTTGCCCGGCCCATCCCATCGTATTTCCTGGATGGCAGTAATGTCTGCTTTGTAGCAGTTTTGGGTTCCGCTAGTTGTTCGCCTACACCTCTCCTGTTTAATGTTCTCACATTTCAGGTGCAGACACGTACGTCGTTGTCCTTTTTTCGTTTTTTAAGGTTGTCAACAATAATATCAGTTCTTTCCGAGGCTATTGGTTGCTATTGGATACCATCTGGTCCAGGGGACTTAAATGGTTTGAAGCTTTCTATGGCCCAAAGAAGTTTTTCGTTGGTAATGATATCATTGATATATGGAATAGGTGTACTGAAAGTATTTGGTTCAGCAACCACGGGGTTGGAGGAGCTACCTGGGAAGTGTGTGTCCAGAAGTAGGTCAATGGTTTCCATACTGGATGTAGTCCATTGACCGTCTGGTTTAAGTAGGTAGCTTGACATTGGTGGATTGGTGGATTGGTGCAGAGGATTTTAAGGAGTCTAGAGGCCTAATGTTTCCACAGAAGGTACGCCAGGATGCTTTCTTTTCCTTCCTCAGCGATATCTTGTATATATTGAGAGACGACTTATAGTGGTCCCAGTCTAGTATCGCTTTGGAGCTCTTGGCTTTGTTAAATAGTTGCCAAATTTTTTTCTGAGAGTGCCGAGGTTGGAGTTCCACTAGGGAGGCTTGTCCTTCCCACGAGTCCTTCGGATAGGGCAGGCTGATGACCTTGCATCGTTAAGGGGTCGTGAGAGGGTTACCACTAGGCTATCCAATTCTTTTTTATTTCTCGTACTATGTACTTTCGAAAACAAAAATGAATGGACAAGCTAGGTTTGAGGATGTCTATATGCCGGTAATGCCAGTTATTTCGAGGATAAGCTAGGTTTGAAGAGTTCCATGGGTCGAAAACGCAAGATATTTCATAGAAAAGTTTGATTTGAGGCCCTATGTACTTAGGTTAGGTTAGGTTAGGTGGCGGAACGCGTGCACACTTAGACCAAGAAGGTCTGTTGTTGTACCACATGGATCAAACATCTTTTCTTATGAGTCGTCTGTCTAGTTGAACCAATCCGAGCTACAAATAAAACGGCGGAGTTCCTGTTGCAATGTTAATCAGGTCACCTAAATTTATTTAAAATCTCGGAAAATTTTCCACCAATGTATCCGTATCATCATCTGTAACGCATATGATCGCGACAATTTTTGAGACCAGTGCGTTCAATTCCTTGCGAAGCTGTAAAACGAAGAATTGCTGCGGAACTAAACGAACGCGATTGTATGCTTTTTGAACTTTTTTTCTTTTACATAGAGGAAGATACTGTTTTTGTGAAAATTTTCGAATTCGAGATTTTGACTGATTCTAACATTACGATGATATCGGAACCCAAAAAAGTGCTTTTGAATCGTCTGTCTGTCCATCTGTCCGTGATGATCTCTTCAGCCTAAACGGATTTACCGATTTTGTTCAAATTTCGTATCCAAGTTTGTTTTGGCCATAATTCTAGTACATTTTTTTTTTACTTTTTTCGAATAAATGTCTGGCGATTTTGATTAAATTCAACACATACTACATGCCTCTACAATTAGCCTGGTCCTTAGATAACTGGCTCAAGTTGAGCACTCCAAGTTGGTTGAGGTCGGTTTCTACTTGTGCGCGCCACTTAAGGCGAGGTCTTCCTCTACTGCGTCCGACGTCTGGCTGGGAATCGAAGACTCTGCGAGCCGGAGTATTGGTGTCCATTCGTTCTACATGTCCTAGCCATCTTAAACGCCCAATGCGGAGTTTTTTGACTAGGGGTATGTCGCTGCACACCTCGTATAGTTCGTGGTTGAATCTTCGTCTCCATAGCCCGTCAACGCAAACGGGACCGAAGATTTTTCGAAGAATTTTCCTCTCGAATCTACCAAGGATTTCTTCATCCGCTTTTGATACGGTCCATGCTTCAGCGCCGTAGAGCAGGGGTCTTATATAGGATCTCCTTAGAAGTTCGAGTGAGGGCTTCACTACTAAATCGCTTCCTTAGCCCGAAGAAACAGCGGTTGGCAAGAGTAATTCTTCGTTTAATTTCTGACGAGATGTTGTTTTCAGAGTTAATAGCGGAGCCGAGGTAGACAAAGTCCCGTACTACCTCAAAGTTATATCTGTCAATGGTGACGTTCTGTCTAATTCGTCGATTTTGTGTGTCCTTTCGTTTTGACAGCATATACTTGGTCTAACCCTCATTTACTGCCCATTTTTGCAGCTTCCTTCTCTATAATAGCAAACGTGGCTATGACATCCCATTGAGTGCGACCATAAATGTCAATATCGTCGGTGTATGCTGGTATTTGCACCGATTTATGAAAATTGTGCGTCTGGTGCTGGGAGTTTTGCACAATCCAAGAATGAGATTAAAGGAGTTACATGACAGTGCATCGCATTGCCCAAAACCTTTTTTGGTATCGAATGTGTCGGTGAGGTCATTTCCGATGATGGAGCAGCGAGAATTCTCCATCATCATCCTGCACAGACGGACGAGTTTGGGCGGTATACCAAAACTAGACATGGCTCTGTATAGTTCGTCTCTATAAATGCTGTCGTATGCGGCTTTGAAATCGATAAATAGGTGGTGGGTATCGATTTGGACTTCTTGGGTTTTTTCCAGGATCTGCAGAAGTGTGAAAATTTGATCGGTTGTGGACTTTCCTGGCCTAAATCCACACTGATAAGGGCCGATCAGGTTGTTGGTAAACGGTTTCAGGCGTTCACATATTACGGCAGATAGGATCTTGTAGGCGATGTTGAGTAGACTTATGCCTCTGTAGTTGGCGCAGTTCAAAGGGTCTCCTTTTTTGTGGATCGGGCAAACGATGCTGAGGTTCCATTCTTCAGGCATACTTTCATCCGACCAGATTTGGCTTATGAGTTGGTGGATGTTACTTACCAAGTCATCTCCGCCAGCTTTATAAAGCTCAGCGGGAAGGCCGTCATTTCCGGCGGCCTTATTTAGCTTGAGTTTAGATATTGCTATCCTCACCTCACTTAGGTCGAGTAGTTGGCAGTTTTCGCTGTCGTTGCCAATATTAAATGGTTCGTTCTGCCTGACAGCGGAATGTCGTTCGTCATCGCCGTTTCACAGTCTGCCGATGTGGTTCCGCCACATCCTTCAGCATCGACTGTGTCTCAACTACGATATTTCCTTGCTCATCTCGACAGGATTCTGTTCGAGCCTTGTATCCTTGGTTTGGACGATTTACACTTTGTTAAAACTTTCGAACATCATGCCTGGAGTGGCACCTCTCTATATCCTCGATAGGATGCTTTTCTAGCTCTTTATTTTTATTTCTGAAAAGCCGGTGTTCTTCCTTTCTTCTTTGCTTATAGAGCTCAATGGCAGCTCTCGTATTCACCTGCAGCTTAGCTTTGTAGGCCTCGTTCTTGGCTGCGAGCATCTGTCGGCATTCCGTGCGGTAACCTAGCATATAAGTTGCGGCTGATCTAATGGCTTGTTGGCATCGTTGCGATTGTTTTTCGATCTTAGATGCTGGTGGTATGGTGTGAATCTAGTGGTTAAGTGATACGCGTTCTGCGAAGAACCTGGCGGTCTCTTGCAATTGCAATCTTTCGACATTTTTCACAGTAGTTCTGCATTGTGGTGACCTCATTCTTACCATGCCTGCAACAAGGTGGTGGTCCGAGTCGATATTAGCCCCCCAGAATGTACGGACGTCCAAAAGACTGGATATGTGTCCCTTGTCTATCGCAATGTGATCAGTTTGGTTGAACGTTTGTTGATCTGAAGACCGCCATGTCCCCTTATGGATATCGGGGTGAGGAAATCGGGTGCTGGCAATAGTGGCATTTCGTTCCGTAGCGAAGTCAATTAGCCTAAGTCTGTTACCAGACCTGTTGTCATGCAGGCTGTGTTTTCCGATAATCCTGCTAAAGCTTTCTTCTCTTCCTACCTTTGCGTTAAAATCTCCCAGCAGGATTTTAACATCGTACTTCGGTAGTCCCTCATAGGTTTTTTCAAGGAGCTCGTAATAGCAATCTTTGGCTATATTGTCCTTTTCCTCCGTCGAAGCGTGAGCGTATAAATACGGCTTCTGTTGGCGAATTTGGAATTGATGCGGATTGTTACAATGCGTTCGCTAATATCTTGGAAACATAAGACTTCTAGCCTAAATCTGGCATTTATAACAAATCCGCATCCGAATAGTCGCTGTTTCTGCTCACTATAACACGGTCCATAGTAGGTGTCACAGTTTTTCATCCTCTTTTTGCCCGGCCCATCCCATCGTATTTCCTAGATAGCAGTAATGTCTGCTTTGTAGCAGCTAAGGCTTCCGCTAGTTGTTCGCCTGCACCTGCCGTGTTCACATTTCAAGTGCAGGTACTGGTTTTATTTTCCATGTAAGAACTACACAATTTGAACAGTTGGAGCGGCAGTGGTGGCGGCTTGCTCTTCCTTGATACGATCCTTCTTGAGTGGTCCCATGAAGGCCAATTTGTCGGCAGCAGACTGGAAGCGACCATGACCCATCTTTGTATCGAATAACTTCAGCTTGATTTGTTCCAATGAAGCGCGGCTAGTGTGCACCAACAGTGATTTACGAAGAGTGATGACACGCTTCTTGGATCCAATACAACATCCCTCAAGCATGAAGAAGTCATTGTTCACTTCACCATAATGAGGAAAACCACCCATTGGGGTGATGCTTTTGTCTATTAAATCGTACTCAGTGGAGGCGTTGTTCTTGATGACCTTGCCATCCTTGGTGTGGATTTCAGCTCCGATGCGGTCGATTTTCTTGTTGATTTCAGTACGGTGATGGTAACCCTTCTGACCGGCACGTGCAACAGTGAAGGACACACGACTTGGATGCCGTGCTCCAATACTAGCAACCTTACGCATACACTTGTGCGTCTTGCGGGGCAATTTCTTTGTGCGCCAACGAGCGGTCACACCCTTGAAACCCATACCTTTGGTTACATCAACGCAGTCATCGACTTCATCTTGTCCGAAGACATTGGATACTGGGACGGCTTGTTCCAATTGTTCCTTGACCCACTTGACTTTGTCTTCAATGCTGCCACCGTTCAATTGGATTTCCATGATATGGGTCTTCCTTTGGCGTTGCTTGATCAAATGGATCTGAGATTGGGCAATGACGCGGATGACTTTGCAGGAGCGGACCATCTGCCTGAACTCATTTTCAATGCTCTTCTTGCGAAGATCATCGGTCCACTTCTTGCTGGACTTAGAGAAAGCCGTCTTCTTGCTCTTGTACCAGTTCTTGTAGAAGCGACGACGGCACTCTTCGGACAAATGCTGAGCCCAAACATTGACAGAAAAAAAAAATTTCGATGGGATATTTTTAAACTATTTCAACGCGCCCTATCAGCTCAGACGACGATGAGAGAAAGGAAAGATACGAACGTCATTGTCCGTTTTTTGTTTAGCAGGGTCGTCAGCAATAAAATCAGTCCTTTCCTAGGCTATTAGTTGGGTCAGTTCCTTTTTTTGTTTAGCAGCGTCGTCATCAATAAAATCAGTCCTTTCCTAGGCTATTAGTTGGGTCAGTTCCAAATTTATTAGATACCCCTAGGACACGGAGCCATCAGTATCCACTACGGGATTGAGCGCTGCCGTTGGCCTTTCGGTTCATCCGCCACCATCTCTGTTCAAGGGGTCTGACTTACCCTTGAGACTCCTAAATAACCGGTTGTCCGAATATGTCGAAGCAGCTCATCTAGGCTGCTCAGAATGGCACGGGTATTCCGTGCCATTCGCACCAGGCTGCTGTTTTTCGGGTCGCAAGGCCAATTGATGTGTAGTCAGAGTTACATACACCCACTGGGCTTTGCCAAGTTGACGCCAATCAGAGTCTACCCTCGTTCTACAACATCCAACCATGTTTTATGAAGAGGTCAGTAAAATCTCATACAAGGTCCTTGAATCCTCTAAAATGTTGCTGTACTTGCGAATCATTTTTCGTAATGTTGCGTTTTTTGCGGAAAAAAGAAATAAAACTCCGATACAGGTTTAACAAACTCTTGGTTACCATAAAAAACAACGGAGCTTCAAACAAAAAAACTTCTTTAATCAATTCTCCACCAAAAAAAAAAAAATAAATTCCGCAACGCAAAGCTACAAATCGCACCATCTGCTCTCGATTTGAATGCCAAATCCATGATCCTGCTGCGGTAGAACAAGCACATGACCAGATGCCGTGGTACTCGCTATTAAAAATTTAACCGTACCCCATACCTAACCATCGAGAACAGGATTTCATTCCTCTTGTTTTTTTTTTTTTTAACGATTGTTGCTCACGGGAGCAGCAGCACTCCCTGTTGCCTCATGGAAGGTACCTATGTGTCTGTACACCACATAGTCCTCCCAAATGCAATACAAACATCATGCGCAAATATTTCAGTATCGTTTAGATTCCTGAATTGGCATTGTATCCTTGACTGGGTGCTGCTTCTTCCACTCCCTGTATTGTTCGCTCTTTTGCTCGCACTCTCTCTCTCTCTCTCTGGGACATTGTATGAGTTTCGGTCTCGGTACACCACCATTGTCCTGGGTGGCTCCCCAATGCGTTGGCTTCTTTCTCCCATCGTTCATTATTGTTTTCGTTTCGCCTTTTGTTTTATTCCGACAAAAATAGGATACGTCGCAAAATACACAACACAGTACCTACACTCCTTGAGCTCTGAAATGGTGTGTACTCGAACACACAGAGGCGCAACGCAATCCTGAATCCAACTCCAACGCGCGCCATTGAGTTGGGATGTGTATCCTCCGTTCAGGTTGGGCTGGAGGTTTTTTTTCGTTGGTTAAGAATGAGAATGCCTTCTTAGCAAATAAAAGGATATTTAATGGAATTCCATTCTAGTCCTGCCAAAAGCAGAAACCGGCCTAGCAAACTCAGAGCTGATGTTAACTTTTATCATCCCCGTTTTAGGGGTTGGTGGGGTTCGGTGATATATATTTCATTTGGCTTGGCTAAGTAAATATGAAAATGCTTGGAATTTTATTCCCCGTTACTTTGTGTTATCCTTGTGGCCGACAGCATGGCGGCGCACCAGCAATAGTAACGAGGATGATGCTGCTACTAACTACTAAAATGACTGCGACGGATTTTTTTTGTTGTTGTCGTATCTATATACACCCCCGCCTACGGATGACTCCTGCCGCCAACCGTTAACATTGTCGTTGTGTTGTGTGTTTTGCATGCCGTTTTGTAGCGCTCCATACATTGCGGTTATGGATGAGTATTTGTGTTCAAGTTAAGGGAGGGGAGGACGCACAGGATGAGGGCAAAAGCTTTCATTGGAATTTAAATGACAATTTTATGGTGTCCTCCTCCTCCCTTGTTTTGATGAAGCAATTTGTTGTTGTTTCAGATTTTCGAAGGAGCGGTGCTCCTGGTGACTTTTTGCAGAGAAGTTTTGTATATTGTATCCGGCTTTGTTGGGCTGCTGTAAAGGTCGTGCGTAGAAATTTATTACACAGCACACGCTTGTCGGCACTCGGCACTATCTTGCTCTTGATGGGAGTTTTAGATTTTGGCGAAGGAGTCTTACAACACTAATGAGGGCGTTGGCAGTGGTAGCGACGACGACGATGATGAGTACGACGAAGGAGGAGGACGCCTTTAACATTAATTACTCGACTGGAAATTTGTTTTTTTTTTCTGGTTGGGCTGTGTAAATGTAGGTGTGTGTAGGAGTACTTTTCAAAATGATCAATTCAAGGCACCTAGGCTGGTGGTTTTTATATGCGTGCACCTAGTAATGAAGATAAGTTTTGAATAATTATCTGGTATTGCGGTGGAAGGTGTATCCATGTTCTAGAGGAAATGGAATTCATTAAGAACGACTGTGTACATGCAAATACTGATACACCTATTAGGGATGACTTTAGTTGGGTATTTCAAAGGCTTAGTGAGATAAGAGATAAACAAGTTTGTATGCCTATATTCACATACCTACAACTTTCAAAGATAACCTGGATTAACAGAGCCCTATACGAGTGCTCACAAATGTCATAGATGTAGGTTTACATATGAACGATAGACTTTGGCGTCTTTAACAGTCCTTACTTACTTACTTAAGTGGAGCTACAGTCTGGAATAAACTTGGGCCTCAACCAACATGTCTCTCCAATTAGCTCGGTCCTTAGCTAACGGCCTTCAGCTGCGCACTCCAAGTTGGTTGAGGTCGGTTTCTAGTTGTGCTTGCCACCTAAGGCGAGGTCTTCCTCCAGTGCCTTCTAGCTAACTGCCTCCAGTTGGGCACACCAAGTTGGTTGTGGTCGGTTTTACTTGTGCGTGTCACTTAAGGCGAGGTCTTCCTCTATTGCCTCCTAGCTAACTGCTTCCAGTTGGGCACTCCAAGTTGGTTGTGGTCGGTTTTACTTGTGCGTGTCACTTAAGGCGAGGTCTTCCTCTATTGCCTCCTAGCTAACTGCTTCCAGTTGGGCACTCCAAGTTGGTTGTGGTCGGTTTTACTTGTGCGTGTCACTTAAAGCGAGGTCTTCCTCTATTGCCTCCTAGCTAACTGCTTCCAGTTGGGCACTCCAAGTTGGTTGTGGTCGGTTTTACTTGTGCGTGTCACTTAAGGCGAGGTCTTCCTCTATTGCCTCCTAGCTAACTGCCTCCAGTTGGGCACTCCAAGTTGGTTGCGGTCGGTTTTACTTGTGCATGTCACTTAAGGCGAGGTCGTCCTCTATTGCCTCCTAGCTAACTGCTTCCAGTTGGGCACTCCAAGTTGGTTGAGGTCGGTTTCTAGTTGTGCGAGCCACTTAAGGCGACGTCTTCCCCTCTGCGTCCTAGGGGACGGTCTTTCGTAACCGTACACTCATTATTATGATCTGCTCAGGTGTACCCTATAAATTTTGATCCTCATCCACCGACTTTGAATAACCAGGGCTATTACCAGGTGAGATTTGAACAGATTATAGATTTGCTCGAGACATCTTAACCTACACTGAACACGTTTACCCGATATAATGTTATCCATGGCACGTTTCGGAAGTCGATCTGGAAACCAGCGTAAGCAAACCATCGAGGAATTGAAAAATACACAAATGGCCAGCTTTTTAACGCATTCTGGTGGCCATTACGGTTTCTGAGGGAATACACCAAATAAATCTCATATTGGCAGCTTGTAGGCGCGATCTTATTCAATCGGCCAATCTCATGGCCATAGGAGGTTGGTTAGGTGGTGATACAGTCCAAATTGAACCTGGGCATCTCTAATTCGCCTGGAACTTAGCTAACTACCTTTAGTTGGGCACATTAAGTTGGTTGTGGTCGGTTTTACTTGTGCGTGCCACTTAAGGCGGATGTTCGTCTATTGCCTTCTAGCTAACTGCCTCCAGTTGGGCACTTCAAGTTGGTTGCGGTCGGTTTTACTTGTGCGTGCCACTTAAGGCGGATGTTCGTCTATTGCCTTCTAGATAACTGCCTCCAGTTGGGCACACCAAGTTGGTTGTGGTCGGTTTTACCTGTGCTTGTCGATTAAGGCGAGGTCTTCCTCTAGTGCCTTCTAGCTAACTGCCTCCAGTTGGGCACTCCAAGTTGGTTGAGGTCGGTTTATACTTATGCGCTCTACAAGGCGAGGTCTTTCTCTACTAAGAAAACCAAAGTCATCTCCTGCCAAACGCAGACAACAACCGACACCACTGAAGCGTCCCCTGCCAAAGAAATCAGTGAGGTCAAGCAACCGCCGACGGAGGAACGTCCAACGCTGGTCAAAAGAACAAAGAGTCCCAAGAACGTTAATAAGACTGAACCGATTGAAAAGAAGCCTGAACCACCAATTAGCACCACAGTTAAACTGCAAAAAACTCCGGAACAGTTGCCAAGCAACAGCTTCGACAGTAAGTCGCCAAATGTAAGCTCCACTACACCCGTGGCAGCCAGCACCTACAACGTTAAGAGGTACGGTAAGACCCCAGGACGCGAACGCAAGAAGGAACAGCCAAACGGAACAAATCACCAGTCGAAACGATTCGACCGCAAAGTCAACAAGTTGAAATCGAATCCGCTATGCTTCTCGTCCCCAGTGACAAGCAATGCCTCCATTTCGCTCTGGGATCCCAATCAGCAGACCAGTTTCTCGAATGTTGTTGCCGCTGCCGATCAGGCATCTTCTAACCCAGCCGCTGACATCTCACCACTCGACTGCGAAGAGCTACCAAGTGAATATCTTCCCCTGAGCACTGGAAGCGACTGGAACGATGCAGATCTGAAGAACGACGAGACTTTTGGCGACAGCATGATTATGCCGAGCAGAATTGGCAACAACTCAAATGGCATTCGGAAGATGAACACGGGCGCTGAACTACGACCGATTGGAACAAGGCGTTCGCCATCTTCGACTCCCTGGGAGCCGTTTACCAATTTGGACGTTCTCAAGCCCCAGGCCATGTCCAACAACTCGAGTTTCTTCTCAAATGTCACCTCCTGGGATACCAATCAGTACTTAGGACGTAATCATATCGGCTACGATCAGGACTACTCCCCCAGCAGCCTGCAAAACCAATGGAACCCAACCAACGAATACTTTGCCCCTTCCCAGGCCCACCAACTACCCGAATCTCAGAACAACACAACCACAACTCCAATGCGGAGTTTTTGACAAGGGGTATGTCGCTGTACAGCTCGTATAGCTCGTGGTTGAATCTTCGTCTCCATAGCCCGTCAACGCAAACGGGACCGAAGATTCTTCGAAGAATTATTCTCTCGAATCGACCAAGGATTTCTTCATCCGCTTCATGCTTTAGCGCCGTAGAGCAGGACTGGGATGCTCAGGGTCTTATATAGGATTTCCTTAGTAGTTCGAGTGAGGGCTTTACTACTAAATTGCCTCCTTAGCTCGAAGAAACAGCGGTTGGCAAGAGTAATTCTTCGTTTGGTTTTTGACGAGATGTTGTTGTCAGACAAAGTCCCGTACTACCTCAAAGTTATATCTGTCAATGGTGACTTTCTTTCCAATTCACCGATGTTGTGTGTCCTTTCATGCTGACAGCGTATACTTGGTCTTACCCTCTTTTACTGCTAAACCCATTTCTGGCGCTTTCTTCCCTATACCAGCAAACTTGGCTAGGACATCACGTTGATTCCTACCGATGATGTCAATATCGTCGACGTATGCTAGTAGAGGCACCGATTTATGGAAGATTGTATCTCTGGTGTTGGCTCGGGAGTTTTGCACAATCCTCTCACGATTGAGGTTAAGGAAGTCACATGATAGTGCATCGCCTTGCCTCAATCCATTTTTGGTATCGCATGTGTCGGTGAAGTCGTTTCCGGACCTGACGGAGCAGCGAGAATTCTCCATCGTCATCCTACACAAACGGACGAGTTGGGGCGGTATACCAAAACTAGACATGGATCTGTATAGTTCGTCACTATGAATGATGTCGTATGCGGCTTTGAAATCGATAAATAGGTGGTGGGTATCGATTTGGACTTCTTGGGTTTTTTCCAGGATCTGCCGAAGTGTGATGATTTGATCAGTTGTGGACTTTCCAGGCCTAAAACCACACTGATAAGGGCCGATCAGGTTGTTGGTAAACGGTTTCAGTCGTTCACATATTACGGCAGATAGGCGATGTTGAGCAGACTTATGCCTCTGTAGTTCAGAGGGTCTCCTCTTTGTGGATCGAGCAAACGATGCTGAGGTTTCATTTTTCAGACATGCTTTCATCTGACCAGATTTGGCTTATGAATTGGAGGATGTCACTTACCAAGTCATCCCCGCCAGCTTTATAAAGCTCAGCGGGAAAGCCGTCATTTCCGGCGGCCTTATTAAGTCTGAGTTTAGATATTGCTATCCTCACTTCACTTAGGTCGGGTGGTTGGCAGTTTTTGCTGTCGTTGCCAATATTAAATGGTTCGTTCTGCCTGACAGTGGAATATTGTCCGTCATCACCGTTTAACAGTCTGCAGAGGTGGTTCTTCCATATCCTCAGCATCGACTGTATCTCAACTACGATATTTCCTTGTTAATCTCGACAGGATTCTGTTCGAGCCTTGTATCCTTGGCTTTGACGTTTTACACTTTGGTACAACTTGTGAACATCGTTCCTGGAGTGGCACCTCTCTATATCATATATCGCGCGCTTTTCTTGCTCTTTTTTCTTCTTTCTGAAAAAGCCGGTAGTTCGGTAGTTACTCGCCTAAAAGTATACACCAAATTGAAGCAAATTCTGCGAATATAACGCACAACGAAAACAGTGACTCTCCGAAGTTAGTTCAGATACAACTCATGGAGTAAGTCACCACTACATCTCTCCTACCACCCTCTGTCTTCCCCTATCTCTAACACCCACACTGTTGGAAAACATGTAAAGGGCACTTATATCCCTTTGAGTGGCGCGTTAATTATAAAAAAAATAACACATCTGGATCAGTGATATGAAAAGAATTCAATTTCGTGAATTTTCATTCAAAAGGACATCATGCCTCAATTATATTTTCTATTCAAATAAAATCCGAAAAAAAATTCCAAAACCCCAATAAAATATTTTTAACATTTTTTTTACAAATTACTCCGCGTGTACTCTTTGAATTCTTAAAAAGCAAAAAAATGAAACTATGCTCACCCGCTCACAACACCCCCCTCTCAGTATTGCGTGAAATTTCCCATTTGCCGACGACGAATCTATCCTTTCGCATGGTATCCCTGAACTGCCATCCAAAATCAATATTCTGCACTAATTGGTCGTCGAATTGAATCTGAATCGCACTCGTGCAATAGAAAGCGCGCTCAACATACCGAGTCATCATATTGAAATATGTTTGATCCTTGCGATTCAGCATTCGTTTTCCTCGGGGATGCACACTCCGCGTGTTTCAATGGAGGACGCCAACAACAACAAGAAATGAGGAAATGTTCGCGTTTCGGTTGATTACCACATCCAATTCGATAAAACTAGCTCAATGTAGTGTCGAAATTAAAAAACAAAATTCGAACATAAAAAACGCAATTCACCAAAATGTTTCGAAATTGTATCCACCACCGCTGATGGGTAGCCACTGCGCGAGTCCTTATGATTTATTTCGGCGACAATTTGTCCCGAATACATCGTGTATCTGGG
This sequence comes from Rhingia campestris, assembly GCA_932526625.1. Classification (NCBI taxonomy): domain Eukaryota; kingdom Metazoa; phylum Arthropoda; class Insecta; order Diptera; family Syrphidae; genus Rhingia; species Rhingia campestris. The sequence goes on from OW052182.1 coordinate 180,019,288, forward strand.
CATGGGCATGATTGTGTGCCAGACCCCTCGTTTGGAAATCTCATTCATCGAGTGGTAGTGGTTCGTTTTTTTTTTGTGGATCAACTTCATTACCGTCGGTGACAAGTGGGGGCGATAAAAAGAGTAATCAATCGAAGGGGTGGGGGAGAGAGAGCGGCACATTGTGGGTGGACAAAGTGCGGTTGCAAAATGAGACAAATTGCACCACCGCGCCCTGCCTTCGTGGTGATAAGCTGCGCCAGTATTGATGGATACAAAGTACTCAACAGTAGATGTGGCGGGTGGCGTGACATGTCACCCTGAAAGGATCATATTATCAAAGCTGTGAAACGTGATTGTGGAGTGGAGAAAAGGGGTCCCAGTTGGCTGGGATGGGTGAGTGTCTGGGAGTGGAGGTAAATCTAAATGGGGACACACGATGATAACCGATAAAATGCGAGTAATAGCGTCGAATTTATCGTGTTTTTTGACTGGAAATATGTGCCGCACTCAATTATATGCAAATACGTCAAGTAGTTGCGTGTTGGTATTTATTTGGGTTTAAGGTCGTTAGTGGGAGGAGGGTGTCGAACTATTTTAGTGGGCGGATATTTTTCTGGAATGGTTTTCCTGTGATAACAAAATTATTGAACAGATGTTGGAGAAATGGGGAAAATCTTCTCATTCACTGCGGTCCTTGGCTTTGGTGATGGGAATGTGCGTCTTTTTGGATGTCGATTTATCAGAAGATTGAGGCAAGACGTCTTCTACTTTGATGCCATCAACGAATGTACTGTGACGATCTGCAACAAAGTCGATTTCGTCAATAGACGACTTGTATAGGGTGTTTTTTTTTAGTGGTAAAGACCTTTTTTTTTAAACTAAAACACAACAAATTCAATGGACAATTTTGGCTTTATATGCTTAGCAATTTCTTACTAACTTACTAACTTTCTTACTTAAGTGGCAACCAGACTATGGTGGGTCCCCGGACATAAGGGAATGGAAGGTAACGAAAAAGCTGATGAACTAGCCAGAAAAGGTTCGAAAACCCCCTTCATTGGACCTGAACCCTTCTGTGCAATCCCCTAATCAGCCATAAATCTGGTCATAAAAAACTGGGAACAAAACAAATGTGTTTCATACTGGGGAAACATCCCAGGCCTAAGACAGTCCAAAAGAGCTATTCAGCCCTTCAAACCAGATGCCTATAAGATACTAAATCTTCGCAGGCATGATATCAAAAACTTAGTAGGCTACCTAACTGGTCATCACGGTATGCGATATCACCTAAATAAAATGCATCTAGTCGACTCACCGGAGTGCAGACTATGTCTAGAAGAAGACGAAACAGCCGAGCATATCATATGTGAATGCCAGGCCCTTTACGGTATGAGAAGGTTATCTATCTTCCGGGAATTTTAAAGTCCCGAAGAACTGAGGAAATCTTCGGCTGAAAATATTATCAGCAGAAGCGCTACTAACCTGAAAAAAAACATCTGACGGCAAGCACAATAGATCTTTTAGGTCGATGTGAATATTATTGCTTAGGCAGGTCAGAATTTAAAAAATAAAAAAAACAAAACAAAAAAAAATGGCGCTAAAGTCCGGAAGGAACCTGGGCCTCAACCAACATACCTCTACACTTAGCCTGGTGCTTAGCTAACTGCCTCCAGTTGCGCACTCCACTTAAGGCGAATTCTTCCTCTACTGCGTTTGACGTCTGACTGGGAGTTGAAGACTCTGTGAGCCGGGGTATTGGCATCCATTCGTTCTACATGTCCTAGCCATCTTAAACGTCCAATGCGGAGTTTGACCAGGAGTATGTCGCTGTACAGCTCGTATAGTTCGTGGTTGAATCTTCGTCTCCATAGCCCGTCAACGCAAACGGAACCGACGATTTTTCGAAGAATTTATCTCTCGAATCGACCAAGGATTTCTTCATCCGCTTTTGATACGGTCCATGCTTCAGCGCCGTAGAGCAGGACTGGAATGCTCAGGGTCTTATAAAGGATTTCCTTAGTAGTTCGAGTGAGGGCCTTACTACTAAATTGCCTTCTTAGCCCGAAGAAACAGCGGTTGGCAAGAGAAATTCTTGTTTTGGCTTCTGAAGAGATGTTGTTGTCAGACAAAGTCCCGTACTACCTCAAAGTTATATCTGTCAATGGTGAATTTCTTTCCAATTCGTCGGTGTTGTGTGTCCTTCATGCTGACAGCGTATACTTGGTCTTACCCTCTTTTACTGCTAAACTCATTTTTGGCGCTTTCTTCTCTATACTAGCAAACGTGGCTGTCATACGTTGAGTCCTACCAATGATGTCAATATCGTCAGCGTATGCTAGTAGTTGCACCGACTTTTGGAAAATTGTGCCTCTGGTGTTGGCTCGGGAGTTTTGCACAATCCTCTCAAGAATCAAATTGAAAAAGTCACATGACAGCGCATCGCCTTGCCTAAATCCTTTTTTGGTATCGAATGTGTCGGTGAGGTCGTTTCCGACCCTGATGGTGCAGCGAGAATTCTCCATCGAAATCCTACACAAACGGACGAGTTTGGGCGGTTTACCAAAACTAGACATGGCTCTGTATAGTTCGTCTCTATAAATGCTGTCGTATGCGCCTTTGAAATCGATAAATAGGTGGTGGGTATCGATTTGGACTTCTTGGGTTTTTTCCAGGATCTGCCGAAGTGTGAAAATTTGATCGATTGTGGACTTTCCTGGCCTAAAACCACACTGATAAGGGCCGATCAGGTTGTTGGTAAACGGTTTCAAGCGTTCACATGTTTCGACAGGTAGGATCTTGTAGGCGATGTTGAGCAGACTTATGCCTCTGTAGTTGGCGCAGTTCAGAGGGTCTCCTTTTTGTGGATCGGGCAAACGATACTGAGGTTTCATTTTTAAGGCATGCTTTCATCCGACCAGATTTGGCTGACGAGTTGGTGGAAGTTACTTACCAAGGTATCTCCGCCAGCTTTATAAAGCTCATCGGGAAGGCCGTCATTTCCGGCGGCATTATTAAGTCTGAGTTTAGATATTGCTATCCTCACTTCACTTAGGTCGGGTGGTTGGCAGTTTTCGCTGTTGTTGCCAATATTAAATGGTTCGTTCTGCCTGACAGCGGAATGTTGTTCGTCATCGCCGTTTAACAGTCTGCAGTAGTCGTTCTTCCATATCCTCAGCATCGACTGTGTCTCAACTACAATATTTCCTTGTTCATCTCGACAGGATTCTGTTCGAGCCTTGTATCCCTGGCTTTGACGTTTTACACTTTGGTAAAACTGGCGAACATCGTTCCTGGAGTGGCACCTCTCTATATCCTCGATCGCGGGCTTTTCTTGCTCTTTTTTCTTCTTTCTGAAAAGCCGATGTTCTTCCTTTCTTCTCTGCCTATAGAGCTCAATGACAGCTCTCGTCTTCACCTGCAGCTTAGCCTTGTAGGCCTCGTTCTTGGCTGCGAGCATCTGTCGGCATTCCTCATCAAAGCAGGGGTTTCTTGCTGGTGGACGCGAGAAACCTAGCACATCAGTTGCGGCTCATCTAATGGCATGTTGGCATCGCTGCCATGCTGGTGGTATGTTGTGAGTCGAGAGGTGAAGGGATACGCGTTGCGCGAAGGTCTTGGCGGTCTCTGGCGATTGCAGTCTTTCGACATCTAATTTTTTCACAGTATTTCTGTTTTTTTGTGGCGTGGTGGATATCCGCATCCTTACTTTGGCTACAACAAGGTAGTGGTCCGAGTCGATGTTGGCCCCTCGGTATGTTCGGACAACCAAAATACTGGATGCGTGCCTCTTGTCTATCGCAATGGGATCAATGTGGTTGACTGTTTGTTGATCTGGAGACCGCCATCCCCCATTATGGATATCGAGGTGAGGAAACCGTGTGCTGGAGATGGTGGCATTTCGTTCCGCAGCGAAGTCAATTTGCCGTTACCAGGCGTGTTGTCGTGTAGGCTATATTTTCCGACAGTACTGCTAAAGATGTCTTCTCATCCTACCTTTGCGTTAAAATCTCCCAGCACGATTTTAGCATCGTACTTTGGTAGTCGCTCATAGGTTTTGTCGAGGAGCTCGTAGAAGCAATCCTTAGTTATATCATCTTTTTCTTCCGTCGGAGCATGAGCGCATATAAGGCTTATGTTGGCGAATTTGGCCTTGATGCGGATTGTTACAATGCTTTCGCTAATGTCTTGAAAACATAAGACTTCTTGCCTAAGTCTGGCACCTATAACAAATCCGCATCCAAATAGTCGCTGTTTCTGCTCACTATAACACGGTCCTCCCAACCTGGAGGGCCAGGCCCTTGTTTTTACCCTAGGACAGCGGGCCGGAAAAAATACCGATGTCAGTAGCCCATTTTTGGGGTATGAGCGCTGCCGTTGACCCATTGAGGGCTCCTCCGCCACTAACTCTTTTCCAATACCTTGGCTCAGTATAGGAAATCCCTATAGACCTGGTGTTCAAATATGTCGAAGCGGCTCATATAGGGATTTCACTACCAGTTCGATCAAACTGGAGCTGTAGCCGCCACCGTTGACTCCATCGAGGGAATTCCTCCGCTGCCGCCTGAGATTGAGTGCCTTAGTGAGAGGACACTCCTCCCCCCTCTCTCGTTTGCTTCCACCAACGACCTTCCACAGGGGTTCAGTTGACTTTTCTACCTCTGTCATGTATGAATCGGTCCACTCTGCATCCCCTGGACACTGCAATCTTGTACAAATCTTGTCTGCGCAATCTTTTTGATTTGTCCCCCTGATAGAGATCTAGGTCGTGGCAAATGGGCGCAGAGCCCGAATGGTCGCGAAGGATTTGGAGAAAGCTGGAGGCAAGTTTTACTTCCATCTTCATTCTTTTTTCTTGGTCACTGCGATCAATTACCAAGAACTCCAGATGTGCTTTCAAAATCTGACTAAATGTCTTATCGGAGGTTCTGTAAGGCGAGGGTTTAGCCGTGTTATCTTTTTGGGGCTCCTCGCTGGAGGGAAGTTATACTTCCACCTTCCTTCATTTTTCCGGTATACTGCGATCAATTACCAAGAATTCCAGATGTCCTTTCAACATCTGATTAGGTGTCCTATCAGAGGTTCTGTATAGCGAGGGTTTAGCCGTTTTATCTTTTTGGGGCTCCTCGCTGGAGGGAAGTTATACTTCCACGTTCCTTCATTTTTCCGGTTTACAGCGATCAATTACCACGAATTCCATATGTCCTTTCAACATCTGACTAAATGTCCTATCCGAGGTACTGTACAGCGAGGGTTTAGCCGTTTTATCTTTTTGGGGCTCCTCGCTGGAGGGAAGTTATACTTCCACCTTCCTTCGTTTTTCCGGTTTACTGCGATCAATTACCACGAATTCCAGATGTCCTTTCAAAATCTGACTAAATGTCCCATCAGAGGTTCTGTAAAGCGAGGGTTTAGCCGTTTTATCTTTTTGGTGCTCCTCGCTGTAGGGAAGTTATACTTCGTCCTTCCTTAATTTTTCCTGTTTACTGCGATCAATTACCAAGAATTCCAGATGTCCTTTCAAAATCTGACTAAATGTCCTATCAGAGGTTCTGTAAGGCGAGGGTTAAGGCATTTTTATCTTTTTGTTACTCCTCGTAGGGTCCTCCACCGACCTTTGTCTTTTTTTGTCGGAAACATTGACCTGATTTATTAGATCCAAGAAGTACAAGCCTATTTGAACTACCACTTGTCTCAGAAATAATCATGAAATCCAAGTATGGCTTCAAGCGTCAATAACCCATAAAACCTAACCTAAAAAACCTACGGATCATTGCATTAAGGACTTCTCCAAACAAACAATCGAAATATAATTGCCCACCTTAGTCTAAGTCAGAAAACCTGAACTTAATTTCACGTAATTAACTGTGCTACTCATCCTGCTATTCCCTGGAATCACCCTTTAGTGGTTTGTGACGTAGACACAACCCCTCCCCAAATCTACGTGAGCTTGACACCAACTTCCCTTCGGCTATGTGATAAACAAAACTCTCGAAACTTTTAATGGTCTCTACGCATCTCGACAATTGTAATCCAACATTCGCCCCTAAAAACCAAATCAACCGAAACACACACACACAACAACGGTAGAGTAAAACCATCCTAAGAACCAACTCAGTTCTTCATTTTATCATCGCACACAGCCCTCGGTAAAGCTTTCAATCCCTTAATCCATTCCCTAGTCAGTCGTTTGTGAAACATCACCATCTCCTCTCTTCCTTCAAACATCTAGGACGTAGGTATTATTTTAGTACCACAATAATCTCTTTTGCTCCTTTTATTCTCCAAACTCATTCTCATAACGCAACCGGAAACGTTAAAGGACCCCTTCCCCTTCTATACTGAATTCTCCTCTAACGTCCTTGCAATTTGTTATATGAGCGGATTACATCCGTTATGAGGTTTAAACTATTCAACTGGAACTTGAATGTGCATTCGAGCAAATTAGATTGGATAGAGAGACCGTTATCGGCGCAAAGGACCTTTTACTATTTTTCATTTGCAAATAACGCCAAGGACTATTGAAATACATGATATCCAACATGTTGGCGTTGCTAAGGACTTTGTTGTTTCGTTAAAAAAAAAACAGCAAAGAAAAAAAAATTGCCTGCTTTAAAGGATTTATTACCGTTACACATATACAGATTTATATGAATATGCTTATGGTGGTATTAATAGTCTTAACAGAAGCATACATGGGATGAGAGCTTGTTAGGCAACCATTAATCTATCGCGTTCTTGAAAAAAATCCTGTTTCCGCATTCCTGGGAAAGAGAATTTTCTTAGCTTTAGACTTTGGTGGTGAGGTGAAGTGGCAACTTTTGAGGAAACTTTTCCACTATAGCGACAGAACTTTGCGATATGAACAACAAGATTCAAATAAGTTTTGTTCTATGAATTTTTGCTGCATCCAAAGGATATGGGAAGTATACTCATATCTTCTCCTTCGATAAAAAAAAAACAGTTTTAGTGCATGGAGATGTGTTTTTTATGACTTTGGTTTGTATTATTATTTTTGGTGAAAACGAAAAGAAATTCTTTTGAGAGGTTATGGAACGGGGAAATATGTTTTATAATGAGAATGGTGAGGGTTTGAGAGTGTTGGAGTTTGATGGGTCTTCATCCACTTGGAAATATTATGAAAATGTTTTCTTCAGGGGCTGCCCTAAGGCTCCTTTATAGGAGGTGAGGCTTGAAATCATATTATTTATGGAAGTACTCGTAAAATAGGCGGGTAGTTGGTTTATTGGAATTTAAATTATCGTCCTTGAAATATTTTGGTGAGAGAGCAGTGTCTATGTTTGTTTTTTAATAATAACATCAGGATTCAAGAACCTTTTGTAAGCTGTCAAACGATTTTTCAAGATTTTTTTTAAAGGCGGAGATCTTCTCTTGGACACCGATAGTGTTAAGCTCATCAAAATTAATAGGGAAGAGTCTTCATCCTTGGGAGTGACACCTTAATTCAAAACCTGTCAGTTCTACTGCTTCGTTTTAGAATGCTTTACTTTTATCAAGACAGGGCACCTTCGAACCAGAAATTCTTCATCGAGTATTTTATCCAGTCTGCAAAAAACCGGAGGACTTCATGAGTCCGAGCTTTTTTTTGTAGTCTGAAGAGCTAAAGCTCGTCAATATCTAAATTCAGCCCTTTCAGATAATTTTACAGATTTTGGAGGATACTAACTTAAGGGGTGGACTGGCGCTACACTCTGAAATGAACAACATTTAAGAAATTAAAACGCCCCAGCTCGATAATGTACAAAGTGCAACTGCTTTATTAAAGAGAACAAATTCAAGCTTAAGTCTACGTGAACAATTTTCAGTGAGAGTATTGCCAGATTTAACAATTCAAATACAATTATTCATTATTTTGAACACTCCCACTTTTGAATTAGTTTAATAGAAACAAAATATTTTTTTACGGATTGTTTACAACTCCAATAAAAATTCTAAACTTCTCTAATTTTTCTTTATTTTGAGCTATTGTAAATAACGGGTGATTTTTTAAGAGGTTTAGAAGTTTTTTAAAAAAAAAACACAAAAAATTCGAAAAAATGAATGAAATATTTATTTGAATCGATAGTTTGAACCTTGCAATTTAATGTTTAAAGATAATTTCATGCAAATGTTGACCGCGGCTGCGTCTCAGGTAGCCCATCCGCTGAGTCCAATTTTGGCATACTCTTTCACACATATCGGCCGGTATCTCACGAATGAGTTCGTCAATCGAAGCGGGCTTGTCCCTATAGACATTAGCCTTGACATACCCCCACAAAAAATAATCTAATGGTGTCAAATCGCACGATCTAGGCGGCCAATTGACCGGCCCGAAACGTGAAATTAACTGTTCAGCAAACTCGCCTCGCAATTGCGCCATTGTTTCGCGTGCTGTGTGGCATGTGGCACCGTCTTGTTGAAACCACATATCATGCAAGTCAAGAACTTCCATTTCGGGCAAAAAAAAGTTTGTTATAGCGTTCACCATTGACAGTAACGCTGCGATTCGCATCATCTTTGAAGAAATATGGCCCAATAATGCCGCCGGCCCATAAACCGCACCAAACAGTGGCTTTTTCGGGATGCATTGGTAGCTGTTGCAATGCTTCTGGCTGATCTTCACTCCAAATGCGGCAATTTTGCTTATTTACGTACCCATTCAACCAAAAATGAGCCTCATCGCTGAACACAATTTTTCGATAAAAAAGCGGATCCTCGGCCAGCTTTCCAAGAGCCCATTCACCAAAAATTCGGCGTTGTGGTAGGTCGGCTGGCTTTAGTTCTTTCACCAGCTGTATCTTAAAAGGCTTTACGCCCAAATCCTTCCGCAAAATTTTCCACGTAGTGCTGTAACAAAGGCCTAACTGCTGGGAACGGCGCCGAATCGACATTTCGCGGTCTTCTGTCAGACTAGCTGATACGGCCGCAATATTTTCTTCACTACGCACAGTACGTAAACGTGTTGGTGGTTTAATGTCCAACAAAGTAAATTTGGTGCGAAATTTGGTCACAATCTTCCGAATAGACTGCTCAGAAGGTCGAGAATGCCGATCATAAAATGGAAGCAGCGCGCGATGAACATTTCGAACCGAGCACGAATTTTGATAGTAAAATTCAATAATTTGCAAGCGTTGTTCATTTGTAAGACGATCCATGGTTAAATTGCAAACCAAACTGAAGCTGTTTGACAGTGACGCAAGTTACTAAACACACGTCAGCTGTCAAAACCAGTGTTGCCAAAACCAAACCAGCTAAAAAATCACCCGTTATATCAGCTATTTGTAGTTCAGAAGGAACATAATTAATTGTAAAGTCACCTCGATCATATCTTTTACGTATGAAATGATAGCCCACATCTATGTGTTTTGTGCGCTTGTGAAATTCCGGATTTTTAACGAGCCGTATCGCTTCTTGGTTATCCATATTTAATTCGGTCAGACAAACATTAGCAGGTATCAATTCCGAAAAAAGCCGCTGAAGCCACACCATCTCCTTCACAGCTTGAGATGCCGCCACATACTCGGACTCAGTGGTTGACAACGAGACACATTTCTGCCTCTGTGACGACCAGGAAACGGGTCCATTTCCGATTGTAAAGACGAAACCAGAAGTAGATCTTCTCGTCTCTGGGTCGCAAGCATAATCAGCATCACTAAAACAAACCACCAAATTTAAATCATCACTTTTTTGAAACAATATACCCATTTCTCTGGTGCCTCTGATGTACTTCAGGATTCTTTTAACTGCATTAACGTTAAACTGGTTAGTTGAATCTAAATATCGAGATACCACCCCTACTGCAAAAGAGATATCTGGCCGATTAGCAACTGCTAAGTACATTAGACATCCTACTGCCTCCCTGTACGGAAACTGCACATCTTTTGATGATAAAAATTCTGTAATCGAAATTTGTTCAGCCGGAGTTGATACTGGCTTACAGCAATCCATTTTGAATCTTTTTAAAACTCGATCTGCATAAAATGCCTGACTGACGTAAATGCCACCATTCAACATCCGTGTCAATTCCATACCAAGAAACCACTTGGCATCCAAAAATGTTATTTCAAATTGAGTCTGAAGATATTTTACCAATCTCATACCATCCTCTTTTTCTTTTGCAGCGATTAGCCCATCATCGATGTAGATTGTAAGTATGAGCCGCCTTTCGACATCGTTTCCAATAAAAACACATGGGTCCATTTCGCTAACCCTTAAGTTGAACTCCATCAAAACTTTCTTAAATTTGAAGTTTCAGCAACGGGACGCTTGCTTTAAGCCATATAGACTTTTGAGTAGCCAGAACCATCATCAAACCCTATAGGTTGACGCATATATAGATTTCCTCGTCTAAATCTCCATTCAAAAAAGCCGTCTTCACATCAAATTGAGTTAGCGACTAACCTTCCGTAGCTGATATTGCAAGTATCGTACGTATGGAAGTAAATTTTTCCACTGGACTAAATGTCTCGAAATAATCTACTCCATGTTCCTGCTTAAAACCACGAATCACCAACCTGGCTTTGTATTTTCGTTTTCCATGCACATCTAAATTCTTCAATTTAAAAATCCACTTGTTGTCGATAACTAAGTCCCAAGTGCGATTTTTAAGCAAACTATTCATTTCATTTGACATTGCTTGTTTCCAATGATTTGCATCTTCACATGCAATTGCTTCACTGTAGCTTATTGGTTCACATTGTACACGATAAGAATGCTTTTCTGCATAGTGGAACATGCCTGAGCCAACTATATTCCTTCCACTACGCAGTCGATTTCTCCATGAAACCTGTCCATCATCGCTTAGGTCATCATTAATTTCACCATCTACATTTTCAATCTCGTCTTCCGATGCGAAAACATTCTCTCCTGCGTTATTTTGTTGATCATCAGCTTCATTTACATCTTGACTAAGCTTTTCAATGTTTTTCGAAGTAGACAAACTCCCATGCAAATTATCATGCAAATCATCATGCAAATTATCATGTAAGTCTTCATGCAAACAATTATTGTTCGTCTCAGGTTCCTGTGATGGAAATGCAGCAGCTTTTTGCAAGTCGTTTGAATGTATGTTTTCTTGGTCTGGATGTTCGTTTTCCCTAAAGGTAACATCTCTGGCAATCTCGACTTTTCTCGACGACGGTATCCAAATTCGAAAGCCCTTAGTGTTTTCCGCATAACCCATAAATATGCCTTCTTCAGTCTTTTTATCAAAATTTCTACGTTTCTGCTTCGGTATATGCACAAACGCCGCAATGCCAAATACTTTTAAATCTGCAAATTTACACTGATTGCCCCACCATAGCTCGTAGGGAGTTTTTCCTTTCATAGGGCTAAAAAAAACTGCAGTGTTAACTACTTCCGCCCAGAATTTTTTAGATAAATCTCGACCACATAGCATCGTTCTAGCAGCGTCAACAATGGTCCGATTCTCTCGCTCAACTTTACCATTTTGCTCCGGAGTGTAAGGCACAGTTGTTTGGTGACGTACAGAATGCCTGTCTAAAAGTTATTTTACAGCTTCGTTGACGAATTCCGTCCCATTATCTGTACGAGGAGTTCTTACAGCATTTCTGCGATCGTAAATAGTCTTCTTAAAAACTGTTCAATGCATCTACATACTCCCGACTTATGTTTCAAAAAATACACCACCTTGTTCCTTGAAAAGTGGTCTTTAAATAATAAAAAATATTTGGAACCACCAATTGAAGTCTCCTCCATTGGTCCACATACGTCCGCATGTACCAATTCTTCAGGTTGAGATGCGTGAAAACCTCTTTGCGGAAAGGGTAACCTGTGCTATTTACCATAGAGACATGTGTCACAAGAGAAATCATGGACGTCCTTGAAACCGATGCCTTCATTTTTAAGATGTTTTCGTACGTGCACTATATTCTGGTGAGCCATCCTTTCATGCCATACTTTAATTGGTAATACATGCCCCGAAATATTTTCAACTTTCAATGTCGGCATTTGCACTTTGAAGTTCATTTTAAAGAGCTGTTCCGGACGATCTCCAACTGCTACCAGAGTACCATTCTTTTTTTGCGAATTTACACTTCAAACTATCAGATATAAAAGCAAGTCCCTTATCTAAAGCGCGAATCTGCGAGAACAAATTTGTCGAAATTTTAGGTACATACAGAACATTAGGCAAGTGCTTTTCTATCCACTCATTTCCATTAGATGCTAAAATATTAATATCGCCAATACCCTGTGCAAAAATCTTATCTCCACTCGCGATTAATATACCAACTGGATCGATAAAATTTCTATACCGCACAAACCATTCTCGTTGGTAAGTCATGTGGTCACTAGCTCCAGAATCCAAGTACCAATTATCACTTACTTTTCCATCGCTAGCCATTAACGTATTAACATTGAAGTGAACTCCCTCTTGATTTTCACTTGCACTTCCAGTCCACCTTCTATCATCTTCACTAGACGATGTAGTATGCCCTCTTTCCTCCTTACTTGCACTTCCAGTCCACTTTTCGACAACATTGCAAATTAGAGCACCCCCCTTCGTACTTCACCTTTACTTCCAGTCTACTTCTTTCGATCAGCTCCGAAATTCTTCTTTTGGCAGTCTCTTTTCAAATGTCCATGCTCATTACATGCAAAACATTTTCAAGGCTTAGAAAAAGACTTCTGATTTTATTTTCGCGCTCTTTGCTTTGCTACTAGAGCAACTGATGTACTTGCCAAATGCGGATACATGCGTGTTTCTTCCATAACGAGTCGTGACATCAAGTTTTCAAGAGTTTGCTGATCTTTTGTTGTGGATTCCCATGCACAGAAAAAGTGTTTGTAATGCTCTGGGAGAGTCATTAAAACCTTTGCTCCATGCTGAAATGTCCTCACCTATATCTCTCAATTGCCTAACGATATTCTGCAACTTTGATATATGAGTAGCAACATCGTCGTCTGGGTCTTTTTCGAAGCTATAAAAACGCTGCAGCAACAAATGAATACTTGCCTTTGAAGTCTGCTCATATATCGATATTAATTTTAGCCACATTTCTCCCGCTGTTTGACAGTTTACAATGTGTCGAAGAGGAGTTGAACCAATGCTGGTTGCAATTATTTGTCAATTTTAAACATTTCACTGTCCATTTTAACCGATTTCCGTTTTATTTTTCTAATCAAAGTCAAACAAGGTTTCCCAATTAACACCGCGTACCAAAAATAAAAAAATGCGTAATGCCCTTTATTTAACCTTTTACTTTCCCGCGTGATCTGGGCTCGTAACCTTTTAAGAAGTACTTAGAAGTTAAAACGCCCGAGCTCGATAATGTACAAAGTGCAACTGCTTAATTAAAGAGATCAAATTCAAGCTTAAGTCTACGTGAACAATTTTCAGTGAGAGTATTGCCAGATTTAACAATTCAAATACAATTATTCATTATTTTCAACAACAACCAACATGCCTTCCCAATTAGCCCAATCTTTAGTTAACTGCCTCCATTCGCACACTTCAAATTGGTTGAGGTCAGTTTCAACTTTTGGGCGCCACTTAAGGTGAGGTTTTCCTTTACTGCGTTTGACATTTGGCTGGGAATCAAAGGCTCTGCGAGCTATAGTATTGGTGTCCATTCGTTCTACACGTCCTAGCCATCTTAAACGTTCAATGCGGAGTTTTTTGACCAGGGGTATATCGCTGCACAGCTCGTTTAGCTGGTGGTTAAATCTTAGTCTCCATAGCCAGTCAAAGCAAACAGGACCCAACATTTTTAGAAGAATGGATTTCTGGTCCATGGATTTCAGGACTGGAATGATCAGGGCCTTATGATCCTATATAAGACCCTGATTATCCCAGTCCTGCTCTGCAGCGTTGAACCATTTACCGCATCAGAAGCGGATGAAGTTGGAAGTTCGAGTGAGGGCTTTACTACCAAATTGCCTTCTTAGCCCGAAGAAACAGCGTAATTCTTCGTTTAATTTCAGACGAAATGTTGTTGTCTGAGTTTATAGCGAAGCTGAGGTAGACAAAGTTCCGCACTACCTCAAAGTTCTATCTTTCTGTCCAATTCGTTGATGTTCTGTGTCCTTTCGGGTATACTTGGTTTTTCTCCTTATTTCCTGCTACACTGCTGCTCCTTTCTCTATGCTAGCAAACGTGGATCTGAACATCACGGACCGATCAATGATATCAATACCGTCGGCGTTTGCTAGTAGTTGCGCCGATATATTGAAGATTGTGCCCCCGGCCAATCCTCTCAAGAATTAGATTAAAGAAGTCGCACGACAGTGCGTCGACTTACCTAAATCCTATTTTTTGGTATCGAATGTGTTTCTCAGAATCGCTAGCTGAGTCGATTTAGCCATGTCTGTCCGTCCGTCCGAACGTCACCAGTTTTTGGGCCTTAAATTTTGAGCTAGAAGGATGAAATTTGGTACACGTGCTCTTTGTTGCTCCCAGCAGAACAAGTGTAAACATTTTTAAAATCCGCCCACTGTTACGACCCCTTTTTAGAAAAACGTATTTTTTTTGCCAAACCATCAGGAATTTTGAAAATGTTTCTTAAAAACATAGTAAGACAATCTGAATATCTATATTTCGGTTATATAAAGTTTTTTGCAACGCCCACTTTTTGGGGGGCGTTTTTCATAAAAAAACCTTTTTCGGTCAAATTTTAATTTTTTTTTTAAAAACTTTTGATGCAGAATCATTACTTACTTACTTAAGTGACCTCAACCAACATGCCTCTCCAATTAGCCCGGTCCTTAGTTAACTGCCTCCAGTTGCGCACTCCAAGATGGTTGAGGTCGGTTTCTACTTGTGCGCGCCACTTAAGGCGAGGTCTTTCTCTACGGCGTCCGACGTCTGGCTGGGAATCGAAGATTCTGCGAGCCATTCGTCCATGTGTCCACTCGTTCGACATGTCCTAGCCATCTTAAACGTCCAATGCGGAGTTTTTTTGACCAGGGGTATGTCGCTGTACAGCTCGTGTAGTTCGTTGTTGAATCTTCGTCTCCATAGCCCGTCAATGCAAACGGGAATCGACCAAGGATTTCTTCATCCGCTTTTGATACGGTCCATGCTTCAGCGCCGTAGAGCAGGACTGGGATGATTAGGGTCTTATATAGGATCTCCTTAGTAGTTCGAGTGAGGGCTTTACTTCTAAATTGCCTTCTTAGCCCGAAGAAACAGCGGTTGGCAAGAGTAATTCTTCGTTTAATTTCTGATGAGATGTTGTTGTCAGAGTTAATAGCGGAGCCGAGGTAGTCCCATACTACCTCAAAGCTATATCTGTCAATGGTGACGTTCTGTCCAATTCGTCGATGTTATGTGTCCTTTCGTGTTGACAGCATATACTTGGTCTTACCCTCATTTACTGCCCATTTTTGCAGCTTCCTTCTCTATAATAGCAAACGTGGCTATGACATCCCATTGAGTGCGACCAATCCAAGAATGAGATTAAAGAAGTTACATGACAGTGCATCGACTCGCCTAAATCCTTTTTTGGTATCGAATGTGTGGGTGAGGTCATTTCCGATGATGGAGCAGCGAGAATTCTCCATCATCATCCTGCACAGACGGACGAGTTTGGGCGGTATACCAAAACTAGACATGGCTCTGTATAGTTCGTCTCTATAAATGCTGTCGTATGCGGCTTTGAAATCGATAAATAGGTGGTGGGAATCGATTTGGACTTCTTGAGCTTTTTCCAGGATCTGCCGAAGTGTGAAAATTTGATCGGTTGTGGACTCTCCTGGCCTAACCACACTGATAAGATCCGATCAGGTTATTGGTAAACGGTTTCAGGCGTTCACATATTACGGCAGATAGGATCTTATAAGCGATGTTGAGTAGACTTATGCCTCTTTAGTTGGCGCAGTTCAGAGGGTCTCCTTTTTAGTGGATCAGGCAAACGATGCTGAGGTTCCATTCTTCAGGCATGCTTTCAACCGACCAGATTTGGCTTATGGGTTGGTGGATGTTAGTTACCAAGTCATTTCCGCCAGCTTTATAAAGCTCAGCGGGAAGGCCGTCATTTTCGGGGGCCTTATTAACCTTGGGTTTAGATATTGCTATCCTCACTTCACTTAGGTCAGGTGGTTGGCAGTTTTCGCTGTCGTTGCCAATATTAAATTTTTCGTTCTGCCTGACAGCGGAATGTTGTTCGTCATCGCCGTTTAACAGTCTGCAGAAGTGGTTCTTGGCTGATCTAATGGCTTGTTGGCCTCAGCATCGACTGTGTCTCAACTTTTTTCTTTTTTCTGAAAAGCCGATGTTCTTCCCTTCTTCTTTGCCTATATGGCAGCTATCGTCTTCACCTGCAGCTTAGCCTTGTAGGCCTCGTTCTTGGCTACGAGCATCTGTCGGCATTCCTCATCAAACCAAAGGTTTGTTGCTGGTGGGTGGGAGAAACCTAGAACATCAGTTGCGGCTGATCTAATGGCTTGTTGGCATCGTTGCCATTGTTCTTCGACATTAGATGCTGGTGGTATGTTGTGAGTCGAGAGGTTGAGGGAAACGCGTTGCGCGAAGGTCTTGGCGGTCTCTGGCGATTGCAGTCTTTCGACATTAAATTTTTTCACAGTATTCTGGTTTTTTGTGGCGTGGTGGATATCCGCATCCTTACCTTGGCTTCAACAAGGTAGTGGTCCGAGTCGATGTTGGCCCCTCGGAATGTTCGGACATCCAAAATACTGGATGCGTGTCTCTTGTCTATCGCAATGTGATCAATTTGGTTGACTGTTCGTTGATCTGGAGACCGCCATGTCCCCTTATGGATATCGAGGTGAGGAAACCGTGTGCTGGCTATAGTGGCATTTCATTTCGCAGAGAAGTCAATTAGCCTAAGTCTGTTACCAGACGTGTTGTCGTGTAGGCTATATTATCCGACATTACTTCTAAAGATGTCTTCTCTTCCTTCCTTTGCGTTAAAATCTCCCTGCACGATTTTAACATCGTACTTTGGTAGTCGCTCATAGGTTTTGTCGAGGAGCTCGTAGAAGCAATCCTTTGTTATATCATCCTTTTCCTCCGTCGGAGCCTGAGCGCATATAAGGCTTATGTTGGCGAATTTTGCCTTGATGCGGATTGTTACAATGCGTTCGCTTATGTCTTGAAAACATAAGACTTCTTGCCTTAGTCTGGCACCTTTAACAAATCCGCATCCAAATAGTTGCTGTTTCTGCTCACTATAACACGGCCCATAGTAGATGTCACAGTTTTTCATCCTCTTTTTGTCCGGCCCATCCCATCGTATTTCCTGGATGGCAGAAATGTCTGCTTTGTAGCAGTTTAGGGCTTCCGCTAGTTGTTTGCCTGCACCTCTCCTGATTAATGTTCTCACATTCCAGGTGCAGATACGAACGTCGTTGTCCTTTTTTCGTTTAGCATGGTCGTCAACAATAATATCAGTCCTTTCCGAGGCATTAGTTGGTTCGTAACATAAGCTTTTTCCGTGAATGGGTAGTTATCCCAAAGCACAACCCCCAACCTGGAGGGCCAGGCCCTTGTTTTGACCCTAGGACAGCGGGCCGGAAAAAATCCCGATGTCAGTAGCCCATTTTGGGTAATGAGCGCTGCCGTTGACCCATTGAGGGCTCTCCCACTAAGGCACTCTACTTACTTACTTAAGTGGCGCTACAGTCCGGAATGAACCTGGGCCTCAACCAACATGTCTCTCCAATTAGCCCGGTCCTTAGCTAACTGCCTCCAGTTGCGCACTCCAAGTTGGTTGAGGTCGGTTTCCACTTGTGCGCGCCACTTAAGGCGAGGTCTTCCTCTACTGCGTCCGACGTCTGGCTGGGAATCGAAGACTCTGCGAGCCGGAGTATTGGTGTCCATTCGTTCTACATGTCCTAGCCATCTTAAACGTCCAATGCGGAGTTTTTTGACCAGGGGCATGTCGCTGTACAGCTCGTATAGTTCTTGGTTGAATCTTCGTCTCCATAGCCCGTCAACGCAAACGGGACCGAAGATTTTTCGAAGAATTTTCCTCTCGAATCTACCAAGGATTTCTTCATCCGCTTTTGATACGGTCCATGCTTCAGCGCCGTAGAGCAGGACTGGGATGATCAGGGTCTTATATAGGATCTCCTTAGTAGTTCGAGTGAGGGCTTTACTACTAAATTGCCTTCTTAGCCCGAAGAAACAGCGGTTGGCAAGAGTAATTCTTCGTTTAATTTCTGACGAGATGTTGTTGTCAGAGTTAATAGCGGAGCCGAGGTAGACAAAGTCCCGTACTACCTCAAAGTTATATCTGTCAATGGTGACGTTCTGTCCAATTCGTCGATGTTGTGTGTCCTTTCGTGTTGACAGCATATACTTAGTCTTACCCTCATTTACTGCTAAACCCATTTTCGCCGCTTCCTTCTCTATACTAGCAAACGTGGCTATGACATCACGTTGAGTCCTACCGATGATGTCAATATCGTCAGCGTATGCTAGTAGTTGCACCGACTTTTGGAAAATTGTGCCTCTGGTGTTGGCTTTGGAGTTTTGCACAATTCTCTCAAGAATCAGATTAAAGAAGTCACATGACAGCGCATCGCCTTGCCTAAATCCTTTTTTGGTATCGAATGTGTCGGTGAGGTCGTTTCCGACCCTGATGGAGCAGCGAGAATTCTCCATCGTCATCCTACACAAACGGACGAGTTTGGGCGGTATACCAAAACTAGACATGGCTCTGTACAGTTCGTCTCTATAAATGCTGTCATATGCGGCTTTGAAATCGATGAATAGGTGGTGGGTATCGATTTGGACTTCTTGAGTTTTTTCCAGGATCTGCCGAAGTGTGAAAATTTGATCGGTTGTGGACTTTCCTGGCCTAAAACCACACTGATAAGGGCCAATCAGGTTGTTGGTAAACGGTTTCAGGCGTTCACATATTACGGCAGATAGGATCTTGTAGGCGATGTTGAGGAGACTTATGCCTCTGTAGTTGGCGCAGTTCAGAGGGTCTCCTTTTTTGTGGATCGGGCAAACGATGCTGAGGTTCCATTCTTCAGGCATATTTTCATCCGACCAGATTTGGCTTATGAGTTGGTGGATGTTACTTACCAAGTCATCTCCGCCGGCCTTATAGAGCTCAGCGGGAAGGCCGTCATTTCCGGCAGCCTTGTTAAGCTTGAGTTTAGATATTGCTATCCTCACTTCACTCAGGTCGGGTGGTTGGCAGTTTTCGCTGTCGTTGCCAATATTGAATGGTTCGTTCTGCCTGACAGCGGAATGTTGTTCGTCATCGCCGTTTAACAGTCTGCAGAAGTGGTTCTTCCATATCCTCAGCATCGACTGTGTCTCAACTACAATATTTCCTTGTTCATCTCGACAGGATTCTGTTCGAGCCTTGTATCCTTGGCTTTGACGTTTTACACTTTGGTAAAACTTGCGAACATCCTTCCTGGAGTGGCACCTCTCTATATCCTCGATCGCGCGCTTTTCTTGCTCTTTTTTCTTCTTTCTGAAAAGCCGATGTTCTTCCTTTCTTCTCTGCCTATAGAGCTCAATGACAGCTCTCGTCTTCACCTGCAGCTTAGCCTTGTAGGCCTCGTTCTTGGCTGCGAGCATCTGTCGGCATTCCTTATCAAACCAGGGGTTTCTTGCTGGTGGGCGCGAGAAACCTAGCACATCAGTTGCGGCTGATCTAATGGCCTGTTGGCATCGTTGCCATTGCTCTTCGACATTCGATGCTGGTGGTATGGTGTTAATCGAGAGGTTAAGGGATACGCGTTGTGCGAAGGTCTTGGCGGTCTCTTGCGATTGCAGTCTTCCGACATTAAATTTTTTTACAGTATTTCTGGATTGTTGTGGCGTGGTGGATATCCGCATTCTTACCTTGGCTGCTACAAGGTAGTGATCCGAGTCGATGTTAGCTCCTCGGAATGTTCGGACATCCAAAATACTGGATGCGTGCCTCTTATCTATCGCAATGTGATCAATTTGGTTGACCGTTCGTTGATCTGGAGACCGCCATGTCCCCTTATGGATATCGAGGTGAGGAAACCGTGTGCTGGCTATAGTGGCATTTCGTTCCGTAGCGAAATCAATTAGCCTAAGTCCGTTACCAGACGTGTTGTCGTGTAGGCTATGTTTTCCGACAATACTTCTAAAGATGTCTTCTCTTCCTACCTTTGCGTTAAAATCTCCCAGCACGATTTTAACATCGTACTTCGGTAGTCGCTCATAGGTTTTGTCGAGGAGCTCGTAGAAGCAATCCTTAGCTATATCATCTTTTTCTTCCGTCGGAGCGTGAGCGCATATAAGGCTTATGTTGGCGAATTTGGCCTTGATGCGGATTGTTACTATGCGTTCGCTAATGTCTTGGAAACATAAGACTTCTTGCCTAAGTCTGGCACTTATAACAAATCCGCATCCGAATAGTCGCTGTTTCTGCTCACTATAACACGGTCCGTAGTATATGTCACAGTTTTTCATCCTCTTTTTGCCCGGCCCATCCCATCGTATTTCCTGGATGGCAGTAATGTCTGCTTTGTAGCAGTTTAGGGCTTCCGCTAGTTGTTCGCCTGCACCTCTCCTGTTTAATGTTCTCACATTCCAGGTGCAGATACGAACGTCGTTGTCCTTTTTTCGTTTAGCAGGGTCGTCAACAATAAAATCCGTCCTTTCCGAGGCTATTGGTTGCTTCGTAACCATGTTTTTTTTCTGTGGGTGGGTAGTTAGCCCAAAGCACAACCCCCAACCTGGAGGGCCAGTTCCAATTTATTAGATACCCCTAGGACACGGGGCCATCAGTATCCACTACGGGATTGAGCGCTGCCGTTGGCCTTTCGGTTCATCCGCCACCATCTCTGTTCAAGGGGCCTGACTAACCCTTGAAATTCCTAGACAACCTGTTGTCCGAATATGTCAGAGCAGCTCATCTAGGTTCGCCTGGGACAGCAGGCCGGGTATTCATCCGTGCCATTCTCCAGGGTGTTTATAGTGTTGCTGTTTTTCGTCGTGTTATCAACACTCGCACTTATCGTTTAGCAAGTCAAATCCGGTTGGATGAGACCAGTACCCGATGGTTACCACTTGGAGGTAGAGATAAGCACATTTGATGTGTAGTCAGAGTTGCAACACTGGGCATTGCCAAGTTAACGCCAATCAGAGTCTACCCTCGTTCTACAGCACCCAACCATCACTAAGGCACTCTGAAGCATTTAATTTCTCAGACGGAAAAAATTGTTGCCTGTCATTGTTGCTGATTATTGTAACAGGAGAACCGCTGTCAATTTCGAAACCTAGGATAGAATTATTAACATTTAGTTCAATAAAAAGTTTATTTCTTAAATTAAATGATTCTTCAACTGATGTGTAGGTAGAGTTACAACGACTGGGCACCGCCATGTTAACGCCAATCAGAGTTTGCCCTCATTCTACAACATTCAACCATTTAAAATTCTTGAGTGCCATAAACTCTCTAAGAAAGACTGAAATAGGAAATCGTAACCCATTGTCCCCGCCATATCTACCTGAAGGACAACTAATTTCCTTTTCTCTTAAATCCATTGCCAAGAAAAAAAATAGCTCCCTCCATTCCGTTCAAGCCCTCCATTGGTCTGGCAACATTTCCTTAACTTGTCAACACGTTCCGGTGGCCATGAACGCACCTACACCCTCAAGTACACCTCATTACGTTCCAGTTTTATTGCAGCACGGCTTTGTTTGCCAAATAAAGCACACATGCCGTGTCACCACCGCCGCCATAAAGTCCTTAATATATTTTAATTGCGAAGAATTTAAATTAATTTAAGCACAATGTTGCAATAAACATAAAAATCACACCCGCAAGTCCATACACGAAATCCTTGTTTTTTTTTTTTGGCTTTTGGGTGTTAAGTGTTGATGTTAATTAAAATTGAATTATAATTTCGCTTCGCACTCGCCAAGCAGCAAACAAAAATAAACACATTTCGGCGAAATTTGTAACAAAAAAAAAATACAAAAAAACTGTAATTTACGATTCGCTGCAAACATGTTTATAAATAAAGTTCCATCCAACAAAAGATCGTGCTTCTGGCCTGTTTAGCCTTATGGCGCGTATGTGGTATTTTTAAGTTTAAGTGGGGGGGTCTAGGGTATTTAAAATTGGCCACAGAAATATTCTCGTGCAACCGATTTGGGTGGCCGAATCGAGGGACGACGCCAACCAGAATCGGGGATATTCGATTCCGTGGGAACGGATTCACGGGGGCGAATTGATAAATGTCGGAGCGCTTCGCTTTGAAGTGGATTATCACATCAACATGATGTTGAACGTAATTATCCCGTGTAATTGGCTGTGATGATGTTGCCATTTGCCTATAAGCGACGGGTTGTATAGATATCCTGCGTGTGGATGGGTGCAATGTGGACTGGATTGGTTTTGTAGTTGAACAGATGGGGGAGATAGGCTGTTGGGAAAGCGCCAGAATCATATTGTATTCGTTAATCCGAAAATGACATTTCAGCCATCTGAATATTTTTTTTATTGGTACAAGGCGTGTTGGACATACACTGCGAGTCATAAGATTAGAAGCAGGTATTGTTGAGAAGTAAAATGGATGTTTTTACAGTTACACGATGGATTAGAAAAAAACGAATATGGCAAATGATAGAACATTTTGTAAGCAACAAAATATGAATTAAGTGTAGAGGAGAGATTTAGCTAACGGAACTTTGAAGACAAATTGTAAATTGAGTAATAAATACGCGGAAATAAATCGGGGGTGAAAATAAAATGCAGTTATTTATATTTTAGTATTCATATTAGCTTTTATTAAATATTTAGTAATGTGTGCTGCCATCAGCCTCTCAAATAACTTTGAAAATTCTATCTTTTAAGGATTTTTACAGCGATTCCAAGTAGTCCAGTGAAATCTCACTCCAGGCTAATTTGACAGCATGAAATAGCGTTTCCTTGTCATCGTATTGCTTCCCTTCCTCATATACCTTACGGTATATGGCTTGGACTTTTTCTTACCCACTATGGTCGCCTTTTTTAGGTTTAGTTTCAATTGGGGTATTTATTGGTATTTATCCCCAAACCAGGCAAACCAATAGAACTACCTAAATCTTACCGTCCAATAAGCTTAACATCGTTTTTCCTGAAAACAATGGAAAGAATACTAGACGTACACATTAGAGAGTGCTTGAATGAAAGCACTCCTCTGCACCCATGTCAATTCGCCTACCAAAAAGGTAAATCCACGGAAGGAGCACTTCTAAGTTTAACATCACAGATAAAAAGTGCATAGGAAAACAAAGAAGTAGCTTTATGTGCCTTCCTAGACATAGAGGGTGCTTTTGACAACACTGGATATGAACCCATATCAAATGCTTTGACTCATAGAAGAGTAGATCACCCCACCATAAAATGGATCAAAGCGATGCTTGAAAGTCGGAAAATAACTGCTTCATCAGCACTGACCTCAGTATCAGTAACAGAACAGCCGTTAAAGGCTGCCCTCAGGGAGGAGTACTCTCACCCCTACTATGGTCTCTGGTAATCGATAACCTACTTCAAGACCTAAGTAATGCAGGTTTCAATATAATTGGATACGCCGATGACCTAGTCATCATAATAAAGGGCAAAGAACCAAACGAGGTTACAACACGTTTGCAAAACTCCCTTAAGATAACTGGTGTAATAAAAAAAGTCTCTCTATAAACCCCAGCAAGGCTATCATCGTCCCTTTTACAAAAAGGAGAAAATTAAGTCTTAACCCAAATTTCAATCAATGATACATACATTGAGTATTCCAACGAAGTAAAATATCTTGGAGTGATCCTCGACAAAAAACTAAGCTGGAACTCCCACATTAACAACAAAATTCAAAAAGCAACCAAAGCTTTCTGGGCTTGCCGAAGCATGTATGGTAAAACCTGGGGAATCTCTCCAAAGACCACACACTAGATCTACACGGTCATGGTCAGGCCCATTATAACATAGTATGGTGGAACAAAGTCACCCAAAAACCAACTTTAAATAAATTAAACCAGGTACAACGGCTTGCCTGTCTGGGCATTACCGGAGCTATGCGTACCTGTCCCACAGCGGCTATAGAAGCCTTAATAAGACTAACGCCCCTCCACATATATAAAAAAGTGGCAATTCGCAGCTCAGCAAGTTTGACACAAGCGGAAGAATTAAACATTAGTGAACACCTGAAACTAATTGACCTTCTATCTGAACTTCCAGAACTTGACATGATCTGTGCGGTTACAGATCGCTTCCCAAAGACACAATGCTTCGACAAAAGATTCTCAACGGAGATCACAACCAGAGAAGCATGGTGAAGCAACAACCCACCAAACTGCCTAAACGGCCTAAAGTGGTATATGGATGGTTCTAAAATGGACTCAGGGGTAGGAGCTGGAGTACACAAATAGAAACCCTCAATACCTATGGGAAAAAGCCCAAGTGTATTCCAAGCTGAGCCCCATGCCATAAAAGAATGCGCAAACCTAATACACAACTCAGTTATTAAAGGCGCAAATATCCATATATTCACGGACAGTCAAGCAGCTATAAAAGCCCTTAGCTCACACATCATTGACTCCAAATCAGTACTACACTGCTTCAACTCCCTCCAAACACCCAGTTCCAGGAACAAAACCAAACTATGGTGGGTCCCCGGACATAAGGGAGTTGAAGGTAACGAAAAAGCTGATTAACTAGCCAGAAAAGGTTCGAAAACCCACTTCATTAGACCTGAACCCTTCTGTGCAATCCCAAATCAGCCATAAATCTGGTCATAAAAAACTGGGAACAAAACAAATGTGTTTCATACTGGGAAAAAATCCCAGGCCTAAGACAGGCCAAAATAGCTATTCAGCCCTTTAAAGCAGATGCCAATAAGATACTAAATCTTCGCAGGCACGATATCAAAAACTTAGTAGGCTACCTGACTGGTAATTACGGTCTGCGATATCACCTAAATAAAATGCATAAAGTCGACTCACCGGAGTGCAGACTACGTCTAGAAGAAGGCGAAACAGCCGAGCATATCATATGTGAATGCCCGGCCCTTTACGGTATGAGAAGGGAATCTTTCTTCAGGGAATTTTTAAGTCCCGAAGAACCGAGGAAATCTTCGGCTGAAAGTATTATCAGCTACATTAGGAAAGTAGAAGCGCTACTAACCTAAAAAACATCTGACGGCAAGCACAATAGATCTTTTAGGTCGATGTGTATATTACTGCTTAGGCAGGTCAGAATTTAAAAAAATAACAAAAAAAAAAGTGGCGCTAAAGTCCGGAAGGAACCTGGGCCTCAACCAACATACCTCTACAATTAGACTGGTACTTAGCTAACTGCCTCCAGTTGCGTACTCCACTTAAGGCGAGTTCTTCCTCTACTGCGTTTGACGTCTGACTGGGAGTTGAAGACTCTGTGAGCCGGGGTATTGGCATCCATTCGTTCTACATGTCCTAGCCATCTTAAACGTCCAATGCGGAGTTTTTTGACCAAGGATATGTCGCTGTACAGCTCGTATAGTTCGTGGTTAAATCTTCGTCTCCATAGCCCTTCGATCAAGGATTTCTTCATCCGCTTTTGATACGGTCCACGCTTCAGCGCCGTAGAGCAGGACTGGGATGATCAGGGTCTTATATAGGATCTCCTTAGTAGTTCGAGTAAGGGCTTTACTACAAAATTGCCTTCTTAGCCCGAAGAAACAGCGTCGATGTTGTGCGTCCTTTCGTGTTGACAGCATATACTTAGTCTTACCCTCATTTACTGCTAAACCCATTTTTGCCGCTTCCTTCTCTATACTAGCAAACGTGGCTATGACATCACGTTGAGTCCTACCAATGATGTCAATATCGTCGACGTATGCTAGTAGTTGCACCGATTTTTTGGAAAACTGTGCCTCTGGTGTTGGCTCGGGAGTTTTGCACAATCCTCTCAAGAATTAAATTGAAGAAGTCACATGACAGCGCATCGCCTTGCCTAAATCCTTTTTTGGTATCGAATGTGTCGGTGAGGTCGTTTCCGACCCTGATGGTGCAGCGAGAATTCTCCATCGTCATCCTAGACGAATGGACGAGTTTGGGCGGTATACCAAAACTAGACATGGCTCTGTATAATTCGTCTCTATAAATGCTGTTTTATGCGGCTCGATAAATGGGTGGTGGGTATCGATTTGGACTTCTTGGGTTTTTTCCAGGATCTGCCGAAGTGTAAAAATTTGATCGATTGTGGACTTCCCTGGCCTAAAACCACACTGATAATTACGTTCACATATTACGGCAGATAGAATCTTGCAAGCGATGTTGAGTAGACTTATGCCTCTGTAGTTGGGGCAGTTCAGAGGGTCTCCTTTATTGTGGATCGGGCAAACGATGCTGAGGTTCCATTCTTCAGGCATGCTTTCAACCGACCAGATTTGGCTTATGAGTTGGTGGATGTTGCTTACCAAGTCATCTCCGCCAGCTTTGTAAAGCTCAGCGGGAAGGCCGTCATTTCCGGCGGCCTTATTAGGCTTGAGTTTAGATATAGCTATCCTCACTTCACTTAGGTCGGGTGGTTGGCAGTTTTCGTCGTCATTGCCAATATTGAATGTTTCGTTCTACCTGACAGCGGAATGTTGATTTTAACATCGTACTTTGGTAGTCGCTCATAGGTTTTGTCAAAGAGGTCGTAGAAGCAATCCTTAGTTGTATCATAGTTTTCCTCCGTCGGGGCGTGAGCTTATATAAGGCTTCTGTTAGCGAATTTGGCTTTGATGCGAATTGTTACAATGCGTTCGCTCATGTCTTGGATACAAAAGCCTTCTTGCCTAACTCTGGCACTTATAAGAAATCCGCATCCAAATAGTCGCTGTTTCTGCTCACTATAACACGGTCCATAGTAGATGTCATAGTTTTTCATCCTCTTTTTACCCGGCCCATCTCATCGTATTTCCTGGATGGCAGTAATGTCTGCTTTGTAGCAGTTTAGGGCTTCCGCTAGTTGTTCGCCTGCACCTCTCCTGTTTAATGTTCTCACATTCCAGGTGCAGATACGAACGTCGTTGTCCTTTTTTCGTTTAGCATGGTCGTCAACAATAATATCAGTCCCTTCCGAGGCTATTGGTTGCTTCGTAACAATTTTTTCCATAGGTGGATAGTTAACTCAAAGCACAACCCCCAACCTGGAGGGCCAGGCCCTTGTTTTGACCCTAGGACAGCGGGCCGAAAGAAATACCGATGTCAGTAGCCCATTTTTGGGGTATGAGCGCTGCCGTTGACCCATTGAGGGCTCCTCCGCCACCAACTCTTTTCCAATACCCTGGCTCAGTATTGGAAATCCCTATAGACCTGGTGTTCAAATATGTCGAAGCAGCTCATATAGGGATTTCACTACCAGTTCGATCAAACTGGAACTGTAGGCGCCACCGTTGACTCCATCTAGGGAATTCCTCCGCTGCCGCCTGAGAGTGAGTGCCTTAGTGAGAGGACAGTCCTCCCCCCTCTCTCATTTGTTGCCACCAACGGCCTTCCACAGGGGTTCGATACCCCATCTCCAAGCGAGGTACTAGGCACCCACCAGTCACCAGCGTGGAGGTGAGAGTAGGAGTTGATAGTGAGAGGCTAGAGTGAGAACGCTTGTGTCCTCATATAATCGCATCACTATCCTTAAGCACCGGCTTTGGACTTTGGTATTTATTAAACATTTTTTTCAAATTATCATTCATTTGAGACACTTTTAAGTGTTCGGGGTCCCTGTTTCAAATCCCAAAAGTAAAAAATTTGACAACATGATCATACAACTGTCATGAGAATCAGCTTCATAAATTTCCGTTCAGGATAATCGTTAAATTGTCCAATTTTTTGTTGCAAAAATATAACTTCTCACCTACACAAATTAATTAAGAAGCTTTCTACGGAGCCTTAATGTCAGATAGATATTCAATTTCACAGGGTCATGGCCTACCTTCCATTTGGGTTACGAATTTCGACATCAATTGAACGCACATCGTTCCACTCAACAGATGGACTTATTACCATACCACTAGAGACACAAATACGAACTCTTTCACTTCCACTGATTAACTTTATTCCCAAGTACGTGTGTGTCTAAGCGTTTGCAACTCAGACCCGTGCTGAATTTTTACACTAACACAACTCCATTGAAGTCAACCAGTGTGTACCTGTATCCTTCTGTAAAACTATAAAATCACTTTCAACAAATTGTTTCTTTTCCACTTTGCAACGCAATTGCAATGCCGAAATGCAAATTTCTCTATCACGGAATGAATTTCCTCCATAAATCCTTTCTGCATGCTCCGAACATACTCCTTCTCCAGTTGCATTCAATTTTGCTTCACATTTCACATCCTTATCTGGGTTCTCCATAACGCGACCATTAAAAGCAACAAACTTTTCTAATTACTACTCGTACTCCCGCCAAAGCTATTCCTAGAATAGCCTGTAACCTTCCCCCTCCACTCAAACTCCAATCTCCAACACCAACCGACAACAAAACATACCTCTTCCCCCCTCCCCTCTGGTTGGGTAATCAATTTTTATAACTCGGTAAAGCTTGCATAAGTCTTGTGAATTTAAATTCTAAACCATTCACCCTGAGAGCTGGAAAATTATTACGAGAGATTGCTAATAAAGTTTGTTGCCACACAACTATCGTCGACCCCCACCACCCCACCGATTGTACACATTCCCCGATTCCAAAGGAAAGGTGAAATGGAAATGAATTTTTCGCATTCTTCGCATTCGCCTGACTAAAAATACACAAAACACACACATGCACCATACATCCGGATGTATACGAACTTCAAGACCAAGACCGAGCATAGCGATAGTTAATGAAATAATGCATCCATTAGATCGGAAAATATATCGTTTCCCCTCCCCCCGGTAGTCAGTTTGGAATTCTACACGATTGCATCGCTAAATGGTTTTTACGGGTGGCAGCCCCCCACCCCACCTATTCGGGGCAGCAATGATGTGCAACTAGGTCTCACGCAATCCACTCTTGCAATCCAATCGTTGTGCTGTACAAAAGACACACACAAACCCAACCGTGAACTGAGAAGAGGAAAAAAATTAAATAAATCACCGCGGGTGCACAATCCTTTCAAAAAAAAAGAAAAAAGGACGAAGGTCGCTTTGCTTTCGAATACTCTTCAGTTTGACCGCTTTGGACTGTGCCTAGCCAAAGGATGAGGCGGGGTTAACACTGCCGAAGGAAGGCTTCATTTATTTTTACATTTTGGCATTTGTTGAGATTTATGGTTTTTACTTCAGTTAGCGGAAAACGCGACTTAATATGAATTTTATGCAAAAAAGTGACTTCTTTGAGGAGTTTCATATAATTTTTGCAACAAAGATTTATCAAACAAAATTTTGTTTTTTTTTTCGTCTTTAGTTTCGGTGGATCTGGCCTTGAGGTTAGGGGAGAATAAAACCCATTTTATTGGATGTTTTTACGTGTTTTTGCCTAGATTACTATCTTAACCTTTGTAAGGGTAGATTTGTATGTGTTCAGGAGCTAGGAAGCTATGAAATGTTATGTCCATGAGTTGTGGAAAAATGTTTTATTACCCCGAAGGCTATATAGATATTTTTTTTAAATGTTTCAGATGGTCGAACGGGGACATAAATCCTGTGACATATAGGTCTCGGATTTTGACAAATACTTGCGTAGTTCATAGGACTGCAATAAAAATCCAATTTAGAGTTGGTGCCTAATATTTTCAAAGTTTCCGGTGTAATAAAACGAAAATAGTTTCTGCGACTTTTATGTGGCCGGGTTAAGTGCCGTGTTAGTGCGCCTAACATGTAGATAGGTTACGACTTTTAATGACGCTTTACACTTTGGGATATTTTAATGCGAGGAGGACGGTTTTATGTGAATGCCCATTTAAATGGACTAACTATGGACAGGATAAGATGTTAACAGAGGAATTTGTTTTGACACTATAGAGGATCTACAAATCTGAGCTTAAGACTCAGCAGGAGGGCGAAAAGAGGTCAATGGATCGACCTTCTTATTATTTGTTAAAGATCGAGTTATGATCTTTAGAAGTCCTCGAACATACTGTAATACCGTCCCTCATGACATCGGTACACATACATGAAAGCCTTAAGCAACATGCCTCTCCAGTAAGTCCGGTTCTTACCTAACTCCACGTTGGTTGAGGTCGGTTTCTACTTGTGCGCGCCACTTAAGGCGAGGTCTTCCTGTACTGCGTAGGACTTCTGGCTGGGAATCGAAGACTCTGCGAGCCGGAGTATTGGTGTGCGTTCGTTCTACATGTCCTAACCATCTTAAACGTCCTATGCGGAGTTTTTTTTGACCAGGGGTCCGTCACTGTACAGCTCGTATAGTTCGTGGTTGAATCTTCGTCTCCATAGCCCGTCAACGCAATCGGGACCGAAGATTTTTCGAAGAATTTTTCTCTCGAATCGACCAAGGATTTCTTCATCCGCTTTTGATACAGTCCAGCTTCAGCGCAGGACTGGGATGATCAGGGTCTTATATAGGATAACCTTAGTAGTTCGTGTGAGGGATTTACTACGGAATTGCCATCATGGCCTGAAAAAACAGCGGTTAGCAAATGTAATTCTTCTTTTGACGAGATCTGACGAGATGTTGCTGTCAGAGTTAGTAGCGGAGCCGAGGTAGGCAAAGTCCCGTACTATCTCAAAGTTAAATCTGTCAATGTTGACGTTCTGTCTAATTTTTTGATGTTGTGTGTTGACAGCATATCCTCAATCTTACCCTTGTTTACTCCTAAACCCATTTTTGCCGCTTCCTTCTTTATACCAGCAAACGTGGCAATGACATCACGTTGAGTCCTACCAATGATGTCAATATCGTCGCCGTATGCTAGTAGTTGCACTGATTTTTGGAAAATTGTGCCTCTGGTGTTGGCTCGGGAGTTTTGCACAATCCTCTCAAGAATCAAATTGAAAAAGTCACATGACAGTGCATCGCCATGTCTAAATCCTTTTTTGGTATCGAATGTGTCAGTGAGGTCTTTTCAGATCCTGATGGAGTAGCGAGAATTCTACATTGTCATCCCACACAAACGGACGAGTTTGGGCGGTATACCAAAACTAGACATGACTCTGTACAGTCCGTCATTATAAAAGCTGTCGTATGCGGCTTTGAAATCGATAAATAGGTGGTGGGTATCGATTTGGACTTCTTGGGTTTTTTTTCCAGGATCTGCCGAAGTGTGAAAATTTGATCGATTGTGGACTTTCCTGGCCTCAAACCGCACTGATAAGGGCCGATCAGGTTGTTGGTAAACGGTTTCAGGCGTTCGCATATTACGGCAGATAGGAACTTGTAGGCGATGTTGAGGAGACTTATGCCTCTGCAGTTGGCGCAGTTCCGAGGTTTCCTTCTTTGTGGATCGAAAGATTAATATGACGTTTCATTCTTCAGGCATTCCTCAACCGACCAGATTTGGCTTATGAGTTGGTGAATGGTACTTACTAAGTCATCTCCACCAGCTTTATAAAGCTCAGCGGGAAGGCCGTCATTTCCGGCGGCCTTAATAAGCTTGAGTTTAGATATAGTTATCCCTCACTTCACTTAGGTCGGGTGGTTGGCAGTTTTCGCAGTCGTTGCCAATATTGAATGGTTCGTTCTGCCTGACAGCGGAATGTTGTTCGTCATCGCCGTTGAACAGTCTGCAGAAGTGGTTCTTCCATATCCTCAGCATCGACTGTGTCTCAACTACGATATTTCCTTGTTCATCTCGACAGGATTCTGTTCAAGCTTTGTATCCTTGACTTTGACGTTTTACACTTTGGTAAAACTTGCGAACCTCGTTCCTGGAGTTGCACCTCTCTATATCCTCGATCGCGCGCTTTTCTTGCTCTTTTTCTTCTTTTTCTGAAAAGCCAGTGTTCTTTCCTTCTTCTCTGCCTATAGAGCTCAATGGCAGCTCTTGTCTTCACCTGCAGCTTAGCCTTGTAGGCCTTGTTCTTGGCTGCGAGCATCTGTCTGAATTCCTTATCAAACCAGGGGTTTCCTGCTGATGGCCGCGAGAAACCTAGCACATCAGTTGCGGCTGAGCTAATGGCATCGTTGCCGTTGTTCTTCGACATTCGATGCTGGTGGTATGGTGTTAATCGAGAAGTTAAAGGACAGAAGGCCTTTGGGTCTCTTGGGGAGGCAATCTTCCAACATTAAAGATTTTCACAGTATTTCTGGTTTGTTGTAACGTGGTCGATATCCGCATTCTTACCTTGACTGCAGGAAGGTATTAGTCAATGTTTGTCCCTTACAAAGGTTTGGATATCTAAACATCTGGATGTTTGCCTTTTGTTTATCGCAATGTCATCAACCAAATGAACATTCCTTGATCCGGAGATCGCACTTTTCCCTTATGGATTTCGAGGTGATTAATCCGTGTGCTGTCTATAGTAGCATTTCGTTCCGCAACGATGTCAAAAGTCCGTAGCTAGGCGTGTGATCGTGAAGGAAAATATTGCCAAAGATGTCTTCCCTTCCTACCTTTACGTGAAAATCTCCCAACACGATAAGAACATCGTACTTCAGAAGTCGCTCATAAGTTTTGTCAAGGGGTTCGTAAAAGCAGTTCTTCGGTGTCGATCAACTACGATATTTCCGTCGACCGGAGAGAGCGAGAGTGCATATTAGGCTGTACTGGTAATTTCAGCCTAAATCCGGGTTGTTACAATGCGTTTGCTAATACTTTCAAAGCATACGACTTCTTACCTAAGTCTGGCACTTATAACTAATCCGCATCCGAATAGTCGCTGTTTCTTCTAACTGCAACACGGTTTTTAGAAGATGTCACAGTTTTTCATCCTCTTTTTAGCCGGCCCATTCCATCGTATTTCAAGGATGGCAGTAATTTCTGTTTTGTAGCAGCTTTGGGCTTCTCTTAGTTTTTCGCCTGCACCGGTCCTGTTTAAAGTTCTCCCATTCCAGGTGCAGATACGTACGTCGTTGTCCTTTTTTCGTTTATAGCAGGGTCTTCAACAATAAAATCAGTGCTCTCCAACTCTATTGGTTGCTTCGTAACAACGGTTTTAGTTATTAGCACAGCTCCCAACCTGGAGGGCCAGTTCCATTTTATTAGATACCCCTAGGACACGGGGCGATTTGTATCCACTACGGGATTGAGCGCTGCCGTTGGACTTTCGATTCATCCTTCACCTCATCTGTTTAGGGGTCCTGACTTAGCCTTGATATTCCCAAATGATATGTTATCACAATAATTCTGTTAAAAACATGTCTCGAATGAAAGACTTCTTATAATTCCAGTGCTTGCAATCATCATCTGCCAAAGACACAATGTGACATGCATACCGACCGCCTCAAAAGCGGTACCCCCTTTGAAATCATCAAAGCATGCATTTTTTGCACTACACTGCCCCCGGAGAGAAAAACACCACAAAGTCCAATTGAAACAAAAATAAAGAATTTCAGAAAGAACTGTGTCACCAAACGATTTTTTTTTTTTATTTTTTGTCTCTCAGATAAAAACCAAACAAAGATTCTTTTCATTTCTTTTCCAGAATAGACAACCACACAACAAAATGAATTGACGTCACATTCGATATGTTTCTTAAAATCTATCTCTCCTCTGAATTCGAGGACATATTCGTCTCAACTTCATATGACACTTTTATCCAATGACACACTCCATTAGATTTCATAAACGCACACACAAATAATTCAGAGTCGGTCGGTCGGCTCTTTAAGGACATCCTCTTCGATACCTTTCCCATCGAATCAATAGAAATATCTTCTCCCAAATCGATTTTGACATCAAAACGCTTTTCAAAAACTTTTATTTTTTTTATTCTGTTCCAATTGTATCTCCAACCTACACAGTCGAACTATGTTGGATAACTTTATGTCGGATTTTGTTGTCCAATCTTATCTAGCTGCGGGAAATCACTTTCAAGATATTCCATCAACTCGCTTATCAATTTTTTTTGAGAAAAAAAAAAAAAAAAGAATTCTCGCAACAAAAGCAACTTTCGAACGAGATACTTCAATGGATTGCCTGACCAGCTGTATGGATTTATGAGTATCTACGCGTATCTACGTGTATCTTCGTGATACCTATAACATCGTACAACTTCTCAATTCTGGTAAAATTAATGACGCTTCATTAGATCGATGTAATGCGGTAGTAGATGCTAGTAATTGGAAAACTTTATGAAGCGAGGTTCAATCAAATAATCGCTTATAGTCGAAATTCCACTTTGATTTATTTTTTTCTGTTGTTGCAATGCACTTCACAGAGAGGGAGGATATCTAGATGGTTTGGATGAGTTTATGGTTTCATATGAAGAGAAGACGAGCTTTGAGGAAATATCCGTCAGTAAGAGGAGTCTATGATGGACATTTGGTAATTTCCTTTCAAATTACTTGAGGCGTGTAATCCATGTTCTGAGTCGGGGGAAAATTATAAGAAATTTTGTTTTTGTGGTCCAATTGAACATGCACATCATCATAATTGAAAGTCGGAAACTTGTAGAAAAGATCTTTTAGGCCCGTTTGCTGAAACTAATCAAAAGGATTTAAGTTCCACTTTTACGTCCAACTTAACGATTTGCACGATATGGTATCGATTTGGACATCTTGGGATTTTTTCAGGATGAAGATTTGATCAGTTGTGGACTTTTCTGGCCTAAAACCACACTGATATGTTCCGATCCGATTGATGGTAAACGATATCATCTTGTAGACGTTTTTATGGGGGCTTATGCCTGTATAGTTGGCGCAGTTCAGAGGTTCTCCTTATGTTCAGACAGTTTATCAAAAACTTTTATGATTCGGTAATAACAACGTTTTTCTATTGCATATGCTATGTAGAAGGGTAATACAATTTTTTTTTAAGAAAACGCCCCTAAAAGGAGGGCGTGGTGTAAAACGATCTATAGACGTGAGATAACACGGTAATTCAATTTATCGCGCAAAAGAGCCATTGTTTCGTTAGCTGTGTGGCAAGTGGCACCGTCCTGTTGCAACCACATATCGTCCACATCCATATCTTCCAATTCGGGCCATAAAAAGTTCGTTATCATCTCACGATAGCGAACACCATTCACAGTAACTGCCTGATATGTATTTTGATTTGAACGCCCATTTTCATAATAAGCCTGAATAACTTTAACGCGTTGCTCGATTGTGTGTCTTTCCATGGTTCAAATTTAATTAATCTGAAATTGAGAAATGTCAAATGAAATAGAAGAAAAAAACTTGACGTTTAGGTGTGGTTAACATTCAACATCGGCCCTTAAAATTTAACCACCAGTTACTTACTTAAGTGGCGCTACAGTCCGGGATGAACCTGGGCCTCAACCAACATGCCTCTTCAATTAGCCCGGTCCGTAGCTAACTGCCTCCATTTGCGCACTCCAAGTTGGTTGAGGTCGGTTTCTACTTGTGCGCGCCACTTGAGGCGAAGTCTTCTCTCTACTGCGTCCGACGTCTGGCTGGGAATCGAAGACTCTGCGAGCCGAAGTATTGGTGTCCATTCGTTCTACATGTCCTAGCCATCTTAAACGTCCAATGCGGAGTTTTTTTTTACCAGGGGTATGTCGCTGCACAGCTCGTGTAGTTCGTGGTTGAATCTTTGTCTCCATAGCCCGTCAACGCAAACGGGACCGAATTTTTGTCTCGAATAGACCAAGGATTTCTTCATCCGCTTTTGATACGGTGCATGCTTCAGCGCAGGACTGGGATGATCAGGGTCTTATATAGGATCTCCTTATTAGTTCGTGTGAGGGATTTACTACTGAATTGCCATCATGGCCTGAAAAAACAGCGGTTGGCAAGAGTAATTCTTCGTTTGATATCTGACGAGATGTTGTTGTCAGAGTTAGTAGCGTAGTAGACAAAGTCCCGTGCTATCTCAAAGTTAAATCTGTCAATGTTGACGTTCTGTCCAATTCGTTGATGTTGTTTGTTGACAGCATATCCTCAATCTTACCCTCGTTTACTCCTAAACCCATTTTTGCCGCTTCCTTCTCTATACCAATGATGTCAATATCGTCGTCGATTTTTGGAAAAATGTGCCTCTGGTGTTGGCTCGGGAGTTTTGCACAATCCTCTCAAGAATCAAATTGAAGAAGTCACATGACAGCGCATCGCCTTGCCTAAATCCTTTTTCTGTATCGAATGTGTCGGTGAGGTCGTTTCCGACCCTGATGGTGCAGCGAGAATTCTCCATCTTCACACAGACGGACGAGTTTGGGCGGTATACCAAAACTAGACATGTCTCTGTATAGTTCGTCTCTGTCGTATGCGGCTTTGAAATCGATAAATAGGTGCTGGGTATCGATTCGGACTTCTTGGGTTTTGTCCAGGATCTGCCGAAGTGTGAAAATTTGATCGATTGTGTACTTTCCTGGCCTCAAACCGCAATGATAAGGGCCGATCAGGTTGTTGGTAAACGGTTTCAGGCGTTCACATATTACGGCAGATAGGATCATGTAGGCGATGTTGAGGAGACTTATGCCTCTGTAGTTGGCGCAGTTCAGAGGGTCTCCTTTTTTGTGGATCGGGCAAACTATGCTGAGGATAAAGTCTTCAGGCATACTTTCATCCGACCAATTTGGCTTATGAATTGGTGGATGTTACTTACAAAGTGATCTCCGCCAGCTTTATAATGTTCAGCGGGAAGGCCGTTCAGATATTGCTTTCCTCACTTCAGTGGTTGGCAGTTTTCGCTGTCGTTGCCAATATTAAATGGTTCGTTCTGCCTGACAGCGGAATGTTGTTCGTCATCGCCGTTTAAAAGTCTGCAGAAGTCGTTCTTCCATATTCTCAGTATCGCCTGTGTCTCAACTACGACATTTCCTTGTTCATCTCGATATTATTCTGTTCGAGCCTTGTAGCCTTGGCTTTGCCGTTTTACATTTTCGTAAAACTTGCGAACATCGTTCCTGGAGTGGCACCTCTCTATATCCTCGATCGCGCGCTTTTCTTGCTCTTTTTTCTTCTTTCTGAAAAGCCGGTGTTCTTCCCTTCTTCTTTGCCTATAGAGCTCAATGGCAGCTCTCGTCTTCACCTGCAGCTTAGCCTTGTAGGCCTCGTTCTTGGCTGCGAGCATCCGTCGGCATTCCTCATTAAACCAGGCAGGGGTTTTTAGCTGGTGGCCGCGAGAAACCTAGCACATCCAGTTGCGGCTGATCTAATGGCTTGTTGGCATCGTTGCCATTGTTCTTCGACATTAGATGCTGGTGGTGTGTTGTGAGTCGAGAGGTTCAGGGATACGCGTTGTGCGAAGGTCTTGGCGGTCTCTGGCGATTGCAGTCTTTCGACATAACTTTTTTCACAGTGTTTCTGTTTTTTTTGTGGCGTGGTGGATATCCGCATCCTTACTTTGGCTACAACAAGGTAGTGGTCCGAGTCGATGTTAGCCCCTCGGAATGTTCGGCCATCCAAAATACTGGATGTATGCCTATTCCCTATCGCAATGTGATCAATTTGGTTGACCGTTCGTTAATCTGGAGACCGCCAAGTCCCCTAATGGATATCGAGGTGAGGAAACCGTGTGCTGGCTATAGTGGCTTTTCATTTCGCAGAGAAGTCAATTAGCCTAAGTCCGTTACCAGACGTGTTGTCGTATAGGCTATATTATCCGACATTACTGCTAAAGATGTCTTCTCTTCCTTCCTTTGCGTTAAAATCTCCCAGCACGATTTTAACATCGTACTTCGGAAGCCGCTCATAAGTTTTGTAAAGAAACTGGTAGAAGCAGTCTTCCGGTAATTCATCTTTTTCCTCCATCGGATCATGAGCGCATATAAGGCTTATGTTGGCGAATTTGGCCTTGATGCGGATTGTTACAATGCGTTCGCTAATGTCTTGGAAACATAAGACTTCTTGCCTATTTTTGCTCACTATAATACGGTCCATAGTAGATGTCACAGTTTTTCATCCTCTTTTTGCCCGGCCCAACCCATCGTATTTCCTGGATGGCAGTAATGTCTGCTTTGTAGCAGTTTAGGGCTTCCGCTAGTTGTTCGCCTGCTCCTCTCCTGTTTAATGTTCTCACATTCCAGGTGCAGATACGAACGTCGTTGTCCTTTTTTCGTTTAGCATGGTCGTCAACAATAATATCAGTCCTTTCCGAGGCTATTGGTTGCTTCGTAACAAAAGCTTTTTTCCGTGGATGGGTAGTTAACCCAAAGCACAACCTGGAGGGCCAAGCCCTTGTTTTGACCCTAGGACAGCGGGCCGGAAAAAAAAATACCGATGTCAATAGCCCATTTCGGGATATGAGCGCTGCCGTTGACCCATTGAGGGCTCCTCCGCCACCAATACCCTGGTTCAGTATTGGAAATCCCTATAGACCTGGTGTTCAAATATGTCGAAGCAGCTCATATAGAGATTTCACTACCAGTTCGATCAAACTGGGGCTGTAGGCGCCACCGTTGACTCCATCTAGGGAATTCCTCCGCTGCCGCCTGAATAGTGAGTGCCTTAGTGAGAGGACACTCCTCCCCCCTTTCTAGTTTTCTGCCACCAACGACCTTCCACAGGGGTTCAATCAATACCCCATCTCCAGTCGAGGTACTAGGCACCCACCAGTCACCAGCGTGGAGGTGAGAGTAGGAGTTGAAAGTGAGAGGCTAGAAGTGAGAACGCTTGTGTCCTCATATAATCGCATCACCATCCTTAAGCACCGGTACACTATGATCAACATTCTCATTAAAATTTGCTTTAACTTTTAATGGCATATGAGCTGAAAAACTAGCCATAAGTAACTGAAAGTCCCCTACCACATTAAACCATTCTCCAGAAATCACACAATAGTCGATGACCGATTGTCCTTGGCCACTAATAAAGGTCAGTTCACCACTCGAGTCACCATTTGCTACTCCATTCAGAACGAATAATCCAAAGTCATCAAACAATTCCGATAAAAGCCTGCCATTACTATTCGGCAACCCATCCTTCGAGTTTCTATTTTCTTTAAAAAAACGTTTGGGCTTGTAAAACATGAACAGGAGAATTCTGATAATCTCCAATACGGGCATTGAGATCCCCGATAATCATTATATTTTCCAAGGAAGAATTGTTAAGAAAACCACGTAGATTGTTAAAATCATTAAGCCAGTTATTGCAATTCAAATACACTGGTAAAATAAATAATTTAAAATGATTTTTTAAAATTTGAACAACAAGCCTATTTTCAATAAATTTGCATTGAACGAAATGGTGAAATTTTGTTTTAATTGCGCACATAACGCTCTCCCATGAACATTTGATCTTATTGCTGGAACAAAAGTTATTTTATAATTTTTAAAATATTTAAAAAATTCATTTTGATTTTTTTCTTCTAAAAAAGTTTCAATAAGTATTAAAATATCAAAATCGAGAATATATTTAAAAAAAAATTCTTGAATCCACTTACAATCAGTTTAGGCAAATGGAATTCCTAAAATTCCGCTCAGATTCTCAAGAACCCCTCAGCGTAAAAGTGCCAAGTTTTTGTGTTTATAAAGTCGACGAGATGTTCATTCCATTCCATAAGCGTACCTAACAATCTTCTCCACTTATAGTGTGCATTCTCATTTTTTTTTGAAGCACACTACACCAGCAGGTGTGCACAAGGATAAGCATCTTTATTCATATCTGATGCTCTGGCTCCTTGCATTGCAGACAACAACGTCTGCAAGACAGATGAGCAATGAAGAATCGCGTGACGAAAATCTGAAAGATGAATGCTGCTTGCAAAGCGATTACAGTTATTATAAACTATATACCTGGGATAATGATGATTATTTGAAAAGAGTCCTTTGGCACATCTTAAGTGAGTCTATTTAGTTCTTATCACATGCAGACACGTGTGTTGTCGGCTGGGAATGTAAATTTCTGTGTAGATGTATCTTTTTGAAGTGAAGTAGTAAATTGTTTAATTGTGCCATTAACCACACCGATATGCTAACCTGTCACAAACTTGGAATTGTCGTTTATCATTGTGAAATACATCAACCATGTGTCCAAGATTCTTTTCTCAGGGTTTCATCAGTATTAAACCTTCTTTCAAGTTGAAGTAGTTAGGTTAGGTTAGGTTAGTGTGGCTGCCGGCGTTCGCCAGCACACTTAGACCACTTTGGTCCGTTGTGATACCACGTGGATCTGGTCCAATCTCCTTACTTTTTTTTGACTTTTAAATTCATTTTTTATTATCTTAAAATACTAACTTAAAACAAGACAAAAATGCTTAAATCTAACTTATAATTAACAATTTTTTTCTTAAATTAACCTATCGGCCCTAAGCGGGCGCTCTAAGCTAATATTTACTAGTTTTTTTTAAATTTTGCCTTTCGGCTTAAATTTATCTCTTTTTATTTCTGAAATATATTTTAATTTTCAAAGAAAATTGAAAAAACTTTGATATTCGACATTTTTTGTTTAATATAAAAAACTTAATCTAGGTTAAAATTAACTTAAGACTACTTAAGACTACTTACATCTAACTTAATTAAAATCGGGGTGGCGAGCACTAGGGGGGGCTCAGTGGCGCGATGGTTAGTGCGATGAACTGCCGCGCAGGAGGTCTGGGTTCGATTCCCAGCCGTAGCAACACCTAAATGACTTTTCACTGGCCCTCCTCTCGTGATGATCTGACAAATCATCCGAGTAGTATCAATTGTCAAGAATAGCTTATCTTAACTTAGCCGTTCGGAGTCGGCATAAAACAGGAGGTCCCGCCATCGTGCAAGAAGTACACACGCACACATGAATGGTTGTGAGAAAAGCTAGGCCCTGGGTACTAACGAGCCTGTTGCGCCAAAAAAAAAAAAAAAAATTTGTATTTTTTTTGCGAGCACTAGTTGCAAATGCCCCGAGGGGTCGCCATCCCAATCGAGTTTTGGCCCACAGGCAGCATGCAACCAGCCATATTGTACCCCAATATGGTGAGCATGCCCCGCCCCAGACCTTGTTTCAAATTTTTATTTTTCTTAAATAACGGGTGATTTTTTAAGAGTTTTAGAACTTTTTTTTAAAAAAAAACACAAAAAATTCGTAAAAATGAATGAAATATTTATTTGAATCGATAGTTTGAACCTTGCAATTTAATGTTTAAAGATAATTTCATGCAAATGTTGACCGCGGCTGCGTCTCAGGTAGCCCATCCGCTGAGTCCAATTTTGGCATACTCTTTCACACATATCGGCCGGTATCTCACGAATGAATGCATGGATGTTGGCTTCCAGTGCGTCAATCGAAGCGGGCTTGTCCCTATAATCTAATGGTGTCAAATCGCACGATCTAGGCGGCCAATTGACCGGCCCGAAACGTGAAATTAACTGTTCACCAAACTCGCCTCGCAATTGCGCCATTGTTTCGCGTGCTGTGTGGCATGTGGCACCGTCTTGTTGAAACCACATATCATGCAAGTCAAGAACTTCCATTTCGGGCAAAAAAAAGTTTGTTATCATCGCTCGGTAGCGTTCACCATTGACAGTAACGCTGCGATTCGCATCATCTTTGAAGAAATATGGCCCAATAATGCCGCCGGCCCATAAACCGCACCAAACAGTGGCTTTTTCGGGATGCATTGGTAGCTGTTGCAATGCTTCTGGCTGATCTTCACTCCAAATGCGGCAATTTTGCTTATTTACGTACCCATTCAACCAAAAATGAGCCTCATCGCTGAACACAATTTTTCGATAAAAAAGCGGATCCTCGGCCAGCTTTCCAAGAGCCCATTCACCAAAAATTCGGCGTTGTGGTAGGTCGGCTGGCTTTAGTTCTTGCACCAGCTGTATCTTAAAAGGCTTTACGCCCAAATCCTTCCGCAAAATTTTCCACGTAGGGCTGTAACAAAGGCCTAACTGCTGGGAACGGCGCCGAATCGACATTTCGCGGTCTTTTGTCACACTAGTTGATACGGCCGCAATATTTTCTTCACTACGCACAGTACGTAAACGTGTTGGTAGTTTAATGTCCAACAAAGTAAATTTGGTGCGAAATTTGGTCACAATCTTCCGAATAGACTGCTCAGAAGGTCGAGAATGCCGATCATAAAATGGAAGCAGCGCGCGATGAACATTTCGAACCGAGCACGAATTTTGATAGTAAAATTCAATAATTTGCAAGCGTTGTTCATTTGTAAGACGATCCATGGTTAAATTGCAAACCAAACTGAAGCTGTTTGACAGTGACACAAGGTACTAAACACACGTCAGCTGTCAAAACCAGTGTTGCCAAAACCAAACCAGCTAAAAAATCACCCGTTATTAAGGATTGAACTAAAAGTCCGCAAAGACCGGAGGAAGTGCAGAACCACTTCCCTCATGCAGCCCCCAAAATTCCGTACTTTGCCTTTCAGCATCGGTCCTATCGCGATTTGATACCGAAGTGCTAAAGCGGAGGAGCTCCGGAGCATTGTCGACATACCCGTCGCGGATTAGCCGCTTGTCACGCGCGTCACGGTAGCGGTGGTATAAAACCGGGATACCGTTCCTGTCCTGTACCAACCCTAACGAATTGATATAAATAAATGCCTCTGGCGGAATAAAGCCAGACACGAGCGTACTCTCCATGTATGTTTCATTGGGGTAATAAGCCCCGAAGATCAGGCTGTTGTCGCTAGCCATCGCCCTTGCAGCGTGCCTTCGAGTCACCTTAATAAGGAAATTGTCGATTCTGTTCAGCTGGGCCCCATTGTAAAGAACCTCTTTGCGATAATATTTTATGTACTCAGAGTCCGGCGTTCGGTACAATCCTAAGCAGGATCGGAGACAACGCCTCTCAAACAGCCTTATCCTTTCCATGTAGCTTGGTGAAACGTTGAACCACACAGGACAACCGTAGGCGATGATCGGCCTTATGAGGACCATGTAGCAAATGACTTTCACCCTTGAATCAAGTTGACTGCTTTGAAACAATCTTCTTGTCAGAGCATAAGCCCCCCTAGCCCTAGCCAGACAAGCATCCACATTTTTATTAAAATACAGAAACTTGTCAAGCCAGATGCCAAGGTATTTGACTTCAGTTCTCAGCGCCAACGGCCGTCCATGCTGTCCAATGATGCACAATTTTTTCCAGTTTTTTCTGGTATAGTAAGATGCCCTCTGCACTGGGGTCCTGAACAGAATTGTTTCGGTTTTTTGGAAATTGATCCTCAATTTCCGATCGTCGCAATATCCCTTGATGTGATCGAAGTCACGTTGCAAAAGTATGTTGATGACTCCGATTTTCGGACCTGATCTGTACGCCACCAGATCATCTGCGTGACTAAGGGAACCTACAAGATCACTTGTATAAATGTCAAACAATATCGGGGAGTTCACCGCCCCCTGTTGTAAACCGTTTTTAATTTCAAAGACTTTACTCGAAGTTACGTTGCCACATTTGACAACGAACTTCTTTCCCATAAGCATTTCATAAATCATATAAAGCATGGGTTTACGCATGCCAAGTCTGGTTAGCTTGTAGAAAAGCCCTTCTAACCATACGGTGTCGAAGGCCTTCTCAAAGTCAACCAGACAGGCCCCTGTGCATTGTCCTTTGGATTTATTCCATTGGATGTCGGAGACTAGTTTCGACGCGGCATGAATAGTGTCATGCCTCGCTCGAAAACCAAACTGATTTTCCGGGATAATTTTATTTTCCTCGACCCACTCAAGCAGAGCCCTATTGACTATCTTCTCGAATACCTTGCTTACATTCGGCCGAAGGCTTATTGACCGAAGATTTGCAGGGTTTGTTCTGTCCTTGTCCGTTCTGGGGATAGGATGTACCACCGCCGTTTTCCAGTGCACCGGATAATGTGCATTATTCAGTGCATTGTTAAACAGCGTGGTGAAAATATCGACTGCCTCTATTGGCAGGTGTCTCAACACGACGTTTGGGACCCCGTCCTCTCCCGCCGACTTTTTATTCTTCAGTGATACAAAGATGTCGAATTCGACTTCTCCTGAGGATCTTCGATCGTGAAAAAACCGTCGTTCGAATCAACACTTCCCGGACTTATACCAACCGCCGTCAGTCTCTGTCTGTTCTCTGTCGTTTGGGAAATTCTGACACATGGAATGTCGTTATGATCCTTTCGCCTGAAAATTTTATTTATTTGAGGGAACATATTCGGGCTACTGGTTTTTATAGCCCGAATTTTCTTGCCCCAGTACAAACTTACAGATTGTCTGTAATTCTCTGTGATTAGCTGTTTAAGGTTTTTGATCAACGACTTCAATGTCTGAACCTCCGGGTCTTGTCTGTCAGTAAATTGTCTAC
Source organism: Rhingia campestris (assembly GCA_932526625.1). Taxonomy (NCBI): domain Eukaryota; kingdom Metazoa; phylum Arthropoda; class Insecta; order Diptera; family Syrphidae; genus Rhingia; species Rhingia campestris. The sequence continues at coordinate 180,063,405 of OW052182.1, forward strand.
GCAGCCGTTTAAGGGTAGGTGTCCCAGACCGACCAACTCAAATTTCATGTAAATGCATATGAATGTGTTGGTAAGCTCTCTTTAATTTTACTCATGTGCTCTTTGCTTCAACGCAAACGAAAACTGAAGGAAAAGACAAAAAGTAGCAAGCGCAGACTAATATTACATATACCTACCTACCTACATATGCAATATACAGACACGAAGCAAATAACTTGAAAACAAATATGGAAAGAGAAGGAAAAAAATCAAGTTGAGGGTTGGTTTGGTGTACATATTTTGTGTTGTAATTTTCTTTCAGATTTGGTGATAAAATGATAAAATTGTTGCTGGCTGCCGCGCAGCGAGGTGTAAAAGCAGTTTTTGAGGTTTTCATTTTATATCTTATAAAAAAATGTGTAAACCTTACCTAGGTTAACTTTTTTCTTAATTTATGAGATGTAGGAAAACACTTGTTTGGATGAAAATTCGATTACTCAAATAATAGGACGGTAGACAATAGTGCTACTGATTCTCGTCGCAACAATAGTAGGATGAAATTTTTCAAATCAAATAACAAAAAATGATAGATATTTATCTAGGTAATTGTCACCCCATCTTCTATCAATGCTCGTTATGAAGGTACCTAAGCACCTTATATAAAAAAAGAAGTTTACGAAAGTTAATTTAACCGCTATAATTAATTTTTGTAGGTTCAAGGTGTCAAATTCACCAAACAAATACTATTTGAGTCGAATTTTAAAAAAAACGAAAACGTTTTTCCGTGCAGCGAAATGTTTTTTAAACTATTGAGAAATGTATTTAAATCGATTATACGCCTGCCCTCCGGAACAAAACTACAGTTGTCCTTCACTGTAATGTCCACCTCCATAGGAATTTCAAATTCCTGACCCTGATGTTTTACGTGATCACTTTCAATTTCAACGTTCGTCAATGTTGTTGACGTTGAAGAAAGATCTTCCGAAACACGATTTTTTACAACATACCTTCAATCAATATGTAAATTGTAAAGTTTCGGAAAATTAAATTAGTAAATAAAAAATCAAATAAATTTAATAAATATAATATAGAAAATGACATAGTTCAAACAGTTTATCAGAATCTTTTGTTGTTCGACAAAAAACAACGTTTTTCTCCTTCAAATGCTATGGGGTAGGGTATGAAATGTTTATATAATCATAACCAATAATCCTGCATCAAAAGTTTTTTTCAAATAAGGGGTCCGCCAAATAACTTTTTTTTTTTTTTGAAAATGCTATAAAAAAACTACTGAATATTTTCTCAAATTTCTTTTTTTATTTGAAAGTACAATCCTTCCGGTTAATAATGGAAAATAATTTCATTCAAATGGCTGCCTCGGCTGGCCATGCAGTAGCCTACACGATCGGTCCAATTTTTAAGCACATTATCGATTATGTGCAGCTGTATTTCACCAATGGCAGACCCGTTATTTTAAAAAATGTACCTACCGAAAAACGTTTTTTTACTAAAAACGCCCCCAAAAAGTGGGCGTGTCAAAAAACTTTATATGTATGAAATATAGATATTGATATTCTGTAAAAATGTTGTTCAGACATTATATATATATACATATAATATACATATAATATACATATGTATATACAATATAAAAAATAACATAAACAATTAAATTTTTTTTTTAAGTTGTGTCACAAATGAATTTGCCGCAAAAAAATAACACAGTAAACAACACTTTACTATTCACAAAAATTATCAAAATTATACACACAAGTACCTACACTTTGACTTACTTCCCACTCAACCCTTTCTGTCACGTGCAAACATACGCATACAAAACAATTCATCAGCAGCGATAGCAAACATTTCAATAATGTAACGATCTGTACCATGTCCACGTGAAGTCCACACGAACTTTCATCAAGTCTACCCGAAAAGGTAAACAAAAGATACATACATAATAACATAATAACAGAAGAGAATAATGAAAAGAGAATGTCACCAACTCACCACCTAGTGACATTATTTTGAAACAAACTTCTTTGTGTGCGTGAATTCGATCTTTTTTTATGTAAAAAACGTAAAATAGACCACTTTTCTAACATCAAAATTTGAAAAACCGTGTGGAAAAAAACTATTTTGTATTTTGAATTAAATAATACAAATACCAAAAAAAAATAAAAAAAATATGTCGGAATCATTTTGGTTGTCCTTTTTTCACAGCGGCATTGCAAATAATGTCATATTGAATTGCATATTTAAATATGTTAGAAGAAAAAAAACATGTTTTTAAGACCGGTACGTTGTGCCCTATATATTGTCGCTTGGTTAAAAAATTATTTCCAAAAATTAGGAAATATAACTATCGATTTCCCAGCCAAAAAACCCAAAACGTTTAAAAAAAAAACACCTTTTTTCCATTTTGTCACCAAAAAATTACTGTACAAAATACAAAAAAAAAAAAAAAAAAAACGGTATATGAACATATCTATTAGCTTTGTAAAAAAGCTAATTTGACTTCGTTACCTTTTATACTTTAGAAGTTATATCTAGTTAAACTTTGTAAATTTACCTTATTTTTCATAGTTTTGTGCATTTTTTTCGGGATAAATAATAAAATTCACAACAAAAAACGACCGGTGTTATCTGCGCAAATCTATTGTCTGTAGAAAAAAAATATAAAAAAAATAAAAAATATGTATATAAAGAGATAAAAATGGAACGCAATTAGCATCTAACTTATTTGTATGGTTTTTCTACATGTCAGGCGGTTTTGAGGCTCAAAGATATTTTAATGTTTTTTAAATGCTAAACAAGTACTTTGCTTAACATATTTCCAATCGATCACCGTTTATTTCATTTAAATATTCGGAAAATTGTGAGCGCTACACAATTTAGCGCAAAACTCCAACCTATTTTTGCATGGGACACCTACCCTTAAGTCTTGAGACCAGTCTACTTTTGTGTTTATGGAGTGCATCGATTGTTGGCGTTCGATACTTCTCCGTCTGGTCGTCAGAGCTAGTTAACTTGGGGATAACTCGATCCATTGATCTTTTAATGACCTCATTCATTTTTAATAGATTTTGGTCGATTTCGTCGTTCGTAAGGTTTCGGTTTGTCGGAGGGTTGATTTCGCTCAAACGTAATTCTCGCTTTACAACTCTGGCGAAGCGCGGCCAGTTCGTCCTTCGATAGTCGAAAGAACGCACCTGGTCGAACTCCTCCAGTTGAGTTTGCTAGTTTGGGATCCTGAATACGGCATCGATTCCGAGGTGGTCACTATCATAATCGAATGCTCGCACACAGTTCCGCGCGTGTTCGTTATTTGTCCCAATCTCCTTACTATCCGTGGGAAAACCAATTTGAGCTTTTGATGAAGCGGAGGAGGCTTTTCACCTCCGTTTTTGCCAAATCACTGAGACTTTGAAAATAGAAAGCTCCGAGATGTAGCTTCCTTTTGTTTGATAGGGCCGGGCAGTAACATAGGAGATGAAGTATTGTTTCCTCCTCCTCCTCGTCCATGCAGCTCCTACAGAAGTCGTTTAAGAAGAGGCCTAGCCTTTCTGCGTGCCTACCTATTAAGCAGTGTCCCGTGATGACACCTTTGGTATCGCAAATATGCGGTCTATCGAGCGAAATCAGTCCCTTTGATCTAGCTTTGGGCAAATTTGTTTGGTTGTTTGACACGTCGTGCCATGACTCCATCTGAGGTTTGATTTGCTGTTAGCATGTTGCGCTAATAAGCGTTTGCATGTAGCGATAGGAATACCTAGTGCACCCGTGTCGGTTCTGGCTATCCGCACAAGCGATTAGTTTGATGTGTTCCTGATGCCAGCCACCATCATGACAGCAGGGTGGAGGCCCCGGGTTTCCCTTATTATCCCAAGGAATACTGTGGCCGTCTTGGGAGGTATCAACTTCCATCGATGTCGCTGCGGTCAATCACAGCTATCATGATGTTGCCTTTAAGCACCTGACTGTAGGACTTAGATGCGGTGTTGGCGGACTTCAAGTGATTAGCTTTGCTTTCCACTTTGGCCCGTTTGGATAAGATCTTGGACGTAGTGTCCTTGCTCTCTTCAGCGGGCACTCCATTGGCAACTTTTATTGCCCAGGCTAATTTAGCTTTCTGTTTCCCCGTTCTGGTTCCTTCCGGAATCCTTTGGATAAATTCCATTTGTCTAGCGGCTGCACGGCGTTTTCTGTAAAGAATCTTGGAGGGGCTAGACCGCGAGCGTGTAGCTTTGCAGTCCTTAGTTTCCAATACTCTTGCTGACTTAAGTGGAGAGAGTGACCGCGAGCTCGAGGCTTTACGGTACTTCTCCAAGAAGTCCTTAAGGGACGGTGGGTGGGGTTTAGATCCCCTTAGCTCCACGCGGCTATTGGTTGGGATGAGGGACTGCGAGCTAGAAGCTTTACAGTTCGACTTAACTTCCAGCTCTTCAGGAGCTACCCCAACAGCAGATTCTAGACCCCTGCTGCTGGCCGGTTTGGAAAGAGAACCGGTCCCTTTTTTTTTGTTTATTTTGTTTGTTTTTACTTGAGTTCATGTTGAGTCCCACCTGCACAGAGATCCGCTGTGCGCAGGTAAGGCTAGTTAATCCGAAGGGCGCCAGGTATTCGGATACTCCGGTCGCGGCTGAGCTTTTTTGAGTGGGTCCCCAGTCAGGCAGATTATGGGCACGGGTCATTTGACACTTTAATCCGACCCAGTGGTGGTTCGAGGGGTATGAAGAGGGAGGGGTAGGAGAGGATGACTTATTCTTGGCTTCGGATCTCAACTGAGGGTATACCCGAGTATCTTTGATCTTACTAAGCTCCTACACCGCGGCAAGGTAGAAAGTCTCGTAGGAGTGAAGTAGTCTAGCTACAGCTCTATTTCTTGATACTCCTAGTTGAACTGTTGTTAATTCTTCTCTGTGAACAACATACTGTCCATCTGTGTCCCGGTAATGTGTTTCTTTATAGATCATCTGACACCTCTGATTGTCTGGCGTTTGAAGATCTTAGACACCAACTTCTTCAAGCTCCCAAAACCGTTCGAGTTGTTTTTGAATTGTCGTCTGAATAATAATTCCTGTGATTTTGGTTTTATCGAAGCTCTCAATTGTAGGGGTACGACCTATTATGAGCCAACCCAGCCTCCATTCAAAATAATGTCACCATAGATGTCGGCTCCAATAATCATGTCGATAGGACCAGGGGCGTTGAACGTTGGACCTGCCAGCATACAATTTTTAAATTGGAGCATTATAGTTTCCCCAGCTTCCTCAGCTGGTAATAGTTTTGTGAATCTTGGCAACACCAGCGCTTGCACGTATATATTGTAAATGGATTCAAACCGTGGCAGCGTCATGAACTCTGTTGCTCGTAGTCCAATTTGGGCTGCTCGTATCGCTCCTTTGGTGTCAACGACAAGAATGTTTGACACAAATAGATACATTGGTCACTCTTGAAAAAAAAAAAATCCCGCAACTTTAGCTTAAAGTCATTTGCAGGCTTGAGATGCTTCTGCTTCCTTGGTGCGATAGCACATCAAGTGATTGGTACCTTCTTTCTAAAAAGTCAAAGAAAGTCTCAAAGGTAGGCATTTCGTTTGGATGCTGTAATCCCTGCTCAAATAGAGTTCTGCTTTCTTTGTCAAGCAACTTTGAGTTTAGGTGCCCTATCAGAGGACCACAGGACAAAGCATATACACCCATGCTGTTGAGGGCCACTAATCCTTCTTTGGTAGCATCAAGCATTGCTTTTACTTGTGTCACAGACTGCTGGCTTGTGTGATGACCCCTTTTAAGCATTTTAAACCTTAAAGTTTCACATGCGAGTTGATAGTTACCACTGGAGTTTGTCAAGTGCTGGATCAGCTCTAAGGGTGAACCTTCTAGATGAGTTTTTAAATATTCCATCTTATCAATGTCACTTAACAAAGCCTTTGTTGTGAAAAATATGTCGTAGAATGAATGCCATTATAGACACTTACTTACTTTAATGGCGCTACAGTCCGAAATGAACCTGTACAACATGCCTCTCCAATTAGCCCGATCTTTAGATAATTGTCTACAGTTGCGCACTCCAAGTTGGTTGAGGTCGGTTTCTACTTGTGCGCGTTACTTAAGGCTAGGTCTTCCTCCACTGCGTCCGACGTCTGGCTGGGAATCGAAGACTCTGCGAGTCGAAGTATTGGTGTCCATTCGTTCTACATGTCCCAGCCACCTTAAACGTCCAATGCGGAGTTTTTTGACCAGGGGTATGTGGCTGTACAGCTCGTATAGCTCGTGGTTGAATCTTACGCTCTATAGCTCGTCAACGCAAACGGGACCGAAGATTTTTGAAGAATTTTCCTCTGGAATCGACCAAGGATTTCTTCATCCGCTTTTGATACGGTCCATGCTTCAGCGCCGTAGAGCAAAACTGGGATGATCAAGATCTTGTTCAGGACCTCCTTAGTAGTTCGAGTGAGGGCTTTACTACTAAATTGCCTTCTTAGCCCAAAGAAACAGCGATTGGCAAGAGTAATTCTTCGTTTGGTTTCTGACGAGATGATGTTGTCAGAGTTAAAAGCGAGCCGAGGTAGACAAAGTCCCGTACTACCTCAAGGTTATATCTGTCAATGGTGACGTTCTGTCCAATTCGTCGGTGTTGTGTGTTGACAGCTACACTCAGTCTTACCCTCATTACTCCTAAACCCATTTTGGTCGCTTCCTTTCTCTATACTAGCAAACGTGTCTATGGTTGAGTCCTACCAATGATGTCAATATCGTCGGCGTATGCTAGCAGTTGTACCGATTTTTGGAAAATTGTGCCTCTGGTGTTGGCTGGTGAGTTTTGCACAATCCTCTCAAGAATCAAATTAATGAAGTCACGTGACAGCGCAACGCCTTGCCTTAATCCTTTTTTGGTATCGAATGTATCGGTGAGGTCGTTTCCGACCCTGATGAAGCAGCGATAATTCTAAATCCTTACACAGACGGACGACTTTGAGCGGTATACCAACACTAGACATGTCTCTGTGTAGGTCGTATCTGTCGTATGCGGCTTTGAAATCGATAAATAGGTGGTCGGTATCGATTTGGACTTCTTGATTTTTTTTTCCGGGATCTGTCGAAGTGTGAAAATTTGATCGATTGTGGACTTTCCTGGCCTAAATCCACACTGATAAGGGCTGATCAGGTTGTTGGTAAACGGTTTCAGGCGTTCAAATATTACGGCAGATAGGATCTTGTAGGCGATGTTGAGCAGACTTATGCCTCTGTAGTTGGCGCAGTTCAGAGGGTCTCCTTTTTGTGGATTGGGCAAACGATGCTGAGGTTCCGTTCTTCAGGCATACATTCATCCGACCAGATTTGGCTGATGAGTTGGTTGATGTTACTAACCCAGTCATCTCCGCCAGCTTTATAAAGCTCATCGGGAAGGCCGTCATTTCCGGCGGCCTTATTTAGCTTGAGTTTGGATATTGCTATCCTAACTTTACTTCGGTCGGGTGGTTGGCAGTTTTCGCTGTCGTTGCCAATATTAAATGATTAGTTCTGCCTGACAGCGGAATGTTGTTCGTCATCGCCGTTTAACAGTCTGCCGATGTGGTGTTTCCGTATCCTCAGCATCGACTGTGTCTCAACTACGATATTTCCTTGTTCATCTCGACAGGATTCTGTTTGAGCCTTGTAGCCTTGGCTTTGACGTTTTACACTTTGATAAAACTTGCGAACATCGTTCCTGGTGGGGCACCTCTCTATATCCTCGATCCTGTGCTTTTGTTGCTCTTATTTCATGTTTCTGAAAAGCCGGTGCTTTTCCCTCCTTCTTTGCCTATAGAGGTCAATGGCAGCTCTCGTCTTCACCTGCAGCTTAGCCTTGCAGGCCTCGTTCTTGCCTGCGAGCATCTATCGGCATTCCTCATCAAACCAGGGGTTTTTTGCTGGTGGCCGAGAGAAACCTAGCAATTCCAGTTGCGGCTGATCTAATGGCTTGTCGGCATCGTTGCCAATGTTCTTCGACACAAGATGCTTGTGGTATGCTTTGAATCGAGAGGTTGAGATATACGCTTTGCGCGAAGGTCTTGTCGGTCTCTGACGGTTGAAGTCTTTCTGGTTTGTTGTGGTGTGGTGGATATCCGCATTCTTACCTTGGCTGCAACAAGGTAATAGTCCGAGTCGATTTGAGCCCCTCGGAATATTCGGACATCCAAAATACTGGATGCGTGCCTGTTGTATATCACAATGTGATCAATTTGGTTGACCGTTCGTTAATGTGGAGACCGCCAAGTCCCCTAATGGATATCGAGGTGAGGAAACCGTGTGCTGGCTATAGTGGCATTTCGTTTTGTTGCGAAGTCAATTAGCCTAAGTCCGTTACCAGACGTGTTGTCGTGTAGGCTATATTTTCCGACAGTACTGCTAAAGATGTCTTCTCTTCCTCACTTTGCATTAAAATCCCCGATTTTAACATCGTACTTTGGTAGTCGCTGGTAGTCCCTATAGGATTTGTCAAGGAGCTCGTAGAAGCAATCCTTAGTTGGATCAACTTTTTCCTCCATAGGGTCGTGAGCGCATATAAAGCTTATGTTGGCGAATTTGGCCTTGATGCGGATTGTTACAATGCGTTCGCTTATGTCTTGGAAACATAAGACTTCTTGCCTAAGTCTGACACTTATAACAGATCCGCATCCGAATAGCCACTGTTTCTGCTCACTATAACACGGTCCCTAGTAGATGTCACAGCTTGTCATCCTCTCGTATTTCCTGGATGGCAGTAATGCCCGCTTTGTAGCAGTAGGGCTTCCGCTAGTTGTTCGCTTGCGTCTCTCCTGTTTAATGTTTTCACATTCCAGGTGCAGATACTAACGTCGTTGTCCTTATTAGATGATCTCCTCTAAATGTAGGGATTTTTATCGTAGGTAAACGTGTCTCTGATGTTTGCTGTTGATCTCTTGCTGTTTTTAGCGACGAAACCTTAGAGGCCATCGAATAGAGACAACGATTTACTTTATTTTTTTTTGCATTTCGTCAGCATTTTCCCAGTATTTATGTAGTCAACTTGCTCCTCTTGTTTTGGAGGTTTCGCCTTAATTGCTCATGCAATTCTGTCAGACCTTCCCATTGTCCAATGGGTAACTTCTGCTGATTGATGAAGATTGTTACTTATTTCAGCAGACATAGATATTGATTTTCCGCATTTGTTATCATCTTCAGAAATACTAGTTGCCAAAGGAATTTTAGGTTTTTATCTTGTTCGGCTATACTTACGGCAATACCTTCAAGACTTCACTTTTTCCCTTGGAATACGTCTTGAACCAACCAGTAGGGCTTAACAAAGTTTTTTTTTACCTTTGTATGGTTCTCATCGAAATCTCTCCAGATATCTTTGAAAATTGCTAGCCGTTCTTCTATATACTGCTTGTTTTCCTAGTGGACCTGTCCTTGGCAATGTTCGTCGTCCAACTTTGCAACTCCTTGTACAACGCTCCTTGTCGTGCCACAATTTTTGGATGGTAGTGTGATTGATCTCACCCCTTACCACTGATGGGGAGAAGTCTACTAAAAATGCTTTGGTGACATAACAGGATGACTTCCAATTATCCTTTTGAGTCATCGTACGCCAATTCAGCTCTTAACTATGGATTTTGTTAAATTTCCCAAAGCCAACATCGACCAGCAACACATTTTAATACAAACTCCATCTAACATCAGAGGATACTCCTGTCAATTGCAGGAACAAAAAAAATTTCCAACTTCTTACCTCCACGTCAGAGATACATCTTAAGCTCTAAACGTATCCATGCCGGAGTGAAGAAAATGGAAAATTGCACGCTCCATTTCGCAAACAATTAATTAGATGAACTCGAACAATTTTTGCTTTTTTGCTTTTGTTGCTTCGGCTCAACTCGAGTTGAAATAAAGTTCAGGGCTGCCAGCTCACAACAAAGGACGAAAGTGTTACTTTCCTCCACTACTACACTTGGGATGTGCTTGTAATTTTTTTTTATTCGAAGAAATGTTCTTAAAAAAATTTATTTATATAAACATCGTAAGGATAAGCATGTCCAAAGCAAATGTTGAATTTTCTACTCCTTTTCAAAAGGACGAAAAAAAAAAGAAGAAAACATTTTCATCTTCCTTGGACACCAACGTAGAGTGACTAAAAGAATATGCTTGTGAAAAAAGATGCTCGACAAAACAACAACAACATCAAAAGGATGGAAAAAATATTAAGAAAGGATACTGCAGGGTGATACCGAAGTTTGCTTAGCATCCTTTGAAGTATGAGATGAGAAAAAACAGATTTGCCGATCCAAGAACTTGACAAATTACATTTTTTAGGTGAAATTCAAGATTTTATTCGCCTTATCCTGATGGGGAGGGACATTTTTTTTTGTTGTGTATGTATTTGTGCCTCAGTTTGTGTTTGTTTGGTAGAACTAGTCTGAGTGGATAGTTGATGTTGGATTTGTCATATTTTGTTGTTGATTTTAGCGAGATTATGTTTCGCAAGATTGAAGAGCTGACATCGCTCAAGTCGAATGGGTTATGGAGGTCCTTGCACATTTTAGAAGTTAGTTGGCCTACTATGATGGCTAGGTTAGGTTAGGTTAGAGTGGGTACCAGCTTTCGCCAGCATAATTAGGCGATTTTGGTTCATTGTGGATCTTGTCCATTCTCCTTACTATCTGCGGGAAAACCATTCTGAGCTTTTGATGAAGCGGAGGAGGCTTTTCACTTCCGTTTTGGCCAAATCAGTGGGATTTTGAAATTAGTAAGCTCCAAGATGTAGCTTCCTTTTGTTTGATAGGGCCGGGCGGTGACAAAGGAGATGAAGTATTGTTTCTTCTTCCTCTTCGTCCATGCAGCTCGTACAGAAGTCGTTTGAGAAGAGGCCTAGCCGATCTGCGTGCTTACTTATTAGACAATGTCCCGTGATGACACCTATGGTGGCGTAAATATACGGTCTATCAAGCGAAATACAAACCCTTTGATCTTCGCGAATCTAGATTTGACCATATCTGCTGGTTATTTGACAGGTGCGTCGTGCCAAGTCTCCATCTAAGGTTTGATTTGCTATTAGCATCTTGCGCTAGTAAGCTTTTGAATGTACCTAGTGCACCCGTGTCGGTTACAACTGGTAATTTAGTTCTATCTCTGGCGCGTTAATCAGCCTTACAGTTCCCTGGGATGTCACTATGCCCAGGCACCCAGGTGAATGTTGAAATGCGTTGACATCTCCTGCAGAGATGATCGGTAATCTAGGGTTGTCGGGATTTGGGATTTGAAGGCCGCTTGTCTGTCCCAGAAAATGCGAATATCCTTGGCAGGTATTACATTCTCTTTCAACCTGGATAAGGCTTCTTTGACCTCCATGAGTTCCACCTGGAACACACTGCAATGATCAGGAAGACCGAAAGAAAGGCTGAGATTTTGGAGAAGAAACCAGCACCCACCCCGACATTTGTTTTGGAGCCATCGGTATGAAACTGGATCGATGGCTATGTGCAAGTACGTTTTTTTTTTTTGCTCAGGTTAGAGTTTGTTCGGTAGAATTGGGGTTGGTGCAATGGACTGCTGTGAAAAGGGTTTGGGTCTAAGTCAAAACCTTTAGCACCATGTAACACCAATTATTGCACTCCTCTTGCCATGTTCCTGGAAGTCATCCAAGTAGTATTCCTTTTATACGATTCGGCACCAAATTGAGTGTTCCGCCATATTGCAAGAAGAACCACAAATGGTTGTGAGAAAAATGGCATGCCCGTGATCCTTACGAGCATGATGTTCCCAACTGAAATTTGGGGAATTGTTTGTGGATTGAAGGATCACAGAAATATCTACCACTTTACTGCATCAATACTTGTTCGATCTGAAAGAGTATCGCAGGACCCCTGGCTCAAATCACTTCTTAAACGAGGCGAATGTTACTTTCATACTTAATCCCGACCCGTTGAGGGTCTCTGCCTGAGTCAAGGCAATCAGGCCTCTTCGATCGTTAGGAGGTTTCGTACAGTTGCATCGCGATAGTAAGGTTTGGTCTTCCTTGTCACCTCAAACCTGATGGGTGTCATCCAAAAGAAAAGAGGCAGATCATGACCCGTTGAGGGTCTCTGGCTGAGTCAGGGCAACCATGGCTTCCATCCTCTTTGATCGTAAGCAGGTTGCGTGCAGTTGCATCGCGATAGTAAGGTTTGGTCTTCCTTGTCGCCTCAAACGTGAAGGGTGTCATCCGAAAGAAAAGAGGCAGACCATGACCCATTGAGGGTCTCTGTCTGAGTCAAGGCAACCAGGCTTCCATCCTCTTCGATCGTTAGCAGGTTGCGTGCAGTTGCATCGCGATAGTAAGGTTTGGTATTCCTTGTCGCCTCAAACTTGAAGGGTGTTATCCGAAAGAAAAGAGGCAGACCATGACCCATTGAGGGTCTCTGCCTGAGTCAAGGCAACCAGGCTTCCATCCTCTTCGATCGTTACCAGGTTGCGTGCAGTTGCATCGCGATAATAAGATTTGGTATTCCTTGTCGCCTCAAACTTGAAGGGTGTCATACGAAAGAAAAGAGGCAGACCATGACCCGTTGAGGGTCTCTGCCTGAGTCAAGGCAACCAGGCTTCCATCCTCTTCGGTCATTAGCAGGTTGCGGGCAGTTGCATCGTGATATTCAGGTTTGATCTTCCTTGTCGCCTCAAACCTGAAGGATTTCATCCGAAAGAAAAGAGGCAGACCATGACCCATTGAGGGTCTTTGCCTGAGTCAAGGCAACCAGGCTTCCATCCTCTTCGCCGTAGTCTCTGTCAGAGTCAGTGCAACCAGGCTTCCATCCTCTTCGATCTTTAACAGGTTGCGTGCAGTTGCATCGCGATAGTTAGGTTTGACCTACCTTGTCGCCTCAAACCTGATGGGTGTCATCCAAATGAAAAGAGGCAGACCATGACCCGTTGAGGGTCTCTGCCTGAGTCAAGGCAACCAGGCTTCTATCTTTTTCGATCGTTAGCAGGTTGCGTGCAGTTGCATCGCGATAGTTAGGTTTGACCTACCTTGTCGCCTCAAACCTGAAGCGTATCATCCGAAAGAAAAGAGGCAGACCAGGGTCTGCCTGAGTCAAAGCAACCAGGGGTCCATCCTCTTCGATCGTTAACAGGTTTGGTCTACCTTGTCGCCTCAAACCTGATGGGTGTAATCCGAAAGAAAAGAGGAAGACCATGACCCATTGCGGGTCTCTGCCTGTATCAAAGCAACCAGGCTTCCATCCTCTTCGATCGTTAACAGGTTTGGTCTTCCTTGTCGCCTTAAACCTGATGGGTGTAATCCGAAAGAAAAGAGGCAGACCATGACCCGTTGAGGGTCTCTGCCTGAGTCAAAGCAACTAGGCTTCCATCCTCTTCGGTCGTTAGGAGGTTTCGTACAGTTGCAACGCGATAGTAAGGTTTGGTCTTCCTTGTCGCCTCAAACCTGAAGCGTGTCATCCGAAAGAAAAGAGGCAGACCAGGGTCTGCCTGAGTCAAAGCAACCAGGCTTCCATCCTCTTCGATCGTTAGCAGGTTGCGGGTAGTTGCATCGTGATATTCAGGTTTGATCTTCCTTGTCGCCTCAAACGTGAAGGGTGTCATCCGAAAGAAAAGAGGCAGACCATGACCCATTGAGGGTCTCTGCCTGAGTCAAAGCAACCAGGCTTGTAAGAGGGGAATAAGAAATCCTTGATCGTTTTTTGGCTAAAAATTCTTCGGAACAACTTCTGTCCCATTTACGTTGACGGGCTGTGGAGACGAAGAATCGACCAAAAAGAGTTCGAGAAAAAATATTAAGATTGGATTTTAAGGAACATTCGCTCTAGGACATGTATAATAGCTAATGGACTACTTTTCGCAGAGTCTTTGATTCCCAGCCAGCAGTCGGATACAATAGAGGAAGACTCTCGCACTCATTCCATAACTTTCGAAACGATAATCGTTGACGATAGTGAAGGAGACTTTGTGGGTACGTACCGTGGAATTTGTATACATATTGCACACTCACAATATAAAAATTACACGCTACGCACATGGCAAGTCTACCACGCTAGCGTCACGATAATCGTTTCCAAGGTAATCGAATCGGTATACCCTTGCTTAAAGTGGCGCACAACTGGAGGCAGTTAGTTAGGGACCGGGCTCTTTAAAATCCATAGGGCCAGGCTCATTTCGGACAGCAGCAGACCTACGACAGGTGGCAAATTTATTCATATCCTTCCAAACATGTCATTGCACCAAATATCTATTTGAATCCGCACCTCTGCAAATATTCACCCCCCCTCCAGGTCCATTATTTTTCCAGGTTTCTGACCGGACATCAAATTCCCGTTTGTTTAGACAAGCGTATTGAAACAAAATTGAAAATTCAAATGCAAATGCAAAAACAAAAAGAAAAAACAAATGAAACACCAAAAAGGACGAAAGAAAAACTTCAACTGAATTTCAAATGGAAAAGTCCTGTCGACCACTGAGACAACCTAGATAGATAGATGATGATGCTGTCTAAATTATGATAGATGAACTCAACCGTCTGCAGAAAGACTAAAGACAAAAAAAAAAAACTCTTGCCATTCAATTGGAGGAGCGTGCCTTAGTTGATGCTGGGAATTTGAATAATCGATGCAATTTTTCACAGATACTTTCTTTTTGGGCGATTTTTATTCTATTTTCCTGTTGGTTCGTCCTCGCATCCAATCGACATTGGATCCTGTTCATGTTTTCCATTTTATTTGAAATTTGACGTGCGAAATACAGTTAAAGCTCTTATCAGTCAAGCAGGCGATGTCCGTAACTGACAGGGATGAATGTATCTTCATGGTGGCATTTGGGTTTTTTTGAAAAAAAAAAACTTCAACAATGGAGGGTGCTGGTCATGTTTGTCATGTGCAGGTGCACTCTGGTTAAATGGATGTCACGAGTTCATAGATGTATTTGTCCAGGATATAAAATCAAACATTTATTGCATAATCCAATGATATCCGCTAAGGACGTATTGATTTGGGATGGTCTGTCATAGGAGTGGGTGGTTGGATGGATGCAGCGTGCTTTTGGATTGAATGAGGAACGTGATGTCGCTTAAGTCCACAAAGTTGATGATGATTTGTGACGTAATTGAATGTCCTTTTGACTATAAACGTAATGGTTACATTATTGATTAGCAGGGTTGCGGCTATTGGGTGGTAAGTACGTACCAACCCTGATGAGTATCTTAAGATATGAACTACTTATATCATTCTACGTTATGGTATCAACACCATAAGTAAAAGCCTTGTCCGAATGCCTTCCGCGAATGTCCATGCTGCTGCCTTCAGATCCAAATAATGGCCTTGCACAATCATTTGGAAAAACCATAGCTGACAATCAACCAAGAGCCTCAGAGAGGATCGATTTTATTGTCGAGAACCACACCTAAATGAATAAAAGTCCGACATGACTTGAACAAGCTTTTCCTAATGTATAGATAGAAGGGTTTCATGTTTGACGATAAGACTTGAATATTTAGAAACACCACAACAAATGGCGACAAATTCAGATTTTTTGAGAAAGCCTTTGGAAGCTGTAAAAAAATTGGCAGATAACATTGACGTTTGCATTAACGTTGGAGATGAGGGCTCATGCACAACATTTAGCGTGTTGTACACCGACAAGACCTGATCAAAAAATTCCTCAAGACAAGTTTAAGATGACTAGGACTTGTAGAGCAATGGAACCCCAAGTCTGCAGTCCGAAAAGTTTTCCAACTACTCACTTATCGGGCTCCCGACCCGTGAAGAGTCTCTGCCTGAGACACTGAAGCCTTCCATCCTCTATGATCCCGGGCTCGTTGCTTCCAGTTGTCTATACCAAGCGTTCTGGCATCCTCGATGGCTTTGTCTTTGAAACGGACGTTCGATCTTCCTTGCCTTCTCGAACCTGGGGGCTGGAATTCGAAGATTCTCTTAGCTGGAGGATTATTGTCCATTCCATGTGGCCGAGCCAATGGACACATCCACATCTTGGTACAGCTCATAGTGTCCGCGGTAGTATTTTCTCCTCCATTCGGCCTCCTCGTGCACAGGACCAAAAATCCGCCAAAGTATTTTTCTTTCGAAGGAGCCTAGTATCAGCTCTCCCTTCTTGCTTATCGTCCAGAACTCGGCACCATAAAGCAGAACTGGCAGGATAAGGGTATTATAGAGCACACATTTCGTCCGTCGAGTTAGGAGTTTTGGACCCAATTGTTTCGCCAAACCGAAGTAGCAACGGTTTCCTAGGGTAATTTTTCGACGGATCTCCACTAAGGTGTCGTACGTGGAGTCAATGTTTACTCCGAGGTAGGTGAAGTCCTTAACTACCTCGAAATTGCTGCTATCAATAGTGACGTTTTGTCCTAGGCGGTGGACAGATGCTTGTTTGTTTGTTGATAGCATTAGCTTGGTCTTGTCCTCATTTACTTCAAGGCCAACGGATTTCACCTGTTTTTCAATCACCGTGAACGCTTTTATCACGGCATGTTGGGAGCGACCAATGATGTCAATATCGTCCGCATAGCCCAGCAGCTGGACGGACCTGTTGAAAATAGTGCCTGATTAGGTTTAGAAAAGGCGAGCGAAGTTATGCAGGAGCAAGGATAATCAAAATGGGAACACGAGGAGATTTTAAATATAGTTAAACATTTATTAACGATAATATAAATTATACCAACTGCCAGATTAAAATTTTACTTCTTGTGTGGGCTGTGACTGAAATCCAAGTGAACGAGATTCGCTTGTTTTAAACGCACCAGCAGCGCAACGAATTTACGCACAAAGAGGAATACAAAAACAGTACACACAGCACATTAATAAAATTGGTTGTGCGTGCGGTATTATTTGGTTTTGCATTGGAATTGTTGTTGTAATGCAACTGCCAAAAAATGCGTTATAATTTTGTTGCGTGTCAGTACAGTGAGTTTGAACAATTATTATAACCGGTGATTTTTTAACAGGTTTAGAACTTTTTTTAAAAAAAAACAACAAAAAATTCGAAAAAATGAGTGAAATATTTATTTGAATCGATAGTTTGAACCTTGCAATTTAATGTTTAAAGATAATTTCATGCAAATGTTGACCGCGGCTGCGTCTCAGGTAGCCCATCCGCTGAGTCCAATTTTGGCATACTCTTTCACACATATCGGCCGGTATCTCACGAATGAATGCATGGATGTTGGCTTCCAGTGCGTCAATCGAAGCGGGCTTGTCCCTATAGACATTAGCCTTGACATACCCCCACAAAATATAATCTAATGGTGTCAAATCGCACGATCTAGGCGGCCAATTGACCGGCCCGAAACGTGAAATTAACTGTTCACCAAACTCGCCTCGCAATTGCGCCATTGTTTCGCGTACTGTGTGGCATGTGGCACCGTCTTGTTGAAACCACATATCATGCAAGTCAAGAACTTCCATTTCGGGCAAAAAAAAGTTTGTTATCATCGCTCGGTAGCGTTCACCATTGACAGTAACGCTGCGATTCGCATCATCTTTGAAGAAATATGGCCCAATAATGCCGCCGGCCCATAAACCGCACCAAACAGAAGGTCGAGAATGCCGATCATAAAATGGAAGCAGCGCGCGATGAACATTTCGAACCGAGCACGAATTTCGATAGTAAAATTCAATAATTTGAAAGCGTTGTTCATTTGTAAGACGATCCATGGTTAAATTGCAAACCAAACTGAAGCTGTTTGACAGTGACACAAGGTACTAAACACACGTCAGCTGTCAAAACCAGTGTTGCCAAAACCAAACCAGCTAAAAAATCACCCGTTACAATAATGAATTGAAAATTAACAAAAGCAAAAATTAACTATATGAAATAAATTAACAAAATGAATTTAACCAAAAGTGTATAAATAACAAAATAATGACGAATATTCCCAAACATCCCGGCCCCCCATGGAACACGTTTCAGGAACATGGAAGCAATGCAATTTTTGTGATAGGCCTCACAAATGAACCCCGGCTCGTCTTCGCAGTAGCAACTCGAACATGACCATCAGCTCCGTGTGTAACGGCTTCAATTTTGGCAAGAAGCCACTTTACTGGTGGAAGATTTGGCTCCTTCAGTACAACGACATCCCCAGGCTTTAAATTGGTGTTGGTGTGCTGCCACTTCGAACGTGTCTGAAGTGTGGTAAGGTACTCATGGTTCCACCTTTTCCAGAATCCTTGCACCATGCTTTGAAGGTGATTCCAGTGCTGCAAACGATTAGTAGGTGTGCTCAGCAGGTTTGGTTCTGGAACAGCCGTGTAAGGTTCACCTATAAGAAAATGAGCGGGTGTGAGAGGATTCAAATCTTCTTCAGACATATAACACAAAGGACGAGAATTAAGAATTGACTCAATTTGTGTCAAAACGGTGTACAGTTCTTCGAAAGTCAAAATTGACGATCCAACAACGCGACGTAAATGTAATTTCACCGACTTGACTCCAGCCTCCCATAATCCACCGAAATGGGGTGCAGAAGGAGGGATGAAATGCCATGCAATGTTGTCCTTGGAAAGCGATGAAGAAATGGCATCGTTGTGGGCTTCTAACATCACCAGCTTGTGCATATCGTTAAGGCAACGTCGAGCACCTTGGAAGTTAGTTCCATTGTCGCTGTAGATACTCGTACACAGACCCCGACGTGAAACAAATCTTCGCAAGGCTGCAAGGAAGGCATCTGTTGTGAGGTCACTAACTAATTCTAGATGAATTGCCTTCGTAGACAAACACACACAAAGAGCTATGTATGCTTTCGAAAATTTGGGGTTTCGTCCTCTAGAAAGCTTTATGGTCAGAGGTCCAGCGTAGTCGCACCCAGTGTTGGCGAATGGGCGACTCGGTTGAATCCTCTGGGCTGGTAGATTACCCATAAGCTGCTGGCTTGTCAGCTTTCGTTGCATAAAGCAAACCTTGCATCTATGAACGATCTTCCGGATAAGGTTTCTGCTTCCCAATATCCAATATCGCTGCCGAACTATCGCGAATGTTTCAGATACTCCCGTGTGCAAATTGTTCCTATGAATATCTGTAACAATGAGAAATTAAATTTTATTGTTATTAGGAAGAAGAACAGGATGTTTTATATTAAACGACACATTTGCATGTTTAATTCTTCCTCCAACGCGAAGCAGACCTTCATTGTCAATAAAAGGGGAGTATTTTAAAAGTTTGGATTTGGGTGGTAAACTGTTTTTGGTGATAAGGGACCGAATATCCGCACTGAATGAATTTTCTTGGATGGTCTTTAGAATTAGTGTTTTTGCCTGTTGAATTTCACTGAAAGTTAGTCCCGTAGTACGACGATTTAGCGATGTGGCACGACAGTTGAAAGAAAACCGAATGCAATACGCGATTGTTCTTTGCATATGATACCACGAGGACATTTTTTCGACAAGATTTTCGATAACACCAAGTTCAGTTGAAGCCATCAGTACCTGGCGCGATTGTCTTTCTTCAATGTTTGCAGCCTCCGAGTATTGCGAGCCTGAATTCTTAGATTTTGGCCAATTATCTTAACCGACGGATAGCCAAGATGGACCGGCCCACCAAAGATGATGGGTAGCTAGGTTGGATGGGGAAACACCCCTCGAAGCACAGTCTGCAGGATTGCATTCCGATGCGCTATGATGCCATGAATGTCGTGGAATCGTTTCGAGGATGGCAGCTGTGCGATTAGCCACAAAGGTAGTGCAGCGACGAGGAGGTGAAGATAGCCAGTGTAGTACAATTTCCGAATCGCACCACGCAAATGTTTTAGTGATCTTGACAGTTATCGATGTATTGACAAGATTGAACAGCCGAGTTAATAAGAGCGCACTACATAGTTCCAATCGCGGAGTGGAAACTGGTTTCAATGGCGCTACCTTCGTCTTTGCTGCAATTATTGTGACTTTAAAAGTTCCATCATCCAATTCGCAACGACTGTAAACGACGGCGGAGTAAGCTACTGACGAAGTAAGCTACTGACGAAGCCTGTAAGTATTCCATCGTTGCGCTAGAAGAGTTGGTAGTGGGTCATCCTATCCAAGATTCAATTCAGATGACCAGAGCTCTTGGAAAAGAATTTTAAATAAAATTACAGATGGAGCTAAAAATCCTAATGGCTCAAAAATCCGTGATACTTCTGAGAGTAGAGTTCGTTTCGTTGACGACAATGACAAAGGGTGTTTTGACATTTGATAGGAGAATTCGTCAACGATGGAATTCCAGTACATTCCAAGTACTTTAATAAGCGAAGACGAACGTTCCGTATCGAAAATAGAGTATTCGCATTCATCTCTTTGCATGCCTGCGAGCAGAGGCCAACAATTTGAACTCCATTTGCGAAGCTCAAGTTTTGCCATGGATAGAAGATTAACCAACTCAGATTTTAAAGCGATTATCATTTGACTTACAGCAAACAAGCTGTATAAAAAATCATAATAATCGAATTCTCGATTTAGTTTTTTCTTCTGACTCTGTTAGTACTGCAGTATTAAAATCTAGTACTAGCATTACTAACATAGACAAAAATCATCCTCCATTGGATATTTTCATTGACATAGGCGGACATCTGTACGAAAACGTTGATTCGTACGATCGTTCGTACTCTTTTGACTTTCGGAAAGCAAATTTTCAAAGGCTATCCGAAGAAATTATTCTTTCGAATGTAAATATTGAAAGCTTCTCCAATTTAGAAGAAGCTGTTAAAAAATTTTATTTTCTAATAAAAGATTGCATGGATAGAACAATCCCAGTCAAATATTCAAAAAATGCTCAAACCCAGCATCCTTGGTACACGAAAGAGCTTAAATCTCTTCGAAATAGACGTAACCGGGCCTGGAATAATTTTGTAAAAAGCCAGAATTATCACGACTATGATAAATACCTGAATTATTTTAATGAATTCTCTACGATGTCAAGTAGTTTATATAATGGCTATATAGTCAATATGGAGAACGCTCTTAAAAATGACCCAAAACGCTTTTGGGATTTGTCAATTCGAAGAAAAAAACGGATGGATATCCAGCCAATTTCTCTTATAATAATTCAAAAACATCGGACTCTCTAATTTTATCTAACTTATTCGCAGAGAATTTCAGTAAATCATTTATTGACACCCCTCTTGTCTTAGACGAACATTATTTCAGTTATCTTAATGGCTGTCCTCAAGTTAGTTTCAGCAACGTTATATTTGACGATGAGACACTACTTAAATATATCTCTTTATTTAATAATGACTATTCAGCGGGGCCCGATGGAATCCCACCAGTAGTCGTAAAGCAATGTAAAGATGCTCTTTTGCCATACCTTAAGTATATGTTTGAAAGCTCCTTTGCCACTGGAGTATTCCCAACTCAATGGAAAAATGCATTTATTACACCTGTTTTTAAAAAAAGGTGAGCGTGGAGATATTTCTAATTATAGACCTATCTCAAAACTATCTTGCATTCCTAAGTTATTCGAACATATTATTTGTGATAAATTGGTCTTCCTTTGTCGAAACATCATCTGTGATGAACAACATGGCTTTGTTAAACATCGATCCACTGTAACAAATCTATTAACTTTCATGCATCATTGCTCCAATAGTTTGGAAAATAAAAAAGAAGTCGATTGTATATACACCGACTTCTCCAAAGCCTTTGACCAGTTATCACATAACATCATAATTTTTAAACTTAAGGCGTATGGATTCCCTCCAGGTTTCATAAATTGGGTTAAAGCATACCTCTCATTGAGAACATACCAAGTAAAATTTAGAGGTTCCAAGTCAGACCCTTTTGTTGCTCACTCTGGAGTACCTCAAGGAAGTCATTTAGGACCAATATTATTTATACTTGCAATTAACGATGTAAAAGCTTGTATTCGAGATAGCAAAATATTGATATATGCTGATGATATGAAAATTTTCAAATTTGTAGAAGATCTAAACGATTCGCTTTCACTACAAACCGATTTAAATAGTTTTACCATATGGTGTCTTAAAAACGGTTTGAATCTGAACCCTACAAAGTGCCAGCATATGTCATTTTCACGAAAACGCGCTCCATGTAATTTTAAATATACCTTGTCCGGGCACACTCTCTGTCGTGCAGACAGTTTTAAAGATCTTGGTGTATATTTTGATCCCAAAATGGAGTTTAATAAACACATTAACGTTATCGTCAATAAATCAAACTCTATGTTAGGATTTATTAAAAGATGGTCAAAAGAGTTTAATGACCCTTACGTCACTCTTTCGCTCTATAACTGTCTAGTTCGGCCTCACTTGGAGTATGCTTCACAAGTTTGGACACCCTTCTATGTAGTTCATTCGAATAGAATTGAATCAGTCCAACGTAAATTCATAAGATTTGCTTTGAGAGGACTTCCATGGGATGATCTGCACAATTTGCCTCCGTATAGGTGCAGAATTAAACTGCTGCAACTATTGCCTTTGTCTCAACGTAGACTTAACAATGACATGGTTTTCTTACATCAATTATTATCAGGACAAATTGATGCTCCTGATCTTTTAAGTGCTATTGGTTTTAATACTCGGGGAGGTTCCTACAACCTGTGTAGATTCAATATATTACATATACCTAGCCATAAACACAACTATGGCATGCATGAGGCTATTAGTCGCATGAGTAGAGTTTACAATAAAAATAACGACGTAGTTAGTATGTTAGTAAAAGTAGTTTGAAAAACACTCTGCGAAATTGTATTCTAGAGCCGTAATAAGTATATTTAAAATTGTCCTTTGTTTAAGAACATATATAGCTTCATTGTAATTTAATCGTTTATTGATTTTGCTAGTGATTTCAAACTTAGTTTCATCTATGTTCTGTTTTGTCCCACTAACAAATGCACTAAATGATGAGCCTGTGGATGCATATTATATGCTGTGGCAAATCTCTGCTCGAAGATGCTGCTTGTATTAAGTTCGCTACGACACAGATCTGATAGTGTTAAAAAGATCCCCGATAGAATTTGATCCTGTCATGACATCATCAACATATACGTCATTCAAGAGAATACGGTACGCGTTTGGGTATTGTTCCTTGTAGTCAATTGCTAACTGCTTCAGGACTCGAACAGATAGGAACGGTGCCGATGCGGTACCATACGTTACAGTACATAATCGATAATGCACGATTTCTTCTGATGGGTTTTCCCGCCAGACAATACGCTGGAAATCGGTGTGCGAGTCATCTACCCAAATTTGGCGAAACATTTTTACAACATCGTCGGTAAAAACGTACTGATGTTGCCGAAACCTCAAACATACGCCGATTGAATCTCGCTGAATTGGAGGACCTACTAGCAACGAGCTGTTGAGGGACTGACTATTGGAATCTTTAGCAGATCCATCAAAAACGACACGCAGTTTAGTGGATGAATTGTCGGGTTTTAAAACTGCATGATGTGGTAAATAAAATATTTTACCTGGTGCTGTAGCTAATTCTTCCGAGGAAATTTGCTTCATGTGGCCAAGTTTTATATATTCTCTCATGGAATCCGTATACAAACTTTGTAAGTGAGGATTATGACGAAACCTACGTTCCATGGAGAATAAACGTGAAACCGCTGATGGCAATGTGTTTCCGAAAGTGGGTTGAGGCGATTTGAAGGGCAATGAAACAACATATTTACCATCCGATGAACGAGCGAATGTATCTCGAAAGTGTTGTTCTGCTGGGTCGTTGATGAAAGAATCTTCTTTGGGAGTTGCGACTTCATCTAACTCCCAAAACCTCTGGAGTAGAGCATCTACATCAACCATCGAATGAAGTGAGGACAAGCTATTTTCGGGCATTGTCCTATCAAACAGCTCCCCTGTGATGACCCAACCAAACGATGTACTTTGAGCGAGTGGAACACCTTCAGGGCCATATATTTGTTCCCCCTTCAAAATGGTCCAAAGTTTGTCGGCACCTAATAGCACATCAATAGGAGCAGACTGATTAAAATAAGGGTCGGCCAACTGCAAAACCCTCAAGATGCGACCACAGAGATATGTCAAACGAATGGGAAGGCAAATCGGATGTTAGCTTACTTAAAACAAAGGCATCGATTGACAACGAACTTGATTCGACCCGAGAGCTAATTTGTATAGAAATACATCCCCTGGTATAACCAGCATCCATAGAGGAGAGACCGGAAACTGGAATTCGAGCATGTGTGCGTGGATAACCGAGTTTTTGGGCGAAGGATTCAGCGATGAAAGAAGACTGAGACCCAGAATCTAACAACACACGACA
The DNA here is from genome assembly GCA_932526625.1 of Rhingia campestris. Taxonomy (NCBI): domain Eukaryota; kingdom Metazoa; phylum Arthropoda; class Insecta; order Diptera; family Syrphidae; genus Rhingia; species Rhingia campestris. The sequence continues at coordinate 180,087,604 of OW052182.1, forward strand.
AGCGATTGACTTTCCTGAAATGTCCTTTACAGTACCCAATAGAGTTGGCAAAATTGTATGCCTGCGAAGATTAATTTTGACGGAGAGTGGTTATTTAAGAGCGATGAAGTAGATGGATGTTGGGGAACTGGATGCGACGAAAATTGATGATGAGAAGACGATGGTTTGGAATCAGCAACTGAAGATGGAACGGAAGAAGAAGACGATTGTGATTTGTTGTAATCTTCAGGATGGACCAACGAATGGTGACGTGATTTACAAACGCGACACCGAAAGGTGCTTCGACATTAATTGTTCGACGAATGTCCAACCCGGAGGCAATTAAAACAAAGACAGTTTGTCTTCACAAAATCACGACTTGAATTACTGTCTAACGAAACGAAATCGGAACACGAAACAACGAGTGCTCCTTTTTGCACTTGGGACACTGCGAGTTAGCTTTGGGAGCTTCTGCGACATGTGATCTAATTGGAGCGGTGAGTTTTGTGCGCGACGAAATAGACCGATTTACCGATTGGCATGCTTCTAGAGCATCACACCTTGACTGTAAAAATGTTAATAACTCCTGAACAGTGCAGTCTTTTCGCGAACCGACCTTTTCTGCCCACTTACTTACTTACTTAAGTGGCGCTACAGTCCGGAATGAACCTGGGCCTCAACCAACATGCCTCTCCAATTAGCCCGGTCCTTAGCTAACTGCCTCCAGTTGCGCACTCCAAGTTGGTTGAGGTCGTTTTCCACTTGTGCGCGCCACTTAAGGCGAGGTCTTCCTCTACTGCGTCCGACGTCTGGCTGGGAATCGAAGACTCTGCGAGCCGGAGTATTGGTGTCCATTCGTTCTACATGTCCTAGCCATCTTAAACGTCCAATGCGGAGTTTTTTGACCAGGGGCATGTCGCTGTACAGCTCGTATAGTTCTTGGTTGAATCTTCGTCTCCATAGCCCGTCAACGCAAACGGGACCGAAGATTTTTTGAAGAATTTTCCTCTCGAATCTACCAAGGATTTCTTCATCCGCTTTTGATACGGTCCATGCTTCAGCGCCGTAGAGCAGGACTGGGATGATCAGGGTCTTATATAGGATCTCCTTAGTAGTTCGAGTGAGGGCTTTACTACTAAATTGCCTTCTTAGCCCGAAGAAACAGCGATTGGCAAGAGTAATTCTTCGTTTGACTTCTGTCGAGATGTTGTTGTCAGAGTTAATAGCGGAGCAGAGGTAGACAAAGTCCCGTACTACCTCAAAGTTATATCTGTCAATGGAGAAGTTCTGTCCAATTCGCCGTTGATGTCTCCTCCTCCTGAACTCCTGAACTCATTTTTGCCGCTTCCTTCTCTGTACTAGCAAACGTGGCTATGACATCACGTTGAGTCCTACCAATGATGTCAATATCGTCAGCGTATGCTAGTAGTTGCACCGACTATTGGAAAATTGTGCGTCTGGTGTTGGCTTTGGAGTTTTGCACAATCCTCTCATGAATCAGATTAAAGAAGTCACATGACAGCGCATCGCCTTGCCTAAATCCTTTTTTGGTATCGAATGTGTCGGTGAGGTCGTTTCCGACCCTGATGGAGCAGCGAGAATTCTCTATCGTCATCCTACACAAACGGACGAGTTTGGGCGGTATACCGAAGCTAGACATGGCTCTGTACAGTTCGTCTCTATAAATGCTGTCATATGCGGCTTTGAAATCGATGAATAGGTGGTGGGTATCGATTTGGACTTCTTGAGTTTTTTCCAGGATCTGCCGAAGTGTGAAAATTTGATCGGTTGTGGACTTTCCTGGCCTAAAACCACACTGATAAGGGCCAATCAGGTTGTTGGTAAACGGTTTCAGGCGTTCACATATTACGGCAGATAGGATCTTGTAGGCGATGTTGAGTAAACTTATGCCTCTGTAGTTGGCGCAGTTCAGAGTGTCTCCTTTTTTGTGGATCGGGCAAACGATGCTGAGGTTCCATTCTTCAGGCATATTTTCATCCGACCAGATTTGGTTTATGAGTTGGTGGATATTACTTACCAAGTCATCTCCTCATTTCCTGCGGCCTTATTAAGCTTGAGTTTAGATATTGCTATCTTCACTTCACTTAGGTCGGGTGGTTGGCAGTTTTCGCTGTCGTTGCCAATATTGAATGGTTCGTTCTGCCTGACAGCGGAATGTTGTTCGTCATCGCCGTTTAACAGTCTGCACAAGTGGTTCTTCCATATCCTCAGCATCGACTGTGTCTCAACTACGATATTTCCTTGTTCATCTCGACAGGATTCTGTTCGAGCCTTGTACCCTTGGCTTTGACGTTTTATACTTTGGTAAAACTTGCGAACATCGTTCCTGGAGTGGCACCTCTCTATATCCTCGATCGCGCGCTTTTCTTGCTCTTTTTTCTTCTTGCTGAAAAGCCGATGTTCTTCCCTTCTTCTTTGCCTATAGAGCTCAATGGCAGCTCTCGTCTTCACCTGCAGCTTAGCCTTGTAGGCCTCGTTCTTGGCTGCGAGCATCTGTCGGCATTCCTCATCAAACCAGGGGTTTCTTGCTGGTGGGCGCGAGAAACCTAGCACATCAGTTGCGGCTGATCTAATGGCCTGTTGGCATCGTTGCCATTGCTCTTCGACATTCGATGCTGGTGGTATGGTGTTAATCGAGAGGTTAAGGGATAGGCGTTGTGCGAAGGACTTGGCGGTCTCTTGCGATTGCAGTCTTCCGACATTAAATTTTTTCACAGTATTTCTGGATTGTTGTGGCGTGGTGGATATCCGCATTCTTACCTTGGCTGCTACAAGGTAGTGATCCGAGTCGATGTTAGCTCCTCGGAATGTTCGGACATCCAAAATACTGGATGCGTGCCTCTTATCTATCGCAATGTGATCAATTTGGTTGACCGTTCGTTGATCTGGAGACCGCCATGTCCCCTTATGGATATCGAGGTGAGGAAACCGTGTGCTGGCTATAGTGGCATTTCGTTCCGTAGCGAAATCAATTAGCCTAAGTCCGTTACCAGACGTGTTGTCGTGTAGGCTATGTTTTCCGACAATACTTCTAAAGATGTCTTCTCTTCCTACCTTTGCGTTAAAATCTCCCAGCACGATTTTAACATCGTACTTCGGTAGTCGCTCATAGGTTTTGTCGAGGAGCTCTTAGAAGCAATCCTTAGTTGTATCATCTTTTTCCTCCGTCGGAGCATGAGCGCATATAAGGCTTATGTTGGCGAAATTGGCTTTGATGCGGATTGTTACAATGCGTTCGCTAATGTCTTGGAAACATAAGACTTCTTGCCTAAGTCTGGCACTTATAACAAATCCGCATCCGAATAGTCGCTGTTTCTGCTCACTATAACACGGTCCGTAGTATATGTCACAGTTTTTCATCCTCTTTTTGCCCGGCCCACCCCATCGTATTTCCTGGATGGCAGTAATGTCTGCTTGTAGCAGTTTAGGGCTTCCGCTAGTTGTTCGCCTGCACGTCTCCTGTTTAGTGTTCTCACATTCCAGGTGCAGATACGAACGTCGTTGTCCTTTTTTCGTTTAGCAGGGTCGTCAACAATAAGATCAGTCCTTTCCGAGGCTATTGGTTGCTTCGTAACCATGATTTTTTTCTGTGGGTGGGTAGTTAACCCAAAGCACAACCCCCAACCTGGAGGGCCAGTTCCAATTTATTAGATACCCCTAGGACACGGGGCCATCAGTATCCACTACGGGATTGAGCGCTGCCGTTGGCCTTTCGGTTCATCCGCCACCATCTCTGTTCAAGGGGCCTGACTAACCCTTGAAATTCCTAGACAACCTGTTGTCCGAATATGTCAGAGCAGCTCATCTAGGTTCGCCTGGGACAGCAGGCCGGGTATTCATCCGTGCCATTCTCCAGGGTGTTTATAGTGTTGCTGTTTTTCGTCGTGTTATCAACACTCGCACTTATCGTTTAGCAAGTCAAATCCGGTTGGATGAGACCAGTACCCGATGGTTACCACTTGGAGGTAAAGATAAGCACATTTGATGTGTAGTTCAGAGTTGCAACACTGGGCATTGCCAAGTTAACGCCAATCAGAGTCTACCCTCGTTCTACAACACCCAACCATCTTTTCTGCCCACGCTTGATTCGTATCTTAATCTAGTTTGTTCAGGAGTAGGAAAATGAGCCACGGATCACGATTTGTCTGCTTTAGCGCATTTAGAAAACGTACAACTTCGTCTGCTCCGTCAGTGATTTTTCGTAGAGTTTCAACGTTACTCACACTGATTGCAAGAAGCGACAAAAACGATTGAATCAATGATTTTACAATTAGATGTACGCGGTCATATCGCTCAACTAAGAGCTCTCACGCTTCGATGAAATTTGCATCGGATATCGAAATGTGTTTAACAAGATTGGCCGCGTCATCTCTAAGAAATGATTTTAGGTAGTGAAACTTTTGTGTGCCAGTTAGGTTAGTTTTACTGTCCACAGACCCAACGAAAAGATCACGAAAAGCCGGCCAATCCTTATAATTCCCCGAAAATGTTGGAATAACGATAGGTGGTAGAATAACCGAAACAGAATATTGTTTCTGTGATGAATTCAGCTTTTCAAGGAATGACGATTGCTGATTGACGAGCCGCTCTAATACCGAACCCTCAGAATCCTTTTGAGCAAACCCTTGTCTCTCGCGAATATACTTTACGTATTATGAATGAGCCTCGAAATATTTATTCTCATATTCCACGAACTCTACTTCAATAGCAGCAATGTCAATACCTTTCACACACGAGATACATATATTCGTTATGCACTGAAGAAAATTCTAACCACGTTTCCTCTAATTTATTCAATCGAATCTCCAACATTTCCAAAGTCGTAGATTCATTTATATTTTCTGCGAACGACGATGCACGATCTAATCGCCCTTGCGTATTATCCCGCTGCACTCTTAGTTTAAGCACGATGGGATTGAGCTCAGGCGTTGGTCTTCTGACTCTTTTGACGGCGCCTCTTACTAGCCATTGAGATTCCTAAATAACCGGTACATTTCCGAATATTTAGGTAGTTCACATAGAACATCCAAGTTGGGACTTACTCCACCTTTGATTCCATTTTGGGAATTATCCGACTGCGCTGGGACTATGTGCCTTAGTATCTGCTAACACGAAGACTAAACAGAGATGGAAACTCTATCTACGGTCACACTGTACTTTGCACTTGGCGGTTGCCACTAGAAAGCTTAGAGTCGGAGTAAGTAGGAATCAGCAAGGCAAAGGCTCAGACCCCAAAGCAGTGATCAAGTAAGGAAGAGATAGGGGACTTTCGTAGGTCTTCCCCTTTATCACCCGATTCTTACGTGTCGTTTTCACACATAAATTAGCTGGGCTGCAAACAATGTAGCGTGACATGGGTTACCATAATTTTTTTGAATTTCCAATAATGAATATATTCTTCTCAACAACATTTATTTATTTTTTTTTAAATTTAACGCCCATCTAATAGACATGGCGCACATCCTCTGTTGTGTCCCTTCATAACATATGCAGCGCCATTCTTTTACAAGCGGACACCCTACTGACTGCATTTTGACATTTGGCCCTATATAACCCAATGAACAAATGCGCACCACTTTTTTTTATTTCTGCACTCGATAGGTGATAAAGTTCTGCCCAAAAATTAATTAATCGCCATAAAAAGGAAAAAAAAAAGATATTGCATAACAAAAAAAAATATATATATAAAGTGATATAAAGACCAGCTTGTCTAAACGACTGCAAAGCTATCATTTAAATAGGAACTAATAATTTCATCAGGTAATTATGGAGTGTACTTGGAAGTTATACGTGTTCTTTATGTGGGATAATTTTTAACTTTTAGTGACACCTTTTCAATCAGGACAAGACACCTTACTCGCACAGCGATAAGGTGCCTCCCACTTTAAAATACTCACGTCGAAACCGAAGTGCCTTACCCCACAAAAATCGAGCAAAAAAACTTGAGGTCAAAAAAGGTGTACCAAGTGGCAAAAGTTATTTCCACCTTCATCCCCCCCACGTGTTGAAAGTGATATTCGCAAGGGTTCCAAAACTATACAGCTCACGCAGCAAGCTAAAGTTAAATCTGGCAAGTCAGTGTGTGATTTCCACATCATCCCACACGTGCAGAACGTGATCACCTCAAGAATACCACAGCTTACGCAGCAAGCTATAAATCCTGCTAACCATCTACGAGTTCGCGAGTGACACCGACTTCTCTATACGATCAACCCAATTCAAATAGAATCCTTGTGGAGAGCACCACTGTAAGCACACCTCCACCACCACCATCACGACAACCACACTTTCGCTGAGCCTTCGCGAAGAATTCTCACCAAGTTGAAACAAAGCAGACACGAAAAATAAGATTGAAGAACGGGAGTTGCATGCGCTAACTAAGGCTAAAGGCCCAAGAAGAAACCTGTTCACTAGAGACAATTGATTTTATTCTCATGTGTAGTTAAGATTATTTTAGTTATTAGTGTTTATTTATGTTTAATTACCTTATAATCCATTTTCAATTGTTCAATTAGATTTAAGTTTGTAATTCTTAAAAGTAAGTTCATTTGAAATTCTATCGCCCTATAAGTTCGTACAAAGATTCTAACACATTTCTTTCCTAAACAGCAATCATACATTAATTCATACATTTAACACCAACCATTCATCGACTACAACGATTTGTGCGCACAAAACGGAGTCGGCGGATCGAGAAAATAAAAATTAAAAACAACAACAACAACACATAAGTACACCACACTAAATCATCAAATACTATAAAAAAAAAATACGTAAGTTTTCATATAAATCATATCTTTGTATCCTCTTTTTGGCGAATATTTTAAATTTCGAATTCATATTACATAAAATAACAATACGATACCACACTTACATAGAGCACTATATGAATATATATATATATAAATATATATACATAGAAAAAGAATATTTCAGAATTTAAATCCTAATTTTTGTATGAATTGAAATCTATTATCTAACTTAAATAATACTTTGCTTTCTCTTAAACATCTAAAACACACATACACATATACTTATTAAGCTAATATAATAACTACTTACTACGATATTTAATCTAACCATACGTGCATATAAATACCAAACACTTTTATAAAATAGTAGTACAAATAAGGTTTAAAATTCCTTCCAAAGCTGAATTTATCTCATGCTTGTCATGCTGCTCTTAATTGTAATTAAGAGAAAATTAATTTCCTTTTTATGAATTTTTTTTTTGTTTCGTTTATATGAATAAATATTGTTTAATTTTTCCATATATTGGCATTCTCAAACTAAAAATGACTTGCTGAACTATTTTTTTGATTTTGGCGATATTAAGGTGTGACAGGTAATAATGTGAAATAAGTGCAACGTATTAATAATCAAGGGGCTACCTATTAAAATTATTTCGGTAACAGGTAGCCATGGTGTTATTGACGAAAATGTCACTACTATAGGGCGGGAAAAGCCGATGACGCAGAAATCGAAATCTGCAAGGTCATCAACATCTGACCATCCCCTTTCTACCTTTCCACTTTTTTTTCTTTCTCTTAACTTTTTGTTTTTTTTTCTGTTGTTTTACTATTTCACCTAACTGAAGATTTCTCACCATTAGAGAATTTTTTGTTAGTGGTAGTCTACATTTAATATAGTGACTACAACCCATCTTAGGACAGGCGAGTATAAATGTTGGTTTGTTTTGTGTCATACGGATTGTATGATTAAATAGATAGGATATCGATATCAGGCACGAAATTTATTTTGTAGCCCTAACAGTAGCAGGAAGAACCTACCCCTCCGACGAGCATCAGCCCGGCCTTCCGCAAGCGTGCCACTATCTGCTACAAAAAGGAGACGATTACATTCGTGTACCTTTGGGTTTACTACAACAAGTGAAACAAGGAATGTGTGTATCTAGTTGGACCGTGGTGATCAATTTATCTGTCAAAATCCTAGAAAATTCGAAAAGTTAGCTTGTAGGCAAAGCTTTACCTGATCTCTGCCCCAAAGTCTACAATTCCTAACCAAATTGTAGACTCAATAGGGGAAGATCCCGCCTTAAGTAGCACAGAGAAGTAAAAGCCCACCGCAATCAAATTGAAGTGTAGAAATGTAGGTTTTTGCTTAAGGCCAGATAAGCTGGACAGCTGTTTTGGTTTAGGCTCAGGTTGACTCTAGACTGTAGACACCTTTGACATTTGTACAGATGGATGGGAATAGGATAAAGGAGGATGAAAAAATCCCGTTCTTCAGGAGTTCGTAACAAATTGCAAGAAATAATCAAAACGCTATTTCCATTGAAAACCTATGAACGTCTTACGGTATCAGCCCAGTGTTGCCATTGTCCTGTATTTGCGTTAAAGTGCCTCAAAATAAAAGCGTTCTTAAATTTCCAACCAAAATAGGAAAAATAAATCTAAAAAAAGGGACCCAAGACAGTTGCCAACGGTATTATATGTCACCGACATCTCATTACCACCTCCAAGAATACCAGAACTGTGCTCACAAAACCTGAATCTCTAAAAAGGAAAAACAAAATCTAATAACGATGTCCTGCAAGGGAGTAAATCGAATTCGTTTCTCATAAAATTTAAATTTCTCCTCCTACGTTCGCGAAAGGACACAGAAAAAAAAAATACATCCGCGATATGCAAATTGTCATTAACTCCCGAAATGAAGTCAATTCCATTATCCACCATCCTCAGCTCCTTTCCACTGTTCTCCCGGAAGTGGCGACTAAAGTGTTCCCGACAGAAAGTTTTCTCATTCATGGAGGAATTTTTTTTTTTTCAATCGCAAGGACCATTGTCACTGCCAAGTAAAGTTTTCACCATTTGTATCATAATATCATCACTCGAGCAGATAAATCCTTCAGTCGAACAAGTGCAAGGATATTAATTTCAATTGATAGTTCTTCTACGACTGAAATACCCCATTTAAATGGAATCCTAGTGGGTATGGGGCACGTCGATCGTCTATTGCTTTAAGGATATAGACACCGTTTAAGTGAAATGTCCTCGAGCTTGTAACGAGGCAGTCGATGGCACACGTTGGCACTCTGTCGCAGGTCTCCTCTGCTCATTAATACTTAAATTTATGCAAAGACTGTAGCTTTGAGTTAATTGCTTTCATGTAGAGTGTCCTTCTAGGCTTGGTGTGCATATAGAGGTGGTCTGGGTTTCTTATCTCTCAATTGCTATGAAATGCATTAAATGTTCGTATCCTTGGTGAAAAGGGATGGTGGCCGACACAATACCATGGGCGAGATGTGCATGCACACACAAAGGCACACAAACCCTTTTGTCCTTAGACAAATAGCCAATGGACACGAGACACTAGGGATATCTTGTGCTGCAAAATCTCTCGATAGAATGGAGAGTGCCGGCAGGACAAGTTTCTCTCACATATTTTTTTTTTAGAATTTTCCTTTTTTCCTGGAAGTACCTCTGTAGGATGTCGCACGATGACGACCGACTTGAGGCAAAGTGCATTAAAATTGAGAAACTGTTTGCGAGTCTTTTTGAAGCGACCCCACCACCGGAAGCGATGTCCTTTCAATGCGCAGTACGCCTGTCCCTGTGCCCCCTGCCTTCATTTGCATTGCAATTTGAAAGTCTATATCCGAGTCACGTAGCCAGATGGAACGCAAAGGAGACCCAGAACACCAGCTTCCACATTATTTTTTTGTTCTCGTGGTGATAATGTGAGTTTTATGAAATATACTCGACGTGATTGGAATCCCTTTTTTGGTGTTGAGCCTTTGAAAGTAACTTCCACGAAAGGACGAGTAGCAAGGATATTGTTTTGTTTTTACTCCTCAGTTTAAGTTCTGAAGGTGGGGTGGGAATACAGAGTTCGATTTACTGTTTGTTTTTTTTTGAATTATCGCAACTTAATTGCGTTATTTAATGTTTTTCCTTTTTTTTTATTTATTTTACTCCTAGTTTGATGGCAGGACCTCGGCAGTTATTCGCTGCTGGTAATGCCAATTTGCATTTCATCGTTACGACCGGCGATTGTTATTTTTTAAGCTACGTGTCTGGCATAGGTATGGGGGATATTATTACACGAGGGGTTTATTAGGCTAAATGGTAAAAGGATTTGTGCAAGGACTTTGCTAGTCGTTTGAATTGCAATTGACAGGGCAATTGAAATGTTTTAGTTGGAGAAGAGGAGTTGTATGAAGGGTCTCGATAAGCGTTTTATTTTTAAAATTTTTTTAAAGGTCGAAAAATGTATCTCTTATCGGGCTCCCGACCCGTGAGTCTTTGCCTGAGAAACTGCAGCCTTACATCCTCTACGATCCCGGGCTCGCTCCTTTCAGTTGTCTAGACTAAGCGCTCTGGCATCCGCGATGATTTGGTCTTTGAAACCTGGGGACTGGGATTCGAAGATCCTCTTAGCTGGAGCATTATTGCCCATTCGTTCAATGTGGCCTAGCCAATGTAGTCGACGTGTTTTGGCTTTTTGGACTACATCCACATCTTGGTACAGCTCACTGAGTTCACGATTGCATCTTCTCCTTCATTCGCCTTCTACGCGTACAGGACGAAAAAACCGCCGAAGTATTTGGACTACATCCACATCTTGGTACAGCTCATAGAGTTCGTGGTTGCATCATCTCCTCCATTCGCCCTCCTCGTGCATAGGACCAAAAATCCGCCAAAGTATTTTTCTGTCAAAGGAGCCCAGTATCAGGTCTCCCTTCTTGCTTATCGTCCAGCACTCGGCACCATAAAGCAGAACTGGCGGGATAAGGGTTTTGTAGAGCACACATTTCGTCCTTCAAGTTAGAAGTTTTGAACGCAGTTGTTTCGCCAAACCGAAGTAGCGACGGTTTCCTAGGGTAATTCTGCCCCGAATCTCCAATAGGATGTCATTCGTGGAGTTCATGTTAACTCCGAGGTAGGTGAACTCCTTAAATACCCCGAAATTGCTCAATAATGACGTTTTGTGCTAGGCGGCGGACAGATGCTTGTTTGCCTGTTGATTGCATGTACTTGGTCTTGTTCTCATTTACTTCAAGGCTAACGGATTTCGCCTGTTTTTCAATCTCCGTGAACGCTTTTATCACGGCATGTTAGGAGCGACCGATGATGTCAATATCATCTGCATAGCCCAGCAGCTGGACGGACCTGTTAAAAACAGTGCATTCCGTGTTGACAACTGCTCTGCGCACAATCTGCTCCAGTACGAGATTGAAGAAGTCACATGATAGCGCGTCTCCTTGCCGAAATCCGGTGCATGTTTGGAATAGTTCGGAGGAGCTGCTTCCAAACTGCACGTTGCATCGCGTGTTTTCCAGCGTCACGCGGCACAGCTGAATCGGTTTTGCTGGGATTCCGAATTCGGCCATCGCCATATAGGGCTCCTGACGATGTATGCTATCATAAGCGGCTTTGAAGTCGATGAATAGGTGGTGAGTTTCGACTTGAAATTCGTTGGTCTTTTCAGGATTTGCCTCCAGTGTGAAAATTCGGTCTACAGTCGATCTGCCGGGCCGGAAGCCACACTGGTACATGCCAATTAGTGTGTTGCAGAACGGTTTTAGACGTTCACACAGTACGTTGGATAGCATCTTGTATGCGACATTAAGCAGGGATATGCCTCGATAGTTCTTGCAAGACATAGGATCGCCTTTTTTGTAGATTGGGCACATGAAGCTGATAGTCCAGTCATCGGGCATGTTTTCTTGCACCCATACTTGGTTGATGAGTCGGTGCATGCTCCCTACCAAAACATCACCACCGTATTCAAAAAGCTCCTCCTGGTAAGCCATCTGAACCTGCGGCCTTGTTGTTCTTTAGCTTTTTTATAGCTAGGCCAACTTCTTGTATATAAGGTGGTGGAACTAGTTCTTCATTGACTGGACGCGGGTTCTCTTCTTGCCCTATCACTCTCTCTACGTGATGCCCATGTAGCAGCTGTTGGAAAAGCTACTTAAACAATTCTACTATTCCCTGCGCTTCGGTGACTAGGTTCCCTTCTCTGTATCGAAGAACTTGCGTTCCGGTTTTGTAGCCAGCAGCCAGTGGCGCGATGGTTACTACGTTGAACTGCCGCGCAGAAGGTCTGGGTTCGATTCCCAGCCGTAGCAACACCTAAATGATTTTTCACTGACCCCCATCTCGTGAGGTCGGCATAAAACAGGAGGTCTCGCCATCGTGTAAGAAGTACACACGCACACATGGATGGTTGTGAGATAGCTAGGCCCTGGGTACTAACGAGCCTGTTGTGCCAAAAATTTGTATTTTCAGTCAGTTGCTTGGCCTTTTTATAAAACCTCTGGATGTTGTTACGATAGCGCGACTCGTCGATCTCTCTGAACTGGGAAGCTGCATAACCCCTCTTCTTTCTACGCAGGGTCTTCTTTTCCTCCCTTCTCCTGGTTCGATACTCTTATTTCGCTGCCCTTGTTTTGCGCTGCAGCGCTTTCTTGTATGCATCTTCTGTCACCTTTTTCTTGTACACGCATTCATCACCATACCACGGACTCTTTCTCGGGGGTGGCTGGAACCCTACAGTGGTTTCGGCTACCTCCTTGATGATGTCGCGATACTGGCACCACTGATTGTCGGTGTCTGTGGTAGGTGAGGACACAGAGGAGAGTTTCATACTCAGGTACTCACTATAGGCTCTGGCTACTCCAGGTGTGCAAAGGCGTCCAACGTCGAATTTTGTGAGTAGCACCCGGGGTGTAGAGTGTTCGTACATTCCAGGTGCATACTCTCATATCATAGTCCATTGACGTTCCGGGTCTTGTTTCATATGAGGAGTTTCATTATCTGAGGCTGGTTGTGTCTCTCTCATAACTAATGGTTTTTTCCATGGTCCGGAAGTTACCCCGACGGCACAACCCCCAACCTGGAGGGCCAGACCCTTTTTTTACCCTAGGACACCGGGCCGGAGATACCGATGTCAGTAGCCCATTTTGGGATATGAAAAAAAAAAACGAAGAATGACTGCTTTGACAAGCAGTAATAAATGCCTTGCCCCCAAATTTTTTCAACAACGCATTCCCATTAGTCGAACTTACTACGTCACTTCTACCTCAAGTGGCGTCATATCTCTCCAACCTCATTAAACAATCCAACACACGTGTTTGGTTTACAACTGTCTGCAAAAGTTTACTTTAAAATTTAAAATGTTTATTTTCATTTGGTTGACACCACACCGTTTCGTTTTAAATATTTTCGTATCTCAACATCTCACGGATATATGTTTGCGAAATATCCGAAATCCATTCGGACAAGCAAGAGTAACATCACGCTCTGCCAACAATAATATTCTTTCCTTTGAGACTCTTCATCATTACAGATCTGCAACGACCGGCGGCGCTACTTGAAGTGCAATTCCTCGTAGATACAGTTGGCGAAATATCTCATGCTCACATGCTGCGCCTTGCATTTATCGCTGAACTTGATCTATTTTCCGTTTGTTCGATTTTGTATCTCATTTTGTTGTATCTCATGTGTGTGCCATATTGACCGTCATTTAAGATTAGAATTGGTCAGATGGAAAATATAATAAAATTGGCTTCAACAGAGAAATGCTATTGAAGGCGAATTTGCGATTGGCAGATTGCCTTGACAGTGGTTGTTTTGGATGTCATCACTAAAAATCAAATTATCCACAAAGTGTGTGGTTTGGTTCTGTCCAATAAGTTGCAATCGAGCCAAAATTGCAAAATTCAGCAAAATTTTTTTTTGCTGAAGTAGATTTATCCCCAAGATGGTTGGGTGTTGTAGAACGAGGGGAGACTATGATTGGCTTTAACTTGGCAATGCCCAGAGCTAGCAATTCTGACTAACAGATCAAATGTGCTTATCTCTTACCTCCAAGTGGAAACCATCGGGTACTGGTCTCATCCAACCGGATTTGACTTGCTAAGCGATAAGTGCGATTGTTGATAACAAGACGTAAAACAGCAACACTATAATCACCCTGTTCAGATGGCACGGAATGAATACCCGGTCTGCCATCCCAGGCATACCTAGATAAGCTGCTTCGACATATTCGGAAAACAGGTTATCTAGGAATTTCAAAGGTAAGTCTGTCCCCTTGAACAGAGATGGTGGCGGATGAACCGAAAGGTCAACGGCAGCGCTCAATCCCGTAGTGGATACTAATGGCCAAATGTCCCAGGGGTATCTAATAAATTGGAACTGGTCCTCCAGGTTCGGGGTTGTGCTTTGGGTTAACTACCCACCCATGGAAAAAACCATTGTTACGAAGCAACCAATAGCCTCGGAAAGGACTGATATTACTGTTGACGACCCTGCTAAACGAAAAAATTACAACGACGTTCGTATCTGCACCTGGAATGTAAAAACATTAAACAGGAGAGGTGCAGATGAACAACTAGCGGAAGCCCTAAACTGCTACAAAGCAGACATTACTGCCATCCAGGAAATACGATGGGTTGGGCCGGGCAAAAAGAGGATGAAAAACTGTGACATCTACTATGGACCGTATTATAGTGAGCAAAAATAGGCAAGAAGTCTTATGTTTCCAAGACATTAGCGAACGCATTGTAACAATCCGCATCAAGGCCAAATTCGCCAACATAAGACTTATATGCGCTCATGATCCGACGGAGGAAAAAGATGAATTAGCGGAAGACTGCTTCTACCAGCTTCTTTACAAAACTTATGAGCGGCTTCCTAAGTACGATGTTAAAATCGTGCTGGGAGATTTTAACGCAAAGGAAGGAAGAGAAGACATCTTTAGCAGTAATGTCGGATAATATAGCCTACACGACAACACGTCTTGTAACGGACTTAGGCTAATTGACTTCGCTGCGGAACGAATACCACTATAGACAGCACACGGTTTCCTCACCTCGATATCCACAAGGCGACATGGCGGTCTCCAGATCAACGAACAGACAGCAAAATTGATCACATTGCGATAGACAAGAGGCACGCATCCAGTATTTCGGATGTCCGAACATTCCGAGGGGCTAACATCGACTCGGACCACTACTTTGTTGCAGCCAACCAGAAATACTATGAAAACATTTAATTACGAAAGACTGCAATCGCAAGAGACCGTCAAGACCTTCGCGCAACGCGTATCCCTTAACCTCTCGATTCACACCATACCACCAGCATCTAATGTCGAAGAACAATGCAACGATGCCAAGAAGCCATTAGATCAGCCGCAACTGATGTGCTACGTTTCTCGCGGCCACCAGCAAGAAACCCTTGGTTTGACGAGGAATGCCGACAGATGCTCGCAGCCAAGAACAAGGCCTACAAGGCTAAGCTGCAGGTGAAGACGAGAGCTGCCATTGAGATCTATAGGCAAAGAAGAAGGGAAGAACACCGGCTTTTCAGAAAGCAGAAAAAAGATCGAGAAAAGCCGGTTATCGAGGACATAGGGAGGTGCCACTCCAGGAACGATTTTCGCAAGTTTTACGAAAGTGTAAAACGTCAAAGCCAAGGATACAAGACTCGAACAGAATCCTGTCGAGATGAGCAAGGAAATATCGTAGTTGAGACACAGTCGATGCTGAGGATATGGAAGAACCACTTCTGCAGACTGTTAAACGGCGATGACGAACAACATTCCGCTGTCAGGCAGAACGAACCATTTAATATTATCAACGGTAGCGAAAACTGCCAACCACCCGACCTAAGTGAAGTGAGGATAGCAATAGCCAAACTCAAGCTTAAAAAGGCCGCCGGAAATGACGGCCTTCCCGCTGAGCTTTATAAAGCTGACGGAGATGACTTGGTAAGTTACATCCACCAACTTATAAGCCAAATATGGTCGGATGCAAGCATGCCTTAAGAATGGAACTTCAGCATCGTTTGTCCGATCCACAAAAAGGGAGACCCTCTGAACTGCTCCAACTACAGAGGCATAAGTCAAGATCCTATCAGCCTTAATATGCACCGTTGCCAACAAGCTGACCGGCATTTGTAAACGACCTTCAGGCTCTGAGGATGCAACCTAAAACAGGTATAACGAGTGTCACAGAGGAGTACATTGAGAAGAAGATTGTCCAACTCTGTTCGGTGAAGCATTAGGGAGATTTGGGAAAACGTGCGACAGGAGTCCACTAGAAAACGCCGTCGTCGAAGCCCAAAGGACGTGCGAGATTCACGACGGGCAGCATCGGACAGGAGTTTGATGAGTGAGGGAGGATGATCCCTCGTCGACCCCCAATACGATGATGACGGCTGGGGGAGGTCAATCCCTGGAATCTAATCGTTTGTGCCACCGCATTATGGGCGCAAGCGCAAAAAATTCGATGGCATGGAGTAGACGTCCTTCTATTTCACCCAACGAGGGAGAAACGAAGGAGTAGCAGATGCGTGTAGCGGAGGGCCCAAAAGACACCCCACCAACAAAGTCACAACATGGAAAGTTTGGTTCAATGACCAAGAGAAGACGATCTCTTTCCCCCAACGCTGGAGAAGGAGGAGCAACATTGGTATTAAGGCGGAGCAACATTGGTATTAAGTTGTGACAGTCCAAACACAACTGTCAAAGTGTCCAAGGGTAGCTCTCATATTATCCGAAAGTTGTCAAAACGGCTGTCGAAAGGGATAGCAAACGTGTCCAAACATCAGCGACACCCAAATCAAAGGCCCAGAGCCCAACGTAAAAATAATTTAAAGATGACACCTGAAGGGTAATCCCTGACCCCAAAAACCTTCACGGTTTCGTGTGAACGAACATAGTTCGCGAAAATGTTGTTTTTCTACATCGTAGTTCCGGTAGTTCTATGGTATTGGTCGGGGTTGGTATTGGTCGGAGGCAAATGTTTGATTGACAGAAAATAGTTATCCAGGATTGACACCGGGGTTTTCCTGTATGGAAAAAAAATTGGAATGAGGAAGTGTGTGGTGTCTGGCAGTGGTGTGGTGTCTGGCAGCTATAGCACGCGTTCGGGAAATACCTGACGTCGATGTTTTAAAATGCGCTGTAAGACCAGTCACTTGTGTTGATCTGTGGTTGACAGATCGCTCACAGAAATTTTTGTTGCACCATTGACGGATATAACTGGCAACAACATTTCATCAAAAATTAAAATATACATGAATCTGATGATCCCAGTACTTTTCTACGGCGCTGAAACATGAACTCCATCAAAAGTGGATAAAGAAATTCCTGGTCGTTTTGAGCTCAAAATTCTTCGAAAAATCTTCAGTCCCGTTTGCGTTCAGGAGCTATGGAGACGAAGATTTAACCACGAACTAGATTAGATTTACACGACATACCCCTAGTCAATACAACTCGGTATTGGATGTCTGCCTAGGACATGCTTAGCGAAGGGAAACCAATACTTCGGCTCGCAGGGACTTCCTGCGTCCAGACGTCGAACGCAGTAGAGGAAGACCTCGTAAAAGTAGAAAATTAACTCAACCAATCTAAAGTGCGCAACTGGAGGCAGTTAGCTAAAGTCAGAGCTAATTGAAGAGACATGTTGGTTGAGGCCCGGATTCATTCCTGACTGTAGGACCGCTTAATTTAGTAAATAAGGCGCGTAGTACGAATTTTACGCAGTCAACAATCTCGGCATAAGGTTTCCACGGAGCTCTTCACCAAAGGGTTGTAGAAGGGATGTTTGTAAACTATTTTGGTCAAAAACATCCGACCAGTTTCAAAGCTGTCTCTCTCCCACTTTTTGTAAAAAGTTCTCTTTCAGTGAAATTCCTCCCTATCTTCGCCATACTCCCCTTCTCTGTTAAAACGCTGCTATCCTAGTATTAAACAACGAAGCCTAAGTTGACATTTATTCGAACTCGAAATTCTTCGAAGAATATTTGGTCCCACTTTTCAGGGGGGCTTTGGAGGTAAAGAAAGAATCAAGGACTCTAGGGAATTGAAATTCAATGCTCCCAGTAGCAAAGTCTTGAGTTATTAGCTGGATTACTCACAAAGTTTATAAAAGCCATGTAAAGTGGGGCGCACAAGTTTAAAATGGCCTCAACCAAGTTTTGGACTGGTAACTGACTGAGGCAACTTGAAAGGAACGTTAAAGACCTCAACCAACTTTTGGACTGGTGACTGGAACTACAGACCAAGGCAACTAGAAAGGAACGTTAAAGACCTCAACTAGCTATTGACCTGGTAACTGGAACTACAGACTGGGGCAACTATAAAGGAATGTTGAAGACCTCAACCAACTTTTGGCCTGGTGACTGGAACTACAGACCAAGGCAACTAGAAAGGAACGTTAAAGACCTCAACTAGCTATTGACCTGGTAACTGGAACTACAGACTGGGGCAACTATAAAGGAATGTTGAAGACCTCAACCAACTTTTGGACTGGTGACTGAAACTACAGACCAAGGCAACTAGAAAGGAACGTTAAAGACCTCAACTAGCTATTGACCTGGTAACTGGAACTACAGACTGGGGCAACTATAAAGGAATGTTGAAGACCTCAACCAACTTTTGGACTGGTGACTGGAACTACAGACCAAGGCAACTAGAAATGAACGTTAAAGACCTCAACTAGCTATTGACCTGGTAACTGGAACTACAGACTGGGGCAACTATAAAGAAATGTTGAAGACCTCAACCAACTTTTGGCCTGGTAACTGGAACTAGAGACTGGGACAACTAAAAAGGAACTTTAAAGATCTCCAAATACTCCGGACTCTAGCAATACTTTAGTCCGTGAACCATATTTTTCCAAAAGTTATACATTTTTCGCTATAAAAGAGCTAAAGAACAACAAGGCCAGAGGTTCTGATGGCTTACCAGCGGAGCTTTTCAAATACGGTGCTGATGTTTTGATAGGGAGAATGCACCGGATCATCAACCCAGTATGGATGGAAGAAAACATGCCCGATGACTGGACTATCAGCTCCATATGCCCCATCTACAAAAAAGTCGATCCTTTGTCTTGCAAGAACTATCGAAGCATATCCCTGCTAAATGTCGCATACAAGATCCTTTCCAACTTACTGTGTGAACGTCTAAAACCGTTCTGCAACACACTAATCCGCACGTACCAGTGTGGCTTCCGGCCCGGCAGATCGACTATTGACCAAATTTTCACGCTGAGGCAAGTCCTAGAAAAGACCAACGAATTTCAAGTCGAAACTCACCACCTATTCATCGACCTCAAAGCCGCGTATGATAGCATACATCGTCAGGAGCTCTATATGGCGATGGCCGAATCCGGAATCCCAGCAAAACCGATTCAGCTGTGCCGCGTGACGCTGGAAAACACGCGATGCAACGTGCAGTTTGGAAGTAGCTCCTCCGAACTATTCCAAACATGCACCGGATTTCGGCAAGGAGACGCGCTATCATGTGACTTCTTCAATCTCGTACTGGAGCAGATAGTGCGCAGAGCAGGTGTTAACACGGAAGGCACTATTTTCAACAGGTCCGTCCAGCTGTTGGGGTATGAGGACGATATTGACATCATCGGTCGCATCCAGCGTGTCGTGATAAAAGCTTTCACGGTGATTGAAGAACAGGCGAAATCCGTTGGCCTTGAAGTAAATTAGGATGGCAAGACTAAGTACATGCTATCAACAAACAAACAAGCATCTGTCCAACGCCTAGGACAAAACGTCACTATTGATAGCAGAAATTTCGAGGTAGTTAAGGAGTTCACCTACCTCGGAGTAAACATAGACTTCACGAATGACACCCTAGTGGAGATCCGGCGCAGAATAACCCTAGGAAATCGTTGCTACTTCGGTTTGGCGAAATAATTGGGTCCAAAACTCCTAACTCGAAGGACGAATGTGTGCTCTATAATACCCTTATCCTGCCAGTTCTGCTTTATGGTGCCGAGTGCTGGACGATAAGCAAGAAGGGAGAGCTGATACTTTGAAAAGCCGGTGTGCTTTCCTCCATATTTGTCTATAGAGCACGATTGGCAGCTCTTGACTTCATTAGAAGCTTAGCCTTGGATGCCTCGTTCTTGGCTGCGATCATCTGTCGGCATTCCTCATCTAACCAGGGGTTTCTTGCTGGTGGGCACGAGAAACCTAGCACATCTGTTGCGGCTGATCTAATGGCTTGTTCCCATCGGTGTCAGTGTTCTTAGACATTCGATGCTGGTGGAATGGTGTTAATCGATATGTTGAGTGATACGTTCCGCGAAGGTCGTTTGTTAGTCAATTAG
The DNA here is from genome assembly GCA_932526625.1 of Rhingia campestris. Taxonomy (NCBI): domain Eukaryota; kingdom Metazoa; phylum Arthropoda; class Insecta; order Diptera; family Syrphidae; genus Rhingia; species Rhingia campestris. Next base: position 180,107,705 of record OW052182.1, read on the forward strand.
CCTAAGTCTGTTATCAGACGTATTGTCGCTTAGGCATTGTTTCCGACAATACTGCCAAAGATGCCTTTCATCTCATAAAGTGGTCAGACTAACCCTTGAGATTCCAAAATGGTCTGTTGTCCGAATATGTCTAGGCAGGCCACATAAGTTTTTTTTTCACTTTGGCCATCCTAATAGGGACTGTAGACATCAACGTTGACTTCATCTTGGGAATTCCTAGCCTACCCTCTTTGAAGTGGAATACCGACTCTCAGTTGGTATCAGCAAGTCTTTACGAAGTTATTCACATCATATATCTACGGGCAATGTACTACCCAGCGATCGGCACGAGGTGGCTGATAATCAAAGGTGATAAACATCATCTGGGCGATAAAAGTAAAATTGCCTTTATTACTGATGGTATATCCTCAAAAAAAGGTAACTTCCATAAATAACCTCATGTTAGCACTATGGAAGCTAAAGTCATTCCGACGATCACCCAACAAAACGTGCGTATTATAAGCGATGGCTGAAATGTGACATTGAAATCATAATGAACGATCCCGCACAGTCGAAGTCCAAGTTTAGATAGTGCTAAGGCTAAGCTTTCATAATAGTCGTGTGCGGAAGCTTTAATGCTACACTCATCCGTCTTTGACCGTTTATCATTTTCCTCTATTTAATAAATTTACAAACATTCACAAACGCGCAAGATCCCCAAATACCGAGGACAACCTATTGTCCTCGGATAAAAAACATAAATTAGCTACCAAAATGGTAACTAAAAACAATCCAAATTCCAATTATTGGAGCCCTCTACAGTGTTTACCGGATAGTGACGTTGAAAGTGATGATATGGACGACCATGTGTTGCCAAAAAAAATTAGCACTAAACTAGTTATCCCCCCAATAAAGCTTTTGCAAAAATCTTGTGAATATGTTCATAACTTAATGACATCTATATGTGTATCTAATTACTCTATTAAAAAAATATCAATTGGTATTAAAATAGTGTGCGAAAGTATGGATTCATACAAAACTGTGATCGAGAAATTAAAATCAGAGAATAATCAATACTTCACCCACGATCTACGCAGTGAAAAAGCCTTTAAAGTTGTTTTGTTTGGATTAGGTCAATACGACACCAGCAAACTAAAAATCGAATTAACGAAACTCGGACTGAAATGCATTGAAATCAAACTGATCACCAAAAAATATGAGCATTACACTGACACTTTTTACATAGTTTCCCTTGAAAGTGGTTCAGTCAAACTTAATGAACTAAAAAAAAATATTCGGTCCATTTTCCACACTCAAATTAACTGGAGTTATGTTCGTAAGCAGAAGAACAGATTGACACAGTGCCGAAACTGTCAAATGTTTGGCCATGGCGAAAAGAATTGTCATGTAAAAACATTTTGTTCTATCTGCGCCGGTCATCATAAAACTACTGAATGCAATAACTTGAACGTACACAAGTGCGCTAATTGTAATGGAAATCACAAGTCCACAGATAGTGCATGCGTAAGCAGAAACAAATATTTAGAGATGAGACAAAAAATTGTTACTAAAAGCAATCGCCCATCACCCAATTATAACAACAACAATAACACAAATACTGCACTGCTGTCGATAAACGACTTTCCTGCTCTACCAACACGCACCGCTACGAATCGTGGAAGTAAAGAAACAGCAAACGCCAGCATCTCTTCACCGAAAGCTTGGCAGCGAACTTCAGCTGTAGAAACACCTACGCAAAACAACAACGCAAATGCAGTCTACGACAATGGAGAATTGTTTTCCATGGAAGAATTGAATTCGCTTGTAATGGAGATGATTAACAAGCTAAGTACATGTAAATCTAAAGTAGATCAATTTAACGTTATCGCACAATTAGCGACTAAGTTTTTGTACAATAATGTTAAGTAATTTAAGTTATAACAATATAAAAATCATAACATGGAATGCTAGGGGCATTCGTAATAAACATGTTGAACTACTAAACTTTTTAAATAATAAGAAAATTGATATTGCATTAGTAACCGAAACATGGCTTAAACCTGACATTCAAATCTCCACATCCGATTTTAAATGCTATCGTGTAGATAGAAAACATGGTAGAGGTGGAGGTGTTGCTATTCTGATTAGGAGATCAATACAACACGAACTTTTACCTTGCATAGAAACTAACTATGTGGAGAATATAGGAATTGAGATCATTTTAAGTAATCAAAGAAGAGTAAAAATTTATTGTGTCTATTTCCCCGGAAAGATAACAGAAGGTTTAACACAGGTTCTCAAAAGGCAAAAACTAAAAAATGACCTTAGAAAACTGTTTAATATAAATTGTGCTTTTTTAATAGGGGGCGATCTAAACTGCAGACATAGGGATTGGGGCTGCATTAGAGCAAACTCCTGGGGAAATGTTTTGTCCGACCTTTCTGTTATGATGCCGATGTCCATTATGTTTCCACAAAGTCCTACATATATTCCAGCTAGTTCACGTGGTAGTCCCTCTGTTATAGATTTATTTGTCACAAATGTTTCTAGTCTTGTGTCTCAACCAATTGCTTTTAATGACCTTAACTCTGACCATAACCCAGTTCTCTGTGAAATTCATGGATCGGGAATAGAAAAAGTGCAATACATTCAAGATTTGAAAAATGCAAATTGGAGAGGTTTTCGAATGGATGTAAAGAGAAATCTTCGAACTTCCTCTACAAACATTGAAACCATCACAAACAAACATGATGTAGACTTCATTGTTCAACATTTCTCTGAACATGTTATAACCTCGGCCAATAATAATATTCCCCAAGTTCCTAAAAGACATCACGTTGTAAAATTACCAGCTCATATATTAGAACTTATAAGAATTAGAAACATGCACAGGAAAAATTGGCAAAGATATCGCCAACCTATTTCCAGAATTCAATTAGCACACCTTAACAAGTTAATAAACAACAATATTCAAATTTACCGAAACGAAGATTGGAATAAAAAATTAAATACTCTTGATAAAGCTACAAAGCCCTTCTGGAATATCGTGAAAATTGTTAAAAATAAAAACAGGCAATTACCCTGTCTAAAAAGTGGTTCCCATACTTTTTTTACGGACCGTGAAAAAGCAAAAGTATTAGCTTCAAATTTCTCACAAAATCACGTGGTATCTCAAAACTTAGGAGATTCACGTACTAACTCTCTCGTAGATAATGCTATACAGGCTTTTAATGCAGTACATTTGGAAACTCCAGCGAATGAATTTATATCTGAAACAGATACTAAATACTTTTTAGATAATTTGAAAATAACTAAAACAGGCGGAATTGATAATATTAAAAATATATATCTTAAAAAGCTGCCTAAAGAGGGAATACAATTTTTAACATTTGTTTTAAATGCCTGTCTTAAAATCCAATACTTTCCAGATGCGTGGAAACTAGCAAAAGTAGTGCCCATTCCGAAAGCAGGAAAACCTGCTGATAGTCCTCAAAGTTACAGACCAATAAGTCTGCTAAGTAGTGTCAGCAAAATTTATGAAAAATGTCTTAAAGAGAAAATTGTTAAAATTATCGAAGACAGAAAAATATATCCAGACGAACAATTTGGTTTTAGGCGTGGTCACGGAACCTCCCATCAAGTTCTGAGAATATGCAATAGCATTAAGAAAAACCGTGCAATAAGAAGGTCAACTGGTATGATCCTACTAGACATAGAAAAAGCGTTCGATTCCGTTTGGCATAAAGGCCTTATTTATAAAATGTTAAACTATAATTTCCCCCCCTTTATTTGTAAAATTGTCCAAAGTTTTGTAGCTAAGCGTTGTTTTAAAGTACATGTTAATGGTTGTGTATCAGATATAGTTACTTTTCATGCCGGTGTACCCCAAGGCTCTGTCCTTGGACCTGTTTTGTATAATTTATATACATCTGATATTCCGAATCTACCGCAATGTGAAACAGCAATATATGCCGACGACACAGCAATATTTTCATCGCATGAGTTCAGTCTCAATATTGAGACGAATTTAAAAAATGCGCTTTTAATACTTCAGGAATACTACTGGAAATGGAGAATTAAATTAAATGCCGGAAAAACTCAAGCCATCTTTTTCACTCGAAAAAGAAAACCTTGCTTTCTTCCGGCTACCCAGTTAATAATTAATGGCCATTCAGTTGCATGGAAGCCGTCTGTCAAATACTTGGGGATTCATCTTGACTCAAAATTAACATTCAAAGAACATAGTACTCAAACACTTAACAAAGTAAATATTGCTACAAAAATGCTATATCCATTTATAAATAGGAACTCTTTATTATCAAAGGAAAACAAAATATTAATCCACAAAACTATTTTTCAAGCAATTCTATTGTATGGTTGCCAGGTTTGGGGTAGTTGTGCAGACTGCCACATTAAAAAGTTACAAATCGCACAGAATAAACTACTTAAAATGATGCTTAATCTCCCTTGGCATTATTCTACAAAGGATCTGCATACAAGAGCAAACGTTGAATTGATTTCCTTCAGAATGTGCAAACTTAAACACAGTTTTATGATTAGATGCGATATTCCCGACAATCCTCTAATCAATGAATTAAATTTACAAGAACAAATGTAAAACTGATGCAATATTAAGTCCATATTTATATGTTCATTTATTTTATTTGTAATATTTATTCATTCATTTATTTATAATTTGTTTGTAGTTATATGTTATTTATTATTTATTTGTTATACATTACTTTTTATTTATAATTAATTGTTTATTGTTCATTATTTACAATTTATTATGTATTATTTGTTATTTATTATTTATTAGTTATTTATTATTAATTATTTATTATTTGTTATTTGTTATTTGTTATTTGTTATTTGTTATTTGTTATTTATTATTTATTATTTATTATTCATTTATTTTTTTTTTACTTAGTATTTATTATTTATTACTCAGTATTCGTTACTTATTATTTATTTATTTATTTTTCTATTATTGATATAATTGTTACCCTTAACTTATTTATTTTTTGATTTGCTGTTATTTTGTTTTTTAATATTTTATTTTATGTATATATGTTAATATATATGTATATATATTTTTTTTTCTATTATATATATATATATATATATATATATTTTTTTTTTTTTTTTATCTATTTGAGGTTTTCTATCGTTGTTTCCTCAATTAATATTTTGCTTGTATTAAATTTTTTTTAAAAAGTCTGTTAAACAAATTTCTCAGTAGAAAGATATAACTATGAATATATATCACATCTCTGTACCTTAAATATTGTAAATTGTGCGATAACACATTGTAAATTATTAACGAAATAAAAATTATTATTATTATAATAGTAAACCCACGATTATACGGTTTCCCTGTGATACCAAAGATTACGTGACGGATATTCATGACAGACTGTCGTAAAATTCAAACTCGGGAGATGTGAGTTCAGGATGTGCTTCTGCTACCTTATATGCATAGGTCCACACTCGGCCTCCTACTACCCCCCCCCCCAATCATCTTCCTTGTCTGTGATATTACATTAAACGCTTCAATAAACAATTTTAATTAAATTTCCTTCTGCAAGGTTGAGCAACATTTGAAAGTCCTGGAGGACTCCGTTTTGCTGAATTAAATGGAATCCTGTATTTAAATTTTTAATGAACAACGTTCCATTGTATGATCCTGTGATAGATACCCATCTACCAATCTCCATAAATCATTTGCGCATTCATTTCCACTCTTCCAACTTCCAATTGCAATCCCAACTCGCTCTAGAACCTCATGGGAGCTTATCTATTCGTCCGTTGGTTGTGTCCTGAAAAGTCATTATTACTTCGAAATTACACTTATTTGTCATTAACTAAATCAGCAGTCTACATCCATTCTCTTCCAAATTGAATCCTAACCACGCCACGTCATCAGTCTCCACAAAAAACAGACTCGTCTCGAAACTTAATTCGCATTTTCCACGTTTTTAGTAGAATTCCATCATCCCCCCCCATGTCGCGGTGTCCTGCTCTCTGGAGCGCTGTTTAATTAAATTTATTATAATCCTTTCGCCAATAAATTGTGTCCACCGAACGCAACCGGAAGGGCGCACAAGATCCCAGATAGATGGTCCTACCTACGATGGCAACGTTATTAAAATTTCTGCAACACAACCTCTCATGCAGCTGGAGCAACCGAAAATTAAAATGAAAATTCTGCCCTCAGCGTTTATCCTAGAGGAAGCATCGTGGTATCCTGTGCTTTGGCCCATTGCATTGCAAAGTGTCCTTACGTTGCGTTGTCAACTTTACGGGAATTTAATTTTTATTTATAGACCACGCCACGCTGTTGGGGTATTGTGTGGTCCAGAAGCCGCCGAAGGAGTGCAGGAGGTTTCATTTTCTCAACATCCTTGTTTTTCTTGGGTGAGCGTGCAATCTTTTTGTTGACAAATTACACATTTTTTCGGGCGAAAATTTAAATAGAAATCCTTTCAGGAGGGGTTGTCAGTGTTTTTGGGTGGTCCTTCTAATTGCATACCGTTGGTATGTTGCTTCCTTTTTGCTGAGATAGGATGTCATTGTGTAAGGTCATGTTGCCAATGAAAGGGGTTCATCATGGTTGGATGGGTTTATGTTACTGGTCTGGAGTGGCGTCATATTTTACCAAAAAAAAAAAATCCGAAAGTGCAAACTCCAATTATCGTTCATTAACTATTAAGCCGGGGTGGGGGTTGTTAAATTTTCCACAACGCACCGTCATCTGTTTGGGTAGGATGCTATTAAAAAATGCGTGTGAATACTGTTGCGGTTTGTGCGGTTAATTTGTATGTGTGTGACTGTGTGAATGCACTTGGTGTATTGGGAAATTTTGCATTTTTCGTGCGGCCAGGACCAAAAACCGGACAACCACCGTGTGAAGTGGAAATTTTCGGACAATTGGGGAAATTATACCAACGGGCTTGCTGTTCCGTTCTGGGAGTTTATGATTAAGGATGGTGGAGTGACCACTAAGGCCATAACTGTTATCGGTGAATACGTATTTGTGGCCGAACTAATCTACGAGTGTAGTGACGAAATTTGATTTGAATTGATGGGATTGGCAGGTGTTTTGTGATTTGAAATTGCAAACCAATATCGGTGATGTTGGTTTTAGGAAAAGACGATGTTAGCAGTTAGACGTTGAAGAACCAATAGCCTCGGAAAGGACTGATATTACTGTTGATAACCCTGCTAAACGAAAAAGGACAACGACGTTCGTATCTGCACCTGGAATGTGAGAACATTAAACAGGAGAGGTGCAGGCGAACAACTAGCGGAAGCCCTAAACTGCTACAAAGCAGATATTACTGCCATCCAGGAAATACGATAGGATGGGCCGTACAAAAAGAGGATGAAAAACTGTGACATCTACTATGAACCGTGATATAGTGAGCAGAAATAGCAATTATTCGGATGCGGATTTGTTATAAGTGCCAGACTTAGCCAAGAAGTCTTATGTTTCCAAGACATTAGCGAATGCATTGTAACAATCCGCATCAAGGCCAAATTCGCCAACATAAGCCTCATATGCGCTCATGCTCCGACGGAGGAATAATATGATACAACTTAGGATTGCTTCTACGAGCTCCTCGACACAACCTATGTGCGACTACCAAAGTACGATGTTAAAATCGTGCTGGGAGATTTTAAAGCAAAGGTAGGAAGAGAAGACATCTTTAGCACTACTGTCTGAAAATATATCCTACACGACAACACGTCTGGTAACGGACTTAGGCTAATTGACTTCGCTACGGAACGAAATGCCACTATAGCCAGCACACAGTTTCCTCACCTCGGGGACATGGCGGTCTCCAGATCAACGAACCGTCAACCAAATTGATCACATTGCGATAGACAAGAGGCCAGTAGTTTGGATGTCCGAACATTCCCAAGGGCTAACATCGACTCGTACCACTACCTTATTGTAGCCAAGGTAAGGATGTGGATATCCACCACGCCACAACAAACCAGAAATACTGTGAAAAAATTTAATGTCGGAAGACTGCAATCGCAAGAGACCGCCAAGACCTTCGCACAACGCGTATCCCTTAACCTCTCGATTCACACCATACCACCAGCATCTAATGTCGAAGAACAATGGCAACGATGCCAAGAAGCTATTAGATCAGCCGCAACTGATGTGCTAGTTTTCTCGCGGCCACCAGCAAGAAACCCCTGGTTTGATGAGGAATGACGACAGATGCTCGCAGCCAAGAACGAGGCCTACAAGGTTAAGCTGCAGGTGAAGACGAGAACTGCCATTGAGATCTATAGGCAGAGAAGAAGGGAAGAACACTGGCCTTTCAGAAAGCAGAAAAAAGATCGAGAAAAGCCGGTTATCGAGGATATAGGAAGGTACCACTCCAGGCACGATTTTCGCAAGTTTTGCGAAAGTGTAAAACGTCAAAGCCAAGGATACAAGACTCGAACAGAATCCTGTCGAGATGAACAAGGAAATATCGTAGTTGAGACACAGTCGATTCTGAGGATATGAAGAACCACTTCTTCAGACTGATAAACGGCGATGACGAACATCATTCCGCTGCAAGCCAGAACGAACCATTCAATATGGGCAACGACAGCGAAAACTGCCAACCACCCGACCCAAGTTAAGTGAAGATAGCAATATCCAAACTCAAGCTTAATAAGGCCCCCGGAAATGACGGCCTTCCCGCTGAGCTTTATAAAGCTGGCGGAGATGACTTGGTAAGCAACATCCACCAACTCATAAGCCAAATCTGGTCGGATGAAAGCATGCTTGAAGAATGGAACCTCAGCATCGTTTGCCCGATCCACAAAAAAGGAGACCCTCTGAAATGCGTCAAGTACAGAGGCATAAGTCTCCTCAACATCGCCTACAAGATCCTATCTGCCGTAATATGTGAACGCCTGAAACCATTTACCACCAACCTGATCGGCCCTAATCAGTGGATTTAGGCCAGGAAAGTCCACAACCGATCAAATCTTCACACTTCGGCAGATCCTGGAAAAAACCCAAGAAGTCCAAATCGATACCCACCACCCATTTATCGATTTCAAAGCCGCATACGACAGCATTTATAGAGACAAACTATACAGAGCCATGTCTAGTTTTGGTATACCGGCCAAACTCGTCCGTTTGTGTAGGATGACGATAGAGAATTCTCGCTGCTCCATCAGGGTCGGAAACGACCTCACCTACACATTTGATACCAAACAAGGATTAAGGTAAGGCAATGCGCTGTCATGTGATTTCTTTAATTTGATTCTCGAGATGATTGTGCAAAACTTCCGAGCTTCAACCAGAGGCACAATTTTCCAAAAATCGTTGCAACTACTAGCATACGCTGACGATATTGACATCATTGGTAGGACTCAACGTGATGTCATTGCCACGTTTGCTAGTATAGAGAAGGAAGCGGCAAAAATGGGTTTAGGAGTAAACGAGGGTAAGACTGAGTATAAGCTGTCAACACACATCATCGACGAATTGGACAGAACGTCACCATTGACAGATATAACTTTGAGGTAGTACGGGACTTTCTCTACCTTGGCTCCACTCAACTCTGACAACAACATCTCGTCAGATATCAAACGAAGAATTACTCTTGCCAACCGCTGTTTCTTCGGGCTAAGAAGGCAATTTAGTAGTAAAGCCATCACAAGAACTACTAAGGAGATCCTATATAAGACCCTGATCATTCCAGTTCTGCTCTACGGCGCTGAAGCATGGACCGTATCAAAAGCGGATGAAGAAATCCTCTGCTTTAATGTCAATTCGAGAGAAAAATTCTTCGAAAAATCTTCGGTAAAGTTTACGTTGACGGGCTATGGAGAAAAATATTCAACCTATCCGCATGTTTAACGAATGAACCCAAATACTCCGGCTCGCAGAGTCTTCGATTCCCAGCCAGACGTCGGACGCAGTAGAGGAATCCCTCGTGTTAAATGAAGCCCACAAGTAGAAACCGATCTCAAGCAATTTGCAGTGCGCAACTGGAGGTAGTTTACTATGGACCGGGCTAATTGGAAGGCCTAATTGGAAAGATTGAGTATGTTGGTAAGTTGGTAAGTCCAGAGTGAATAATTGAGCGATATACAATTTCTGGAGATGATTCAATGGTAAGCCTCAGAACAGCATAGTGGGATGGTTGATAGCTTGTATGCATCGTCTGAAAATTTATTAAAAAATCCGCTTTCTTTGAAATGTCATTGTAAGAACGTGAAACAGTTACGAGCTCTTCTTCGTAATTCCAGAACTAAACGTTGTTCCAATTTCTTTATGATTTTTCACTCCAAGTACGTTATTCTACACACAGCAAGGAATCATCTAAAGTCAAGTAAACTGTTTTTTTTTTAATGTATCTCAAGCATTAAGAAATACAAAATATGCTTCAAATACTTCTCGATGACCTTCTCTGAGCATTGCTCACTTCAATGTCTCATGATGAATAAAATTTCTCAAAAATGTCCATCAATTATCGCCGCCATTGAGATTAAACAGTTTTGAGATAAACTCACACACCCCACACACACAGAATGGCGGCTCTTGATATACTTCGCATATTTATTGTCTCGTTATGACAGATATACATCTCTTGACTCATGATGGTTTGCTCTATACATGACCGTCATGGTGCGAGATACTTCTTGTCATGCTGCCAGTTTGTCTGCACATCTCTGCTTTTATGGGAAAAGTGTGCTTTTCATGTCGGCACGGCTATTCCAAACGTATAGCTTCATTTGCCCTATCCTGGCTAGCAAAAACGATCCTGTTCATAGCTCTGATTAAAACTAAATATTTACAAGGAAGGACGTGGAAGCTAAAATCCAATTAACCAGAGATGTCTCCATAGAAGAAAGTTAAACAAAAAAAAATTCTCCACCACATCCTTCGACTGGAGGGGGGGAGAAAAAGAAAATATTAAGCATACGTCCGGGTGGATATCTCGGTTCCAATTCCAATCTTGGGATTTCCTGTTCCTATTCATTACCATGCCGCAATCAGGATAATGACGTGACAAATTCGAATACATTTACGACTTTGAATTGAGTGCGTGACCATGCGATTTTGTCGCCAAAAATACTCTCGCTATCGGCGTAAAGTATTTTTGGAAGCGGTGGATTTATTTATTTTTTTTTATTTAGTTTCTCGAGTTCGTGTTAAAATTCCAATCAATTCGTCTAAATTGTAAACGGCAAGCGTTTCATTATAATGGCGTGCTTGAGGAAGCATGACCCAATCGCGACCTACATATATCAGTCGCTCCTGCCATGTAAAAGTGTGCCGTGGTTGTGGGTTGATTTCATATTTTATCTCGACCATCCGGATAAGAGCCATGAAAGCTGAGTGAATAATAAATTTTTATTCAACCCAAGAGGGGGTGCTAGGTAATATTCATAAAGAATTTAACAAATCGTCTGTCGTGTAATATTTATTTTTATGACTGCTGACACTGAGTTCCAAGATGGCGCGTGCGTGAATGAAGATAACGGGTGATTTTTTAGCTGGTTTGGTTTTAGCAACACTGGTTTTGACAGCTGACGTGTGTTTAGTACCTTGTGTCACTGTCAAAAAGCTTCAATTTGGTTTGCAATTTAACCATGGATCGTCTTATAAATGAACAACGCTTGGAAATTATTGAATTTTACTATCAAAATTCGTGCTCGGTTCGAAATGTTCATCGCGCGCTGCTTCCATTTTATGATCGGCATTCTCGACCTTCTGAGCAGTCTATTCGGAAGATTGTGACCAAATTTCGCACCAAATTTACTTTGTTGGACATTAAACCACCAACACGTTTACGTACTGTGCGTAGTGAAGAAAATATTGCGGCCGTATCAGCTAGTGTGACAGAAGACCGCGAAATGTCGATTCGGCGCCGTTCCCAGCAGTTAGGCCTTTGTTACAGCACTACGTGGAAAATTTTGCGGAAGGATTTGGGCGTAAAGCCTTTTAAGATACAGCTGGTGCAAGAACTAAAGCCAGCCGACCTACCACAACGCCGAATTTTTGGTGAATGGGCTCTTGGAAAGCTGGCCGAGGATCCGCTTTTTTATCGAAAAATTGTGTTCAGCGATGAGGCTCATTTTTGGTTGAATGGGTACGTAAATAAGCAAAATTGCCACATTTGGAGTGAAGATCAGCCAGAAGCATTGCAACAGCTACCAATGCATCCCGAAAAAGCGACTGTTTGGTGCGGTTTATGGGCCGGCGGCATTATTGGGCCATATTTCTTCAAAGATGATGCGAATCGCAGCGTTACTGTCAATGGTGAACGCTACCGAGCGATGATAACAAACTTTTTTTTGCCCGAAATGGAAGTTCTTGACTTGCATGATATGTGGTTTCAACAAGACGGTGCCACATGCCACACAGCAGGCGAAACAATGGCGCAATTGCGAGGCGAGTTTGGTGAACAGTTAATTTCACGTTTCGGGCCGGTCAATTGGCCGCCTAGATCGTGCGATTTGACATCATTAGATTATTTTTTGTGGGGGTATGTCAAGGCTAATGTCTATAGGGACAAGCTCGCTTCGATTGACGCACTGGAAGCCAACATCCATGCATTCATTCGTGAGATACCGGCCGATATGTGTGAAAGAGTATGCCAAAATTGGACTCAGCGGATGGGCTACCTGAGACGCAGCCGCGGTCAACATTTGCATGAAATTATCTTAAAACATTAAATTGCAAGGTTCAAACTATCGATTCAAATAAATATTTCATTCATTTTTTCGAATTTATTGTGTTTTTTTTTTAAAAAAAAGTTCTAAACCTCTTAAAAAATCACTTTTTATAATCGGTGAATTTACCGTAATAAATGTCGACAGTGTTTGTTCATTATTTGACATTGCGATGGTTCAGATAGCAAGTGCGAGAATGAAAGTGGCCCCACAAAATGTGAGCATTCTGTTTTTTTTTAGAAAATGAGCGGCCCTCGAAGTTCAACCGGAGCTATACCATTCCGCCTCACCCAAGGCAGGCGGCGATACCAAAAATAATCAATTCCAAGGCGAATCCTGAATACAAAACAGGACGACTATAGTACCTACTTACTTAAGTGGCGTTACAGTCCGAAATGAACCTGGCCCTCAACCAACATGACTCTCCAATTAGCCCGGTCCTTAGCGAACTGCCTCCAGTTGCGCACTCCAAGGTGGTTGAGGTCGGTTTCTACTTGTGCGCGCCACTTAAGACGAGGTCTTCCTCTACTGCGTCCGACGTCTGGCTGGGAATCGAGGACTCTGCGAGCCGGAGTATAGGTGTTCATTCATTCTACATGTCCTAGCCATCTTAAACTTCCAATGCGGAGTTTTTTGACTAGGGACATGTCGCTGTACAGCTTTTATAGTTCTTGGTTAAATCTTCGTCTCCATAGCCGTTAACGCCATTGGGACCGAAGATTTTTCGAAGACAAATCGACAAAGGATTCCTTCGTCTGCTTTTGAAACGGTTCACGCTTCGACGACGAGAAGCAGGACTGGGATGATCAGGGTCTTATATAGGAAATCCTTAGTAGTTCGAGTGAGGGCTTTACTACTAAATTGCCTTCTTAGCCAGAAGAAAGAGCGGTTGGCAAGAGTAATTCTTCGTTTGATTTCTGACGAGATGTTGTTGTCAGAGACCAGAGTTAATAGCGGAGCCGAGGTATACAAAGTCCCGTACTACATCAAAGTTATATCTGTCAATGGTGAGGTTTTGCCCAATTCGTCGATGTTGTGTGTTGACAGTATATACTCAGTCTTACCATCGTTTACTCCTAAACCCATTTTCGCCGCTTCCTTCTCTATACTAGCAAACGTGGCTATGAAATCACGTTAAGTCTTACCAATGATGTCAATATCGTCAGCGTATGCTAGTAGTTGCACCGATTTTTGGAAAATTGTGCCTCTGGTGTTGGCTCGGAAGATTTGCACAATCGTACCGAAATTGAGGTTATAGAAGTCACATGACAGTGTGCCTTGCCTAAACCCTTTTTTGGTATCGAATGTGTCGGTGAGGTCGTTTCCGACCCTGATGGAGCAGCGAGAATTCTCCATCGTCATCCTTCACAAACTGACGAGTTTGGGCGGTATACCAAAACTAGACATGGCGCTGTATAGTTCGTCTCTATAAATGCTGTCGAATGCGTCCTTGAAGTCGATGAACAGGTGGTCGGTATCGATTTGGATTTCTTAAAATTTTTCCAGGATCTGCCGAAGTGTGAAGATTTGATCGGTTGTGGACTTTCCTGGCCTAAATCCACTGATTAGGGCCGAATGCTGTCGAATGCGTCCTTTAAGTCGATGAACAGGTGGTCGGTATCGATTTGGATTTCTTAAATTTTTTCCCGGATCTGCCGAAGTGTGAACATTTGATCGGTTGTGGACTTTCCTGGCTTAAATCCACTGATTAGGGCCAATCAGGTTGTTTGTAAACGGTTTCAGGTGTTCACATATTACGGCAGATAGGATCACGTAGACGATGTTGAGGAGACTTATGCCTCTGAAGTTGGCGCAGTTCAGAGGGTCTCCTTTTTTTGTTTGTAGATCGGGCAATTGATACTGAGGTTCCATTCTTCAGGCATACTTTCATCCGACCAGATTTGGCTTATGAGTTGGTGGATGTTACTTACCAAGTCATCTCCGCTAGCTTTATAAAGCTCAGCGGGACGGCCGTCATTTCCGGCAGCCTTGTTTAGCTTGAGCCTAGATATTGCAATCCTCACACCACTCGGGCGGTTGGTAGTTTTCGCTGTCGTTTTACATCTTGAATGGTTCGCTCTGCCTGAAAGCGGAATGTTGTTCGTCATCTAAACGAACAATCTGCAGAAGTGGTTCTTTCATAACCTCAGCATCGACTGTGTCTCAACTACGATATTTCTTTCTATATCTTGATATGATGTTGTTCGTTGACTTATAAGCCTGGCTTTGACGTTTTTCAATTTGGAGAACTTCCCGAAGTGGCACCCCGCTATATCCTCGATAGCGCGCTTTTCTTGCACATTTTTCTTCTCTCTGAATAGCCGGAGTTCTTCCGTCCATCTATAGAGCTTAATGGCAGGTCTCGTCTTAACCTGCAGTTTAACCTTGTAAGCATCGTTCTTGGCAGCGAGCTTTTGTCGGCATTTTTCATCAAAGGCGGGATTTTAAGCTGGTGGGCTCGAGAAAACTAGGCCATCAGTTGCATTAGATCAGCCGCAACTGATGGCCTAGGTTTCTCGAGCATACCAGCTAAAAACCCCAGATTTGTTGAAAAATGTCCAGAGAAGCTCGCTGCTGGTGGTTTTGCGTTAATCGAGGGGTTAAAGGATACGCGTTCTGCGTTGGCCTTGGAGATCTCTTGCGAATTCGTCTGTCGACATTAAATTTGTTCCCAGTATGTCTGATTTTTTTGTGACGACGTGGATATCCGCATTCTTACCTTGGCCTCAACAAGGTTGTGGTCCGAGTCGATGTGAGCCCCTTGGAATGTTCGGACATCCAAAATATTGGCTGCGTGCCTCTTGTCTAGCGCAATGGGACCAATTTGATTGATCGTTTCGTTGATCTGGAGACCGCCATGTCCGCTTATGAATATCGAGGTAGGGAAACCGTATCCTGACTATAATGGCACTTCGTTCCACAGCGAAGTCAATTATCCTAAGTCCGTTGCCAGACTCGTTGTCGTGTAGGCTGTGTTTTCTGACAAAACTGCTAATGATGTCTTCTCTTCCTACCTCTGCGTTAAAATCTCCCAGCACTATCGTACTTTGATAGTCGGTCAGAATTTTTGTCCAGATGCTCATAGAAGCAGTCTTTCGCAATATCATCTCTTTCCTCTGTCGGAGCGCATATAAGGCTTCTGTTGGCGAATTTGGTCTTGAAGCGGATTTTAAAAATGCGATCGCTAATGTCTTGGAAACATAAGAGTTCTTGCTTATGTTTGGCAGTTATACCAAATCCACATCCGAATAGTCGCTGTTTCTGCTGTTGTTGCTTGTCCTCGTTATTCCCCAAAGTAAGTCTTCTTGGTAAACTCCTGTTCTATCCACTCTTGATGTGAGCATTAGGTCTGGTTGTCACAACTACAGATGTGAATCTTCCTTGTGGACTTCCAGTTGACCAGTTTTTGACACACGAAAGTTGTTTACTAAACGCATACCTCAGTCAAGGCTACGCAAAAATTTTTGTTTAAAAATATTCGCATACTTACCGTTGTATTAAACTTCCCCTACCTCCGATTTAAATATTTCCAATTTGAAGAAGCCAGCAGTGACTTTATTTGCCTTTCACCTTATTGGGCAATAAAAAAAGTTTCCCCAACCAATCTTTTTGTAAATAAAATTCCTCCAGGAGATATTGAATTTGGAAGAAAAAAATCCAAAGTACTGCGCACCAATGTCCAACTTTTATTCATAAATTTCCAAATTATTACACAACAAACTTTTTCAAGTCTTAATGCTCTTACCCCCCCTTAAAAGTCGTCCTGCAATGTTTAGTTCCTCGCTGACAAAAAGAAAACTTAAAACAATTGAAACCATTTACTAGCCCCAAATGGAGCTATAGTGCAAAACTTTAACTTGCAGGATAATTACAACGAAATCCTTCAAAATGAAGTTCCTAATTAGACAAGTTCCTGACCAGAAGAAAAAAAATGATATTATCCACCATCTACCACCCACAAAAAAAAAAGCTTTTAAAAAAAAATTTGTTTTAATTTTTTTTCCAATTTCCACCCACTATAACCATCTCCTCTCTTTGCAGGATACTCTTCATTCGGATGAAACCAGTTGCGGTGTTGCTCAGCGGTCGTGTTATACACCCAACAAGGACGAGATACATGCAGAAACTTTGCACTGAAAAGTTATTGCGGAACATTATCAAGTTCAGCCAGTGGTAGGTTGTTGTATACTCCTGCTGTACGCCTTCTAGGAGCTAGGACACTGCGGCTTGTTGTTTCGTCCGCGACGCCCTTAACAAGCACGTGCACGTGGTGTATATCGGTATTCGTGTTGTCGCTCTATTATTCCCTAGGACGGTGAAGTTTGACGTTTTTATTTTTTTTTCTCTCTCACTCAGTCTCTTGTTATTCATAATTTTTGCATTGTGTATGCATGCCTTTGTCGCTAATTGAATACACACACAGTGACAACAATAGCAACAAAAAAAATATCCTTACACGTGGAAAAAACAGTGCAAAGTGCGATAATTGAGTGGAAATAAAGTGAAAATGTTTTAACTGCGTTACTGTTGCTTCCGGGGGAAATTGTATCAAATAATTGGATTGCTGGTGGTAGTGCATACCCACCAACTACCAATGCACTTGGTTGCATAGTGTGTTCGTTACAAATTGGATTACAGATACCGTAATCGGGAACATCCTGCCCGAGGTGAGAGGTGGAATCGGACGACCGCGACGGGTGTGTCGACGATTGAGTAGATATTTTACAAAATTCGACAGGACATCGTACGCCTGGGAATTTCATGACATTCGGCTGTGAGGAATTTTTATTTTTATGATAAGGTGAGTACATATACATGCACATATGTTGGTGTTGATTTTAATTTAACTGAATAAATTTGAATATTTTTTATCAATGATAAGGGTATGCTCAGGCATTTATAGCATTTAGGCTAGCGGAAGTTTGCTTTGAATTGAGTCTCTCCGGTGAGTTTGCAAAAGGGCTGCCAATGCTGAGCCTGGGTGGCAAATCGACAAAAAAAAAAGAATTAGGTTTGAAACGAGTGGTGGGTGCACGACTGGGTCGTACGCAATTTTCTCTTCCACAGCGAGTTCAAGACGTTTAAGCTGTGGAGACCATTAAACGGACAGACGGACCGACGCACGGAATTCCAAAAAAACACTTTTTTTGGGTTCCGATATTATTGTAAGGCCTACAAGGCTAAGCTGCAGGTGAAGACGAGAGCTGCCATTGAGCTCTATAGGCAGAGAAGAAGGGAAGAACATCGGCTTTTTAGAAAGAAGAAAAAAAGAGCAAGAAAAGTGCCACTCTAGGAACGATGTTCGCAAGTTTTACCAAAGTATAAAATGTCAAAGCCAAGGATACAAGGCTCGAACAGAATCCTGCCGAGATGAACAAGGAAATATCGTAGTTGAGACACAGTCAATGCTGAGGATATGGAAGAACCACTTCTGCAGACTGTTAAACGGCGATGGAGAACAACATTCCGCTGTCAGGCAGAACGCACCATTTAATATTGGCAACCACAGCGAAAACTGCCAACCACCCGACATAAGTGAAGTGATGATAGCAATACCTAAACTCAAGCTTAATAGGGCAGCCAGAAATGACGGCCTCCCCGCTGAGCTACATAATGCTGGTAAGTACCATCCACCAACTCGTAAGCCAAATGTGGTCGGATGAAAGTTTGCCTGAAGAATGGAACCTCAGCATCCATTGCCCGATCCACAAAGAAGGAGACCCTCTGAACTGCGCCAACTACAGAGGTATAAGTCTCCTCAACATCGCCTACAAGATCCTATCTGCCGTAATATGTAAACTCCTGAAACCGTTTACCAACAACCTGATTGGCCCTTATCAGTGTGGTTTTAGGCCAGGAAAGTCTACAACCGATCAAATTTTCACATTTCGGCAGATCCTGCAAAAACCCAGGAAGTCCAAATCGATACCCACCACCTATTTATCGATTTCAAAGCCGTATACGACAGAGACGAACTGTGCACGGCCATTTCTGGTTTTGGTATACCGCCCAAACTCGTTCGTTTGTGTAGGATGACGATGGAGAATTCTCGCTGCACCATCAGGGTCGGAAACGATCTCACCGACACATTCGATACCAAAAAAGGGTTTAGGCAAGGCGATGCACTGTCATGTGACTTCTTTAATCTGATTCCTGAGAGGATTGTGCAAAACTCCCGAGCCAACACCAGAGGCACAATTCTCCACAAATCGGTGCAAATACCAGCATACGCCGACGATATTGACATCATTGGTAGGACTCAACGTGATGTCATAGCCACGTTTGCTAGTATGGAGAAGGAAGCGGCAATAATGGGTTAAGGAGTAAATGAGGGAAAAACTGAGTATATGCTGTCAACACACATCATCGACGAATTGGACAGAACGTCACCATTGACAGATATAACTTTGAGGTAGTACGGGACTTTGTCTACCTTGGCTCCGCTACTTACTCTTGCCAATCGCTGTTTCTTCGGGCTAAGAAGGCAATTTAGTAGTAAAGCCCTCACTCGAACTACTGTCTACGACACATAGGCATTCTTAGGAGCAAGGGGTGACAATCACCAACTATCAAGCAGCAGGGCAGCTGCAGCGAAGCAATACTCCATCGTGCGGATAACAGTGGTTGCGACCGGCAACCAGAACAAAAATCACACAGAGCAATTTCGCACCGCTATCCCATCGTCTGGCAACGGTTGTTGCGACCGACCAGCAGCACAGCGCACATGAATACTCGTTCGCTAACAGCATAGCAGCAACAACGTGGGAAATGACATCGTCTGGATAGCGGTGGTTGCGATCGCCAACACCACCAACGGTTGTAGCGACCGACCAACAGCACAGCGCACATGAGCACCCGTTCGCTAACAGCAGCAGCAACGTGAGAAATTCTATCGTCTGGCTAACGGTTGTAGCGACCGACCAGCAGCACAGCGCACATGAGCACCCGTTCGCTAACAGCAGCAGCAACGTGGGAAATTCCATCGTCACACAAAAACCACCAACGAGGGACTCAGATGGTGGTGGTTTTTAGTTAGTTCGCAATCAGAGCTCATCGGAGCAACACTCGGAATGCATTCTCGAATAAATAAAAATAATTTATAATGTGCAAATAAGTTATGTCTTTTTATTATTTTTAACATACAGTCCACATTCAGAGCTCACCAAAGACCTATCGAAATATTGGTCCAAACGAGCCAAATGAATTAGATCCAGTGCGGTATCAAATTAATATAGAGCAGTGCAGTGCAGCCGAGCTACGGCAAAATCATTTTGTGCAGTGCAGCCGAGCTACGGCAAAAACATTTTGTGCAGTGCAGCCTAGATACGGCAAAACACTTTTGTGCAGTGCGTTACAAAAAAAAAAAATAAATACCAAAGCAATTTGTGCCGAGCTACGAACAGTTTTGTGCAGTAAAAACATTTTGTGCAGTGCAGCTGATATAACAAAACAAAAAGTGCAGTGCAAACCGTATTAAAATACGATCAGCTAAAAACAATTAGTGCAGTCGTGGTGAGGCAGGAAAAAAATATAAAAAAAACATTATTGTATGAGCTCAATTCCGTGTGTGGGCACAGCGTTTCCGAAGGGTCGACCTGGACTGCTGTGAGTCACATATGGTCTTACGGTGCGAGCGCAATTCATACAAAAACTAAGCAGTGCTTAAAAATAAAATTAGGGCAAGTGCAAAGAAACATTAAGACAGAGCGAGTGCAATGGGCGACCTAGCAAGGCGTGACGTATTCCGTGCGTCAATCTTACGAATGGCGAAGGCAGTGACGGAAGACTGTTTTAGTCAAGCGGATCAAGATTTCCTCAAAACCAAGCTTGAGGCAGCGGAATCCGCCTTCGAGAAACTCCTGGTAGAGCACATGAAGTTGGTGGAAAAAGCCACTACTGCAGAAGAGCTGGAAGCGCACAACGACTATGTGGCATCAGTGGAAGAAGCGCACCACGTCGTTGTCTCCAAATTGCGCGCGCGCATATCTCAGCTGGAGCCAAAGAGTGCATCTAGTGAAGGGGCCAGTGGTTCGGCCACCCCTCAACCCAACGTCATACAGGTTCGGCAAGAGCGGCCGTCGAAAATTCCTGTATTTAAGGGTGATTATACAAAATGGCGTGAGTTCAGGGATCAGTTCTTGACAGAAGTACATAACAACTGCGGAATGGCCCAGGTCACAAAAATGCGCGAACTCAAGCAGGTATTAGAAGGTGCGCCAGCAAGGCTGATTAGCAGATGGCAGGTCACCGAAGGGAATTATGCGGATGCTTGGGCAAAGCTGAACGAGGTCTACGACAACAAACAAAATATCGTGGACGCCCATTTAAATGCCCTGCACGCGATTCCGAACATCGGAAGGGACTCTTGCAAGTCACGAGAAATACGGGACCTTGTCAATGAAGTGAACGTACATTTAAGTTCGTTGAAGGTGCTTGGTCTAGATACATCATCATGGGACCCAATCATAGTGAATATGCTCAGAGCGAGACTCGACACAGAAACCAACCACGCTTGGCAGATGATCAGGGAAGACGTGTGCCAGATAGCGACATTAAAGGAATTTCTGCAGTTTTTGGAGAGAAGAGCGAGTGCACTCGATTCAGCATTCTACGACCAGTTTGAAAAATCAATCGGAAGAGCAAACAACGTGCAATACAACGTGAAGAACAACATGGGCACCCCATCCAGCGGAAGAAGAAACGGGGCACCACCAAAGTGTCCTTTGTGCAAGGCGCAGCACCCCTTGTTTCGTTGCGGGGATTTTTTGGCGCTATCAATTCAGAGCAGAGGCGAAAAAGTGCGCAGCTGGAAGCTATGCACCAATTGCCTCAGGAGCGGGCATCTGGCACAAGGCTGTCAATTCGGAGCGTGTCGAAGATGCGGCAGGAAGCACAATAGTGTGCTTTGTCCAGAGCAGGACACCCCAGGAAGAAGTCAAGCGGTGGTGACACACGTAGAGCAGCTAAATCAACCATCCACCTCCCGGGCAGCAAGATGGAGCGAGGCAGAGGCATAGCAACCAGTGCATCCATCGCGCGCATATCGGAACAAGGAGCACGTCATCCCGTCGCAGAGCGCAGAAAATATTGGGATTCGACCAGGTTCCGACAAAATCGAGCTGAGCAGTGAGAAACTTGATTGCGCACTATTAGCTACGGCGTGCATCAAGGTAAGGAGCGGAGCAGGACAACCGTATGAGGCAAGAGCACTCCTAGATTGCGGGAGTCAGATAAACCTCATCACGGAAAGGTGCGTCCAAAGAATGGGCATTAAAAGGAGCAAGTGCGATTTCCAAGTGCAAGGAATCGGTTCCAACACTGGCGTGCGTATCACAGGAACCGTATATGTGACGATATCATCACGCATTGAGCCAACCTTCGCAATGAACTGCCAGTTGTTCATCATCGCGAAGATAACTTCATACCTCCCCACCAGAGATTTACCGCAAGTGCAACACGCGGCTGTGAGCGAGCTAAAACTGGCTGACGAGGGCTTTAACAAACCAGCCAGAATAGAGATACTACTTGGGGCACAAGTATGGGCAGATGTTATCAAGAGCAACGTCAGAAAATATAAATCAGGGCTGACGGCGCAGGACACGAGCTTCGGTTGGATATTGTTTGGCCAGATACAACCAAATCCAGAGCAAGCGATTCGAACTACACTTCTAGCCACAGAATCGCCAGACGTGCAACTCAATGAACTGTTGAGAAGATTTTGGGAGATGGAGGAGCTGAGCGAACCAAGAGCCAAATCGGCGGATGATGAATGGGTCGAAGGAAATTTCATGAGCACACATTGGCGCGACCCGTCCGGACGATACGTAGTAACTATCCCTATTAATCCACATGCGCAGACATTGGGTAGTTCCAGAGCAGTCGCCATGAAACGATTTCTCCAACTTGAGAAGAGACTAAGTGCAGACAGTGAGCTGAAGGAAAAATACGTCAACTTCATGCGCGAGTACCACGAGCTGGGCCACATGGTGATTGCCACGAGATCACCGCGAGCAGACAAGTGCACATACCACATACCTCATCATTGCGTCTCGAAGAAATTTCGTGTCGTCTTCGACGCATCGTGCAAGAGCGACAATGGCGTATCGCTCAACGACGTGCAGTTTCACGGACCAAAACTCCAGGATGACTTGGCAACAATACTCACCCGTTTCCGCAGTTATAAGGTAGCAGTCAGCGCTGACGTGCGGAAAATGTTTCGACAGGTGCGCGTCGACCCGGAGCAATGGGATCTCCAAAGAATATTTTGGAGAGAAAATCCCGATCAAGAGCTAAATGAGTATTGGCTAACCGTCGTCACCTATGGCATGGCGTCCAGTGGCTTCAACGCGGTTAGAGCCATGATCCAATGTGCATCGGATAATGAGCAGGCATACCCCCAAGCATACGAAGCCATTATCAAGAACTTCTACATGGACGATATGCTTACTGGAGCGGATTCCGAGCAAGGAGCAGTCGAGCTGACCCAGTCTATATCTGAGTCATTGAGCAAGGGCGGTTTCGAACTGGATAAGTTCACTTCAACGAGCGAGCAGGTGCGAGCAGCTTTTCCGGGCACAGAAAACCCAAGTGCAGAGCACATCTTCCCTGAAGAGGCCGGGACTTCGATACTGGGCCTGGTATGGAACTCTTCAACGGACGAGATACGCTTCAAGGTGCAATCGGATGAAGCGGAGAGCAGACCCACAAAGCGCAAAATCGTAAGTGCAGTAGCAAGGCTGTACGATCCAAATGGTTACCTCGCGCCCGTAATCATAAGAGCGAAGATCACTATCCAGGACCTGTGGCGATCTGGAGTACAGTGGGACGAGCAAATACCCGTGGAGCATGCATTAAAATGGGAAGACTTTCGCCAGCAACTCAGACATCTAACGTCAGTTCGAGTTCCGAGATGGCTAGGCAGTGAGAGCACGAGCGAATTAGAGCTACATGGATTCGCCGATGCATCCGAGCGAGCATACGCGGCGGTGGTCTACTTGCGGTCGACATCGAGCAACGGCTGTACCAAGTGCATCCTTGTAGCATCAAAAACGAGAGTTGCCCCATTGAAGACAATCACAATCCCAAGACTGGAGCTATGTGCGGCTAACCTATTGTGCAAGCTGATGAGGCAGGTGATTGAAGCCGGCTCATTTCAAGGGATACCGACATTCTATTGGAGCGATTCTACGGTGGTACTTCATTGGATTACGAAATTACCATTCGAGCTGAAAACATTCGTGGCCAACCGGGTGAAGTCCATCCAAGAGCTATCCGGAAACCATCCTTGGAGACATGTCAAATCCGGAGACAACCCAGCAGACCTAGGCTCAAGGGGAGTCAAGGCAGAGCAACTGGTCGAGTCGGAACTATGGTGGCACGGACCATCATGGCTCAGGGAATCGGAGCAAACTTGGCCACGAGTGCCGATACAACTGGACCTCAAACAACAAGAGCGAGCGGATCGAGAGGCTAGAGCATTGATCGTAGGAAAGCTGACGGTACCAACACCAACGAGCCTGAGCATTAACGACATTAGTCTACTGGATCGAAAATCAACGCTACAGAGCATCCTGAGAATAACGGCGTTAGTGATAAGATTCACCCAAAACTGCAAAATCAACAGAATGCAGGAGCAGATCCAACCAGTCATGCGGGTACCACTAGTGACAACATCAGAGCGAGAACGAGCACTACATTACTGGGTCCGGGTCACCCAACAAGAGCATTACACTCGAGAGCACAATCGAATCATTAGGAAGAAGGACCTGGACAGTACCAGCAGTATACTTACCCTCAGTCCTTTCATGGATACGAATGGGATACTGAGAGTTGGCGGCCGCCTCAAGGCCGCATTGCTTCCATATGACAGCATGCACCCCATCATCTTACCGGCCAAGAGCAAGCTGACTGAGCTGATCCTTAGGGAAGCACACCTAATTACCAAGCATGGTGGAGTGCAGTTGTGCATGCAGTACGTGCGGCAGAAGTTCTGGATCACAACACTTCGACGGGCGCTGAAATGTCACATAGGGCGCTGCATTGTCTGTTTTCGCCAGAAGAGAATGGTAACGGAACAGCAGATGGGTAGCCTTCCACGTGATCGAGTGCATCCAGCAAGAGCATTCAGGCATAGCGGCGTCGACTATGCTGGCCCAGTGCAAATCAAGGCCAGAGCAGGTCGATGTAACATAATTGAAAAGGGCTACATAGCAGTGTTCGTGTGCATGGTGACAAGAGCAATTCACCTTGAGCTAGTGAGCAACCAGACAACGGAAGCTTTTTTGGCTGCTTTTCAACGATTTACTGGGCGACGTGGCGCTTGTTCTGTGCTATGGAGCGATAACGCCACCACATTCGTTGGAGCAGATCGAGGACTCCGGAGAAGTGCGAAAGATTGGAGCCATAGACTTCCGACTGAACAGATAAACAGCATGGGAACCGAGTGGAAGTTTATAGTGCCGGGGGCCCCCCACCAGGGCGGAATTTGGGAGGCCGGAGTAAAATCACTCAAACATCATCTGCGAAGAACCATGGGCAAGCAGGTATTTACCTTCGAGACTTTGGCCACAACATTAGTGCTCATCGAGGCCTGTCTCAACTCGAGACCACTCAGTGCGCTGTCGGATGACCCGGATGACATGTGCGCGCTCACTCCCGGTCACTTCCTGATAGGTGAGCAGATCATGCAGCCACTCACAACAGATGTCAGCCAAGTTCCTCAAAACCGACTCAAGCTGTGGAACATCATCAACCAGATCCAGCAGCACTTTTGGAAGAGGTGGCATGCCGAGTATCTGAATACACTGCAGCAGCGATTCAAATGGAGCCAACGGCGTGACAACGTTAAGGTCGGAGACTTAGTCTTAATCAAGCAGGAGAATACACCACCCACGGTATGGCCACTGGGGCGGATAACGGCTGTTCATCAGGGGCCAGATGGACTCGTACGTAGTGCAGACGTGCGAACCGAGCATACAACATTAGCGCGACCGGTGCAGAAGCTATGCGTCCTCCCCAAGGACGAAGAGAGCGATACCAATTGAAGAACACCCTTCAATTGGGGGGGGGGAATGTCTACGACACATAGGCATTCTTAGGAGCAAGGGGTGACAATCACCAACTATCAAGCAGCAGGGCAGCTGCAGCGAAGCAATACTCCATCGTGCGGATAACAGTGGTTGCGACCGGCAACCAGAACAAAAATCACACAGAGCAATTTCGCACCGCTATCCCATCGTCTGGCAACGGTTGTTGCGACCGACCAGCAGCACAGCGCACATGAATACTCGTTCGCTAACAGCATAGCAGCAACAACGTGGGAAATGACATCGTCTGGATAGCGGTGGTTGCGATCGCCAACACCACCAACGGTTGTAGCGACCGACCAACAGCACAGCGCACATGAGCACCCGTTCGCTAACAGCAGCAGCAACGTGAGAAATTCTATCGTCTGGCTAACGGTTGTAGCGACCGACCAGCAGCACAGCGCACATGAGCACCCGTTCGCTAACAGCAGCAGCAACGTGGGAAATTCCATCGTCACACAAAAACCACCAACGAGGGACTCAGATGGTGGTGGTTTTTAGTTAGTTCGCAATCAGAGCTCATCGGAGCAACACTCGGAATGCATTCTCGAATAAATAAAAATAATTTATAATGTGCAAATAAGTTATGTCTTTTTATTATTTTTAACATACAGTCCACATTCAGAGCTCACCAAAGACCTATCGAAATAACTACTAAGGAGATCCTATATTAGACCCTGATCATCCCAGTCCTGCTCTACGGCGCTGAAGCATAGACCGTATCAAAAGCGGATGAAGAAATCCTGGTCGATTATGACACCTTAATCCAGCCCTATAGTTGTTTTTGGTCCACGAGTGGTATTGAATATTTCCACCAGCCCTGCGAGTATGCCGGCCATAAGGCTTACACACACACAGTGGCCCCCTTTCCGCCACCCGGGGACGCGCAGTTAGCTAAGGAACGGGCTAATTGGAGAGACATGTTGGTTAAAGCCCAGGTTCATTCCGGACTGTAGTTCCATTTAAGTTAGCAAGTAAGTTCGTTGATCTGGAGTCCGCCATGTCCTTTTATCGATATCGAGTTACACAGACCTTGTGCTGGCTAAGTGGCATTTCGTTCCGCAGCGAAGTCAATTAGACTAAGGCCGCTGCCATACATGTTTTCGTCAAGGCCGTGTTTTCCAACAATACTGCTAAAGATTTCTTCCCTTTCTATCTTTCTATCTTTTAGAATCTCCAAGAACGATTTTAATTTTTAACATCCTACTTGGGTAGTAGCTCATACGATTTGTCAAGGAGCTAGTTAAAGCAGTCTTTCGCTATATCATCTATTTCCTCCATCGCGGTGTTAGAGCGTCTTAAAAATATTGGCTAAGGTTTGCACTTATGAAAAATTGACATCCGAATAGTCGCTGTTTCTGCTCAGTAGTTGATTTCACTGTTTTTGATCCTCATTTTGCCCCGGCGCATCTAATCGTTTTTCCTGGATTGCGGTAATCCGCGGGTGCAAGTCCCCTATTTATTGTTTTCACGGTTTAGGTCCAGATACGAAGTTAGTTCTCTCTTTTTCGTTTAGCATGATCGTCAATTTAGTAAAATTAGTCTTATCCGAGTCTCTGTTTTTAATTTTTTTTACCTTTAGCCAAAAGTTTGAACGAATCCTCTGACTGGATCTCCTACAAAGAGACCTTATCAATATACAAAAAGGAAATGAGGAAGTCCAAGCGCAAATCCTGGAGACTCTTCTGTGATAAAATAGAGAAGACTTCCGAAGCGTCCAGACTACGAAAAATCCTATCCACTAGTCCAACTCTTCCAAGCTATCTCAAAAAAACAAATGGCACCTGGACGACCTCAAGCAAAGAATCCATAGAGCTACTAATGGACACCCATTTCCCAGGTAACTCACAGGAAGCTTTTCAAGACGACATCGATAGAACCAATCTATTGACCGGCAGCTTACAAGATCTTATCACAAAAGACAAAATACTTTGGGCAATACAAAGTTTCAAACACTTTAAATCCGCGGAACCCGACGGCATTATACCAGCCGAGCTGCAGCTCACTTTGGATCTCATCCTACCATGAGTGGAAGCCATCCTTAGGGACTGCATGTTGGATATGTTCAAATAGGTTGTTTCCTTTGTCCACTCTAACTAGAACTATATAGGCACCACCGCTGACTCCTTCTTGGGAATTCTTCCGTTGCCACCTGGGGAGGTTTTTTTTAGGGACCTTGCCCCAAGCTAGTTTTGATCCACGAGTGGTATTTTATGGTATAGGGGGCATGCTGTAAACCCCCTGCTTGGGCCAACTGTTGGATTTAGGTTGGAAATAAGCCCCAAAACCAAAAGGCACTAACAGCCGCGAAACTGATTTCCATTTCGAAAATGGAATAAGCCCAACTGGTCAGTTTCCTTTTTTTGGTAATTTATCCCCATGGGGCTTAGTTATACTGGGGTTATTGCACTGCACCGTCCCCCGCTCTATAATCAAACTTTGCAGATATCCAATTTCGCACGCATCCCAAATCCCAAGCAGGGGGGTTCATACTTTGCAAAGTTTAAATGTGAGTGGGGGGAATGCTGCCCCTTTGCAACCCCCCTGCTTGGGCCAAATGTTGGATTTGGGTTGCGTGCGAGTTCAGCCGCGGAACTGATTTCCATTTCGAAAACGAAATAAGCCCAACTGGTCAGTGTCCTTTTTCTGAGAATTTATCCCCATGGGGCCTAGAAATCCTTATTGGATTATGTTCCCAAACAAAAATCATTGAAAGAATACACTAGAGCCACCTAATTTGAATACTGTCTCACTTTCCACAAAAAATATGTTTGTTTCCTCCCACGTCCCACGCCAAACCAATTCGAACAAAAGTCGCCGTCGAAATTCGAATCCATGGTATCACTTAGTTCGACATTAATTCCTGTTTCTCAGCTCGTAATCGAAACTTTTAGCAATCAGGAGAGATTACCACCACCAATACCATCATCATCGCCATTATAATCATCATTTGCATCTGCTTCTGTTGTTTGTTGGAAATCTGCGTTCAAAAATCGACTTTTGCTCATAAATTGCATTTCGTGTGTCATCAATTGGATGCCACAATCGCAACGATATTACAATAGAATTTCATTGAACACCCCCCCGTTGCGGCGTCACTCAGTCTATACAAAACCCATCAGAGGAGTACTCCATCTACGTTGCCGTGGTTGCAATGGTAGGTGGGTGGTGGTACTACCCACCCCCTCTAGAATGACCGAATTGAGAAATCACGCAACAGTTCCCACCTACCGCCTGCCGCATTCATGCAAATCCATGGCGAAACCCAACGAGACAGAAGAACATTTTGCAGCGAATTCCCCGAAAAAGGATGGTAATCTCTCGCTCGTTGTGCGCTCCTTTATCCATGATCCTTAATCTTCTGCATCTGGTTTGTGTGCTTGGTGGCTGGCTGCTGCAAGGATGCATTCATGTGGATTCACTCGATTTGCTTCGTTCGGAATGCAATATTCGAATGAGTGATTTCAACTGGAGCTGTTGGCTTCCATATTGAGTGGGTTTGGAGGATGCACGAAATTCCCTCCTCTCGCATTTTTTTTTCTCAGCGCCATTATTATGGGATATCGAGTCGTGGGAACGTTTTTTGGATTAATAATCGGAAATAAATACACAATACACATGTAGACGGGGGTACAGAAGGGAAGCACACTTGCCGGAGAATATGCCATCAGTGCGGAATGACAGTAACATGTGATGTTACATGCAGATGCATCGTACATGGAACATGGTGTGGCTTTTGTTCCTCGAGTGGTATGCACGCTGGTATGCAGAGTGCAACGTTTAATTGAAATTAATGATTTTGTGGGCACCAATCCTGCTCCCCTCTCTGGGGGATAATCTTCATAAATCAACACACTGCTGAGGGGCTGTTGAAGCTGAAAGGGTAAGGATTTTCATTTTTGACTTTTTCAAAGAATTTGAATGCATCATACACTTGGTATGGTAGTCCACATGAGTAATCCTGGGGAGGTGACCGCAATATCAGATTTTTGAAGTACACGAATGAATGGTTTAAGGACATTGTGGTGGTGTGGAGTTTTGTAAAGCAATCAGTATTGGATATGTGATGGGAATGTGTAGTTTCATAGACCAAATGCTTTATTCGATGGATAAGCTCAGGAAATGTTAAATGTGATCTAATGGCGACAGGGCGACTTGTGATACCTTGAAGTTTTTTTTTTGAAATGACGTTATGGCTGTCACAACCGGTGGTTGACCTCGTTTAGGTATCTAACATCTAAATTTATTGAATTTGCAACACTTTTTCCATTTGACAGATGGCATTCGACAGCTTATTTGTACTCACTTAACTTTACCACAAATCCCAAGACATCATGGATCGGTTTTACATCAAGCAAACACTCATTTATGGAGTTGCTAGCCTCCCAACGGACGCGTCTTAATATGACAGACAAATAAACGCTCTATAAAGAGGCAAGGTTGGTGGGAAGTCAATTGCCAGTTGACGATAAAAATTAGCTAGGGGTTAAGTCCCTCGACGGCAAGGGACGAATTCCCATGTAAAAATCCCAACAAATCAGCCAAAGTTAGGCCAGACGAAGTGAATTCCCACATGAACTGCTCTGATATATTCGGATAAGAGTCCTTTTAGCATTTTTAAAGGTTAGTCAGGCCCATCAAATAGAGATGATGGCGGATAAGCTGAAAGAACAATGGCAGCACTCAATCAAAAGTGTCTTCGGAGTATCTGATAAATTGCAACTGGCACTACAGGTTAGGCTTTGTCCATTTGCTTAGATACCAAATCATGTAGAAATCCGTTGTGTAGAAGCAAGAAAGGCAAATACTGACCTTATTGTTGACAATATGTCAAATGGAGAAAGAACAATGACTGGACTTTTAAAACGCTTAATAGACATTACTGCCATACAAAAAATAGAATGGGATGGACCGGGAAAAAGAAGATAAAAAGCTGTGAAATCTACAACGGTCCGTGTTATAGTCAGCGACTATTTGGATGTGGTATAAGCGACATGCTTAAGCAAGAACTAATTAAGACCCTATTAGCCTTATACTTACTCACACTAGAAGAGAAAAAAGAAAGACATTGGGGAACGAAATGCCACTACAGCCAGCACACGGTTTCCTCACCTCGTTATCCATGAGGGAACATGACGTCGGCTTTTCAGAAAGAAGAAAAAAGAGCAAGAAAAGCGCGGGATCGAGGATATAAAGACAGGTGACACTCCAGGAATGATGTTCGCAAGTTTGACCAAAGTGTAAAAAGTCAAAACCGAAGCGCTCAGTGGCGCGTAGTCTGGCTAGGACTCGTGATGATCAGACAAATTATGCGAGTAGTATCAATTGTCAAGAGAAGCTTATCTAAATTAAGCCGTTCGGAGTCGGAATAAAACAGGATGACCCACCATCGTGTAAGAATTACACAAGTACAGATGAATGGTTGTGAGAAAGCTAGGCCCTAGATACTTACGACTCTGTTACGCCAAAAATTGTATTTGTATTTTTAAACCTCAAAATCAGGGATACAGGGCTCGAACAGAATCCTGTCGAGATGAACAAGGTAATATCCTAGTTGAGACACAATCGATGCTGAGAAGATGAAAGAACCACTTATAAAGGGTCCGCCAAATAACTTTTTTTTTTGAAAATGCTATAAAAAAACAACTGAACACTTTTCTCAAATTTCTTTTTTTATTTGAAAGTACAATCCTTCCGGTTAATAATGGAAAATAGTTTCATTCAAATGGCTGCCTCGGCTGGCCATGCAGTAGCCTACACGATCGGTCCAATTTTTAAGCACATTATCGATTGTGTGCAGCTGTATTTCACCTATTGCTTCACGAATATTGTCCTTCAAAGCGTCAATTATCTCTGGCTTGTCGGCGTAATACTTATCTTTTATGGCACACCACAGATAATAGTCCAACGGTGTCAAATCGCAGCTCCGAGGTGGCCAAACGACATCAGCTCTGCGGCTGATAATGCGATCTTCAAAAACAGGGCGCAAAACATCGAGTGTAGCTTCGGCTGTGTGGCACGTAGCGCGGTCCTGTTGAAACCAAATATTGCCAATATCCTCCTCTTCAATTTTTGTGGACAATAATTCGTTCAACATGGCCCGATAACGATCGCCATTGACTGTAACGGCAACTCCTTGCTCATTTTCTAAGAAAAATGGCCCAATTATGCCTCCGGACCAAAATCTGCACCAAACAGTGACTCGTTTTGGGTGTATCGGCTTTTCAATGTATGCGTGCGGGTTTTCTGTGCCCCAAATGCGACAATTTTGCTTGTTTACATACCCGCCAAGATCAAAATGAGCTTCTTTTGAAAAGATAATTTTTTTTGGCAAAATCGGCATCTTCTCTAAGTCGATCGCAGGCCCACTTAGCGAAGCGAAAACGCATTGGATGGTCAGTTAGCTTCAACTCCTGAACCAATTGGACTTTGTATGGCGTCATACCATCTTTATGCAAAATTCGTCTCAATGATGTCTCCGAAATGTTCAATTGTTGAGAACGACGGTGAATTGATGTTGATGGCGCTTCACGCACACTTTCTGCCACAGCAGCAATATTCTCGGGTGTACGTACTGTTTTTGGCTTTTCACGCTTTGGTTTATCGATGAGGATGCCAGTTTCATTCACTTTTTTCATAAGATAACACACATACGGAGCTGACGGTGCTTCTCTTCTTCCAAAATCCGTACGCAATTTTCACACACATTCTGCAACATTACCATGATTTTCAAAGTAATGTCGCAATATTTCCCAGCGTTGTTCAAGCGTATACATTCAGCGCAAGGATAAAACTAATTATCTGCCAAATCAGACATGAGCTAAGTGTTACCATTCACGAAATAAGCACTAGTTGAAAAAAAAAGTTAGATGGCGGACCCGTTACTTACTAACTTAAGTGACGCTATACAGTCCGGGATAAACCTGGGCCTCAAGCTACATGCCTCTCTAATTAGCCCGGTAACTAACTGCCTCCAGTTGCGCACTCCAAGTTGGATGAGGTCGGTTTCTACTTTTGCGCGCCACTTAAGGCGAGGTCTTCCTCTACTACGTCCGACGTCTGGCTGGGAATTGTAGGCTCTGCGAATCGGAGTATTGGTGTCCATTCGTTCTACATGTCCTAGCCATCTTAAACGTCCAATGCGGAGTTTTTTGACCAGGGGTATGTCGCTGTACAGCTCGTATAGTTCTTGGTTGAATCTTCGTCTCCATAGCCCGTCAACGCAAACGGGACCGAAAATTTTTCGAAGAATTTTTCTCTCGAATCGACCAAGGATTTCTTCATCCACTTTTGGGACGGTCCATGCTTCAGCGCCATAGAGCAGGACTGGGATGATCAGGGTCTTATATAGGATCTCCTTAGTAGTTCGAGTGAGGGCTTTACTACTAATTTGCCTTCTTAGCCCGATGAAACAGCGACTGGCAAGAGTATTTCTTCGTTTGATTTCTTACGAGTTGTGGTTGTCAGAGTTAATAGCGGAGCCGAGGTTACAAAGTCCCGTATTACCTCAAAGTTATATCTGTCAATGGTGACGTTCTGTCCAATTCGCCGATGTTGTGTGTTGACAGCATATACTTAGTCTTACCCTCATTTACTGCTAAACCCATTTTCGCCGCTTCCTTCTCTATACTAGCAAACGTGGCTATGACATCACGTTGAGTCCTACCAATGATGTCAATATCGTCAGCGTATGCCAGTAGTTGCACCGACTTTTGGAAAATTGTGCCTCTGGTGTTGGCTTTGGAGTTTTGCACAATTCTCTCAAGAATCAGATTAAAGAAGTCACATGACAGCGCATCGCCTTGCCTAAATCCTTTTTTGGTATCGAATGTGTCGGTGAGGTCGTTTCCGACCCTGATGGAGCAGCGAGAATTCTCCATCCTCATCCTACACAAACGGACGAGTTTGGGCGGTATACCAAAACTAGACATGGCTCTGTTTAGTTCGTCTCTATAAATGCTGTCGTATGCGGCTTTGAAATCGATAAATAGGTGGTGGGTATCGATTTGGACTTCTTGGGTTTTTTCCAGTATCTGCCGAAGTGTGAATATTTGATCGGTTGTGGACTTTCCTGGCCCAAAACCAAACTGATAAGGGCCGATCAGGTTGTTGATAAACGGTTTTAGGCGTTCACGTTATACGGCAGATAGGATCTTGTAGGCGATGTTGAGGAGAGTTATGCCTCTGTAGTTGGCGCAGTTCAGAGGGCCTACTTTTTCGGGGATCGGGCAAACGATGCTGAGGTTCGATTCTTCAGGCATACTTTCATCCGACCAGATTTGGCTTATGAGTTGGTGGATGTTACTTACCAAGTCATATCCACCAGCTTTATAAAGCTCAGCGGGAAGGCCGTCATTTCAGCAACCTTGCTAAGCTTGAGTTTAGATATTGCTATCCTCACTTCACTTAGGTCGAGTGGTTGGCGGTTTTAGCTGTCGTTGCCAATATTAAATGGTTCGTTCTGCCTGACAGCGGAATGATGTGGTTCTTCCATATCCTCCGCATCGACTGTGTCTCAACTACGAGATTTCCTTGTTCATCTCGACAGGATTCTGTTCGAGCCTTGTATCCTTGGCTTTGACGTTTTACACTTTATTAAAACTTCCGAACATCGTTCCTGGAGTGGCACCTCTCTATATCCTCGATCGCGGGCTTTTCTTGCTCTTTTTTCTTATTTCTGAAAAGCCGCTGTTCTTCCCTTCTTCTTTGCATATAGAGCTCAATGGCAGCTCTCGTCTTCACCTGTAGCTTACATTGTAGGCCTCGATCTTGGCTGCGAGCATCTGTCGGCATTCCTCATCTTCTCTGCCTATAGAGCTCAATGGCAGCTCTCGTCTTATCCTGTAGCTTACATTGTAGGCCTCGATCTTGGCTGCGAGCATCTGTCGGCATTCCTCATCTTCTCTGCCTATAGAGCTCAATTTCAGCTCTCGTCTTCACCTGCAGCTTAGCCTTGTAGGCCTCGTTCTTGGCTGCGAGCATCTGTCGGCATTCCTCATCTTCTCTGCCTATAGAGCTCAATGGCAGCTCTCGTCTTCACCTGCAGTTTAGCCTTGTAGGCCTCGTTCTTGGCTGCGAGCATCTGTCGGCATTCCTCATCAAACCAGGGGTTTCTTGCTGGTGGCCGCGAGAAACCTAGCACATCAGTTGCGGCTTACCTAATGGGTTCTTGGCATCGTTGCCATTGTTCTTCGACATTAGATGCTGGTGGTAAGGTGTGAGTCGAGAGGTTAAGGGATACGCGTTGCGCGAAGGTCTTGGCGGTCTCTGGCGATTACAGTCTTTCGACATTTAATGTTTTCACAGTATTTCTGGTTTGTTGTGGTGATGTGGATATCCGCATCCTTACCTTGGCTACAACAAGGTAGTGGTCCGAGTCGATGTTAGCCCCTCGGAATGTTCGGACATCCAAAATACTGGATGCGTGCCTCTTATCTATCGCAATGTGATCAATTTGGTTGACTGTTTGTTGATCTGAAGACCGCCATGTCCCCCGATGTGAGAAAACCGTGTGCTATCCAATATAGTGGCATTTCGTTTCGTTGCGAAGTCAACTAGCCCAAGTCCGTTACCAGACATGTTGTCGTGTAGGCTATATTTTCCGACAATACTGCTAAAGATGTTTTCTCTTCCTACCTCTGCGTTAAAATCTCTCAGCACGATTTTAACATCGTACTTCGGAAGCTGCTCATAAGTTTTGTAAAGAAGCTGGTAGAAGCAGTCTTCTGCTAATTCATATTTCTCCTCCGTCGGAGCATGAGCGCATATGAGGCTTATGTTGGCGAATTTGGCCTTGATGCGGATTGTTACAATGCGTTCGCTAATGTATTGGAAACATAAGACTTCTTGTCTAAGTCTGGCACTTATAACAAATCCGCATCCGAATAGTCGTTGTTTCTGCTCACTATAACACGGTCCATAGTAGGTGTCACAGTTTTTCACCCTCTGTTGCCCGGCCCATCTCATCGTATTTCCTGGATGGCAGTAATGTCTGCTTTGTAGCAGTTTAGGGCTTCAGCTAGTTGTTCGCCTGCAACTATTCTGTTTAATGTTCTTACATTCCAGGCGCAGATACGAACGTCGTTGTCATTTTTTCGTTTAGCGATCCGTCAACAGTAATATCAGTCCTTTCCGAGGCTATTAGTTGCTTCGTAATATATAGGTTTTCCATGGGTAGGTAGTTAACCCAAAGTACAACCCCAAAGCTGAGGGCAAGTTCCAATTATTAGATACCCCTAGGACACGGGGCCATCAGTATCCACTACGGGATTGAGCGCTGCCGTTGACCTTTCGGTTCATCCGCCACCATCTCTTTTCAAGGGGACTGACTTACCCTTGAAATTCCTAGAAATTCTTAAACAGGCTTCTACCCAAACGATCGACTGCAAAAATGCTCGGGATTGAGCGCTGCCGTTGACCTTTCGGTTCATCCGCCACCATCTCTGTTCAAGGGGACTGACTTACCCTTGTAATTCCTAGAAATTCTTAAACAGGCTTCTACCCAAACGATCGACCGCAAAAATGCTCAACCTCCACGCACAAGTTCTATATAAGGCCTACACAAATAATTGCTTGTGGAAATTAAATTGTATTGCCTTATAGAAGGATGATTGTTAGTTGGGCCTGGTACAACTTTTTACCTGCAGCCAGCATAACCCAACTCGAGTTTTCGTTCTCGTGCAGGTTCTTCCGCCTTTAATTTGTTTTCCCAATCAAATCCTTTTAACAGCAATTTTCAAAAGTCAACTCTTCCACAAAATCTGCATTTTTCCCTTGAAATTTCCACACCAACGGACTCATCTTCCATACCAACGAACCAAGCTCAAAAGACCTGAATACTTATAGCCCTCACAACATGCAAATATCTGCCGTTGGCTCACATCATTCCAATTTTATCCTCACAAACGGAAGAGATGTATGACGATTGACCCTTCTCAAGATCGTGTGCATATTTCAAACTGCTCCTCACTTCATAATCCTATTTGTCGACTCTTTTAACTGACCTCACGAGAAAGTCAAACCTTTGCCATCCTCCAGGCTGCCTGACCCCTCCAGGCACAGTCATATTTCACCATCTAACAGGACAACCTGCCCAATTGCATTTTCCTTGGCTATTAATCAAGCGAAAGTCAAGCCTTTTTGCATTTACATCGCTGAACATTGCCATCCCAGGTTCAGAGCAAAGGCCTTCTTCCCGAGAGAGGTGTGTACCAGGTACATTGTGGCCTGAATGCATTTAACTTCTACACACCGAAATGCCGGTCGCCTATTTTAAGTGTCGACTGTGTGTGTGCAGCATGCACCGATTACGCTCACCACTAACACAGACCACTAACAAGTACTATGAGCTGCACGTCCTTCGTCGTTGGGTGGTTAGGGTCAAGCTGCCTACACGACTCCGAATGCACTCCTGCTGTTGCATTCAGGCGTATAAAATATGTAAATGGAATCAAAGCTGCATTCATATCGGTAGGTGACCCTATCCATCGAGTGGAGAAGCTTCCCAGAACCAGCTTCCTCAACCGAAAAGATATTTCCACTGTGAGGTGATAATAGTTTTGTGGTATTTTTTTCCACTACGGCCCGGCCAGGCCTGGCCAGTTTTGGTGTGCTCGGGTGTGTGAAAATGGGCTGGGGCTGTGACGAAATGGTATGGGCGTGCCAACTCTGTTTTGCATACTCATTAGTTGTGGTTTCACTTGATTTGCATCCGCATAGATGTGCTCCTGTTTTTTTTTGTGTGTCCCTGTGGGGTTTTGGGCTGAGCAACGCAATTATATGCCATCGCTCTGGGGGGATGGCATTGGGAATTGTCATGGACATGCACAACAAAAATCGAGTACACAACACAATTACGATTCATGATGATTCGCAATTAGGCGAGCTAAAGACTTCCTCACTCACACACACACAGAGACACATTTGTGCCGATTATCTGCTTAATCCTCTTAGAAGTGCAGCAGCATTGGCCGTAATTGGAAATTCATCCGGAAGGAAGAATCCCCAACATAATGGGAGTTGGCGAATAATTTGATTCTAATAGCTGATGCATGATTGGATAATTGG
The DNA here is from genome assembly GCA_932526625.1 of Rhingia campestris. Classification (NCBI taxonomy): domain Eukaryota; kingdom Metazoa; phylum Arthropoda; class Insecta; order Diptera; family Syrphidae; genus Rhingia; species Rhingia campestris. The sequence continues at coordinate 180,145,534 of OW052182.1, forward strand.
GATTAACGGTAGTCTGGGAGAGGATTTTTTTTTTCTTTTAGAAAATCTGTTGGGATAATTGCGCTCAACTGAATCGAAAAAGGATTGCCTAGTGACGATAGTGGGAACACTTATGGGGGATCAATTGGGGCTGTTGAACGGGGGTTTGGTATTGAAAATTTCGGAACGTTGTTGGATTAGAAGATTAGAGGAATGTAAAGGGATAAGAAGTGTGGTCACAACTTTACTTTGAAAGATTAAGAGGGAAATTTATCCTTTGGTGCAAGTTTGGTTGGAATAGCATTTGTTTTTCGTTATGTTCGTCACCAATTACTTGATCCTTGTTGCTAGACTTGGAATCATGTCTGCTTATTATAAAATACCCTCTATATTCACAGCTCATACAAATTAAAAAACTCATTTGAAGCTTTGTTTTCAATATTGAAACATTTTAGACAGAAGTTGATATAGTTTTATAACTCTTGTAGGTAAATCCACGGGCTTTATAGAAGATGTGATGGTATATCATCTATAAGGCTTGTACAGAGTTTCCGGGGATTTGTGTACATGCGATATTTGTAAAGATGTTTCTACATTACTTCCGCCATGCTAATTCAGAAGTATTACCTGTTTAGGACCTTCTAACTGAAGGCTTATAGCAGTTTTGACTATTAAAGCAATCATTGATATATTTATATTAAAAGAAAAAAAATCGAGTGTGGGTTCACACGCGGTAGAATTGAAACTGGGGTCGAATTACCCACATCAGTTATCGAGTTAAACCGCCATGGCTTCGTCTTTGAAACGGAGATTCGGTCTTCCTTGCCTTCTCGAACCTGGGGGCTGGAATTCGAAGATTCTCTTAGCTGTGGAGCATTATTGTCTATTCGATCGATGTGGCAACGCCAATGTGGTCGACGTGTTTTGGCTTTTTGGACTACATCTACATCTTGGTACAGATCATAGAGTTCGCGGTAGTATCTTCTCCTCCATTCGCCCTCCTCGTGCACAGGACCAAAAATCCGCCGAAGTATTTTTCTTTCGAAAGAGCCCAGTATCAGCTCTCCCTTCTTGCTTATCGTCCAGCACTCGGCACCATAAAGCAGAACTGGCAGGATAATAACCTTCGAGTTAGGAGTTTTGAACCCAGTTGTTTCGCCAAACCGAAGTAGCAACGATTCGACGGATCTCCACTAGGGTGTCATTCGTGGAGTCTATGTTAATTCCGAGGTAGGTGAACTCCTTAACTACCTCGAAATCGCTGCTATCAATAGTGACGTTTTGTCCTAGGCGGTGGACAGATGCTTGTTTGTTTGTTGATAACATGTACTTGGTCTTGTCCTGATTAACTTCAAGGCCAACGAATTTCGCCTGTTCTTCAATCTCCGTGAACGCTATTATCACGGCTCTCTGGGAGCGAACAATGATCTCAATATCGTCCGCATAGCCCAGCAGCTGGACGGACCTGTTGAAAATTGTGCCTTCCGTGTTAACACCTTCCCTGAGCACTATCTCCTCCAGTACGAGATTGAAGAAGTCACATGAGTGTGCGTCTCCTTGCCGAAATCCGGTTCATGTTTGGAAAAGTTCGGAGGAGCTACTTCCAAACTGCACGTTGCATCGCGTGTTTTCCAGCGTCACGCGATACAGCTGAATCAGTTTTGCTGGGATTCGGAATTCGGCCATCGCCATACAGAGCTCCTGACGATGAATAGGTGGTGAGTTTCGACTTGAAATTCGTTGGTCTTTTCAAGATTTGCCTCCAGTGGTCTCCACTGGTACGTGCCGATTAGCGTATTGCAGAATGGTTTTTGGCGTTCACACAGTACGTTGGATATGATCTTGTATGCGACATTAAGCAGGGATATGCCTCGATAGTTCTTGCAAGACATAGGATCGCCTTTTTGGAAAATTGTGCCTCTATTGTTCGAGTTCGGGAGTTTTGCACAATCCTCTCAAGAATCAAATTAAATAAATCAGATGACAGCGCATTGCCTTGCCTAAATCCTTGTTTGGTATCGAATGTGTCGGTGAGGTCGTTCCCGACCCTGATGGACCAGCGAGAATTCTCCATTCTCATCCTACACAAACGGACGAGTTTGGGCGGTATACCAAAACTAGACATGGCTCTGTATAGTTCGTCTCTATAAATGCTGTCGTATGCGGCTTTGAAATCGATAAATAGGTGGTGGGTATCGATTTGGACTTCTTGGGTTTTTTCCAGGATCTGCCGAAGTGTGAAAATTTGATCGATTGTGGACTTTCCTGGCCTTAAACCACACTGATAAGCGCCGATCAGGTTGTTGGTAAACGGTTTCAGGCGTTCACATATTATGGCAGATAGGATCTTTTAGGCGATGTTGGGGAGACTTATGCCTCTGTACTTGACGCATTTCAGAGGGTCTTCTTTTTTTGTGGATCGGGCAAACGATGCTGAGGTTCCATTCTTCAGGCATCCTTTCAACCGACCAGATTTGGCTTAAGAGTTGGTGGATGTTGCTTACCAAGTCATCTCCGCAAGCTTTATAAAGCTCAGCGGGATGGCCGTCATTTCCTGCGGCCTTATTAAGCTTGAATTTAGATATTGCTATCCTCACTTCACTTAGGTCGTTCTGCCTGACAGCGGAATGTTGTTCGTCATCGCCGTTTAATTGTCTGCAGAAGTGGTTCTTCCATATCCTCCGCATCGACTGTGTCTCAACTACGATATTTCCTTGTTCATCTCGACAGGATTCTCTTCGAGCCTTGTAGCATTGTCTTTGACGTTTTACACTTTGGTAAAACTTGCGAAGATCGTTCCTGGAGTGGCTCTCTATATCCTCGATAACGTGCTTTTCTCGATCTTCTTTCTTCTTTCTGAAAAGCCGATGTTCTACCCTTCTTCTTTGTCTATAGAGCTCAATGGCAGCTCTCGTCTTCACCTGCAGCTTATCCTTGTAGGCCTCGTTCTTGGCTGCGAGCATCTGTCGGCATTCCTCATCAAACTAGGGGTTTCTTGCTGGTGGCCGCGAGAAACCTAGTACATCAGTTCCGGCTGATCTAATGGCTTCTTGGAATCGTTGCCATTGTTCTTCGACATTAGATGCTGGTGGTATGGTGTGAATCGAGATGTTAAGGGATACGCGTTGCGCGAAGGCCTTGACGGTCTCTTGCGATTGCAGTCTTTCGGCATTAAATGTTTTCACAGTATTTCTGGTTGGCTGCAACAAGGTAACGGTCCGAGTCGATGTTAGCCCCTCGGAATGTTGGGACATCCAAAATAATGGATGCGTGCCTCTTGTCTATCGCAATGTGATCAATTTGGTTGACTGTTCGTTGATCTGGAGACATGTCCCCTTATGGATATCGAGGTAAGAAAACCGTGTGCTGGCTATAGTGGCATTTCGTTCCGTAGCGAAGTAAAATAGCCTAAGTCCGTTACCAGACGTGTTGTCGTGTAGGCTATATTTTCCGACAGTACTGCTAAAGATGTCTACTCTTCCTACCTTTGCGTTAAAATGTCCCAGCACGATTTTAACATCGTACTTCGGTAGTCGCTCATAGGTTTTGTCAAGAAGCTCATAGAAGCAGTCCTTAGCTATATCATCTTTTTCCTCCGTCGGAGCATGAGCGCATATAAGGCTTATGTTGGCGAATTTTGCCTTGATGCGGATTGTTACTATGCGTTCGCTAATGTCTTGGAAACATAAGACTTCTTGCCTAAGTCTGGCACTTATAACAAATCCGCATCCAAATAGTCGCTGTTTCTGCTCACTATAACACGGTCCATAGTAGACAGTTTTTGATGCTCTTTTTGCCCGGCCCATCCAATCGTATTTCCTGGATGGCAGTAATGTCTGCTTTGTAGCAGTTTAGGGCTTCCGCTAGTTGTTCGCCTGCACCTCTCCTGTTTAATGTTCTCACATTCCAGGTGCAGATACGAACGTCGTTGTCCTTTTTTCGTTTAGCATAGTCGTCAACAGTAATATCAGTCCTCTCCGAGGCTATTGGTTGCTTCGTAACATAATTTTTTTTTCCGTGGATGGGTAGCTAACCCAAAGCACAACCCCCAACCTGGAGGGCCAGGCCCTTGTTTTGGCCCTAGAACATCGGGCCGGAAAAAATACCGATGTCAGTAGCCCATTTTTTGGGGTATGAGCGCTGCCGTTGACCCATCGAGGGTTCCTCCGCTACCAACTCTTTTCCAATACCCTGGCTCAGTATTGGAAATCCCTATAGACCTGGTGTTCAAATATGTCGAGCAGCTCATATAGGGATTTCACTACCAGTTCGATCAAACTGGAGCTTAGCATCTATGAGGAAATAATCGATTTGATTGGTGGTTTGATCATCTGGAGATCGCCAGGTTCTTTTGTGGATTCAAAGTTTTGGGAACCTACTGCTGTTGATAACAGTGTTACAAAGCTAATGGAAGCCATTATCTGTTGTTGTTTCGTATAGGCTGTGCTTTCGAACTACCCCACCAATGGTACTTTTCTTTCCGCTTCTCCAAAGTACGATTTTCACATCGTATTCCAAAGAGGCTCAGTAGGGTCTTTACATGGTCTTCAGTCTCATCGGTAATGGCGTTGCTTTGGGAGTTGATCACAGCCAGCCGATCACTATCCTGCTTAAAGTCAATAACTCTTGACATCAGTCGGGTCCGCAGAAGGATTCCTCATTCTAAAATCTGGAACCTTTCGTGGCATTTTTAATAAATGTCGGATGTTCTTCGTTTTGGTATTTCGGATGTGTTCCATCTTTATATCTGACCAGTACGGCGCGAAGGTGTACCTGTACAGCGTGCAACAAGCACATACTGGGTTGTTATCAGCAGTCTTTCCGGAACTGGTTGGTTTTTAAGGGAATCCATTGTCCTATCTCCCTCATAACGATGTTGTTCTTTCACACCGCGTCGTAAGTAAGTTTCTCTGAAGGTATAATACCCAACCTGTAGGGTTGAGATACCCCTAAACCACAGTGCCAACTACGAGATGGAACGCTGCCGTTGGCTTACGGGTCATGCGCCACTCTTCTATGTTCTGAGATGACCTCTTGTCAGAATATGTCGGAACATCTCTTATAGGTGAGGGCTCAGTGGCGCGATAGTTAGTGCTATGAACTGCTGCGCAGAAGGTCTGGGTTCGATTCCCAGCCGTACTTACTTACTTACTTAAGTGGCGCTACAGTCCGGAATGAACCTGGGCCTCAACCAACATGCCTCTCCAATTAGCCCGGTCCTTAGCTAACTGCCTCCAGTTGCGCACTCCAAGTTGGTTGAGGTCGGTTTCCACTTGTGCGCGCCACTTAAGGCGAGGTCTTCCTCTACTGCGTCCGACGTCTGGCTGGGAATCGAAGACTCTGCGAGCCGGAGTATTGGTGTCCATTCGTTCTACATGTCCTAGCCATCTTAAACGTCCAATGCGGAGTTTTTTGACCAGGGGCATGTCGCTGTACAGCTCGTATAGTTCTTGGTTGAATCTTCGTCTCCATAGCCCGTCAACGCAAACGGGACCGAAGATTTTTCGAAGAATTTTCCTCTCGAATCTACCAAGGATTTCTTCATCCGCTTTTGATACGGTCCATGCTTCAGCGCCGTAGAGCAGGACTGGGATGATCAGGGTCTTATATAGGATCTCCTTAGTAGTTCGAGTGAGGGCTTTACTACTAAATTGCCTTCTTAGCCCGAAGAAACAGCGGTTGGCAAGAGTAATTCTTCGTTTAATTTCTGACGAGATGTTGTTGTCAGAGTTAATAGCGGAGCCGAGGTAGACAAAGTCCCGTACTACCTCAAAGTTATATCTGTCAATGGTGACGTTCTGTCCAATTCGTCGATGTTGTGTGTCCTTTCGTGTTGACAGCATATACTTAGTCTTACCCTCATTTACTGCTAAACCCATTTTCGCCGCTTCCTTCTCTATACTAGCAAACGTGGCTATGACATCACGTTGAGTCCTACCAATGATGTCAATATCGTCAGCGTATGCTAGTAGTTGCACCGACTTTTGGAAAATTGTGCCTCTGGTGTTGGCTTTGGAGTTTTGCACAATTCTCTCAAGAATCAGATTAAAGAAGTCACATGACAGCGCATCGCCTTGCCTAAATCCTTTTTTGGTATCGAATGTGTCGGTGAGGTCGTTTCCGACCCTGATGGAGCAGCGAGAATTCTCCATCGTCATCCTACACAAACGGACGAGTTTGGGCGGTATACCAAAACTAGACATGGCTCTGTACAGTTCGTCTCTATAAATGCTGTCATATGCGGCTTTGAAATCGATGAATAGGTGGTGGGTATCGATTTGGACTTCTTGAGTTTTTTCCAGGATCTGCCGAAGTGTGAAAATTTGATCGGTTGTGGACTTTCCTGGCCTAAAACCACACTGATAAGGGCCAATCAGGTTGTTGGTAAACGGTTTCAGGCGTTCACATATTACGGCAGATAGGATCTTGTAGGCGATGTTGAGGAGACTTATGCCTCTGTAGTTGGCGCAGTTCAGAGGGTCTCCTTTTTTGTGGATCGGGCAAACGATGCTGAGGTTCCATTCTTCAGGCATATTTTCATCCGACCAGATTTGGCTTATGAGTTGGTGGATGTTACTTACCAAGTCATCTCCGCCGGCCTTATAGAGCTCAGCGGGAAGGCCGTCATTTCCGGCAGCCTTATTAAGCTTGAGTTTAGATATTGCTATCCTCACTTCACTCAGGTCGGGTGGTTGGCAGTTTTCGCTGTCGTTGCCAATATTGAATGGTTCGTTCTGCCTGACAGCGGAATGTTGTTCGTCATCGCCGTTTAACAGTCTGCAGAAGTGGTTCTTCCATATCCTCAGCATCGACTGTGTCTCAACTACAATATTTCCTTGTTCATCTCGACAGGATTCTGTTCGAGCCTTGTATCCTTGGCTTTGACGTTTTACACTTTGGTAAAACTTGCGAACATCGTTCCTGGAGTGGCACCTCTCTATATCCTCGATCGCACGCTTTTCTTGCTCTTTTTTCTTCTTGCTGAAAAGCCGATGTTCTTCCCTTCTTCTTTGCCTATAGAGCTCAATGGCAGCTCTCGTCTTCACCTGCAGCTTAGCCTTGTAGGCCTCGTTCTTGGCTGCGAGCATCTGTCGGCATTCCTCATCAAACCAGGGGTTTCTTGCTGGTGGGCGCGTGAAACCTAGCACATCAGTTGCGGCTGATCTAATGGCCTGTTGGCATCGTTGCCATTGCTCTTCGACATTCGATGCTGGTGGTATGGTGTTAATCGAGAGGTTAAGGGATACGCGTTGTGCGAAGGTCTTGGCGGTCTCTTGCGATTGCAGTCTTCCGACATTAAATTTTTTCACAGTATTTCTGGATTGTTGTGGCGTGGTGGATATCCGCATTCTTACCTTGGCTGCTACAAGGTAGTGATCCGAGTCGATGTTAGCTCCTCGGAATGTTCGGACATCCAAAATACTGGATGCGTGCCTCTTATCTATCGCAATGTGATCAATTTGGTTGACCGTTCGTTGATCTGGAGACCGCCATGTCCCCTTATGGATATCGAGGTGAGGAAACCGTGTGCTGGCTATAGTGGCATTTCGTTCCGTAGCGAAATCAATTAGCCTAAGTCCGTTACCAGACGTGTTGTCGTGTAGGCTATGTTTTCCGACAATACTTCTAAAGATGTCTTCTCTTCCTACCTTTGCTTTAAAATCTCCCAGCACGATTTTAACGTCGTACTTCGGTAGTCGCTCATAGGTTTTGTCGAGGAGCTCGTAGAAGCAATCCTTAGCTATATCATCTTTTTCTTCCGTCGGAGCGTGAGCGCATATAAGGCTTATGTTGGCGAATTTGGCCTTGATGCGGATTGTTACTATGCGTTCGCTAATGTCTTGGAAACATAAGACTTCTTGCCTAAGTCTGGCACTTATAACAAATCCGCATCCGAATAGTCGCTGTTTCTGCTCACTATAACACGGTCCGTAGTATATGTCACAGTTTTTCATCCTCTTTTTGCCCGGCCCATCCCATCGTATTTCCTGGATGGCAGTAATGTCTGCTTTGTAGCAGTTTAGGGCTTCCGCTAGTTGTTCGCCTGCACCTCTCCTGTTTAATGTTCTCACATTCCAGGTGCAGATACGAACGTCGTTGTCCTTTTTTCGTTTAGCAGGGTCGTCAACAATAAAATCCGTCCTTTCCGAGGCTATTGGTTGCTTCGTAACCATGTTTTTTTTCTGTGGGTGGGTAGTTAACCCAAAGCACAACCCCCAACCTGGAGGGCCAGTTCCAATTTATTAGATACCCCTAGGACACGGGGCCATCAGTATCCACTACGGGATTGAGCGCTGCCGTTGGCCTTTCGGTTTTTCCAGGATTCCCAGCCGTAGCAACACCTAAATGATATCTCACTGGCCCTCCTCTCGTGATGATCTGACAAATCGTCCGAGTAGTATCAGTTGTCAAGAATAGCTTATCTCAACTAAGCCGTTCGGAGTCAGGTATCCCGCCATCGTGCAAGAAGTACACACGCACACATGAATGGTTGTGAGAAAGCTAGGCCCTGGGTACTAACGAGCCTGTTGCGCCGAAAATTTGTATCTCATATGGGTTATCCACTTTGTCCATCCTAACTGAGAAACTGTAGACGCCATCGTTGACTCCCATTGTCCCTGTGATTTTGAGAAAGGAAGAGCTGTCTGTGTGTGAGGACATTCTAAGTGAGACACGTCCCCATTTACACCATGTTAGGAATTCATTCGCTGCTGTCTAGAAAACGGAAGACCGCGATGCAAATACGCTCCCTCCCGTATGTGTGCAAAAACGATTGTCAAACAATTTTTCGCCTCACTGTAACCGATCTTGTTCACCCCTTCCTTGTATTTGCATCTCATGAAAACTCCATTATAACTGTAAACGAGTTTGTAGAACACATTTTATGTGTTTGTATGTGGTGGGGGTAAAAAAAAAATTGCGGTTTCTTTGAGATTGCCCTACACACATCGAACAACTTTCCTTATGTGCTATCGGCCAATAATGATTGATTGCCTAGAACGGCAAGGGATTCGCAGAGTGAAGTCACGAAGATTGCTTTCCAAAGAACCCTCGTGTAGGCCGGGAGCTCCCCCCCCCCCCCCCCCCCTCACCGAACTTTTTATAATATTTCCGATTTGCATACACATACAAATGATTTTATTTAAAATTCCATTTCTTCCATCCAAACTGAGTCCTGCTGTGTTAGTGTGTTGGTGTGTGTTGGTGTGTGTGTTTGTTCCTCTACATCGAGTCCGGGATGAGGGCTTCAGAAATTCGAAAACTTCCGGAAGTGGTTTGCCTCGGTGAAATATGTAAATTCGATGATGATGCTTGCGGGCGGAGATGCGCAAGAGGGTATACAGCAGAAAGCCTCCTCGGAGAATTCGAAATGAGATTCATGGGTTATGACGCAGTGCTGGTGCTGGAGATGTTAGATACTTTGAATTCAAATTTTGATTGTGTAATATCGCTTTGTTTGCAGTTTGGAATATGGGACTGAAAATACAAGAGTTTTGATTTGGTACGTTCACCCTCTCTGAGCTATGCGGGGCTGGGGTGACCACAGATGAGGAAGTGAGAGTTGCCTTTGGAACAGCAGGGTGTATTGGTTAAGCTAATTGAATCGAAATGGATGCCTTGATACAATTATGTAGAAATACAGTTGCTGAAACACATGCTTTTATGTCGGTTGGTTCTCAGTGAAGTTATACTTCAACGATTGGGGACGAAGAAATTTCACTTTGGCAGTTCTTTAGTCGTTTTGAGAAAGTATCTAGAACGGATATTTCAAATTTAATATATGGGACAGTTGTAGGCAATGTGGGAGAATTTATAAATTTTGGTTTTTGTATAGGGCGAGGTAACATTACTTCCTTTTTGGAAATTAGTTACATTTAGGGTTTTTTTTTTTTTTTGCACTGGAGGAGGGAAATCTTTTATGGGTACTCTGTGGCCCGTGTTAGGAGTTATCTCCGACTCCATCCTAGAACATGTAAATGTGGCTAAAACGCCCCTCAATTCGGTCCTGTAAATTGTTACGGTACCACCTGTAGGGCAGGTGTTGAAATCATGTCGTTTCCTCTTATTGTCCTGGGTTTTCGCCTTCTTGTGGTATCGTTTGGTTTTTCCACCTCAGATCTACCATTTTATTTGCAATGATGATGTTGGCCTTATCCCAGGCTTCATTTGTCGATAGCATATACGATATGAGACTTCGTGGCGTTACTATCCTGCCTATTTCGCTTTCTAGTGCGTTTCTCGAACCTTCATACTTTCATCATTCCAGCAGCACGTGCTCGGTATTTTGGACTTTACCATCCCAATGACGACATAATGTGTAGGTATGGGAAATATGGGAAGGTTCCGTGTCCCATTAGGAATTGTGATAGATACAAATTTACTTCACCGTGCTTTGTCTTTTTTCATTCTACGATGTTAGAATGAAAAAATCTCTCTAATCTCAAGCTTAACAAGGCTGCCGGAAATGACGACTTTCACGCCAATCTTTTTAAAGCCAGATGAAATGATTTGGTAAGTAACATTCACCAAATTTTGGTCGGATGAAAGTATGACAGAAGAACCTCCGCATCGTTTGCCCGATCCATACAAAGGGGCCGTTCGGTGTTGTCTTCCATTGCATCTACCATTCCATTTCAGCGGCTTCTTTAATAAAAAATCTCTCTGTGTTTTCGTTATATGTTGACGCAGAGATTTTTACCTCCAACCCGATAGGTATTCTCCCAGCTATCACACTTATTGCATCCCCAGATACAGGTCTGTATGCACAGCATACTCTCAGTGATGCTCTTCTATGCACAGACTTTATCCTTCTCATGTATGACTCAGTACATGTGGCCTTGGCCCATATGGGGGCTGCGTTCATGAGGGTTGGTTTGCTTACGGTTCCTATCAGATTTCTTATTTGTTGCAGTGGTCCTCCAATATTCGACATAAGCCCTGATATTCCTGCGACTACTCTGCTGGCTTTCTCACTCGTGTGCCTTAGTTCTTCTCTGAAGTTAAGCTTGTGGTCTAGGAGCACTTCTAGGTATTATAAGTAAGGCTTCGACTCGATTGTGTACTCTCCCACGTTTAGACGTAAGCGATCAACTTTTTTACCACTGCTAATGAGAACGGCCTCTGTTTTATGATTCGCCAGTTCCAACTCTGACGAGCTGAGCCATATCTTTACATCTTTGATAGTGTTGTTGCAGGGTTGTGTTACTTCCTCTTTGGTTGCGATGTCGTCAGCGTATCCGATAATGTTCACACCTCGTGGTTTTGTTATAGTCAATACTCCATTGTACATAATGTTCCATAAAGCTGGTCCCAGAACTGACTCCTGTGATTTTGTACGTTTTTGGTCCTTGGACTGTATCGAAACAACATTTTGGCTGCAGGGGTCGTAGCGTGACAGGAGTAATCTCATTCGATAAGCATGGCTTAGGAATTTAGTTTCCTACCCCAGTCAGGCGGCATCATGTTCTGTGATTGTAACCCGCGCCTTTTGAAATCGCTTCAGTGAAACCACATTAGCTCTGTTCCCGACAGGAATTTATTTGCTTCACTGGTCAGTATGTTCGGAAAAACAGCGACTCCCTTTGGACGCGTCCTCTGGTCGCGGATATAGGAATACGCTGCCGATATGCGGGCTAGAGGAAAACAAATACCACTCGTGGACAAAAACTATCTAGGTTAAGGTTCCTATCAAAAAACTTCACAGATGGCAGCGCGAGAATTCCCAAGATTTAATCATCGGTGGCGTCAGCAGCCCTTATTAGGATGGACAAAGTAAACAACAATGAGAAGGATTAAGGCTTTTTTTTTTCAAAATATGCCCACTGCCACTCCCAATTTGCAAAGAAAATGTTGCTAATGGTTACACCGTAAGAAATTTTGAAAAAAAAAGTGGAAAAATACGTCAAAATGCTTCAAGATTCATCCACTGACACATTCTCGAAACAATTCGAGAAAAAAATTCCTTGTGTGCGAACGTCAACGATAGATCACTCACACAAAGATTCGCAACTTCTCGTGGTTGGACTACGAGATCCTGGACTAGCTTACCGTGCGGGGTGGGTTCGATCTTGGAGTGCTTTTGCTTTCAAGTGAAGTGAAATTACGAAACCTGAAAACTTAAAAACAACCGAAAGAAACTAAGAATCCTAAAGCCAAATGAAATCTCATCGTCCCTCACACAGCTGTTTGCCGGTTTGCAAGCTGTCGGATAATATGACAGCTGGCTCTCGGACACCTTGACAGTTGTTCTTGAACTGTCTTTGGGCATGATGTCAGATGTCTTTGGCGTCCAAGTCTGTGTCTTATTGTTTTAAGAGTATTTAAGTTTATACATGGCAATACGCCTAAACACCTCGGTTACTCCAGCGTTAGGGGAAGAGACCGTCTTCTCTTAGCCATCGACCCTAGCTTTTAATGTTGATGTGTTTTGGGCCATCGCCACAAGCATCTGCTATTTCTTCGTTGGTCCCTCATTTAGTGAAATAGGAGAACGTCTACTCCATGCCATCAAACTTTTTGCGTTTACGCCCATACTGCAATGGTGCAAACAATTCGTTGGGGTGTAAGCTCAAGGGATTGTCCTACCCCACCCGTCATTATTGTCGAGTCTCCCTCATCTCCCTAGGGCTGCACCGAACAAAGTTGGGCAAAGTTGGCTGTTGGGACCATGGCTGCCCAGTGCCCACCACTTCCCACAGATTCTGGGTTTGCGACCATGATTAAAAGAGGGACCAAAGGAATGTTAGGGGAACAAGTGTGAAACTTTTATTATTTATTTAAGTGGCGCTAGAGTCCGGGATGAACCTGGGCCTCAACCAACATGCCTCTCCAATTAGCCCGGTCCTTAGCTAACTGCCTACAGTTGCGCACTCCAAGCTGGTTGAGGGCGGTTTCTACTTGTGCGCGCCACTCAAGGCAATGTCTTCCTCTACTGCGTCCGACGTCTGGCTGGGAATTGTAGACTCTGCGAGCCGGAGTATTGGTGTCCATTCGTTCTACATGTCCTAGCCATCTTAAACGTCCAATGAGAAGTTTTTTGACCAGGGGTATGTCGCTGTACAGCTCGTATAGTTCGTGGTTGAATCTTCGTTTCCATAGCCCGTCAACGCAAACGGGTCGGAAGATTTTCCGAAGAATTTTTCTCTCGAGTCGACCAAGGATTTCTTCATCCGCTTTTGATATTGTCCATGCTTCAGGGCCAGAGAGCAGGACTGGCATGATCTCCCTGGTAGTTCGAGTGAGGGCTTTACTACTAAATTGCCTTCTTAGCCCGAAGAAACATCGGTGGGCAAGAGTAATTCTTCGTTTGATTTCTGACGAGATGCTGTTGTCGGACAAAGTCCCGTACTACCCTAAAGTTATATCTGTCAATGGTTACGTTCTGTCCAATTCGCCGATATTGTGTGTCCTTTCGTGTTGACAGCATACTTATAGTCTTACCCTCATTTACCCATTTTTGGCGCTTTCTTCTCTATACCAGCAAACTTGGCTAGGCCATCACGTTTAGTCCTACCAATGATGTCAATATCGTCGGCGTAGCTAGTAATTGCACCCATTTTTGGAAGATTGTGCCTCTGGTGTTCGAGTTCGGGAGTTTTGCATAATCCTCCCAAGAATCAAATTCAAGAACTCACATGACAGCGCATGGCATTGCCTAAATCCTTTTTTGGTATCGAATGTGTCGGTGAGCTCGTTTCCGACCCTTATTGAGCAGCGAGAATTCTCCATCGTCATCCAACACAAACGGACGAGTTTGGGCGGTATACCAAAACTAGACATGGCTCTGTAAAGTTCGTCTCTATAAATGCTGTCGTATGCGGCTTTGTAATCGATAAATAGGTGGTGGGAATCGATTTGGACTTCTTGGGTTTTTTCCAGGATCTGCCGAATAGTGGCAATTTGATCGGATGTGGACTTTCCTGGCATCAAACCGCACTGATAAGGGCCAATCAGGTTGTTGGTAAACGGTTTCAGGGATTCACGTTATACGGCAGATAGGATCTTGTAGGCGATGTTGAGGGGACTTATGCCTCTGTAGTTGGCGCTGTTCAGATGGTCTACTTTTTTGTGGATCGGGCAAACGATGCTGAGGTTCCATTATTCAGGGATACTTTCATCCGACCAGATTTGGCTTATGAGTTGGTGGATGTTACTTACCAAGTCATCTCCGCCAGCTTTATAAAGCTCAGCGGGAAGGCCGTCATTTCAGCAACCTTGCCAAGCTTGAGTTTAGATATTGCTATCCTCACTTCACTTAGGTCGGGTGGCTGGCAATTTTCGCTGTCGTTGCCAATATTAAATGGTTCGTTATGTCTGACAGCGGAATGTTGTTCGTCATCGCCGTTTAACAGTCTTCAGAAGTGGTTCTTCCATATCCTCAGCATCGACTGTGTCTCAACTACGATATTTCCTTGTTCATCTTGACAGCATTCTGTTCGAGCCTTGTATCCTTGGCTTTGACGTTTAACACTTTGTAAAACTTGCGAACATCGTTCCTGGAGTGGCACCTCTCTATATCCTCGATCACGCGCTTTTCTTGCTCTTTTTTCTTCTTTCTGAAAAGCCGATGTTCTTCCCTTCTTCTTTGCCTGTAGAGCTCAATGGCAGCTCTCGTCTTCACCTGCAGCTTAGGCTTGTAGGCCTCGTTCTTGGCTGCGAGCATCTGTCGGCATTCCTCATCAAACCAAGGGTTTCTTGCTGGTGGGCGCGAGAAACCTAGCACGTCAGTTGCGGCTGATCTAATGGCCTGTTGGCATCGTTGCCATTGTTCTTCGACATTAGATGCTGGTAGTGGGTTGTGAGTCGAGAGGTTAAGGGATACGCGTTGGCCGAAGGTCTTGGCGGTCTCTGGCGATTGCAGTCTTTCGAAATTTATTTTTTTTACAGTATTTTTGGCTTGGTAGTGGTCCGAGTCGATGTTAGCCCCTCGGAAGACATCCAAAATACTGAATGCGTGCCTCTTGTCTATCGCAATGTGATCAATTTTGCTGTCTGTTCGTTGATCTGGAGACCGCCATGTCCCCTTATGGATATCGAGGTGAGGAAACCGTGTGCTGGCTATAGTGGCATTTCGTTCCGTAGCGATGTCAATTAGCCTAAGTCCGTTACCAGACGTCATGATAAGTTCTCTATCCCCATGTCCACTTTTTGGGGTCGTTTTTTTTATAAAAAACCTTCCTATCAGACACCCCTTATTTAGATCACTCTGAGTTCGTGGAGAATGGGGAAACCAATGTCTTAGTTTTTCCAGCGTTTTCCTGGATTATCCTTTCAATCGAGCACATGCATTCACCATTCCTTTTATTATTCATAGGGACACTATAGACAGCCGTGAATTTTAATACGTAAATTTGCAAAAAAAGTATTTTGCAAGTAAAGGTATTCCTGATCCTTTTGGTAAAATAAATGAAATTCCTACATTTTGAACATGTAACCATTAAGATCAATAACTCCATTTAGTGGACGTTTATGTTCCCCAAGTCTCTACTGAAAATCACCACTCATTCTCAACCCCATACTCTTACATATGCATACATCACTGACATCCCGGTAATGTCCATTACTCCGAACTTCCTTTACAGAACTGCCCGTAAATAATGTAAAATTAAGTAACGAAGAGTAACTCGCTGCTCTTCTTTTTTTTTGTGGAAAAAAAAAAGGATAGCACGCTGTAAAGAAAACAACCAATTCCAAACAATATTTTCCAAAAATGCAATAAATTAAACACACCGGCTTCAGCCACCAGAATGAAACCACTATAGGTATAGCACAACAAAGCCCGTCTGCCACATCCATTAAAAAGGATGTGCATGCACATTGCACATACTGCTGCGCTCAGGTGTTACGTCGAAAAAGTTCCACAAACGCTGTGGCGTATACGTAATTTATTAAAGTGGTAGCTATCCATTGAACCGGAAAGGATGCACAGTTGACTGAGAATTATTGTTGGGGTGGTCCTTTTAAAAACAAAAAAAAAAACAGCAAAGTGAACTAAGAGATATTTTGTAAACAAATTTTACTTAGTGCTGGGTATCCTCGAATACCTTTAAACGGCACTTTGTATGATGTGATGAGAGAAAAACCGGAAACGATATTGGTTTTGCTTTCCAATTAAACTTGCACTCAGGGATATGGGATATGATGGGAATTGAGTTGTCGGAAAAAGTCCTTTTTTATGAATAATTCAGAAGGAAAATAGTTCATATGCTCCCTATATTCTTCTTAAATCTGAATCGAACGATCATAACCTTTAAAATTAGCTTTTGCTATGTAGTCTCCAGTTGTGGTAATACAAGGATGTGCATGCATACTTTCGGGAGAGTTTTATTATGTGTTAAGCTGTCGCTAGACTCAGCTAAAGCCATAAAGAATGCAGGCTGACAAAATGACCGCTGCTTACATACTAACTTACGTGGCGCTACAGCCCGAAATGAACCTGGCCATCAACCGATATGCCTCGCCAGTTAGCTTGTTCCTTAGAAAACACCCTCAAGTTGCGCACTTCAAGTTGATTGAAGTCGGTTTCTACTTATGCTCGACACTTAAAGCGAGGTCTTCCTCCACTCTGCAAACTGGGGTATTGGTATCCATTCGCTCAACATGTCCTAGCCATCTTAGACGTCTGATTCGGAGTTTTTTTTGACTAGGGGTATATCACTGTACAGCTCGTATAGTTCTTGGTTGAATCTTCGTCTTCATAGCCCGTCAAAGCAAACGGCGTCGAAGATTTTTTGAAGAAATTTTCTCTCAAAACAACCAAAGATTTCATCATCCACTTTTGCTACGGTCCTTGTTTCAGTATAGCAGGACTGGGATGGTCAGGGTCTTGTATAGGATATCCTTAGTAGTTCGAGTGATGACTTTACTACTGAATTGTCTTCTTAACCCAAAGAAACAGCGGTTGTTAAGAGAAATTCTCCGTTTAACTTCTGACGAGATGTTAGTGTCAGAGTTGCGGAGCCGAGGTAGACAAAGTCCTGTACTTCCTTAAATTTATATCTGTCAATGGTGACGTTCTGTCCAATTCGTCGATGTTGTGTGTCCTTTCGTAATGAGAACAAATACTAATTCTTACCATCATTTACTCCTTGACCCACTTCTTCCGCTTCCTGCAATATATTAGCAAACGTGGCTATGATACCACATTGAGTCCTATCGATGATGTCAATATCTTCGGCGTATGCTAGTATAGGCAACGAGGCCTACAAAGCTAAGCTGCAGGTGAAGACGAAAGCTGCCATTGAGCTCTAAAGGCAGAGACGAATGGAAGAACACCGGCTTTTCAGAAAGAAGAAAAAAGAGCAAGAAAAGCACGCGATCGAGGATATAGAGGAGTGACACTCCAGGAGCGATATTTGAATGTTTTACCAAAGTGAAACGTCAAAGCCAAGGATACCAGGACCGAACAAATTCATGTCGAGATATCGTCGTTGGGGCACAGTCAATACTGGAGATATGGAAGACCTACTTCTGGAGTCTGTTAAAGTGCGTTGATAAACAATCTCCCGCTATCATGTAGAACGAACCATTCAATTCTGGCGATGACGGCGAAAACTGCCAAATTCCCGACCTAAGTGAAGTGAGGATAGCAATATCTGAACTGAAGCCTTATAAGGCCGCCTTAAATGACGGCCTTCCAGCTGAGCTATATAAAGCTGGCGGAGATGACTTGGTAAGTAACATCCACGAACTCATAAGCCAAATCTGGTCGGATGAAAGTATGCCTGAAGAATTGAACCTCAGCATCGTTTGCCCGATCCACAAAAAAGGAGAAACTCTGAACTGCGCCAACTACAGAGGCATAATCCTCCTCAACATCGCCTACAAGATTCTATCTGCCGTAATATGTGAACGCCTGAAACCGTTTACCAACAACCTGATCGGCCCTTATCAGTTTGGTTTTAGGCCAGGAAAGTCCACAACCGATCAAATTTTCACACTTCGGCAGATCCTGGAAAAAACCCAAGAAGTCCAAATCGATACCCACCACCTATTTATCGATTTCCAAGCCGCATACGACAGCATTTATAGAGACGAACTATACAGAGCCATGTCTAGTTTTGGTATACCGGCCAAACTCGTCCGTTTGTGTAGGATAACGATGGCGAATTCTCGCTGCACCGTAAGGGTCGGAAACGACCTCACCGACACATTCGATAGCAAAAAAGGGTTTAGGCAAGGCGATGCACTGTCATGTGACTTTTATAACCTCATTCTCGGTAGGATTGTGCAAATCTCCAGAGCCAACACCAGAGGCACAATTTTTCAAAAATCGGTGCAACTACTAAAACACACCGACGATATTGACAGCAATGGTAGGTTGAGTCATAGATACGTTTGCTAGCACAGAGAAGGAGGTGGCAAAAACTCCTTTATCAGTAAATGAGGGTAAGACAACGTATATGCTGTCAACACGAAAGGACACACAGCATCGACGAACTGAACGTCACCATTGACAGGTGTAACTTTGAGGTAGTACGGGACTTTGTCTATCTCGGCTCCGCTATTAACTCTGACAACAACATCTCGTCAGAAATCAAACGAATAATTACTCTTGCCAACCGCTCTTTCTTCTGCCTAAGAAGTCAATTTAGTAGTAAAGCCCCCACTCGAACTACTAAGGAGATCCTATATAAGACCCTGATCATCCCAGTCCTGCTCTACGGCGCTGAAGCATAGACCGTATCAAAAGCGGATGAAGAAATCCTTGGTCGATTCGAGAGAAAAATTCTTCGGAAAATCTTCGGTCCCGTTTGCGTTGACGGGCTATGGAGATGACGATTCAACCACGAACTCTAAGAGCTATAGAGCGACTTACCCCTAGTCAAAAAACTCCGCATTGGACGTTTAAGATGGCTAGGACATGTAGAATGAATGGACACCAATACTCCGGCTCGCAGAGTCTTCGATTCCCAGCCAGACGTCGGACGCAGTAGAGGAAGACCTAGTCTTAAGTGGCGCGCACAAGTAGAAAATGAGCTCAACCAACTTGAAGTGCGCAACTTGTGGCAGTTTGTTAAGAGCCGGGCTAATTGGAGAGGCATGTTGGTTGAGGACCAGGTTCTTCCCGGACTGTAGCGCCACTTAAGTAGGTAAGTAAGTTTGGATTATGAGTTGGTGATTGTTACTTACCAAGTCATAATCGCCGGCTTAGTAAAGCTCGGTGGGAATGCCGTCATTTCCGGCAACATTGTTAAGCTTGAGTTTACTTTACGTCACTTAGGTCGGGCGGTTGGTAGTTTTCGTGGTCGTCGAATGGTTCTTCTGCCTGATTGGAAGACGGTTCGTCATCGCCGTTTAAAAGTCTGCAAAAGTGGTTCCTCCATATCCTCAGCATCCACTGTGTCTCAACTACGATATTTTCTTGTTCATCTCGACAGAATTCTGTTCGAGCCTTCTATCCCTGGCTTTGACGTCTGGTACATTGGTAAAACTTGCGATTATCATACTGGTACTGTGTTCTTCCCTCCATCTTAGCCTATAGAGCTCAATGGTAGCTCTCGTCTTTACCTATACCTTAGCCTTGTAGCCCTGTTTCCCTTTCGAATGCAGTCAACCGATTTGATAGCTCTTGTATAGTTTGACAGCTGATTTTGGACACACTGACATTAGTCTCTCAAAATCACCTCAGGAACATCACCTTGCGTCTCTGGATGATATTTCGTTTATTTGTTGTCCGTGTCGTCCATTTGCGTTTATACTGTGGAGAGAAAGTTTATACATGGCCGTCCGTCTAAACAGCTCGGGTGCTCCAGCATCGGGGCCAAAAGGCCGTCTTTCTAACCATTGCGTTCCCGCCAAAAATACGATGGCGCAAAGCTTTCATCATGAGAGTCGGCGTGGGGTCGTCCTTTCTCATCCATCTATTCATTCAAACCGACCGTCTCATGGTGGCAGTATCGAGCTACGGGGGCTATTATTTAGGTGTTGCAACGGCTGGGAATCGAACACAGACTTTCTGCGCGGCAGTTCATCGCACTTACCATCTAGTGAGTGCATCCGCTGGGTGTTGATATTAGTAGATGGTGAGGGCACAGTAGGGAACCTCTCACCAAGTTGTTGCTTATAGACTCTATCCGTGTTTTTTTTTTTTTTTTTTTTTTTGATTTCGTAGCCTCTATTCATTTCTTGCTTCTTCAAGTTGGACAGTCGATATTTAAATTTGGATGAGATCAGAAAATGCTCAGAATCAACGTTAACCGCTTTCCTCGGATCTTTGACCACATGATCGATTTGGTTGGCGTTTCACCATCGACAGATCACCAGCGTGCTTTGTGGATTCAAACTCCAGGAAATCTAGCATGTTGTTGCAAAATCAGTCTGTCGGAAGCCATCTTCACGTTTCGTAAAGAGGTTCTAGAGGCTGTGCTGAAGATGTTTCCCTTTCCGATTTTCATATTGAAATCCCCAAGTTTGATATTTGCATTTTAATTTGCAGCGACTACACAGGCACCGTGTAAGTCGTAAAATTCCTTCTTGATAGGGACTTCAGCGTGTCTTCATATAAGATTGCTATTGCGAGGCTTAGTTCTAATGCGGATCAAAACCTGGTGATCAATATCCAGCTTACAGTCAATGACTCTTGACTTAGAACTTGTCCGCGTCGTAACATGTGTAATCCTTATTGGAATGAACTCCTTTTTATATTCCTGGTCCTATCCATCGTTTTTGACTCATCAAAAACGATGGATAGGCAGTATTATCTGCCCGGTCCCGCCCAAGGACAGATTTAAATTGTTCAGGCACAGAGTGTATAGCTTGCTTTAATTCCAGGTACATACTCTTAAGTCGGTATCCGTGATCATTCCGGGACTGCTTGGTATTTCTATGGAAATCGTCTCTGTCATAACTTTTTTAAAACTTCACGTTGTAAGGGTGTAAGGGGCATATTCTGAAAGGTAAGTTCCATTTATTCTACCCCTAGAAAAAGAGGCAACAGTACCCATTATGCGATTGAGAGCTTCCATTGGCTCTCGCACATACGCCAGGATCTCTGATCAAGGTTCCTGACTAGCTCTAAAAAATTCTAGGTTACCTGTTATCCGAATATATTGCAGCTCTCATGTGTGTTTTTTTGTCTTTTACAATGTTAATGTTCTAAATAGTAGCGTCCAAGTGTTATCTTCCTAAAGTGACAGCTGTTCGGCCAGTGGCATGGAAAGTGAGGTCCTCATACATCTCTTCGTCTGTGAAATCTCTAAATGTGTCGTCATCCATGAGATTTAGTTCCATTGTGTGGGTTCTTAAGAGGTTTTGACCAGTAGGTACCACTGCGAATTAGACTATGAAGTGCTATCATACAGAAGAACTATGTTGGTCCCAAGACCCGGACCAACATAGTTTTTCTGTATGATAGCACCTCATAGTCTAATTCGACATCCGTGATATGTCACAGGTGTTCAGTAACTTTCACCTGACATTGGTCTCTATTCGGGTACTGTACTCCACTCATTCTCTGAAGTTGAGGTCCTGTATTACTTATTCCACTGAGAATAAGCCGGCACCCGTTCCACAGTCCATCATAGATCCATCTGTGTAGATGGATATCGATTGTTCATTCTTTTCCTATTCTTTCTAGAAAAAGATTGGATATTGGAGCCGTCTTTTACCAAAATCTATTCGAGACTTTTTATTTGCTTTCCATAACCGTTTTCATCATCTTCTTTAGCTGGCTTCTTACCCCACATCGAAATAGATAATACAACGACAAACTTAAATCGATAAATCTGCATACGAATACATCGCCCAAGAGGGCCCATCTCCAACCCCCCGATTCTGTTTTTATTTCCACCCGGGAATCTAATAACAAAAAAGCCAATTCACATGCCGTCGACCGGCATATCAGGGCGCCCTAAACGCCTCACATCCATCGACAGAGAATTACTTTTCCTTTGAATATTTCACCAAGCTCCACATGGTATACTCCCGTCGCAACCGCCACACACCCTCCCCCGGCCCATAACGGTATGTTTTATATTTTATTGGCTTACAAAAAGGACCAACAACAGCAAGGAGTAGAAGGCAAAGACCTCATACGAGACACCGTCACCACGCCATCATCACTAAAATCTTATGACGAAATAACCCACTCTCCTGTCACCCTAAATCCACGGGATAAACATCTCACAAGCACACATCACAACTAAACGATATCCTCATGGGAGGCAAGTCTATCTGCAAGTAGTTTAAGGAGTTGTCTTGTGTGATGCCGCGATAACGTTGAGTGTGGGTCGGTTCCTGTAATGTGTTGACGTTGATTTTAATAGAATCCTTAACGATAGACAGACTAAGCCCCATCGACAAATGCTAGTCGTGCTATCGCCTCGAGTCCTTTCAATACGCCAAAGGCAACGTTGTCACCAGCACGAGTCCGTACATTGAAAGGATTCTCAGTTCAACTACTTTACGCACAACGGTTATGTACTCAAAGGATGTAATTTTTACGCACACTCTGTACCAACAGCTTTATTAATTGAATACATGCAAATAGACGAAATTGCAAATGGTCGTGTGGCTGGCGCCAAATTGACAGGAGTTAAGCCTTGACTGTCGAAGCGTATTGTAATCAGCATGTGTGCATATTTAAGTCGATTCGGTGATGTGGTTTGGGTGTGTCAGCTTTATGGGTGGGGTATCTGTGTGCTTAATTGAGCTTATCTCCACGGGGGAATCAGTGGGTTTTCATTTATTTTGCATTCAATTATGTTCCTCCACTGGAGCCATGTGGATGAGTGCAGCCTCCGAGGTGGCATATCTACCCTGGGATTGTGAAATTCAATAAAACCATGCAAAGGATTAACTCCTGCGAATGGTTGGAATTTTAAGTAAATACTAAGCGGGACTTTGGAATTTGATGCTTACATGGGGATAAGCTGTAGTGGTGATCGATGGTTTTAGGGGTTAACAAGTTTTTTTTTAGCTGTCCACTGTCCAGCTACCTCATAAGGAAGTTTAGCGTTTCTAAGATACGAAAAGTACCTGGGGATTTGTGGCCTAATAGGTGTTCATAACCTACTTACGTCACACAATGAAATAAAAGGGAAGCGAGCTGTCTTAAAAGTGGTAGAAGTCCACTCGCCTTTTATAGAGCAAAAGTCTACCCAGGTCGATGGTAATGTCTTCATTTCGAAAGCTTTGAGTGTCCTTTCGAGAATGGATACTCAGAGGCTCGTCCATTCTTCTACCAAATGGCAGACCCTTTTAGTCAAACGTTTAGACTCAACCATTCCACACTTGACTAAGTCAATAGAAGAACTCTAGACACAGCAACGTTAAACTCGGATGGTGTACCGGTTTTGGTTGCATTCTCAGGATCTGAAGATCGGGAACCAGTGGCTGACAGACAGAGCGAATTTTTACTCGGAGGGTGTATCGGTTTTGGTTGCGTTCTCAGGATCTGAAGATCGGGGACCAGTGGCTGACAGAGAGAGCGAGGTTGAACTAGGAGGGTGTATCGGTTTTGGTTGTATTCTCAGGATCTGAAGATCGGGAACCAGTGGCTGACAGACAGAGCGAAGTTAAACTCGGAGGTTGTATCGGTTTTGATTGCATTCTCAGGATCTGAAGATCGGGGACCATTGGCTGACAGACAGAGCGAAGTTTAACTCGGAGGGTGTATCGGGTTTGGTTGCATTTTCAGGATCTGAAGATCGGGAACCAGTGGCTGACAGAGAGAGCGAAGTTTAACTCGGAGGGTGTATCGGTTTTGGTAGCATTCTCAGGATCTGAAGATCGGGAACCAGTGGCTGGCAGACAGAGCGAAGTTTAACTCGGAGGGTGTATCGGTTTTGGTTGCATTCTCAGAATCTGAAGATGAGGGACCAGTGGCTGACAGAGAGAGCGAAGTTAAACTCGGAGGGTGTATCGGTTTTGGTTGTATTCTCAGAATCTGAAGATCATGGACCAGTAGCTGACGGATAGAGCGAAGTTAAATTCGGAGGGTGTACCGGTTTTGGTTGCATTCTCAGGATCTGAAAATCGTGGGCAGTGGATGATTCTTTGTTTGCAACCACAAAGAAAGAAGGGGACGAGAGTATTAAAGAGGATAAAAGATTGAACCTCCGTATTTAAAACATCCTCTAGTAGGCTATAAGAGCCAGCAGGCTTGTTAATCTTCAGGTTTTTGATGGCTGCGCTAACTTTTTTCTATTGCTAACTTAGTTACTTACTTAAGTGGAGGTACAGTCCGGGATGAACCTGGGCCTCAACCAACATGCTTCTTCAATAAGCCCAGTCCTTAGCTAACTGCCTCCAGTTGCGCACTCCAAGTTGGTTGAGGTCGTTTTCTACTTGTGAGCGCCACTTAAGGCGATGTCTGCTTCTACTGCGTCCGACGTCTGGCTGGGAATCGAAGACTCTGCGAGCCGGAGTATTGGTTTCCATTCGTTCTACATGTCCTAGCCATCTTAAACGTCCAATGTGGAGTTTTTTGACCAAGGGTATGTCGCTGTACAGCTCGAAAAGTCCTTGGTTGAATCTTCTTCTCAATAGCCCGTCAACGCAAACGGGACCGAAGATTTTTCGAAGAATTTTTCATTTGGTCGATTCCAAGGCGGCATTGTTAAGCTTGACCTTAGATATGGCTATCCTCACTTCACTTAGGTCGGGTGGTTGGTAGCTTTCCCTGTCGGTGCCAATATTAAATGGTTCGTTCTGCCTGACAGCGGAATATTATTCGTCATCGGCGTTTAAAAGTCTGCAGAAGTGGTTCTTCCATATCCTCAGCATCGACTGTGTCTCAACAACGATATTTCCTTCTTCATCTCGTCAGGATTCTGTTCGAGCCTTGTATCCTGGCTTTGCCAGTTTGGTAAAACTTGCGAACATCGTTCCTGGAGTGGCACCTCTCTATATCCTCGATCGCGCGCTTTTCTTGCTCTTTTTTCTTCTTTCTGAAAAGCCGATGTTCTTCCCTTCTTCTTTGCCTATAGAGCTCAATGGCAGCTCTCGTCTTCACCTGCAGCTTAGCCTTGTAGGCCTCGTTCTTGGCTGCGAGCATCTGTCGGCATTCCTCATCAAAGAGGGGTTTCTTGCTGTTGGCCTCGAGAAACCTAGCACATCAGTTGCTGCTGACCTAATGGCTTTTTGGCATCGTTGCCATTGTTCTTCGATAGTAGTCTCTAGTGGTTTGATGTTAATCGAGAGGTTAAGGGATAACCGTTTCGCGAAGGTCTTGGCGGTCTCTTTCGATTGCAGTCTTTCGACATTTGAATTTTTTTGACACAATTTCTTGTTCGTTTTGGAGTGATGGATATCTGCATTCTTACCTTCGATGTTAGCCCTTCGAAATGTTCGGACATCCAAAATACTGAATGCGTGCCTCTTGTCTACCGGATTGTGATCAATTTGGTTGACTGTTCGTTGATCTGGAGACCGCCGTGTCCCCTAATGGATATCGAAGTGAGGAAACCGTGTGCTGGCTATAGTGGCATTTCGTTCCGTAGCGAAGTCAATTAGCCTAAGTCCGTTGCCAGATGTATTGTCATGTGCTTATTGCTTGATATATCTTCGCTTCCTACCTTTTCGTTAAAATCTTCCACCAAAATTTTAACATCGTACTTCGGTAACCGCTCATAAGTAAAGGAGCTCGTAAGAGCAGTCTTCCGCTAAATCATCTTTTTCTTCTATCAGAGTGTGAGTGCGTGAAAGCGTTGGTGAATTCAGCCTTGATGCGAATTGTTACAATGAATACAATTGGTACAGCAATACAAGGAATTAGTGACCTCGGGAACAAAAACTTCTTGCCTATGTCTGGCACTTATAATAAATCCGCATCCGAATAGTCTCTGTTTCTGCTCACTATAACATGGTCCGTAGTAGATATCACAGTTTTTCATCCTCTTTTGCCCGGCTCATCCCATCGTATTTCCTGGATGGCAGTAATGTCTGCTTTGTAGCAGCTTAGGGCTTCTGCTAGTTGTTCGCCTGCACCTCTCCTGTTTAAAGTTCCAGCATTCCAGGTGCAGATTCGAATGTCGTTGTCCTTTTTTTCGTTTATCAGGGTCGTCCACAATAATATCAGTCCTTTCGGAGGCTATTGGTTGCTTCGTAACAATAATTTTTTTCTACGGGTGGGTAGTAAACCCAAAGCACAACCCCCAACCTGGAGGGCCATTTCCAATTTATTAGATACCGCCACCATCTCTGTTCAAGAGGTCTGACTTACCCTTGAGATTCCTTTATGACCTGTTGTCGGAATATGTGCAGTGAGCGTTGAGTTTTAATTGCTTGGAAGTAGGTGAATAAGCTTTATAACGTTGCCGGAACTGACGGCCTCCCGCTGAGCTTAATAAAGCCGGCGGAGATGAATTCGTAACTCATAAGCCAAATCTAGTAGATGAAAGTATGCCTGAAGAATGGAACCTCAGCATCGTTTGCCCGATCCACAAAAAAGGAGACCCTCTGAACTGCGCAAACTACAGAGGCATAAGTCTCCTCAACATCGCCTACAAGATCCTAGCTGTCGAAACATGTGAACGCTTGAAACCGTTTACCAACAACCTGATCGTCCCTTATCAGTGTGGTTTTAGGCCAGGAATGTCCACAACCGATCAAATTTTCACACTCCGGCAGATCCTGGAAAAAAACCCAAAAAGTCCAAATCGATACCCACCACCTATTTATCGATTTCAAAGCCGCATTCGACAGCTTTTATAGAGACGAGCTATATACAGTGTCATGTGTAGTTTTGGTATACCACCCAAACTCGTCCGTTTATGCAGGATGACAATGAAGAATTCGCGCTGCTCCACCAGGGTTGGAAACACCCTTGGATCCGTGGATTTTTATCGTCCCAAATTCGATAATGTTGTTTGTTGATGTAGCCATTTCCAGAAATTGGCCTCATCGCTGTAGATGATTTCTCGATGAAAATTAGGCTCAGTTCCCAACTGCTGCTGGGCTCATTCAGCGAACTCACGTCGTTATCTATGATCGTTTACTATCAGCTCCTGTGTAGGATGAATTTTGTTCAGGTTCAGGCTCAAGTCACGTCGCAAAATTCGCTCGTGGTGGTCTGCAAAAGGCCGAGTTCTTGTGACCGACGCGAAATTGACTGCCTCGGATTCTCCAATACACTCTAGCGGATAGCTAGAGTGTGTTGGATTTCGTCAACTTTACTGAACTAGGGAACTGAAATTTATGTATCACTCTGCAAATAGTCCTCTGGGTAAGACAATTATGGTGACTGTAACGTTGACCGAACAGAACGCCCATTTTGATAAGAAAAAAAAAAACATTTTATCATTGCACGTGTTTTTGATGTCTATGTGACAGCTAAATGACAGCCAATTTGACAGCTGTAGCTTCACCAATATGGCCACTATCAACTGTCAAACTTCCGAAGTCCCTATTGGAAGACCCTTTTCCTACAAGCTGTATAAAAATATTCCTGTCCATCGATTCCATACTTATGGCTTAAGCTATGTAGGCACTTTCCTATTAAAATAAAACTTTTATAAATAACGGCCCAATCGACAGCATATCTGCATAATTTTACAAACATTTCACAATTTTCTTACCAAAAAAACTTAGCCCACCCGAATGGAACGTGCTCTGCATTTCGTGTTCAATTATTTTGAGTACCTGCATGAAATTTAATGAGCACACCTACCCCTGTGAGTTAACATTTTTGAAAAGTGTTTCCTTGACAGGAGTTTCGCATAAAAAATTGCCAATCTAGCAAACCGTGCGACACGATACATGCTCCTCAGATTACAATGGTTGTGTTCAGGTTGCTCCTCGTCATATTTTTTTTTTCAATCAGCACACAAACATGCCAAGACCGACGAACTAACCTCGCTCATGAAATGTCTTCATTCGTTTCATGATGCATGCAAATGAAAATTTGCTTTGATGTCGAAACACCTTGTCGGTATACATTTGATAGAGGAACTCAAAGGATCAATCTAGGTCAAACTCAAATAGTTTCCTCATTCAATTATGTGTGAGCATCTGAGGTTTGTGTAAACTACAGCATTCCCAGCCATGTTTGTTTAAGCTAATTGCTCCCTACCCTACCATCGTCCACCCATGGGAAAACTTCTCAATTATCTTAATGTCATCGTTTACACCACTTCCTGGAACTCATCGTGGAACTCTATCCACACAGGACGTGTGAGGAAAATTTGATTCACCATATCGCTAGTAAAATAATTCCATTCCTCCTCCACCTCCTAGTCCTTGTGCTTTTCTTTCAGCACGCGTCTTTGAGGCACAAATTTGCTAACATGGCTTGAATGCCCGAAAAAAAAAATCTGCTCCCTCGTGGGAACTAACACATACATTCGAGAAGATTGACAACGAGGCAAGAAACTGCAAAACGAGCAGAATGGCAGTAAAACTAGAGCAATAGGAGTAAGAAAAGTGAAAAAGGACACGTCACTGAAGTGAAATTCCCCAAAATGGAAGTGAGGTCCTTCTTAGCCGCACAACTCTGAATGATTCAGCAACAAAATCCCAAGTCACGTACACGATGGCGGCTGAATGGAGCCGCGCACAAAAAAAATAAAAAAAAAGGATCCATGCCTCATGTCCCCCAGCAGCAGTACCACAGTACCACGCCCACCATACCCACCACAACCAAACGGAAGAAGAAACCTGAGCATGTTATAAATTTTCAAGTGGTACCCTGGCATCACATCCCGGCAGTTATCATCATCCCTATGGAGACACGTTCACGCATGTAAGGATATATGGACCACCATATAGCCTATACGTTGACTCTGATGTGTCAGATGTGGACAATTCCTAACGGATTAACCTTGGGATTGAGATTGATTTTTCTTGTCTCATCATGCCTGTCGACCACCAGCAACATCGGTATGTGTGTGTCTGTGTGTGTGTGTTTTTTTAAGGATTTTATTGCTGCTGTTAATGAAAATCGATTTGTTGCGAAGGATTTAAGGAAACACTATCCTCGTTGGGGCAGGAACAAAATTGAAAAGGGAAGAGTAAGCGGATTTTGTTGGCGCCAATTCTGTTCGTCATCGGATTCATTTAGATTTTGGTGTGTGAATCGAGGAAATGCTGGTGATTATAGGAGAGGACATTCGTCAGGTATGTGATGGTGGTATAGATGGTGTTAGGCTGTGTTTAATTATTCCATTGGCCAGAGGATGATCCTGTTAGAAGTTCTGAAAAGGTTTTGTTGGCATAGTACATACTTTTCTACCGAGTTCTATGGCATCCTTAGGATAGTCAGTGGAGTTGCCCTACGTCTTCTTCTTCTTCGTTCTCAATTGTCCGCGTATGCCATTTCGTTTTCCTTGTTCCTTGTGTTCGTTCTCACATGTCCGCTCATGCCCCTTCGTTTTCCTTATTTCTCCTCTGCTTCAACTTCATTTTTTTATTACCGAGGTTTGCTATATAAGGCTTCACATGGTAGCAACAAAAATTTCTTAGATTAGGACAACGTTAGCCGCTTTGGATTAAAAGTCCCAGTTAGGCTAGCCTATACAGAACAACGAACATAAGCTGCTTTAAATTATTCATGTGCATGTCCCTAAGAATTCTAAAGCATTAGTCAGCCCCACTAATCAGATGTTTGGGGAATAGTCCAACACCAGCCATCATGGCCAGGGTTGCACGCAGAGAGCTGAAGTGCAGAAAAAAATTTCCATGACCTTTATAAGCAAAGGAGAACACAGGGTTTTCCGAATGAAATTAAGTCGCGAGCAATATCCAAACTTGAGCTGCTAAAATGACGGCCATCCTGTCAAACTATAAAAAGCCAGAGAAGATGGTTTCCTAAAGAGCGCCCATTAGGTAATCAGTGAGGCTTTGTCCAATGAACGTATGTCTGAAGAAATCTCAGCCTAATCCATCTCCAGGTGAACCAACTACAGAGGTAACTTACGGTGATGGGAAATAAGGCCCAACGAAATAAAGCCAAATCGGAAATTTGGCCTATTTTCCAGATTTAAAGCGAAATAAGGGCACATTTTTTGGGCCTTAGGTTAGGTTAGGTTATGTGGCTACACGCGGAACGGGCGCACACTTAGACCAAGAAGGTCCGTTGTGGTACCACATGGATCAAACATCTTTTCCTACCAATCGTCTGCCTAGTTGAAACAATCCGAGCTACAAATAACACGGCGGAGGTTCCTGTTGTCAATGTTAATCAGGTCACCTAGGTTGTCAAAGAAGTAGTCTCCCAGGTGGAGTCTTCTTTTGTTGGAGAGCGCTGGACATGAACAAAGAAGATGAGTGATACTTTCCACCTCCTCCTCGTCCATGAAGCTTCTGCAGAAGTCGTTGCTATAAAGTCCAAGTCTTTTAGCATGTAGGCCTATGGGGCAGGGTCCTGTAAGGACATCAATGATGGTGCTGATGTTGGATCTGTTCAGCATTATTAAACTGAGGGAGCGTTTCTGGCTATATATGGACCAGATTTGCCGGGGTATAAGACACGTTGAGCCGTTTGTCCATCTACAATTAGCTTTTTTGATCGCATCTAGTTTTAGTGATGATTTTGAAGTAGCGAGGGGCATGCCTAAGATTTCTACATGTGTGGTAGAATATCAAGCGTGGTGCCCCTTCTGGCAAACTCGTCCGCCTTACAATTCCCTGGTATATCACTGTGCCCCGGCACCCCAAAGAGGTGAATGGTAAATGGCTCTGCCATCTCGTTAAGAGACAGTCGGCATTCGTGGGCTGATTTTGAAATGAATGCGGTAGATCTCAAGGATTTTACTGCCGCTTGGGTGTCACTGAAGATGCTAATATTCCTCGCGGATATTACATTACACCTCAGCCAGGACAGGGCTTCATTGATTGCCATGATTTCCGCCTGGAAAACGCAACAATGAGAAGACACCTCCACCTACCCCCGCTTCAATTTTAGACCCATCTGTGTAGATGTGAATCGAGTTGTCCAATCCAACCGAGTCTTGTTCCCAATCAAGTCGGCTGGGAATTGTTGACTGGAAGTTACGATCAAAGCTGAGTTGGGTAGTGATGTGGTCGGTGTTTTCTGTGATGTTTGGATGATTTAATATCTTTGTGTGTACATCCTGACTCTGTGTCCATTATGACGAGGCTTTTAGTCGCACAGCTGCACAAGCTGCGGTCTGTTTGCCGAAGATGTCTAAGGGCACTAGATGTAACGGGTGATTTTTTAGCTGGTTTGGTTTTGGCAACACTGGTTTTGACAGCTGACGTGTGTTTAGTACCTTGTGTCACTGTCATACAGCTTCAGTTTGGTTTGCAATTTAACCATGGATCGTCTTACAAATGAACAACGCTTGCAAATTATTGAATTTTACTATCAAAATTCGTGCTCGGTTCGAAATGTTCATCGCGCGCTGCTTCCATTTTATGATCGGCATTCTCGACCTTCTGAGCAGTCTATTCGGAAGATTGTGACCAAATTTCGCACCAAATTTACTTTGTTGGACATTAAACCACCAACACGTTTACGTACTGTGCGTAGTGAAGAAAATATTGCGGCCGTATCAGCTAGTGTGACAGAAGACCGCGAAATGTCGATTCGGCGCCGTTCCCAGCAGTTAGGCCTTTGTTACAGCACTACGTGGAAAATTTTGCGGAAGGATTTGGGCGTAAAGCCTTTTAAGATACAGCTGGTGCAAGAACTAAAGCCAGCCGACCTACCACAACGCCGAATTTTTGGTGAATGGGCTCTTGGAAAGCTGGCCGAGGATCCGCTTTTTTATCGAAAACTTGTGTTCAGCGATGAGGCTCATTTTTGGTTGAATGGGTACGTAAATAAGCAAAATTGCCGCATTTGGAGTGAAGATCAGCCAGAAGCATTGCAACAGCTACCAATGCATCCCGAAAAAGCCACTGTTTGGTGCGGTTTATGGGCCGGCGGCATTATTGGGCCATATTTCTTCAAAGATGATGCGAATCGCAGCGTTACTGTCAATGGTGAACGCAACCGAGTGATGATAACAAACTTTTTTTTGCCCGAAACGGAAGTTCTTGACTTGCATGATATGTGGTTTCAACAAGACGGTGCCACATGCCACACAGCACGCGAAACAATGGCGCAATTGCGAGGCGAGTTTGGTGAACAGTTAATTTCACGTTTCGGGCCGGTCAATTGGCCGCCTAGATCGTGCGATTTGACACCATTAGATTATTTTTTGTGGGGGTATGTCAAGGCTAATGTCTATAGGGACAAGCCCGCTTCGATTGACGCACTGGAAGCCAACATCCATGCATTCATTCGTGAGATACCGGCCGATATGTGTGAAAGAGTATGCCAAAATTGGACTCAGCGGATGGGCTACCTGAGACGTAGCCTCGGTCAACATTTGCATAAAATTATCTTTAAACATTAAATTGCAAGGTTCAAACTATCGATTCAAATAAATATTTCATTCATTTTTTCGAATTTTTTGTGTTTTTTTTTTAAAAACAGCTCTAAACCTCTTAAAAAATCACCCGTTACAATGGCATCTAGAGCTGCGGATGGGGTGGTTCTTAGAGTCCCACTTATGCAGATGCAGGCGGATCTTTAAACTTTTCCCAGATGGTTGCGGTTTGAGGCTGTTTCAAGAGCAGTCCACCAGACCAGCACACCAAACAGAAGTATGGGTCTAACGATAGACACGTAAAGCCAGAATGTGATATGTGGCTGCATTCCCCATTTTTCCCCCATAGCCTTTTAACATTAGTATAGGGCTACGGTGGCTTTTTTAACGCATTCTAGGATGTTGGCTTTGCAGTACAGTTTCTTGTCCAATACCAGACCCAGGTACTTGGCTGATTCAACAAACTTGAGACTGACGCCATTGAAATTTGGAGGGTCGACATGCGGGACTTTGTATTTCCTGCTGAAAAGGATCAATTCGGTTTTTTGAGGGTTCACGCCAAGTCCACATTTGGCGGCCCATTTGGAGAGTACTGAAAGACCATTTTGTAATAGTTCATTAAGGGTGTTAAGGTACTTCCCTGATCCAGCTATTGCCACGTCATAAGCGTAGGCAATCACCTTAAAGCCTTCCCTTTCTAGATTAACTAGTAGCTCATTGACCACCAGATTCCAGAGAAGAGGAGACAAAACACCCCCTTGTGGGGTGCCGTAACTCTCAGATCCTCGTACGGAAGAGACCACAAGCTTTGTGTTAATGATTCGGCCCGTAAGAAGCTCATCGACATTGAGAACTGAGGTGCATTAGTGATCGCGTCCGCTTTGACATTGTTAAAGGCTCCTTCTATATCAAGGAAGGCAACCATAGTGTACTCTTTTGCGCTAAGCTAGTTTTCGATGATGCGTACGAGTGAGTGAAGCGCTATATCAACCGACTTCCCTTTGCAACATACATGTTGAGAGTTGGAGATTGCAGCAGGTGTAACGGAATATATCCTTCGACCTCTACAATATCTAACTTTACTAACCTATTGCCAAACGTAAAGTAACTTGGAGAGGTAGATCCCAATATTAAATTGGTATGTGTGTACTGTTCAATACAAAAATCGAAGTACGAATATCCTAGGTCGTGAAGTAACGACGTACGCTCGCTTGAGCTAATGGAAAATACGACCATATTTTACTAAACCCTTTCGCTTTATTACTAACCTTGTGACTTGAGACTACAGGACTCCTCAAGCCAGGCCGGGCAGCTAACGAAAGGGGTGTCCAGGCTTCTGTAGCTGAGGCATGCTAACTTATGCTAGTCCTAGCTCGTCGGTGGGGAGGTTCTTGCTACTTCCGCTCTGAACTGGGTTACGTTTTTACACGCCACAGAAGAGATGTTGATATCTTGTAATTTTATAAAAGAAGCGCGAAAAATTCATATCAGTACTACATAATTTCAATTTCTATCGATTTAATTATTCAGCTGAATTGAGAGCCAAAGTTGCAGAATGCTCTATGTGTGCCCACCCACATCGCAGTTACAAATGTATCTGCGACAGACCTTGGCTATCTCGCCACATGATTTTTAAGATAGCCCCTAAACAGAAAACTAATTCTCACTTATTTACACCTGAGTGTCATCCTTCCTCTTCGTCCACCCTTGACTATCTTCATACCTACCACTAAGAAGATTTACCTAAAAAGTTGCATACTTAAAGTGTCTTCCCAAATTTGCTCACGGGTGCACCGCTGTAAAAACTTTACTCACTTACTTAAGTGGCGCTACAGTCCGGGATGAACCTGGGCCTCAACCAACATGCCTCTCCAATGAGCCCGGTCCTTAGCTAACTGCCTCCAGTTGCGAAATCCAATATGGTTGAGGGCGGTTTCTACTTGTGCGCGCCACTTAAGGCGATGTCTTCCTCTACTGCGTCCGACGTCTGGCTGGGAATTGAAGACTCTGCGAGCCGGAGTATTGGTGTCCATTCTTTCTAAATGTCCTAGCCATCTTAAACGTCCAATGCGGAGTTTTTTGACAAGCGGTATGTCGCTGTACAGCTCGTATAGTTCGTGATTGAATCTTCGTCTCCATAGCCCGTCAACGCAAACGGGACCGAAGATTTTCCGAAGAATTTTTTGCTTGAATCGACCAAGGATTTCTTCAGTCTTCATTTCTTTTGATACGGTCTATGCTTCACCGTCGTAGAGGACTGGGATAATCAGGGTCTTATATAGGATCTCCTTAGTAGTTCGAGTGAGGGCTTTACTACTAAATTGCCTTCTTAGCCCGAAGAAACAGCGATTGGCAAGAGTAATTCTTCGTTTGGTTTCTGACGAGATGATGTTGTCAGAGTTAATAGCGGAGCCGAGATAGATAAAGTCCCGTACTACCTCAAAGTTATATCTGTCAATGGTTCTGTCCAATTCGTCGATATTGTGTGTCCTTTCGTGTTGACAGCATATACTTAGTCTTACCCTCATTTACTGCTAAACCCATTTTTGCCGCTTCCTTCTCTATACTATCAAACGTGGCTATGACATCACGTCCATTCCGACCAATGATGTCAATATCGTCGGCGTATGCTAGTAGTTGCACCGAATTTTGGAAAATTGTGCCTCTGGTGTTGGCTCGGGAGTTTTGCACAATCCTCTCAAAATTCAAATTCAAGAAGTCAAGAAGTCACACAAACGGAGAAAGTTTGGGCGGTATACCAAAACTAGACATGGCTCTGTATAGTTCGTCTCTATAATTGCTGTCGTATGCGGCTTTGAAATCGATAAAGAGGTGGTGGGTATCGATTTGGACTTCTTGGGGGTTTTCCGGGATCTGCCGAAGTATGAAGATTTGATCGATTGTGGACTTTCCTGGCCTAAATCCACACTGATAAGGGCCAATCAGGTTGTTGGTAAACGGTTTCAGGCGTTCACATATTATGGATGTTGAGGAAACTTATGGATCTGTAGTTGGCGCAGTTCAGAGGGTGTCCTTCTTTGTGGATCGGGCAAACGATGCTGAGGTTCCATTCTTCAGGCATACTTTCTACCGACCAGATTTGGCTTATGAGTTGGTGGATGTTGCTTACCAAGTCATCTCCGCCAGCTTTATAAAGCTCAGTGGGAAGGCCGTCATTTATGGCAGCCTTGGTAAGCTTGAGTTTTGATATTGGTTTCCTCCCTTCATCGTCTCCAGTATTGAATGGCTCGTTCTGCCTGACAGAGGGACATTGTTCGTCATCGCCGTTTAACAGTCTGCAGAAGTGGTTCTTCCATATCCTCAGCATCGGCTGTGTCTCAAATACGATATTTACTTGTTCATCTGGACAGTATTCTGTTCAAGCCTTGTATCCTTGGCTTTGTCATTTTACAGTTTTGTAAAACTGGATTGGCACCTCTATATATCCTCGATCGCGCGCTTCTCTTGCTCTTTTTTCTTCGTTCTGAAAAGCCGGTGTTCTTCCCTTTTTCACTGCCTATAGAGCTCAATGGCAGTTCTCGTCTTCACCTGCAGCTTAGCTCGTAGACCTCATTCTTGGCTGCGAGCATCTGTCGGCATTCCTCATCAAACCAGAGGTATCTTGCTGGTGGCCGCGAGAAACCTAGCACATCAGTTGCTGCTGATCTATTTGTTTTTTTTTTTTGGCATCGTTGCCATTGTTCTTCGACAGTAGACTCTGGTGGTATGATGTTAATCGAGAGGTTAAGGGATAACCGTTGCGCGACGGCCTTGGCGGTCTCTTACGATTACAGTCTTTCGACATTTGAATTTTTTTGACACTATTTCTGGTTCGTTGTTCTGCATTCTTACCTTCGCTGCAAGAAGTTACTGGTCCGAGTCGATGTTAGCTCGTCGGAATGTTCGGACATCCAAAATACTGGATGCGTGGCTCTTGTTTATCGCAATATAATCAATTTGGTTGACTATTCGTTGATCTGGAGACCGCCATGTACCCTTATGGATATCGACGTGAGGAAACCGTGTGCTGGCTATAGTGGCATTTCGTTTCGTAGCGAAGTCAACTAGCCTAAGTCCGTTGCCAGACGTGTTATCGTGTAGGCTATATGTTCCGACAGTACTGCTAAAGACGTCTTTCCTTCCTACCTCTGCATTAAAATCTCCCAGTCCGATTTTTACATCATACTTTGGTAGTCGCTCATCGTACTTTGGTAGTCGCTCATAGGTTTTGTCAAGTAGCTCGTAGAAGCAATCCTTAGTTAAATCATCTTTTCCTTCCGTCGTAGGCTAAAAGCATATAAGACTTACGTTGTCGAATTTGACCTTGATGAGGTAACAGTGCGTTCGTTACAAAGCACTAGGCTTCCTACAAATTCGACTTTCAAATCGATGGAGTTGATAAGGTGGTTGAGACTATGCTGAGATAGGGGTCATTGTCAGTTGGGAAGAAGGAAGGACTTTGCAGAAGTTGACTCTTCAAGTACTCGCACGAACAATTCACATCCGAAAATTTGTTGTTTCTTCTCACTACCGACGTAGATGTCACAGAGTTTCTCACTCTCCTTTTGCCCGAGCTATCCTATAGTTTTTCCTGGATGGTGGTGTCTGCTATGTAACAGCTTAGGGCTTCCGCTAGTTGTTTGACTGCACCTATTCTATTGAATGTATGTGCATTCCAGGTGTGGATACGAAGGTCGTTGCACAATTTTCGTTTAACAAGTTTGTCAACGATGAAATAAGTCCTTTCCGAGGCTCTCAGTTGCTTCGTAACAACGACTTTTTCTGTCAGCACCAACTAAAGCCTAATTCCCAACCTGGAGGACCATGTAAAATTGTTCATCTGAGGACATCAGGCCTGATATTCTGTGGCAGGCATACTATTGTGGCTTTTAATATTGCCATTGTTTTTCGTCTTTTTATCATCACTGGCAGTTATAAGTTTAGCAAGTCAAATCTGGTGGGATCAGGCCAGTATCCGATGGTTTTTTTTATATCGAACGACTGGGCTTTTCCAAATTAACTCCCCTCAGTGTTCGCCTTCGTTCTACAACATCCAACCATATATTCTTTCCACTTCAAGTGACTTATGTGTTGAAGGTCATCTTTGACAATCATAAATCCTAAGACCATGAACCCTTTTATTTAAATGTCCTTTAAAGCTTGCACGCAAAACTCTAGCATCCTCTGTCAACTGTCAACTTTTTTAAAAACACGTTTGCATCAACTGTCAAGTTGGCGTTGATCTATTTGACAGTCTTATTCAAGTTTGAGAATAATTTATCCATCCATCATGGTGAGCCTACTTTCCGTCATAACAGAGCTTGATAAGTGCCATTCAGTCATTGCACATACCTGCCTCCTTACACAACCGATAAATCAAAACAAAAGCCTCACAAAAAAAAAATGAAAACATCCATCCAGTTGGATCCTCTCTAAACTCATGAGAGATATTATGCCACTGCAAAGCTGAATCCTAAAACTGCATGACAACAAAGCCTCGACAAACACGGTATAACGAGGAGGGAACCGTACACGCCCCATAAAACTCCTTGCCACTCTTGAAAACAATTGCTGAAGGTGTTTTTGGCAACAATAACTTTTCGCATAATCTGCAAAACAATGAGCGAACAAACAGATAAAAGGAGGCAAGGAGGCAGGGTGGAGGAGCTCTACACACCACCAGCCTGTCAACCCCTCCTTTCGTACCCATTGAAGTTAGCTCGTTCTAACAAATCAAGTGAACCGGGATTTGTTCCTTACGTAAGTGCATGACAGAAAATAGTTATTGGGGTGGGGGTGGCATTTCTTTTTTGTCCTTAAATGCTTGCCTGCCGCAAACACTACAAGGATGGGTCGTGTAAAAGGAAGGCTCAGCTCAACGACACCAATTTGTTACGATTGTGTGACATTTGAGTTCACTGCATTGTTGCGGGTGTGGAGGTGTGTACCTTGCCTCACAATTGGGTCGTTATTCCGAAACGCCTTCACCCCAATTGTTGCCTTTGTGCACTCGAAATCATGTCCATTGTCCTTTTGCCAAAAACTGTCACCTCACCTAGGGTAATTTCGACGCAAAAATGGATTTCTATCGCTCTCGCTGTGTGGTAGTGGATAATTCACTTGGCGCCCGACTAACACAAATACAAGGCTGTTCGCTTGTGAAAGGTGATATTGCCAGGATGTGCATTTTATTATTTTTAGACTTTTGCCGTTCGGACTGCTCTGTGAACTGCTCCTGGCATGCGACTTCTCGAAATCGTGATTTGCATCTCTGGCAGCGATGATTGCTCCGACACGAAGGACTACTATGACTTGCGTCGATACTGGCATATGGTGTGCATATTACTTTCGAACTTCAAACTCTGGTAAGGTTGGCTTGTTAAAGGATATTCGGCAATTTCCATTAAATCAATTATATGCAATCGCCTGGTAATCATTTTGGCAACGGGCCCTCGGAGAGCGGAGCAGGGAATGGCTATTGATGTTGTGGTGTGGTTTCGGAATCCGTTTTTTGTTACCTCAAAGGACTGCTGGAACGATTGTTAGTTGAGAATTTGATTAGATGTCAGGTATTAGTGGTGTGTGGAACATTTGCTTGATGGTAGTATGCAAAAGGACGAGTGGCATGGATCGAATGACTATAGAGGAGGGGACTTTCGAATCGATGGAGTTGATGAGGTGATTGACATGCGATGAGATGGGGGACGTTGTCAGTCAGGAAGAAGGAAAGATTTTGCAGGACATTTATACAGAAACTGGAACGTTTTATTCCTGTGTAAACAGAGGCTTAATCATGGGCTCTTTCTATTCGAGAAGGCACTAATACCTGGTATGTGGGAGCTTTCACGTTGTGTGTATCTAAATCTATAAGTGCAGTCAGATAGCTCACAAAACAACTGTTGAGGACATTGGATATCTATTTTGTAGTCCTGCCATTTATCCGAACCTTTTATATAGAGAAAGACGTTGCTGACATGATGGCTCCCAGTGCAGCAAATTACGCGAACAACAATATCACCAAGGTTTGTCACTTTCGCTGACCTATTCTCGATCTCCACTGACCTGAAGAGTACCACCGATGGTCAATGCGAAGGGACAATCCTATTCATAAACTAACAGCACTTTACATGTCGCTTAGGTCTAAGGCGAAGGAGTGAAAAACAGGAGGTGCGAAACAAGATGCACGCCCAGACCTGCATGGCTGAGGCAGTGCTCCATCCCTACCGCAAACTCTAGGCAACTGGTGATCGCTAGCTCAAACCAAAATTCCCCTTTCTGTATACAGGGGATGAAGTGCGTTGCTGATCATCAGATATGTCAACCTCTTCAATTTTTTTGCCAGCATCGGCTCCAGAGTTTGAGTAGGGACCAACATCTGCTCCTGGATTACCAGCTAGAAGTCCAGCCATACCTGCGGGTGCTCCACGGGCTGCTTGGTCCAGCTTTGTGATGATTGGATTGCAAACGGCTTCCAACTCCTTTCGACGGTGCTCGTGTTCCTCCTTGTCAACAAGTTGGTTAGCATCGAACGACTACATGAGCTTGTTGCACTTGTCCATGATGATGATCCTGTTGGTATCAATCTCGGTCCTCAGATTATCTTCATCGAGTGTGGCCTTTATATTGAAGCAGTACGATTCCAGAGCATCCTTAGCGCAGAAGGTCTCCATTTGCGGTACTTCTTGGCTTCGCTGACCATACCTTCAATATCAAGAGGCGACCCTTGTCGTAAGTAATTGTGACCTTGTTCTCCTTGTTAATGGAACGTTCGAACGCGATTACCTTCAAGATATCGTTAGCGTCATCTTCGGTCACTTCTATTCATGGAACACCAAGTGGTGCTGGTGGGATTCCTGAACGTTTGGATTTTCCCAACAAGATGTTATCCTTAATCATCACACGTTCACATTCGTAGACCTTGATCAACACAATGGGCTGGTTGTCAAAGTAGATAGCCATGGGTCTACTTGGTAAGGATGGTAGAGTTACACTCAATCAAAACACTCCTGACTCCTTCAATCCCTAACGATTTGGGTGATGAGATCGAGCGACAAGAGATCTTGAACTTCATGGAACATGTCACCATGCAAAATGGCGGTGACTAGCGGCAAGAAGTGCAAGATCTCTTGTTTCTTGATGTCACTCCCCTTGCATTTCTAGGAGCTTTCACCATGCAAAATGGCGGTGACAGGTCTCAAGAAGCGCTTGCACTTCTTTATTCTTGATGTCACTCTGCTTGCACTTCTAAAGACTTGTCAGGATGCAAAATGGCGGTGACAAATCTCAAGAAGTGCAAGATCTCTTGTTGCTTGATGTCACTCCCCTTGCATTTCTTGGAACTTGTCACAATGCAAAATGGAGGCGACAAGTCTCAAGAAGTGCTTGCACTTCTTTCTTCTTAATGTCACACTGCTTGCACATCGTAGGACTTGTCAGGATGCAAAATGGCGGTGACAAGTCGCAAGAAGTACAAGAATTCTCTTTCCTTGATACCACTCCCCTTGCATTTATTAGGTCTTGTCAGGATGCAAAATGGCGGTGACAAGTCTCAAGAAGTGCACTTCTTTCTTCATGATGTCACTCTTCTTGCACTTCGTAGGACTTGTCAGGATGCAAAATGGCGGTGACAAATTTCAAGAAGTGCAAGATCTTTGTTTCTTGATGTCACTCCCCTTGCTTTTCTTGGAACTTGTCACCATGCAAAATGGAGGCGAAAAGTTTCAAGAAGTGCTTGCACTTCTTTCTTCATGATGTCACTCTGCTTGCACTTCGTAGGACTTGTCAGGATGCAAAATGGCGGTGACAAGTCGCAAGAAGTACAAGAGTTCTCTTTCCTTGATACCACTCCCCTTGCATTTATTATGACTTGTCTGGATGCAAAATGGCGGTGACAATCCGCTAGAGAAGTGCTTGCAAAATGGCGGTGACAAATCTCAAGAAGTGCAAGATCTCTTGCTGCTCGATGGCACTCCCCTGTCATTTGATATTGAAATCGCCGGTGGTGTCAGGAGTGCTTTGAATCAGCGTAACACTGCCATCCAAAACACGCAGACCCAGACCTTCACCATCTACTTTGACAACCAGCCCGTTGTTTTGATCCAGGACTACGAAGGTCAAATTGCCATGACTAAGGAAAAAAACTTGTTGGGACAGCGGCACCATAAGCACCGGCTTCATCGTTCAGTTCCGTGCCGTTGGAAAAGTCCTCCAACATGGAGATTCAGGTTGGAGCCACTAACCGCACGGTGTCATGAATGGATGCCTTATCCTTCTGAGTATGACAGATTGAATTTTTAAACGAATCCATGGTGTAATAGAAGGGATCAGCGTTCAATTCCACGAAAGGGACACGGAAAGTTGAGGTATAGTAGTCGGTTAATCAATTCCAATGCTAGCACAGCGTACGACGAAGATTACGCTTGTTGGTGGTGAAGCCTTTCTTGCACTGGAGCTTGAATTCTTGCGCGATGATTGTCGAAATCTTTATCACCCACGTGGGTACCATAAGGAGCTTGATCTCAAAGACACCATCATCCATCGACAGGATGGACACATTAAAAGTACCACCACCCAAATTGAATATGAGAACGTTGCCTTCCCCAGCTACCTTCTTATCCGAGATCGTAAGCAATAGCTACGGCTGTGGGCTCGGTAATAATAAGCAGAATATTGAGACCAGCAATGGTGTAGGCATCCTTGGTTGGGAATCGTTGAAGTAAGGTGGCAAAATGATGACAGCGTTTGAAGTAGTTTTTCTGGGGTATGCCTCAGCCTGTTTCATCTTGTTGCGCACTATCGATGAGATTTCTTCATCCAACCTTGGAAAGATTAATTGATCTACACCTCCGTACTAGTATTGAACCGACTGCAATCTCCAACTCCCAACAAGGGTAAGTCGGTTGAAACAGCGTTTGGAGAGAATAGCACCAGGGGTGTACAGCGTGCGTACCTTCCATAAGTCGTTGTCAGGGTCTGGTTGATATATGACGGGATCTGTTATCAACTGCCCTTCCCACAAGGCCTTCTTATAGGACATCTTGCATCGCTCAACGTTCGTGAGAGGATTTCCACAAGGCTGTCCAATTCTTAATTGTTTCTCGTTTGAACCAAAGAGTAAGAGCGAAGTTTGTTGGTTAAAATGTCTCTAAAGAGCGACCAGTTGGTTTGTTTTGGGTTCCTAAAAACCTACGGGTCCGGAGGAGTATCACCCAGAGTGAGTCGGATGTATCTATTGGTCTGAAAAGGAGTGCTTGTTAGAGATTCTCCAGTTTCTAATCAGGTCGATTATGTTTTGGGAGACAAGAGTGATTTCTAGCACTTCTTGTCTAATTCTGTTTATGAAGGTGAAGAGACGGATCCTGAGTTACAGAGGAGGAGGTTTGTTTCTAAAATTTAATCAACGAGCAACTCACCTCATTCGTTGATGTTGGAGCTGCCCCAAATTGTATGATGCGCATAACCATCACATCCAATGTTAAGGGCAGTTTTGCGCCTCTCTGCTTCTGTAATCAGAGTTCCTTAGGCTGCCCTGAGGTATTGGTCCCACATGGTCGTAAGCCGGGTATGCCGAGACCAGCCAATAGTTGTTGTCTCTTGTTTCAATATTGATTGCGACAGTATCCTGATTGCTGTAATTAGAGAGTAGAAATACATTTAAGGAGTTCTTAGCAAGAATACAAGATCTGGGTTTACCTTCATTTCTTACAAAGGGCAGTTTGGAGTTAGGAGTTCTGAGTTCGCATATCAGGTTGTTGACAGTCCATGGTTCATGGATCAGAACTATATCTTCCCCGAGTTTTGGGAGTCGAAGAAGAAGGGCGGCGGAAGCCGCTTTAAAGTTGTGGAGCTTAATCTGTAAGAGTTCCATCATTGGAACAATTTACAGAGGCCTGCACCAAGACAGTTATCAACAGCTTTCTGTAAATCCTGACGAATATTTAAGGTGTTGAAAAGGTGTTTCCACCCTTTGCAGTACATCATCCACGTGACTTTATTGCTTTTTATTGGGTTTCTCAAGAAACCAAATATCTCCGCCGCTGTTTTCAGCAAAATTATTGAAAAAGGTCCTGGAATACCCCATCGCAATGGGAATTTAATTTCTCTATCAATGGAGTATATAGCTCCTCTGACAATTGACTTTAATTTTCGTCATTTATTTGTAATTATTTTATTTCGCACTTAATTCGCATTACCATCAGCTGCAAACGACTTCCATTTTTTTTTTTAAATTTCCAAATTAACACGAACTTCCTCTTGGTGGTACATACCTAAAGGATGTTAGATATCAACCATCCGAATTTAAATTAACATTTTTATTAAGTGGTTTATGCCACTGTCAACGTGGTCGACAATCTCCAGCTGCAATTTCAATCAGTGAAATTGAAATTAAAGTCCCCGTTCTGTAGCGTC
This sequence comes from Rhingia campestris, assembly GCA_932526625.1. NCBI lineage: Eukaryota > Metazoa > Arthropoda > Insecta > Diptera > Syrphidae > Rhingia > Rhingia campestris. Next base: position 180,189,195 of record OW052182.1, read on the forward strand.
AAGTTGCAAATTAATTTTTAAACTTGCACGCGATACCGTGACAGGATAACAATGCACGTTTCCTCGAATCACGTGTTTGGTTCAATTGAATAAATGTGTCGAATGTGCCACCTGCCTGTATGGTATGAATGTCCTTTTCCAATGAAATTTTGAATACACAGTTAGTCCTAGAAGTGTCAATCCTTTGCTGGGGCAAACGTTCACTGATACTTGAATGGGAAATGGTAGGCAATGCGATAATATGAAACATTGAGTTCTCACCTAGCTGATGCCTACCAACTCCGACTCTCTGCCTTTTCGTGGCGACAGATTAGTGCATAGTTCCTTCACCGTAGAAAGGATCTTAGCCCATGTGTAAAGTTTTGGCGGCAGATGATTACTTACACCAATGGACACATTCCATTCCAGCAGAAGAACTCCCAAGATGGAGTCAATGGTGTCGTCTACATTACCAGTTAGAATATATTCCGAAACCAGGTCATGTTCATAGATGAGAGTCAGAAACCTTAAACGGCAGCGCTCTATTACGTTGTGGATACTGATGTCCGCATGGATTTCAATAAAATGGAACTGGCCCTCTAGGTTAGTAGTTGTGCCATCAGGGCAGCGTCGTTACCTATTAAAAGAAAAATAATTATGAGAGAGCCTCAAATAACAAATACCCTTATATATCAACCAGACCCTGAACGTCCACGCAGAACGACTTACGAATGTTCACCTGTTTACCCAAGGTACTACTCAAAACATGAATCTGTCCTATCGCGATAGAATCAACAGCATAATGGCAGACATTCTCGTGATCCAGGAAATACGTTGGACAGGATCATGAATACACAAACGAAAAAGAAAGGCTTACTTACTTTAGTGGCGCTACAGTCCGGGATGAACCTGGGCCTCAACTAATAAGCCTCTCTAATTAGCCTGGCCTTAGCTAACTGCCTCTAGTTGCGCACTCCAAGTTTGTTGAGGTCGGTTTCTACTTGTGCGCGCCACTTGAAGCGAGGTCTTCCTCTACTGCGTCCGACGTCTGGCTGGGAATCGAAGACTCTGCGAGCCGGAGTATTGGTGTCCATTCGTTCTACATGTCCTAGCCATCTTAAACGTCCAATGCGGAGTTTTTTTTGACTAGGGATGTGTCGCTGTACAGCTCGTATAGTTCTTGGTTGAATCTTCGTCTCCATAGCCCGTCAACGCAAACGGGACCGAAGATTTTTCGAAGAATTTTCCTCTCGAATCGACTAAGGATTTCTTCATCCGCTTTTGATACGGTCCATGCTTCAGCGCCGTAGAGCAGGACTGGGATGATCAGGGTCTTATATAGGATCTCCTTAGTAGTTCGAGTGAGGGCTTTACTACTAAATTGCCTTCTTAGCCCGAAGAAACAGCGTTTGGCAAGAGTAATGCTTCGTTTGATTTCTGACGAGATGTTGTTGTCAGAGTTAATAGCGCAGCCGAGGTATACAAAGCCCCGTACTACCTCAAAATTATATCTGTCAATGGTGACGTTCTGTCCAATTAGTCGATGTTGTGTGTCCTTTCGTGTTGACAGCAGATACTCAGTCTTACCCCCATTTACTCCTAAGCCTATTTTTGCCGCTTCCTTCTCTATACTAGCAAACGTGGCTATGACATCACGTTCAGTCCGACCAATGATGTCAATATCGTCGGCGTATGCTAGTAGTTGCACCGATATTTGAAGGATTGTGCAAAACTCTCGACCCAACACCAGAGGCACAATTTCAAGTATCAAATTCAAAAAGTCACATGACAGCGCATCGCCTTACCTTAATCCTTGTTTGGTATCAAATGTGTCGGTGAGGTCGTTTCCGACCCTGATGGTGCAGCGAGAATTCTCCATCGTCATCCTACATAAACTGACGAGTTTGGGCGGTATAACAAAACTAGACATGGCTCTGTAAAGTTCGTCTCTATAAATCCTGTTGTATGCGGCTTTGAAATCGATAAATAGGTGGTGGGTATCGATTTGGACTTCTTGGGTTTTTTCCAGGATCTGACGAAGTGGGAAAAGTTCGGCTGTGGACTTTACTGGCCTAAAACCACAATAATAAGGGCCGATCAGGTTGTTGGTAAACGGTTTCACGCGTTCACATATTACGGCAGATAGGATCTTGTAGGCGATGTTGAGGAGACTTATGCCTCTGTAGTAGGCGCAGTTGAGAGGGTCTCCTTTTTTGTTGATCGGGCAAACGATACTGTGGTTCCATTCTTCAGGCATACTCTCATCCGACCAGATTTGGCTTATGAGTTGGTGGATGTCATCTGCGACAGCTTTATAAAGCTCAGCGGGAAGGCCGTCATTTCAGCAACCTTGCTAAGCTTGAGTTTAGATATGGCTAGATATCTATCCTCACTTCACTTAGGTCGACTGGTTGGCAGTTTTCGCTGTCGTTGCCAATGCTAAATGGTTCGTTCTGCCTGACAGCGGAATGTTGTTCGTCATCACCGTTTAACAGTCTGCAGAAGTGGTTCTTCCATATCCTCAGCAACGACTGTGTCTCAACTACGATATTTCCTTGTTCATCTCGACAGGATTCTGTTCGAGCCTTGTAGCCTTGGCTTTGACGTTTCACACTTTGGTAAAACTTGCGAACATCGTTCCTGGAGTGGCACCTCTCTATATCCTCGATCGCGCGCTTTTCTTGCTCTTTTTTCTTCTTTCTGAAAAGCCGATGTTCTTCCCTTCTTCTTTGCCTATAGAGCTCAATGGCGGCTCTCGTCTTCACCTGCAGCTTAGCCTTGTAGGCCTCGTTCTTGGCTGCGAGCATCTGTCGGCATTCCTCATCAAACCAGGGGTTTCTTGCTGGCCGCGAGAAACCTAGCACATCAGTTGCGGCTGTTGGCATCGTTGCCATTGTTCTTCGACATTAGATGCTGGTGGTGTATTGTGAGTCGAGAGGTTAAGGGATACGCGTTGGGCGAAGGTCTTGGCGGTCTCTGGCGATTGCAGTCTTTCGACATTAAATGTTTTCACAACATTTCTTGTTTGTTGTGGTGTGGTGGATATCCGCATCCTTACATTGGCTACATCACGGTAGTGGTCCGAGTAGATGTTAGCCCCTCGGAATGTTCGGACATCCAAAATACTGGATGCGTGCCTCTTGTCTATCGCAATGTGATCAATTTTGCTGTCTGTTCGTTGATCTGGATACCGCCATGTCCCCTTATGGATATCGAGGTGAGGAAACCGTTTGCTGGCTATAGCGGCATTTCGTTCCGTAGCGAAGTCAATTAGCCTAAGTCCGTTACCATACGTGTTGTCGTGTAGGCTATATTTTTCGACAGTGCTGCTTAAGATGTCTTCTCTTCATACCTTTGCGTTAAAATCTCCCAGCACGATTTTAACATCGTACTTTGGTAGTCGCTCATAGGTTTTGTCGAGGAGCTCGTAGAAGCAATCCTTAGTTATATCATCTTTTTCTTCCGTCGGAGCATGAGCGCATATAATGCTTATGTTTGCGAATTTGGCCTTGATGCGGATTGTTATAATGCGTTCGCTAATGTCTTGGAAACATAAGACTTCTTGCCTAAGTCTGGCTCTTATAACAAATCCGCATCCAAATAGTCGCTGTTTCTGCTCTTTATAGCACGGTCGATAGTAGATGTCACAGTTTTTCATCCTCTTTTTGGCCGGCCCATTCCATCGTATTTCCTGGATGGCAGTAATATCTGCTTTGTAGCAGTTTAGGGCTTTCGCTAGTTGTTCGCCTGCACCTCTGCTGTTTAATGTTCTCATGTTCCAGGTGCAGATACCAACGTCGTTGTCCTTTTTTTCGTTTAGCATGGTCGTCAACACTACTTTAGCTTTTGTCCGTGGTCTTTCCGGGTATAGTTATTTGAAGGACTCCGTTCAAACTAAATCATTTCCTACCTCTAACAATGCATTGCAACTTTTTGGTACACTGATTGTTTTTCTCTAACCAAAGAGAAAAACAAAGGGAAACCCAGATTTTATTACAATTTCGTGCTCGAAAAGATTTCTTTGTCCTGTAAAACTTTTCCAGGGTCACAGAAAAAATACTAAATTTCAGCTTCACCCATTTATCCATCTCTGTAATCTCAAAGGAATTTCCTAAGATCAACCCTTCGCGTTACAGGACGTTGCCTTACTGGTACTGGCTTGCGTTCACAACTTTAAAATGATTATGGGAGGGGTTGAGGGTAGCTTGTCTCTGACCTCTTTGAGTGCGCGTACCAACCCCAAATGTGTCACTGTGTTAGTTTGTCAAAAATCTCAGGACCACCATTAAAAATGGATGTGGTCGTTACAAAGCAATTTTCTGTGTTATCCACATTTTCCCTGTACCCATGTCCTTTGGGAAGCCGAAAAGAAACGCAGAAAAACAGCAGGATACACTGTTGTCATGGAAAGATGAATGCCAACATAGCGGACTCGAAAATGCTTCCTTCGTCTTTTATTTTAATTGCACACTGGCACCAGAGAAAATAAATTCCCCATCGCCAAAATCAACAGAAGGAGACACCGTGACGAATGACTTCCTGTCGAGGTCAATAAAACAAAAAAGGACCAAATTCCAACCCCATCCATTACACCGAGGGCTGTTTATTTATTCGAAGTTGGACTGCACTTTTAAGGACCGACCGATTTGGGCTTAGAGGAGCTACCCAATCCATACATCTGAAAGCGTAAACTTGCTGAAACTCATACCACTGCTACGACAAATCAGTTTGTGAATCAGAAGGATATCGGATATTGGTCCATCCAACAGGTGTGATATAATAATTCGATTTGCAGTTCGATGCAAGTAATTGAATTTCACAGGCTTGGGGTGCGCCATTTTTTTTTTTTTTTTTTGGCAACACACAGAGGGTCCGCTGTTGTTCTATGGCCATAAAAATCCTCTATGGCCATCAAATCTGGTCGGGCAATTACTGGCCTATCGGAACCAATTGGTCGTGTGGTCTATAAAACCAAACACTTAACAGTTGCAAGAGGAAAACTGATGAAATATGGCGGCAGCAAGTGCCGTAATAAATCAAATCTTTATTAGATAGGTGGAACGCTCTGACTTGCAATATAATCCGACAATGGAGGCGTATTTTCCAAATGGCTGAGTAATCGCATCGTTTTGGGAGTTTAATGAAATATTTTATGAGAGAGATTAACGTGACTGTATTGAGACGGCCGGGATATTGGTTAGGGTGTCCTTAAGCATTTTTACATCATCGGTATACAAAATAGGGAGATTTACTGTGATGGATTGAAGAATTTTTTGGACGATTATAGGTGTCCTTCGTTCTACAATTTGATTTTTAAGAAAAGTATCTATGTCGGCAGAAGTTTTTTAGAGCCAGTGTTGGATTCAGATATTATCGGAACTTTTTGAAGTGAAACTTCTTTTCGGGCGGTGTGAATTGGAAAGAACAAGTATTAGATACAATAAAGAAATGCTGACGATGAATGGAATATTTAATGTCATTACGGGGACTACAAAAGTCGCTATTAACGTGGGAAGTGAGACACTTATTGATCACATATTGCTAAACGTATCGGAGCGCAAAATATTTCCGGCTGTAATTGAAAGTGACATATCCGATTACTACAGCACCCTATATGGAGTGTATGATGCGGGTAAAACAGAAAGCGAACAACCTGAGCTCTCAGATCTTAAAAGTAGCAAAGTAAATCAGCTGATCAAAACAATGATTTGGGAACATATATTGCAACAAAATGACACCAATATTTGGAAAAAATGAATTTTTGTTGTGTAAGTTTCAATATTAGATCGATCACAAAAATATGAGCGGCCCTATCGAGGTATCCGTCGGAGCGGGAAATTCTCCGATTTTGTATGATTTGGAGGATTTTTGCTTCGAGGTATTCTTTCGAAAAGCTGTTCGGAATATTTCTCTGACATTTTGTAACGCGTTGCGTTGAAGTGCGTTCAGGTGCATTTTGCGTGCAATTTTTGACAGCTAAGTGCCATTCTTTTTCCGATTTCCTCCGACACAAATTATTTGCGGAATTTATTTACGAATTGTAGTGAAGTGGTCGCATTTGTGTAGTATTTTTTTCCGATGACACATACCTCGAATGAAATTTAAACCTCCGACGAAGTATGCGTTGCTGAAAATTTTCCGCTCCGACGGATACCTCGATAAGGCTGGAGATGTTTTTATAGCGGAAATTGAAAAAGTACTATGTTACGTCGATATATTAGTATTGAATGAAATTAATTTACCGAAGAAAAAAAAAGACTTTTATAACATTGACAGTTTTAATCTTGAATTTATAAACCGTGATGCAAAGAAAGGTGGAGGAGTTGCAATATCCATTAAAAACAAAATTAATTACACAAAAATACCAGCGAATCCAATTAACTACCAGGGCATGCACCTGGAAATAAATCACAAAGGTGGACAAAAACATATACATGCTATATATAGACGGCCTAGCTCTAGTGTTGGAAGGTTCATTGACGAATTAGACGAAATTATACAAGAAAGCAAAGAAAACATCGTACTAGGAGACGTCAATATTAATATCAGAGATGAGAATAACTCACTTGTTCTAAAATACATGGAGATGATGGCGTCGAAAGGGTTGACAAGTGTCATCAAACAATCGACACGTGTTGACATATCAAATAATACGGCGACCTTAATTGATCATATACAAGGTGGCGCAAAAGTAATCCTCCTATCAGAAAATGCTATAAATTTTGCGATTGGCCCCTAATGTCAGTTCTGTTTTGACATTTGTGTAGTAAACACATGCGAAATACACGTTAATAAACAATGTTACGCTACACTGCTCCAGAACGCGGAATATTGGTGACTATTTATTTGAGCAATAATCGGTCGGTGACTTTGGCACAACGTGAATTTCGTCGCGGATTTCCTAGCCGTCCAACGCCTACTGGTGAAACACTGCGACGTTAAGCCGCTCGCCTTGAAGAGACTGGCACAACACGAGATGCTGCCAGGCGTGGCAAACCCCGGAGTAGCTGTTCTGCAGAAGAGAATATTGCTGCTGTAGCCGAAGATGTCATGGAAGCGCCGTCGACATCGACCAGACGACGTGCCACGCAAATGGGTATCAGTCGACGGTCTTTACAGCGAATTTTGGTACAGGATTTGAAGATGTTTCCGTACAAAGTCCAGACGGTGCATCAGCTGTTAGCTGCTGACCGCCAATCGCGTCTAACATACGCTCAAGCCATCCTTAATCACCACCAAGAGGAAGATGATTTTTCATCAGAAATAATCATGAGTGATGAGGCCCATTTCCATTCCCATTTCCATTTCCATCTTAGCGGGTACGTAAATAAGCAAAATTTACGCTTCTGGGCCACTGAAAATCCGCGTGTAACCCACGAAGAGCCATTACACCCGCTCAAAGTCACTGTATGGTGTGCTGTTTTCGCTGGAGGAGTCATCGGACCTTTTTTCTTCGAAGACGTCGCGGGCCAAACGGTTACTGTGAATGGTGATCAACGAGTTCTTTTTGCCGCAACTTGATGAATTGGGATTGGAAAACATGTGGTTCCAACAGGACGGTGCAACGGCACACCCTGCACGTGCCACAACCGATATGCTGAAGGATGCATTTCCCGGGCGCCTAATCTCCCGTTTTGGCGATTTGCACTGGCCAGCAAGATCGCCTGATTTGACCGCTCCAGACTTCTTTTTGTGGGGCTTTTTGAAGTCGCGGGTTTATGTCAACAATCCTCAGACTCTTGCAGCTCTTAAAGACAATATCCGTCAAGAATGTGAGGACCTATCGCCGGAAGTTTTGGCCAAAGTGATGGAAAATGCCATAAAAAGGGCTCAAATGACAATCAACTGTGGCGGTGGCCATTTACATGACATCATATTCTCGACTTGATGTAAAAAAAATCAAAAGACAAGAAGAATAAAAGTTTTTCATTTTTTTTTTAAATTACAGCCAAAAAACATCGGAAGGTTATTTTCGCGCCACCTTGTATATGTTAGCATTACTAAGCTTAATATATTCTCTGCAGTTATCGAAACGGATTTATCTGATCATTACGCCGTTTTATATGCTACAGAAGATCTGAATAGAACAGAAATCTCTTTTGAAACGGAATTTAAACACATAAATCAGCAGAAAGTTAATGAACTTATAGAGCAAACAGACTGGCGATATCTACTTCAAGAAAACGACGTCGAGGCACTATACAACAATTTTGTACGAGAAATGAATAAAATATACGCTGAAGCATGCAAAACGACCACAACAAAAAGAAAACGTAAACATAAGCCTTGGATCACGCCAGAAATAATCACCCCTATCGAGGTATCCGTTCAAAGAATTTCCGAAACGAAAGTCAGTTCCAATCGGAACTCAGTTTACAATCGAAGTATCCGTTGCGGAACAAAATAAACGAAGCATACAATCGCGTACCTATGTTTGACATATCTGTCATATGTTCAATTTAATAAATGTGAAATGTCAGTGAAAAAAAATATTTCTCAAAAATAAATATGGATAGTGTGGGTTTATTTTTTCAAATTGAAAGCCTAAATATAAGGACAAGGCAAAAAAAAGAGAGAAGATCCCTTAGAGATCCCTCGAATATAAATATACTTTCAGATGCATCGTAAGTAGCTCCCATTTATACAACAGAAGCTGAAAAGAAATACAAATTTAACTAAACTTTCTTACTTATTTAATATAGATTTAAAAAAAAAACTTCCGTTTCAACAAAACTGCTTTTAAATATGTATTCAATGAAATAAAACATAAATTTCCAAACAACAGTCGTTCGGATAGTCTTTCTTCGGAGCAAAAGTTTGCCATATGCTTGAGGTTCCTCGCTGAAGGCAATTACAAACATGGAGTTGGAAAAGACTTCCACATTCCAGTTGGACAGTCTACGTTTTCTGATATTCTTAAGGAAGTTTTGGCAATTTTAGAGGAAGTCTTTGTCCAAAATGGATTAACCTTCGAATGACAAATGAAGAAGTTCAACTGTCAAAAAATAACTTCTTTGAGAGCACCGGCTTTCCCGGAGTGATTGGATGCGTCGATGGGACTCACGTGAGGATTATTGCTCCTAAAGAAAACAAGCGTCTTTTTCTAAATCGGAAAGGGTACTACAGTCTGAATGTTATGATTGTGAGTAAAAGTACAAAGAAGACTCCGATATCATTTCAGATGAGACCATAGAAATTCCTAGATCCTTACATCATAAATAGTAGCGCAGACTGCGCAGTTGCTATCAGAAATAATATTCATAAACTTTTAATTGGTTTTTGTTTTATTTAATTCAAAAAAAGAGAAAACAATAATTCAAAATTATGCCTACTTGGCAGGTACAAAAGTAACTTAAAAAAGGACTAGCCTCCATCCTCCATGGCTCATAAAATTAAATATTGGATTTATGTGTTACATTATTTATGATCCAGCATTTGTTTAAACTTCTTTTTTTCAATGCCACATATATCCTCTAGGGATCGACTTATCCTTTTTAATTGTTTGGCAACGTCTTGTAACGTTTGGTTCGTTGAAGTTAGCGTGGAAGTTATTTGGTTATAGTAATCTTCTTGGAATTGAACTTGGTTGTTCAAAAGCTGGATAGAAGACAACGGCTTTCTTTTTGTTGGTCGGTCTGCACTTTCATCGGAAATGTATCCACTATTTAAAAGATCAATGTTGGAATCTTGATTTTTGGCTTGTGATTTATTTTCATTGTTCCATTGCATTGTGCCACCTAATTCCTCATTTTCCGTGCCAAAGGTTTGTGCACCTACTCTATCAATAGTGTCCTTCAAATTGATAATAGCAATTACCATTTCTTCAACTGGGGTGAAGGTTTTTTGATTAAATGGTCCACCACCAGTAGATCCGGCTTCTTTTTTATTGTCCGCTAGTTTTTTTCACGTATGATTTGTAGTCGCTCCAAACCTGCAATGTAATTAAAAACTTACTAGTACAACCACAAGCATTCTATTTCTTAAAAGTTTTCTTACCTTTTTCTAGCCATTAACGTCACGAATTGGTGGTCCAAGTAAATTGACCTCATCCGTAATATTTTGCCAAAAGATTGCAACTTCTTCTAGAGGCCTTTTAGTTGAGTTGCGGGCTATATCAACCTTGGTTGATAAAAATTCAACAAATTTTTCTTGTTGCGCTCTTGTCGTTTTTTTTCTAAATCAAAAATTTGTTGTAATACACAAAATAATTTTATTTTTTTATTACCTACAATTTTGGGGTGGTTTTTTTACGAAAATTTTCGTAAAAAATCCGCAACAATTTTTCATCGGAGAATATCCGATGGAATTTAACGTGTAGCTGTCAAAAATTGTTGACTTAACGCATTAAGCTGTCGCGCGATCATGTGCGATGGATTTCGTCAGAAGATCTGTTCGAAATGCAAATCCGAAGGGATACCTATGTACGAAATTCTCCGATATCGAACAAATCGGAGAAAATTTCGTTCCGAACGGATACCTCGATAGGGGTGAATACCAATGTGCAAAAAAAGGGATGAGCTATATAGGAGGTGAAAAAGCAGTCCCAGATGTAAGACGTTTGAGGGTGAATACAAGAAATTTCGAAACACTGTGAACAAGAATATTCGATTAATAAAAGCCAATTTTTACAAACAAAAATTCTTAAATGCCAATCATGACCCGATGAAATTGTGAACGAACTGCTTGGAAGAAAGAAACTTTCAGTAGATGAAACTATAAAAATCAATTTTCCAAAAGCGCCCGAATCTGAAGGCTTAAAAGATATTGTTGAGGAATTCGCGGAGAGGTTTTCGAATCAAGCGGCGAACATTATGCATGTTTGTGACACCAAAACCTCTGACCACGAGAACTGGAAACTTCAACAATGTATTTACTTAGAGGAAGCAACGGAACCTGAAGTCTACGAGATATTGTGTCAACTTAGTAGCACAAAATTTCCTGGAGCAGACAACATAAGACCAGTCGATCTCAAAGTGAATGCCATGTGTCTCACCCCTGTAATTACGAAGATTATAAACCTTAGTTTGTGTCAGTGTTATGTACCTAAGCTCTTGAAAACGTCTATAATTCGACCAATATATAAGGGAGGAATAAAAAATAGACACGGCAAATTATAGGCCAAATTCAAATCTGCCAGCAGTTGAAAAATGTTTGGAAGAGGTAGTCGTGAAACGTGTTAATTGTTTTATGTCAAAGCACAGAGTGATTCACAAAAACCAGTTTGGATTTCAAAAATGCAAGAGCGCTCAATTGCTGCTGGGAGAATTTACCAATGTGGTGAATGCGGGGCTAAATAAAAATCATCACGTACTTGTTCTCTTTATAGACTTCAGCAAAGCCTTTGATACCTTGACACCCAAAAAACTCGTGGAAAGTGTCAACAAATTGGGATTGAGAGGATTGCTGGCAAGCTGGCTCGAAAACTACCTGACTGATAGAGTAATCCAAGTCAAGGTATCTGACACATTAAGCCAACAAAAATCAAGAAAAAACGGTGTACCACAAGGTTCCAAATTGGGTCCCATTTTATTCATTCTTTTCATTAATGAACTGCTAAGAATATTTAAGAAATCGATTGCCTATGCCTGTGCTGATTATATCGCAATCGTTGTGAGACACAAAGACTTGCATTTAGCCGTGAAGATATTGCAAGATGAATTCAACGCGGTATCTGAATGGTGTCATGATAACGGTGCAGAAAAAAACCAAGGTAATGCATATTCGGACTCCATCAAAGCCAACCGAATCTATTGAAATCTTTCATCGCAATGATCGCTGTCCAGTACTAAGAAGCAGCAACGCAATTGAGGAAGTCAAAACCATTAAATACCTTGGAGTAACCATCGACGAGCATTTTTTGTGGAGTGAGCACATCAACACCCTGCGACTTCAACTTAAGAGTACGATATTTGCAATGAAGATACACCATTGCAAATATCGTACTAAAAAAAATAAACTTTTCAACTCGTTAGCTGAAAAAATGACCGAAATCTATGAAAAATCGACCGTTTTTCACAAACAGAAAGCTCGACGAGGAAATATCGAGGAATAAAGATCAGTACTACAGAGAAAAGTTCCAGCAAAATAATTACGATCCTAGAAAAACTTGGGCGTTAATCGACTGGGACGAAACAAACCGTCATTACCGTCATTAGATGCACCTATCGTAAAGAACTTTACAACTGGCATCGATATAGGAGTGTAAGCCGAGGATTTTGGACACATCTTTTCGCATCAAGCAGTATCCTTCACACGTGCAACAAAGTAGCATCAAATCATCAACCCGAAACAGTGAGGAGCCCTATTTACTTGGGAGAAATTGAACCTATAGAGGTATCGAACTAATTAATCCAGCTAAATGTCCAAAAAGCGCCAGGAGCGGATAGTATTAGAGCAATTGATCTTAAAACAAATGCCAACATCTTTGCACCTATAATCACCAAGCTCATCAATGTAAGTCTCGAAACCTCAACAATACCAAAAAAGCTCAAAGAGGCACTTGTTAGACCAATCTACAAGGGAGGAGCCAAAAAAGTGATAGCGAACTATCGTCCGATAGCAATACTGCCAGTCATAGAGAAGGTATTGGAACTAATATTATCTGATCGTATATGGATAATTGTTGAGAACAAGAGTTCCAGAAGGAATATAGTTAACAGCAACCTTGCTAAAAGACACCATGTCCTTGTCTTATTTTTAGACTTTAGCAAAGCATTTTACGCCCTCGAACACAACAAATTAATGAATACCCTAGAAGGAATGGGATTACGAGGAAAGCTGGTGGAGTGGTTAAGAGACTACCTGACAGGGAGGACCTATCGTGTCAAAATTAAGAACTGCTGCAGCACCGAATATGGGGTCTAGTATGGGGTTCCGCAACGTTCCAAGCTCGGTCCTCTACTCGTCCTCTCACTAAGGCATTCACTCTCAGGCGGCAGCGGAGGAATTCCCTATATGGAGTCAACGGTGGCGCATATAGCTTCAGTTTGATCGAACTGGTAGTGAAATCCCTATATGAGCTGCTTCGACATATTTGAACACCAGGTCTATAGGGATTTCCAATACTGAGCCAGGGTGTTATAAAAGAGTTGGTGTCGGGGGAGCCCTCAATGGGTCAACAGCAGCGCTCATATCCCAAAATGGGCTACTGACACCGGTATTTTTCCGGCCCGCTGTCCTAGGGTCAAAACAAGGGCCTGGCCCCCCAGGTTGGGGGTTGTACTTTAGGTTAAATACCCACTCATGGAAAAAACGATTGTTATGATGCAACCAATAGCCTCGGACAGGACGGATTTTATTGTTGACGACCATGCTCAACGAAAAAAGGACAACGACGTTCCTATCTGCACCTGGAATATGAGAACATTAAACAGGAGAGGTGCAGGCGAACCACTAGCGGAAGCCCTAAACTGCTACAAAGCAGATATTACTGACATCCAAGATATACGATGGGATGGGCCGGACAAACAGAGGATTCAAAGCTGTGACATCTACCATGGACCGTGTTATAGTGAGCAGAAACAGCGACTATTTGGATGCGGATTTGTTATAAGAGCCAGACTTAGGCAAGAAGTCTTATGTTTCCAAGACATTAGCGAACGCATTGTAACTATCCGCATCAAGGCCTAATTCGCCAACATAAGCCTTATATACGCTCACGCTCCGATGGAGGAGAAAGATGATACAACTAAGGATTGCTTCTCCGAGGTCCTCGACAAAACCTATGAGCGATTACCAAAGTACGATGTTAAAATCGTGCTGGGACATTTTAACGCAAAGGTAGGAAGAGAAGACATCTTAAGCAGCACTGTCGGAAAATATAGCCTACACGACAACACGTCTGGTAACAGACTTAGGCTGATTGACTTCGCTACGGAACGAAATGCCACTATAGCCAGCACACGGTTTCCTCACCTCGATATCCATAAGGGAACATGGCGGTCTCCAGATCAACGAACAGTCAACCAAATTGATCACATTGTGATAGATAAGAGGCACGCATCCAGTATTTTGGATGTCCGAACATTCCGAGGGGCTAACATCGACTGGGACCGTTACCTTGTTGCAGCCAACCAGAAATACTGTGAAAAAATTTGATGTCGAAAGACTGCAATCGCCAGAGACCGCCAAGACCTTCGCGCAACGCGTATCCCTTAACCTCTCGACTCACAACATACCACCAGCATCTAATGTCGAAGAACAATGGCAACCATGCCAACAAGCCATTAGATCAGCCGCAACTGATGTGATAAGTTTCTCGCGGCCACCAGCAAGAAACCCCTGGTTTGATGAGGAATGTTGACAGATGCTCGCAGCCAAAAACGAGGCCTACAAGGCTAAGCTGCAGGTGAAGACGAGAACTGCCATTGAGCTCTATAGGCAAAGAAGAAGAGAAGAACATCTGCTTTTCAGAAAGAAGAAAAAAGAGCAAAGAAAGCGCGCGATCGAGGATATAGAGAGGTGCCACTCCAGGAACGATGTTCGCAAGTTTTACCAAAGTGTAAAACGTCAAAGCCAAGGCTACAAGACTCGAACAGAATCCTGTCGAGATGAACAAGGAAATATCGTAGTTGAGACACAGGCTATGCTGAGGATATGGAAGAACCACTTCTGCAGACTGTTAAACGGTGATGACGAACAACATTTCGCTGCCAGGCAGAACGAGCTTTATAAAGCTGGCGGAGATGATTTGGTAAGTAAGACTAAGTACTGACGAATTAGACAGAACATCCCCATTAATGATATAACTTTGTGATAGTACGAGACTATGCCTACCTGGGCTCCGCTATTATCTTTGAAGAAGCCACTGCATCCACAAAGGATGCAAACCCATGATGGTGACCGGGTAGGGTAGGGAACGAAACTTAAGAATCATGTCTGTCAAATGAGCGCACTCCCTCCTTCAGCCTAGATGGCCCGCCTTTCAATAAAATGAAGTCATATTGTCGTAATCTGTAGTTTGTCCCTGGACTGTATGTACTGTCTATGTGGACCTTATATGTAGCTACATACATACATGCGCCTCTTTCATCTGTTAATGTATCTTTTATCTCGCCTAGGTTCATCGTCTCAGAATATCATCTGTCGTTGGTTCATTTTTTTTATGCGATTCAATGGGCCTTGTACCTGTCTTTCTATGTCCCGTCTGGGTTGTACATCGTCTGTCCATATTGGATGCAAACAAATTGAGGAAATTCTTAGCTCGTCGGATATGATAGTTCTTGCCCGCTCAACACATACCACATGTTTATGCCAAAAAGAAGCTATTACCCTCTGACAACGGGAGGATCCATCTGGACAGGCAAGAATATAGAACTCTGGGAACACTTCACGTAACTAAACATTCCAACAAAGCCGCGTGAACCCTATCCGCAATACTCTTGTTCCCAGTATCTCTCACCAATGGGAGCTGCGCTATGAACTTCGAGACAAGCTTGTTCTTGTTGGCAGACCATTGCCATCCCACTTATTTTGGACACAACTGACCTGTAAAGTGGAGACATACTTTTTCAAAATGTGTCCTTGATCACCATACACTCCTGGAGAGGAAATAATCAAAATCACCCCAACAAACATGTTAATTCTGAAAATGTGTGAGTGATTGGATATTTTTTGAAATCGTCCTTTCAAGTGTGCAACACTCTCGTGAACATGTTGATCGACAAAAGCAAATAATAACCGAAAGCAGTTTCATATTTCCAAGTGTTAAAACTTCGATGACTGGTGAAGAGAATACGTGCTCGTCCTTGTCGATTGGTTCTGAATATTTGATTGTGAAATATTGGATACACGAAGGATTCTCATAGTGTCCTACATTTATTATATTCCCTGCCTTATATTCTGCTGGGCTGTGTGCCATGTGTGAGTGTGTCCCAATATGTATCTATCAATGCAGGAAGATTTATCGCTGAAGTGTGTCTAGGAATTGAATTCGGATATCGGTGAGAAGATGACGATGGAAATGCTAAGGAGGCATGTTGTGTTGGTCCTTCTTATTTTGTTATTTATTGCTGATATTCGGAGCTGTGAAATGTTATGAATAAATTTGCACGACCAGGTCTAATGGATGATTTAAGTTTTCAAGTCGAACAATCTTTTAAGGTTACAGATTGGATTGTTTTCTTGTTAGCAGGACATTTGCAGGAATTTGGAAGAAAGTTTTTAATATCCATAGAGATAGCAAATGTTTATTGATGGATTCATTCGGAGTTGATGTTTTTAATGAGAATAAGTGCTTTAGACCCTGCTTTGGAAGACAGAGTTGGTGTACTATTTGGTTTGCAACAATAAGGAATTCGAAACGCTTAAGAATTGTTATGAACACCCTTCCTCAAACAAAGTATATCCGATGAACTAGTCCGATTTAAGGATTGAAGTACTTTTCTAGTAAATTATCCTCAGCAACAACGGATGTATCATGCTTTAAATATTCGTTCAATGGGTCCCGAAAAATTGATTCGTTTAGGTTATCAGTCCCTGATGACAACTTTAATCAGCTTTTATCGAAAGAATTTTGGCCTGATGGAATTCCAGTTTAAGAATTCGTCCATCATGTCACCAATACTCAGCCGCATATCTCTTTGTCTGTACCTGAAACGACATCACCTGACGTTACCTGTCCAGAACCAGCAACTACGTGACCAGTGCATCTCAATGTAAATTTTATCTTGATTACCAAAATAACTTCGACTCCTAAGTTCTTCGAACAGATCGTTCACCCGGAATGTTGTATCAGAATACCAACAGGGATTCATGTCAGGGAGATCTACATCCCCTAATCTGGCTCTCTTTTGCAATTTTGTTATAAAAAAACTTTGAATCTGGTATTCAAACGGATGTCTGCATAAAGCAGCTGGTTGGATGTTGTAGAACGAGGGTAGACTCTGATTGGCTTTAACTTCTGAATGCCTAGCGGTTGTAACTCTGAATACACACCAACTGTGCTTATTTTTACTTCCAAGTGGTAACCATCGGGTACTGGTCTCATCTCTCATATAACCGGATTTGACTTGCTAAACGATAAAAGAAGTCCGAGCATTGATAACAAGACGAAAAACAGCAACACTATAAACAGCCTGGTCAGACTGGGAAGGCATACTCAGTCTGCTGTCCCAGGCGAACCTAGATGAGCTGCCTCGACATATTCTGACAACAGGTTATCTAGGAATCTCAAGGGTAAGTAAGATCCCTTGAACAGAGATGGTGGCGGATGAACCTAAAGTCCAAAGGCAGCGCTCAATTACGTACTGGATACTGATGGCCCCGTGTCTTAGGGGTATCTTATAAATTGGAACTCGGCCTCCCGGTTGGGGATCGTGCTTTGGGTTAAATACCCCCCATGGAAAAAACGAATGTTACGAAGCAACCAATAGCCTCGGCCAGGACGGATTTTATTGTTGACGACATTGCTAAACGAAAAAAGGACAACGACGTTCGTATCTGCACCGGGAATGTGAGAACATTAAACAGGAGAGGTGCAGGCGAACAATTAGGGGAAGCCCTAAACTGCTACAAAGCAGATATTACTGCCATCCAGGATATACGATGGGCCGGACAAAAAGAGGATGCAAAACTGCGACATTTACTATGGACCGTGTTATAGTGAGCAGAAAGAGCGACTATTCGGATGCGGATTTGTTAAAGGTGCCAGACTTAGGCTAGCAGTCTTATGTTTCTAAGACATTAGCGAATGCAACGTAACAATCCGCATTAAGACCAAATTCGCCAACATAAGCCTTATATGCGCTCACTCTCCGATGGATGAAAAATATGATTTAGAGAAGGATTGCTTCTACGAGCTCCTTGACAAAACCTATGAGGGACTACCGAAGAACGATGTTAAAATCGTGTTGGGAGATTTAAACGCAAAGTTAGGATGAGAAGACATCTTTAGCAGTTCTGTCGGAAAATATAGCCTACACGACAACACGTCTGGTAACGGACTTAGGCTAATTGACTTCGCTGCGGAACGAAATGCCACTATAGCCAGCAAACGGTTTCCTCACCTCGATATCCATAAGAGGACATGGCGATCTCCAGATCAACGAACAGTCAACCAAATTGATCGTATTGCGATAGACGAGAGGCACGCATCCAGTATTTTGAATGTCCGAACATTCCGAGGGGCTAACATCGACTCGGACCACTTCCTTGTTGTAGCCAAGGTAAGGATGCGGATATCCACCAAGCCACAAAAAACCAGAAATACTTTGAAAAAATTTAATTTCGAAAGACTGCAATCGCAAAAGACCGCCAAGGCCTTCGCGCAACGCGTATCCCTTAACCTCTCGATCCACACCATACCACCAGCATCTTATGGCAAAGAACAACGGCAACGATGCCAACAAGCCATTAGATCAGCCGCAACTGATGTGTTAGGTTTCTCGCGGCCACCACCACGTGGCCAGGTGGACGCAAATTTATGGAGAATCCTCCATAAATATAGTGAAAGACAGACCTTCAATATAGGCTCTGAACTTTTCAACGTAAAGAACCGCCGCATAGCATGTCGACAGATGCTCGCAGCCAAGGTGAAGACGAGAGCTGCCATTGACCACTATAGGCAGAGAAGAAACGAATAAGCATCGGCTTTTTAGAAAGAAGAAAAAAGAGCAAGAAAAGCGCGCTATTGAGGATATTGAGAGGTGCCACTCCAGGAACGATATATGCAAGTTTTGCCAAAGCGTAAAACGGCAAATAAAAGGATACAAGGCTCGAACAGAATCCTGTCGTAGCTGAGACACAGTCGATGCTGAGAATATCGAAGAACCACTTCTGCAGACTGTTCAACGGAGATGACGAGCAACATTCTCTCAGGCAGAATGAAGCATTCTGTGTTGGCGACGACACCGAAAACTACCAACCACCCGACCTAAATGAAGTTAGGATAGGAATATCTAAACTCAAGCTTAATAAGGCTTCGGTAAATGACGGCCTTCCCGGTGAGCTTTATAAAGCTGGCGGAGATGACTGGGTAAGTAACATCCACCAGCTCATAAGCCAAATCTGGTCGGATGAAAGTATGCCTGAAGAATGGATCCGCACCATCGTTTGCCTGATCCACAAAAAAGTAGACCCTCTGAACTGCGCCAACTACAGAGGCATTAGTCTCCATAACATCACCTACAAGATCCTATCTGCCGTAATATGTGAACGCCTGAAACTGTTTACCAACAACCTGATTGGCCCTTATTATTGTGGTTTTAGGCCAGGAAAGTCCACAACCGATCAAATTTTCGCACTTCGGCAGATCCTGAATAAAACCCGAGAAGTCCAAATCGATGCCCACCACCTATTCATCGATTTCAAAGCCGCATACGACAGCATTTATAGAGACGAACTATACAGAGCCATGTCTAGTTTTGGTATACCGCCCAAACTTGTCCGTCTGTGTAGGATGACGATGGAGAATTCTCGCTGCACCATCAGGGTCGGAAACGACCTCACCGACACATTCGATACCAAAAAAGGATTTAGGCAAGGCGATGCGCTGTCATGTGACTTCTTCAATCTGATTCTTGAGAGAATTGTGCAAAACTCCCGAGCCTGCGCCAAAGGCACAATTTTCCAAAAATCGGTGCAACTACTAGCATACGCCGACGATATTGACATCATTGGTAGGACTCAACGTGATGTCATAGCCACGTTTGCTAGTATAGAGAAGGAAGCGAAAAAAATGGGTTTATCAGTGTATGTGGTTAAGACTAAGTATATGCTGTCAACACGAAAGGACACACAACATTGACGAATTGGACAGAACGTCACCATTGACAGATATAACTTTGAGGTAGTTCGGAACTTTGTCTACCTCGTTTCCGCTATTAACTCTGACAACAACATCTCGTCAGAAATCAAACGAAGAATTACTCTTGCCAACCGCTGTTTCTTCGGGCTACGAAGGCAATTTAGTAGTAAAGCCCTCACTCGAACTACTAAGGAGATCCGATAGAAGACCCTCATCATCCCAATTCTGCTCTACGGCGTTGAATCATGGAATCTGTCAAAAGTGGATGAAGAAATCCATGGTCGATTCGAGAGGAAAATTTTTCGAAAAATCTTCAGTCCCGTTTTCGTTTACGAGCTATGGAGACAAAGATTCAATCAAGAACTATTCGAGCTGTACAGCGATATACCCTTAGTCAAAAAAAACTCCGCATTGGCCGTTTAAGATGGCTAGGGCATGTGGAACGAATGGACGCTAATAGTCCGGCTCGCACAGTCTTCGATTCCCAGCCAGAAGTCGGATGCAGTAGAGGAAGACCTCGTCTTAATTGGCGGTCACAAGTTGCAGATGACCTCAAATAACATGAAGTGCGCAACTAGAGGCAGTTAACTAAAGACCGGGCTAAATGAAGAGGCATTGTGGTTGAAGCCTAGGTTCAATCCGGACTGTAGCACCATTTAATAAAGTAAGCAAGTTAAAGCATTTGACAAAGTTTGTCATGTTAGTCTTATCCGACTATCTGCTTTTGGATTCGTTCTCATTGACTTCAATGGTTAAAGTTTTACTTAAGACTACCATAAGTGTAACTTGAGGTGTTCCTCATGGCAGTCACCTAGGGCCATTATTGTTCCTCCTGTTCATTAATGATCTACATGCAATGTTGTAAAATACTCTAAATGTCTTCTGTTAGCTGAAGACCTAAAATTATTTCGGCCTATTAATTCTGAGCCTGACTGTGGCTTTATTGCAAGTTGATATGGCAGCGAGTTTTTTAATGCGACCAGCACAATCTACCACTGAATTTTAATAATTTCCGAAGCTTTACCCCCTTTCCAGACCGAAGGTACCTATTCGTTTGGTCAACTTTCGCAGGTTATTTAGTGCCAAAGATGAATTAATATATGAAAATGTGTGGCCAAGTTCCAAGATAGACAGGTGCCAACATACAGAGGCATTTGGAGGAACATTTGTATTACATTTTTTGGGTTCTACTACACATTGGCCAACTTCAGCAGGTTGCCAAATTGACAGGTTTTACGTACTTGTGCCGGGTTTTTCATATTTCTTGTCCGAAACTTGACCCATGCTCTCTAAAGATTCAGCGACATAGACGATTTCGTTAGCCCTTCTAGCCTAAGCCTTAAAAAAGTAATTTCCGTTGGAACTGACGCGTTTTCATAAAAATCACAATTCTTACTTTCAAACCTTCGCAACACTATCGCTTACAAGCAAAGCGCTAAGTATTTATCATCCGAATTGTGTCAATTTGTCTCAAGAGGCTACACAATCTGTGTGTTTAGCTCTTTTGGAGATACCACCAAACTTTGCAAGTCTAAAAGTTTTGGTGTAGATTCCTTCATCCACATGCATATACTTTCGCATCTGCTTCTATTCACATCAGCAGACTCACCATGTTTGGACACATTCAAGTCATTTAAGCAACTCCCCTACTCCATTTCCTGTTGTCAGACGAATGCTTTTCAAAAATTTGTTCCACTTTAACACTTTTATAAGCACACAACATCGCCTCGTCTGTTAAGCATACGTATACGTCTGCAGTGAAAATTCGTCCTGTCATTTTTGAAGTTTTCCTTTTTTTTCGCCAAAGAGTTCATAACAATGCTGTTGTGTGTACGATTCCTCTTTATCGTGAAGAAAGCTCCTAGAAGCATCTTCATTTTCTAAACATCTGTTCTTTGTGCCCCTAAATTCGTGCCAACATTATTATATCCCGACCACAAGCGCACCCTCGTCTCCACTTGCACTTGGTACGAGCATGAACAGGAACCGAGTAGGGAAGCTAACAATTTTCCCGTGGTATAGATATTTTTTTTTATCTAAAGGACAACAGCTCAGAACCAGAACATCATGCGGAACCACCATCACAAAGAGCTGCTCTGTTGCTGCAACGGCACCATCATCACTACCACCACCATCACCTCGAGCTGCAGCATCCTGCAATTAGTTTAAAGTTTGCTCTTATTAAATTCATTGCAAGTGCACATCCTAGGATGTGGTCTCGATTAGGGACGGAGACAGAGCAAGCTGGTGAAGACGACGATGGGGGTGGGCGGGTGAATCTCGGTTATGAGGTTATATCCGTTTGAATTGTCGTTTCTTTGACATATTTCGTGTCGGAACTTTGTGGGTGTATCTGCAACAATGCGAATCCAACCGAATGTCGAATATGAATACGGAAAAGCCTCAAGGCTTTGTGCTCCACCATTTCGCAGCCACTCTCATTAATATTTATAGATCCATGTAGACACACAGAATTGACAAACTATCATCACAACCGCAGCACATTGATTCACTAGAAAGCTACAACTACTGCGGCAACAGGGGAGCTATGTCGAACTGACATGTCAACATGTCAACATGATGTTGGTACCGCTGTGGTATGATTAACTGCCAAAATCCCATTTACCTATACGGTTGCGTGTATCATCGCTGTTATAGGTTTATGTGTGACATTACCGGCGGCAGGATCAAAACAAAAAAACACGTTAAATTCCCCCAACGCACTGTGCTATGATGTAGTGTAGGTTAAGGCCTATAAGAGGAGGCCATTCACCTGGCACATACATGCTGGATAAATGGCATCAGGAGAACAATGAAATCCGTCGAGGAAACGACGGTGTTAGTACTCTGGTGAACATCATCCTTGGTGATTTATTTTGTCCTTTCTTTTCCTGCATTCATTAAAATCTGAGGAAATGGAATTTTTTTTTCATCGACTAGATTTATGGGCCCTTGCGGTGTGGAGGTGATTTCTTTTTCGTACAGGTTTTCATTAAGGATTGTGGGGGGTGTGGATTAATTTAAGGGGAATGCTTAGATCCATTTAAGGGACATTTAACAAAGTTTAATACTATGCAAGGGTGAAGAAAAAAAATTATTTGTATTACCGTTCGTTTTGTTCAAAATGAGATGACGTGATATTATGACGGTTAGGTAATTGTTTAAGGTCAGAGGTCGTTTATAAGTTTAGTTACTATGGAAGGGATAAAGGACGAATGGAAAATGATATAAAATTGAATGCGGCCCATAAGGTATTCAGCACCTGATAATTAAGCTAAGGTCCGCCTATATTATTTTAAGAGGCGATAAATGCGGACTAGTTTCGGAAAACTATCCGAATTAATCAGTTTAATCAGGGTGGTGAGTGATGAAAGACTCAATAATGACAAAAATGTTTGACAAAGTGACACATGAAGTACACTCAATCTGCTTATGTTTTACGGTAAAATGTACCACTATAAGGCTCACTCTCTTATCACCTTAAATCCTTTCATTCCCTCTTTTCTTTATGATCGCACAAACCAAGAATTCGGAGGAAGTGGTGGGCAGGCATGGGTTCATGAGCCACTGGTCCACGACCTTCAGATCAGGAATGCAACCAATATCAGCTACAGCGAGTGAGTGATAATAATATCCGTGTAGTGCAGCTCTAGGGAGAATGGGGAGACTTACCACTGAGTAACATAAGCGTGCGATAGACGGTCCATGAGAATACACCATTGTCGAAGCCCAAGAACGGTGGGAGACTCGCGACGGACAGCATCAGACACGACGATCTGAATGGTTCGATGGGTGAGGGAAGACTACCCCTCCTCGACCACAACACGGTGATGACGGGTGGGGGAGGACGACCCTGAAGCCTATACCATAACGAATCGTTTGCGCCACCGCATTATTGGCGAAAACGCAAAAAGTTCGATGGCATCGAGTAGACGTTCTAGTATTTCACCCAACGAAGCGACGGAGGAGCAGAAGAAGCGTTGAGCGGACGACCCAAAAGATATCCCTCCAAAAAAGTCGAAACTTCAAAAGTTAGGTTCGATGGGCAAGAGAAGACGGTTTTTGTCATCCAACAGAAGAGTAACCAAGGTGTTTTTAGGCGGAGGGCCATAAACAAATACACTCGCCACAACAGCGACGGAGGAGCAGCAGAGGCGTGGGGCGAACGGCCCGAAAGATACTCTCCCAAAAAATTCGAAACTTCAAAAGTTAGGTTCGATGGGCAAGTGAAGACGGTTTTTTTCATCCAACAGAGGAGTAACCAAGGTGTTTTTAGGCGGACGGCTATAAACAAATACACTCGCCACAACAGCGACGGAGGAGCAGCAGAGGCGTGGGGCGGACGGCCCGAAAGACATCCCTCCAAAAAAGTCGAATCTTCAAAACTTAGGTTCGATGCCTAGGAGAAGGCGGTTTTTTTCCTCCAACACTGGAGCGACAGAGGAGTGACCAAGGTGTTTTTAGGCAGACGGCCATAAATAAGCACAGTGAAGAACTAGTTCCACCACCTAATATACAAGAAGTTGGCCTAGCTATAAAAAGCTAAAGACCAACAAGGCCGCACGTTCTGATGGCTTAGCAGCGGAGCTTCTAAAATACGATGGATTATGATGTTTTGGTAGGGAGCTGCTACTCCTCCGTCGCTGTTGTGGCGAGTGTATTTGTTTATGCCCGTCCGCTTAAAAACACCTTGGTTACTCCTCTGTGTACTTGTACTTAGTCTTGTCCTCATTTACTTCAAGGCCAACGGATTTCGCCTGTTCTTCAATCTCCGTGAACGCTTTTATCACGGCATGTTAGGAGCGACCGATGATGTCAATATCGTCCGCATATTCCAGCAGCTGGACGGACCTGTTGAAAATAGTGTCTTCCGTGTTAACACCTGCCCTGCGCACTATCTGCTCCAGTACGAGATTGAAGAAATCACATGATTGCGCGTCTCCTTGCCGAAATCCGGTGCATGTTTGAAATAGTTCGGAGGAGCTGCTTCCAAACTGCACGTTGCATCGCGTGTTTTCCAGCGTCACGCGTCACAGCTGAATCAGTTTTGCTGGGATTCCGAATTCAGCCATCGCCATATAGAGCTCCTGACGATGTATGCCATCATACGCGGCTTTGAAGTCGATGAATAGGTGGTGAGTTTCGACTTGATATTCGTTGGTCTTTTCCAGGACTTGTCTCAGTGTGAAAATTTGGTCTATAGTCGATCTGCCGGGCCGGTACATGCCGATTATTGTATTGCAGAACGGTTTTAGACGATCACACAGTACGTTGGATAGGATCTTGTATGCGACATTAAGCAGGGATATGCCTCGATAGTTCTTGCAAGACATAGGATCGCCGTTTTTGTAGATGGGTCATATGGAGCTGATAGTCCAGTCAATGGGCATGTTTTCTTCCACCCATGCTTGGTTGATGATTCGGTGCATGCTCCCTACCAAAATATCATCTGGGACAGATTCGACTTTTTTAGTAGCACCCGGGATGTAGAGTTGTCGTACATTGTAGGTGCATACTCTCATATCATAGTCCATTGACGTCAAAACCAGTCACGGGAGCAGGCGTCAAGGGTAGACTACATCTACTCCTTGTTGCCGAGCTTAATGCAAAATAGATCGTAATGGGCGCGCTGTCAGAGAGACCCTTAAAGATCCTGGCTGTGAATGTAAATTCACTGATTAGGATTGAACGTAGAGCTAATCAGTTCCAATTGTTAAAAGACTAAAGTCCCGATGTGCTGATGGCTAGCGAAACTAAGCTAAACCAGAAGCATAAATTGACTAATAGTAATTTCAATATCGTAAGAAGAGACCGGCCCAACTCCACTCTAGGAGGCGGGGTCGCTATCTTTATACGGAAAGGCATTAGTTATAAAGTCATATATAGTGGTGAAGTGCGCCGATTCCGCGTGCTGGAAGACTGCGTCATATGCATTCCTCTCCAACAAGGGAAGCGACTGTATGTGATAGCGGCCTACGCACCGGAAGCACCTCAGCCTACACTTTTCACAACAGAGCTCGGAAAACTTTTCGAATCTCTGAGACTGAACTCAGTGGAGAACTTTTAACCTTTGGCTGGAGATTTAAATGCCAAACACGAAGATTGGGGAAATCAAATACAAAATCCTCGGGGTAACCAACATACAATTGGAAGGTCCACTACAATGTTGAATATAGGATCGACATTCTCGCCACAGATAGGCCATCGTTTCCGAGAAGCGGTGCTTTTCTGGATCTTTTACTGCGAGACACAAGACTGACTGTTACTGACAAAGTAGGTCAACACCCGCGAAACTGTTTACAGACGATCGAGTACGATAGTGACCACACTGCGGACTCGCCGCCGTAATACAGCTTCCGAGCTTGTGGCGTTGGAGGAGTATGTGCCTGTGCATTCTTACAACTACGGTAAGATGCGCTGGCCACGCTTTACCAACACCTTATCAAGAGAACTACGTTCGAGGGACATACTACCACCAAACAACCGAAACATGACAAACAACGAAATCGACGACTACTTACAACAAATGGACGAATCGATCCAAAGAACAATGAACAGGACGATTCCAAAATACAAAGAACGTGACATAACGTCTTCATACAGAAACGCGGACTTCTGACAAGTCTCAAAAACTTGTACAGACGATTGACAAATCCACGTGACCGAGATTGGAACACGTCGAAGGCGTTAGAAGGCGTCGATCAAAAACATCAACCAATTGATCAAGGAGAACTATCGGTTGTCCATTAATTTGTTTTGGAATAACAGAATTCGGGCCGTAAATTCCAGAGACCCGAGTATGTTTCCACAAGTTAATAAGATCTTTAGGAGGAAATGTCATAACGACCTTCCGTGTATTAAGCTCCAACGAACAACTGACAATACAAACATACTTTTGAAAGCAGGAATCGATCCAGGGGAAGCCGTCTTCAACGATGATTTCTATGTTATTGAAGATCCTCAGGAAAAAGTGGAGGCAGTGGGGTTGTTTTCAGGAAAACTTGGCAAACGCCATAGTCCCCGAGCGAAGTGGGTCTAGTCCCCTGTTAATTTCGAAGGTTGGAGTTCCACCAATCAACTGAAAATCAACTTTCAGAAATCGAAAACTATCCTGTTTAGGACACCGTTGTCTAGGGCCTCTAGGGATACGAGAAAGAACTGGCGCAAGCTGGTGATCGTTGGACCAAACGGACATCCACTGGCGAGTAAAAGTGCAGTAAAGTACCTTGGCATCTGGCTGGATCAGTATCTATATTTCGGAAGACATGTAGATGCTGCTCTGGCGAGAGCTAGGGGAGCATTTGCCCTGTCAAGACGATTGTTTTATAGCAGCCGTCTTGACAGCAGGGTGAAGGTCTCTTATCAGACCGATGATTGCCTATGGGTGCCCGGTGTGGTTCAACGTTGCCCCATCTCAAATGGAAAAGATACGGGTGTTTGAGAGGCAGTGTTTGAGACTACACAAAATATTATTCCAACCAGGTCCTATACAACGGGGCCAACATAAACAGGATAGACAATTTTCTGGTGAAACTCATTCGGTTTCACGCGGCAAGAGCGATGACCTCGAGCAATAGTCTCATCTTTGGGGCCTTCTACCCCAATGATGAATATTTTGAAATTGCGCGTTAAAGCGGCTTTATTCCGCCTGAAGCTTTCCTATATCTGGATAGTCGAGGGCTGATACAGGACAGATCGGCGGTTCCGCTAATCTACCACGTCTTCCGACGAACTGTGGATAGGCGGCTCCTGTACGACCGAGACGTAGTCGCTTAGGGCGGAGGAGAGCGCCTGCGGTTCAGCAGGAGTGTGTCCGATTGGGACCTTCGGAGTAGGTTGCAACAGAAGAACCTATTGTGGTGGCTGCAAGACTAGTTATAGATAGCTGACTTTTATAGTGAGAAATGGCCGACTTACGTAATTTTAAGGTTTTAAGGTCAGTTAGGAAAAACAGTCGGGGTGGCACAAAAAAAAATACAAAAAAAAAAAAAATACAAAAATGCTTGCTGTGGCTGTTCTAGTTTTTAAGTTATTTTTAAGTAGCTTTAATTAGTTTCTATGTAGTTTTAGTTAGTTCATAAGTAGTTTTAAGTAAGTAAAAAAAAATTATAAAAAAGATACAAAACCAAGTTTTTTTTAAAATGTTTCTTGGTAAACAAATATAAAAAATAAAATAAAAAAGTCCATTGACGTTCCGGGTTTTGTTGCCATATGAGGAGTTTCATTATCCGAGGCTGGTTGTGTCTCTCCCTAATGGTTTTTTTCTATGGTCGGGAAGTTACCCCGACAGCACAACCCACAACATGGAGTGCCAGGCCCTTTTTTTGACAGTAGGACAGCGGGCCGGAGATACCAATGTCAGTGGCCCATTTTGGGATATGAGCGCTGCCGTTGACCCATTGTATTGGAAATCCCCATAGACCTGGTGTTCAAATATGTCGAAGCAGCTCATATAGGGATTACTCTACCGGTTCGATCTAACTGGATCTGTAGGCGCTACCGTTGACTCCATCTAGGGAATTCCTCCGCTGCCGCCTGTTAGTGAGTGCCTTAGTGTGAGGACACTCCTCCTCCTCTCTCGTTTGCTGCCACTAACGACCTTCCAAAGGGGTTTCTTACCCCATGTCCAGTCGAGGTACTAGGCACCCACCAGTCACCAGAGTGGAGGTGAGAGTAGGAGTTGATAGTGGGAGGCTAAAGTGAGAACGCTTGTGTTCTCATGTAATCGCATCACTAACCTTAAACACCGGCAAAAATCAAATAAACTTCTACTAACGGGTCCGCCATCTAACGTTTTTTTTTTCAACAAGTTCTTATTTAGTGAATAGTAACACTTAGCTCAAGACTGATTTGACAGATAATTAGTTTTATCCTTCCGCTGAACGAATATGGTTGTTTATACGCTTGAAAAACACTGGGAAATATTGCGACATTACTTTGAAAATCATGGTAATGTTGCAGAATTTGTGCGAAAATTGCGTACGGATTTTGGAAGAAGAGAAGCACAATCAGCTCCGTATGTTCGTTATCTTGTGAAAAAAGTGAAAGAAACTGGCATCCTCATCGATAAACAAAATCGTGGAAAGCCAAAAATAGTGCGTAGACCCGAGAAAATTTCTGCTGTGGCAGAAAGTGTGCGTGAAGCGCCATCAACATCAATTCACCGTCGTTCTTAACAATTGAACATTTCGGAGACATCATTGAGACGAATTTTGCATAAAGACCTTGGTATGACGCCATAAAAAGTCCAATTGGTTCAGGAGTTGAAGCCAACTGACCATGCGTTTTCGCTTCGCTAAGTGGGCCTGCAATCGACTTGAGAAGATTCCGATTTTGCCAAAAAAATCATCTTTTCAGATGAAGCTCACTTTGATCTTGGCGGGTATGTAAACAAGCAATATTGTCGCATTTGGGGCACATAAAACCCGCACGCATACATTGAAAAGCCGATACACCCAAAACGAGTCACTGTTTGGTGTGGATTTTGGTCCAGATACATAATTGGGCCATTTTTATTCGAAAATGAGCAAGGAGTGGCCGTTACAGTCAATGGCGATCGTTATCGGGCCATGTTGAACGAATTTTTGTTCACAAAAATTGAAGAGGAGAATATTGGCAACATTTGGTTTCAACAGGACGGTGCTACGTGCCACACAGCCGAAGCTACACTCGATGTTTTGCGCCCTGTTTTTGAAGATCGCATTATCAGCCGCAGAGCTGATGTCGTTTGGCCACCTCGGAGCTGCGATTTGACACCGTTGGACTATTATTTGTGGGGTGCCGTAAAAGATAAGTATTACGCCGACAAGCTAGAGACAATTGACGCTTTAAAGGACAATATTCGTGAAGCCATTGGTGAAATACAGCTGCACACAATCGATAATGTGCTTAAAAATTGGACCGATCGTGTAGGTTACTGGATGGCCAGCCGAGGCAGCCATTTGAATGAAATTATTTTTCCTTATTAACCGGAAGGATTGTACTTTCAAATAAAAAAAGAAATTTAAAAAAAGATAATAAGTAGTTTTTTTTAAAGCATTTTCAAAAAAAAAAAGTTATTTGGCGGACCCTGTAATTTCTCGGACCATTTACTTAATTATTGCGAAATTTTAGCTGTAAACTTGAAATCAATTTCTTATAATAATTTCTTATTTTTATTTTCTATTTCAGGTAAGCTGACGGTATTTTACATTTCAATACGATACGCGTAAGTAGCAATCATATATTTTAAGATGGTTTTCCGATATCGATTAGACGTGAATAACTTTGAAAAGTTTCTCATTTTTGACGTTTTGTAGTAGTTGTTGTAACAGTATAACCATATGTTCCATATGGTCTAAAGTTAACTTTTTAACTTTTAATGCTTTGACAACGAACTTCTTTCCTTTCATAAATCAGAAACATGGTTATGCGCATGCCCTTCTGGTATAGGTTGTAGCAAAGTTCCTTCAACGACACAATGTCTAAAGCCGATTAAGCGCAACAAGTGTATAAATTTTCAAAATCCTACAGCTACTGAAAAATATTCTAACCGAGAAATTTAGCGCGTTTTGTTTTAAATTTTGAACTACACCCACTTTTTTGAAGCGTTTTCATAAAAAAAAATTTATATCAGATCCCATAATCCCATAGCGGTATATTAGTTCATCCGTAAATTTGAATAATGAAGTTTGGTATACATAATCTCTGTTCATGGGTCCATTAGAAGTGAGCATTTTTTTGTATAAAATCCACTTACACACACGCACACTTTGAGAAAACAACAACTTGGTTCTTGGTCAAACCATAAGGAAAACGTGTCTTGCAAGATACAAGATGGCGCAAAATGAATCACCCTATCGGAGGATCTTTTAATTTTTGCAAATGGCGTCGTAAGTCAATTATATTTTACATTTGTGAACTATACAGCTGCAATACACAAACGCAGACAAGCAATGGAGCGCTATAATCCACAAAGGCGTGGAATAATTGTGTCGAAATAATCAGCCGGTGTAAATTTCGACGTCAATTTCCTAATCGCCTCGCGACAACTGGTCAAATATTCCTGCGCTTAGATACTCAAATCAAACAGACTGGAACCACAGAAGACGATGCATGACCTGGCCATCTTACTGGTCGTCGTCGGACCGATGTCGTTGAGAACGAAGAAACAGCAATCAGACGACGGGCCACGCAATGGGGCATTATCAGGCATTATCAGGACCCTACAGCGAATTTTAGTGAAAGACATGCACATGCTCCTGTATTAAGTGCAAACAGTGCATCAGTTAATGCCTGCTGATCGTCAGTTTTCCTTAATCTGAACAACGAAGAGGGCGATTATGAGTCGAAAATCGTCATGAGCGACGAGGCGCATTTTTACTTAAGCCGTTACGTCAATAAGCAAAATCTTCATACCTGGGGCACTGAAAATCCGCCTGTGATGCACGAGCCATTAAATACACTCAAAGCAACACTATATGGTGCGGTGTTCACACAGGAGGAGTGATAGGGTTTTATTTTTTGTGGACGCCATTTGCAATATGGTCAGTGTTACTGGCAAACGCTACAGCTCCATGATAGACGACTTGTTACTGCTGGAATTACTGGAATTGGATTAGCGGAGCTTGATGAATATGTGATTTCAACAAGACGGTGCAACCGCACACACAGAATGAGCCACAATGGATAATATGAAGAAAGCGTTTCCTGGTTTCCCGCGTTATCTTCCGTTTTGGGGATGTGCCATTGATAACAAGATCGCCCGATTTAACTATCCCAGACTTCTTTCTTTGGGGCTACTTGAAGTCGCGTATTTATCCCAACAAGTCTCAGACAATCACAGTCCTTAAGGAGACTGGAATGAGAAATGCCAAACGATGTTGAAGTTCCATTTCCCACCAAAGAGTTGGTTTATCTACTTACCAAACCATCTCCTGAGGCTTGGTAGGAAGGCTGATCTATGATTTTTCCTTGTTCATGTCGACAAGGTTCTGTTTCATCCCTGACTTTGACGTTTTACATTTTAGAACATTATTCCTAGAAAAACGCATGTTCGAAGTAGCCATACCAATGAGCCTTCTAGTATTACCAGAAAACGGCGGTTCTTAAGTGTACATTTACCAGTATTGTCGGAAAACACAGCCTAGACGACAAGACATCTATAAATGGACTTTCTAGAAATCGACTTCGCTACCAGACCAAATGCAACTATTGCCAGCATACGGTTTCCTCAGCTCGATATACATAAGGGGATCAACGAACAGTCAATCAAATTGATAACATTGCGATAGACAAGAGGCACGCATCAAGTATCTTGGATGTCCGAACATTCCGAGGGGCTAATATCAACTCGGACCACCACCTTGTTGCTGGCATTGAGCTCTATAGGCAATGAAGGAGGGAAGAACACCTGCTTTTTCGAAAGGAGAAAAATAGGACAAGAAAAGCCCTCTATCGTGGATATAGAGAGGTGCCACTACAAAAAAACCCAAGAAATCCAAATCGATTCCCACCACCTATTTATTGAGTTCAAAGCCGCATACGACAGCATGTATAGAGACGAACTATACAGAGCCATGTCTTGTTTTGGTATACCGCCCAAACTCGTCCGTCTGTGTAGGATGACGATGGAGAATTCTAACTGCGTCATAACTGTCGGAAACGACCACACCGACACATTGGATACCAAAAAAGGATTCAGGCAAGGCGATGCGCTGTCATGTGACTTTTTGAATTTGATTCTTGAGAGGATTATGAAAATTTTCCGAGCCAAAAACCAGAATCAACGTGATGTCATAGCCACGTTTGCTAGCATAGATAAGAAGGCGGCAAAAATAAGTTTAGCAGGGAATGAGGGTAAGACGTTTATGCTGTCAATACGAAAGGACGCACAACATCGAAGAATTGGACAGAACGTCACCAGTGACAGATATAACTTTGAGGTAGTACGGGACTTTGTCTACCTCGGCTCCGCTATTCACTCTGACAACAACATCTCGTCCGAAATCAAACGAAGAATTACTCTTGCCAATCGCTGTTTCTTCGGGCTAAGAAGGCAATTTAGTAGTAAAGCCCTCACTCGAACAACAAAGGATATCCTGTATAAGACTCTGATCATCGCAGTCCTGCTCTACAGCGCCGAATCAAAAATTCTTTGAAAAATCTTTGGTCCCGTTTGCGTTGAGAGGTTATAAGGACGAAGATTCATCCAAGAACTATACGAGCTGTACAGCGACATGTCACTAAGCAAAGAACTCCTCATTGGACGTTTAAGATGGCTAGGACATGTAGAAAGAATGGACACCAATACTCCGGCTCGCAGAGTCTTCGATTCCCAGCCAGACGTCGGACGCAGTAGAGGAAGACCTCGCCTTAATTGGCGCACACAAGTACAAACCGATCTTAACCAACTTGGAGTGCAAGCAAGCAAGCTCATTGGGCACATGTTGGCGAATTTGTTCTTGATGTGAATTTTCAGAATAAGTCTGCTGATGTCTTTGAACCATGAGACTTTTTGTCAGTCACCTATTACAAACCCTCATCAAAATAGTCGCTTATTCTGTGTAGTCCTTTGTCCGTCCGATCCCATTGTATTTATTGGATGGCAGTAATGTCTGATTTGGAGTCGGGCTACTTTTGTCGTCTGCTACTTTTGTCGTCTGTTCTCCTTCTCACCCTTTCGCATCCAATGGCATATCCCATTATATATCCTGGATGGCAGTAGTGTCTGGTTTGAAGCAGATTAGGAGTTGCACTACTTGTTAGCCTTCAGTTATACTGTTATGTCAGTCCTTTCGCAGTCTTTTGTTTATAATAAGGTCGCACTCAAGGTGAATACCCTTTAAATGTTTTACCACAGTACGAGAAGGGGAAGAAAGAGAGTGATAGCAAAGATTTAGAAAAGGGAGTCACTGTTTGTTGTGTTCCTTATATTCGCATCACTTTCAAGTTGGTGAATACTTTAAGGAGTAACTACGGAACTTTTTATTTCTTTAAGTAAAAGTTTTATGGATTTTGTCTGGGATTGAACACGCAACCTTCCACTCAACAGACGAACACATTACCACTACACCACCCATAAGGCTCTATTGTCCATGTATTGGCCTTAATTTTTTTTTTTAATTCTGCCTAAGCAGTAAGATGCACATCGACCTACAAGATCTATTGTGCTTGCCGTCAGATTTTTTTTTTAGGTTAGTAGCGCTTCTACTTTCCTAATGTAGCTGATAATACTTTCAGCCAAAGATTTTCTTAGTTCTTCGGGACTTAAAAATTCCCTGAAGAAGGATTTCCTTCTCCTACCGTAAAGGGCCGGACATTCACATATGATATGTTCGGTTGTTCCGTCTTCTTCTATACAAAGTCTACACTCCGGTGAGTCGACTAGACGCATTTTATTTAGGTGATGTCGCAGACCGTGATGATCAGTTAGGTAGCCTACTAAGTTTTTGATATCGTGCCTGCGAAGATTTAGTATCTTATTGGCATCTGATTTGAAGGCCTAAATAGCTCTTTTGGCCTGTCTTAGGCCTGGGATATGAAACACATTTATTTTGTTCCCAGTTTTTTATGACCAGATTTATGGCTGATTTGGGGATTGCACAGAAGGGTTCAGGTCCAATGAAGGGGGTATCCGAACCTTTTCTGGCTAGTTCATCAGCTTTTTCGTTACCTTCAATTCCCTTATGTCCGGGGACCCACCATAGTCTGGTTTCGTTCCTGGAACTGAGTGTTTGGAGGGAGTTGAAGCAGTGTAGTACTGATTTGGAGTCAATGATGTGTGAGCTAAGGGCTTTTATAGCTGCTTGACTGTCCGTGAATATATGGATATTTGCGCCTTTAATACCTGAGTTGTGTATTAGGTTTGCGCATTCTTTTATGGCACGGAGCTCAGCTTGGAATACACTAGGGTTTTTTCCCATAGCTATTGAGATGTTTCTATTTGGTCCATGTATGCCGGCTCCTACCCCTGGGTCCATTTTAGAACCATCCGTATACCACTTTATGCCGTGTTGGTAGTTTGGCGGGTTATTGCTAACCCATGCTTCTCTGGTTGTGATCTACGTTGAGAATCTTTTGTGGAAGTATGGTGTCTTGGGTAAGCGGTCTGTAACCGCACAGATCATGCCAACTTCTCGAAGTTCGGATAGAAGGTCAATTAGTTTTAGGTGTTCACTAAAGTTTAACTCTTCCGCTTGTGTCAAACTTGCTGAGCTGCGAATTGCCACTTTTTTTATATAAATGTGGAGGGGCGTTAGTCCTATTAAGGCTTCTATAGCCGTTGTACCTTGTTTAATTTATTTAAAGTTGGTTTTTGGGTGACTTTGTTCCACCATACTATGTTATAATGGGCCTGACCATGATCGTGTAGATCTAGTGTGTGGTCTTTGGAGAGATTCCCCAGGTTTTACCATACATGTTTCACCAAGCCCAGAAAGCTTTGGTTGCTTTTTGAATTTTGTTGTTTATGGAGGAGTTCCAGCTTAGTTTTTTGTCGAGGATCACTCCAAGATATTTTACTTCGTTGGAATACTCAATGTCTGTATCATTGATTGAAATTTGGGTTAAGACTTAATTTTCTCCTTTTTGTAAAAGGGACAATGCCAGCCTTGCTGGGGTTTATAGAAAGACTTTCTTTTCAACACCAGTCTATGACTATCTTAAGGCCGTTTTGCAAACGTGTTGTAACCTCGTTTGGTTCTTTGCCCCTAATTATGATGACTAGGTCATCGGCGTATCCAATTATATTGAAACCTGCATTACATAGGTCTTGAAGTAGGTTATCGATTAACAGAGACCATAGTAGGGGTGAGAGTACTCCTCCCTGAGGGCAGCCTTTAACGGCTTTTACTTATACTGAGGTCAGTGCTGATGAAGCAGTTATTTTCCGACTTTCAAGCATCGCTTTGATCCATTTGATGGTGGGGTGATCTATTCTTCTATGAGTCAAAGCATTTGATATGGAGTCATATCCAGTGTTGTCAAAAGCACCCTGCCCTAAGGTATTGGTCCCACATTGTGCTTAGCCAAGTATGCGATACCCAGAGTTCTTCGATCAGAACAATATCTTCTCCGTGTTTTGTGAGTCGGTGAAGAAGGGCGGTGGAAGCAGCCTTGGAGTGGTGGAGGTTAATCTGTAATTCCATCATTAAAACTATTTACAACTGTGTTGTTGGCTTCGTTAAAATCGGCCCTTGATGTCCTCATCTGCAATCCTGTCGGTAACACTGACTGACTCTAAGTCTGTTGACATTGAGTCAGTCCCAGAAGAGATAACGCTGTCTGTAACACTAACTGACTCTAGGTCTGTTGGCTTGGTTTCAACCCCGGAGACGGTAGTTTTATGAGGTTCAGGGTGTGAGTCCTGTTTTAATAGGGTCTCCGCCATCTCCGAGATCGTTGGCATTGGGTAAACCCCCGGTAGAGATGACGGAAGATTTTGCCGTGGAAGATGTGCACGTACCATCTCGATGTCTTCCGACTTCGGTTAAGTAGGTGCAGTGCAAGGGTGAATCTGTGGTTGCGATTTGTCACATCTATAGATATTCAGAAGAATTTAGCTGAACCAATAGCTTATGACTTCCACGGCGGCTGCTATAGGGTTAAGGGATTCCTCATTTACAATTATGCAAAAGTTTCTAGAGTCTCTATTAGCCTCTTCAACCTTGTCCTCGTAGGAGCTGGCGAAACATTGAAGTTGTTCCTTCTCCCAGCTCAGAGACAAGTTGTGCCTTGTAGTCCGCTCTGCAGGCGGGATTTTATGAATGCGGGCAATTATTTTGTGGAGTGCCCGTTTATCCTTGTAGGTAGATGTAGAATGCGGATGGGGGTGTTCCTCTTGCATCTCTTGGCTATGCATCGGACCTGGTTCCAAAACCAATGTCTTCTCCGATTGCTCGGATGCGTTAACAGCCATAGAGGTGTGACCTACCCTGGCATACCCATTTACCACGTTTAGACCAGGCTTTCCCAGAGTCTTTACGTTAGCAGCGATGATTTTGCCAGGGGAGGATACCAGGTTGTGGGTCGGAGAAGTGGATGACCCAATCCTGGTCCCACGAGCTGCGGAGAAAAATCGGTACACCTACACATAGATCCGCGTTATATACGCAAGGCAAGGTAATCCGGAGTTTGCCTTATATCCAGATACTCAATTAGGGGCTGAGCATTTGGTAGGGCCCTCAGACTGGTCGATTATCGGCAAGGGTGGTTGTTTTTGGTCCACTTACTTACTTACTTAAGTGGCGGCACAGTCCGGAATGAACCTGGGCCTCAACCAACATGCCTCTCCAATTAGCCCCTTCCTTAGCTAACTGCCTCCAGTTGCGCACTCCAAGTTGGTTGAGGTCGGTTTCTACTTGTGCGCGCCACTTAAGGCGAGGTCTTCCTCTACTGCGTCCGACGTCTGGCTGGGAATCGAAGACTCTGCGAGCCGGAGTATTGGTGTCCATTCTTTCTAAGGCGAGGTCTCTACTCTACTGCGTCCGACGTCTGGCTGGGAATCGAAGACTCTGCGAGCCGGAGTATTGGCGAGGTCTCTACTCTACTGCGTCCGACGTCTGGCTGGGAATCGAAGACTCTGCGAGCCGGAGTATTGGTGTCCATTCTTTCTACAAGTCCAAGCCATCTTAAACGTGCAATGCGGAGTTTTTTGATCAGGGGTATGTCGCTGTACAGCTCGTATAGTTCGTGGTTGAATCTTCGTCTCCATAGCCCGTCAACCCAAACGGGACCGAAGATTTTCCGAATAGTTTTTCTCTCGAATCGACCAAGGATTTCTTCATCCGCTTTTGATACACGAGTGGTATTAAATATTTCCACTAGTCCTGCAAGCGTGGCGGCCATAAGGTTTACACACACACAGGGGCCCCCTATCCGCCACTCGGGGACGCGCACCGATAGGAGAACAGCTGAACTCCCATGGGACTGTTAAAATCCCCTAAATATTACCTATCCTTAGATTTACTTGCCTTTTAATTCAAACGCTTGTTGTTGGAGGGTGCTCAACGGATATTTAAAGCCCGTGCCTGCAGCTGAACCCTCTCCTGCTAGCTCATTAACCAAAAATATGTATGTATGGCCATACAGATGTCCTATTCCATAACCAATTTGCCAGTTCATTGATTATTCGTAATTGCAAATCGATGCATCGATTTTGGAGTACCAATGCGATGGCATCAGGATTTGAGTTCTCACTTCCATTGCAAGAAAGTAGTCCACCCAACTGCAACGCAAAGTCCTGCCATGTTTTAAGGAATCCCTATCACCGCCCAGTACCTACTTTAACGACCTCATTTAAGTTGTTGCAATAAAAATAAAAAAAAAATTTCATTTAAGTGTAAACGATTCAGAAGGACACCACGCGTAGGTTGTAGAAGGTCGTGTGAGATGCGTGACGATATTTCTATAGTCCTTGGTCTTTTGTCGAACAATAAAGGAGTGGATTTAAATGTTTATCACGTGGTTTATCGTCATGTTTTATACCACTGCTGATGCAGATAAAACGTTGCCATAAAAAGGCAATGTCCCTTGTCTATCACCGAACTGGACACAGGACGAACAGTTGTCGCTTTCATTTAAAAAAAAAATTTTATGGAAATTTTCAGCACTTAAGGAAATTTATTTCCATCTATTCAGCACAAATTCCTTGCTAAGCCATCAAATCTCATGGTGCGGATGATGTCCATCATACCATCATATGGCTTAGTCCTGGATACAGTAAATCTGTTTAACTGTTTTGGGAGATGTGTGATCCTTGCTGTGGAGAATATGTCGTCAATAGTTGATTGATGGCTAGAAGTTGCTGTCATAATATGAAATCCAGATTTTATTAGACTCTACATCCTGTACGGAGACAGGAATTCACTTAATTTCGTGACCAAAATTTAACCCCATGTCAGCCATAGATCATTGGCTGCGAGAAGTCATTTAAGAACGATGGCGGATTTTAGTTTAGCAGTGACGACTTTTCAGAGATGAATTCATTTCACTCTGTCTCTTCACAGTTTGTTGTCAACACACTGATGCTGGGACACTTTAATTCCCCGAGCGATGAAACTTTATCCTTTATCTCGTTCCTGTAATATCCTGCACTTTGCATACCAGGCAAGTTTACCCCACCTAAAGATAACTTAACGAAATTCTTAAGACTACACCACGACTTCTCCGAGTGAGATCCTTGTTTACGTGCAGGATAACTCCTTGGTATATGCACACATTTACGTATACACAGCTTAATACTGTTACAGGGTACAACTCGCGTTCTTTCCAAGTTGGGGAACTTGTAGTCTACCGTCTGTGGGGACAACAATTGAAAACTTTCAGCTCGGCTTTAATTATATAAATTAGTTTGGCTAAATGTGAGAAAGTTGCTCAGATGATAGTCGTCGGGGGCAGTGTCAGTTTAAGGGATGCTGGATCCTTCTAGGAGGAGGGGATAATTGTGTCCTTTTGTTTCGTTATACCGGCGGGTGCCATTCAGGGTGCAAGTGAATTTATCTTCAACAAAAGATGCATAATGGAGGGACTTGAATTGGGTATCGGGTTTGCAGTTAGGTGGATTAGTTCACTTAATGACCACCAGGGGTGAACAGTGAATCATGTTAATAATGTAAAGCTGTAAAATCAAACGATTGATGAACGGAAAGTTTTCTCATCGGATGATTGCCAAGTAATTACTGCGGGGAATTTATTGCACAAAAAAGTTTTTTTTTTTTGAAAGTTTTCAAGGATGCAAAGGATTCTAAGGGATTTTTTGGTTAATGGATTTTTAATCGTTATATTGGGCAGATGATCTATGAGATTGGGGGGCATTTTGATTGGGTATAAGTTTATAATGACCTACAAATCCTTTGAATAATTGTGGTGGCATTACTTTTTAGTCGATCCTGGGGATAAACTAGTTTTCGAGAAGTTTCTCGAAACGTAGTTTCATATCTATCGTTAGCATAAAGCAGTATGCCATTGTTGTGAGTCTAAGTTGGCCACGGAGGTTTCCTTGATGCTGGAGGGAAGGACACGGTACGCTTGCGATTCTCCGCTTAACTCGTCGGACGGGGGTAGTTCTCGCCAAACATATCAGTTCAACAAACCTTTTTGTCAGAATCAAATAAATTTAAGAAAAATAGGAAGAAAGTTACCCCATGTTGACAACGGGCGGACTTAAAGGACTCTTAAAGGAAAAGGATGGATTCTAGAAAAAACCTGAAAAGAAATGATCAAAAACCTATGTCCATACCACTGAAGAAAGCTTGTTTCCAATGTTCCTCAGCAGTACAGGTTCACCTCGTTCCCAAAACATGCGGTTCTAATTGGCAAAGGCTGGCCATCCCATCTTCGTGTTCATGGCCACAGGCTATCCCTCTGGCCATAAAGTAGAGGCTATCCCTTTGGCCATGTCTATGAAAGATAGCCCCTTATTCCTTATTCCCTATTTGTCCCTACGTGTCGTTGGATTGTGACTGACATTTTGGAATCTTGACGAGGGATGAAATATTTCAGTTACATCCTAACCTCACTGGCTTCTGGCTCAACCAATGAACGGCCAAAACTTCATGTCGAACCACTCACGCCTCACAAATGCTAAGGCCTAAGCCTTAATCACACTCCGGCAGCAACAAGTAGTTTTGAGTATCTAATTCTGCAAGCTATCTATTCCGAAATAGACTTGCAGCTACCTCACTATAGCAGTTAGCTTTATGCCCTGGGATTGGACAACCGCTTTCAGTTTATTTTTTAATCGACAGCATTAACGGCATTTGATCAGGTAAACAGTTTTACCAGATTACCAGTCCGGAATAAACCTTGGCCTCAGCCAACATATCTCTCCAATTAGCCCGGTCATTAGGTAACTGCCTCCAGTTGCGAATTCCGAGTTGATTAAGGATGGTTAAGGTCGGTTTCAACTTGTGTGCTCCCCTTAAGGTGAAGTCTTCCTCTACTGCGTCTGACGTCTGGCTGGAAATCGAAGACTCTGCGAGCCGGAGTCCATTCGCTCTACATATCCTATCCATCTCAAACGCTCAATTCGGAGTTTTTATGACCAGGTCCATGTAGCAATACTTTATGAGCTGTTTTGCTACATGGACCTGGTCATGAATCTTTGGCTGAATTTTTGTCTCAACAGCCCGCTTTTAATATGGCCCATGCTTCAGTGCCGTAGAGCAGGAC
This sequence comes from Rhingia campestris, assembly GCA_932526625.1. Classification (NCBI taxonomy): domain Eukaryota; kingdom Metazoa; phylum Arthropoda; class Insecta; order Diptera; family Syrphidae; genus Rhingia; species Rhingia campestris. The sequence goes on from OW052182.1 coordinate 180,230,068, forward strand.
TGGATTGATCACGGTCACCTTAGTAGTTCGAGTGCGACCGGGAAGAAACGTTGACCACACTTCTTCAGGTACACTTTCCCGGCTTCACTATCACAAGTGAGTTACATGAACACATGATAGATGACTCACCCCCTAGAAACCTGAAAAGGATTAATAGTTTATCCGGCAAGCTTTTCACTCCGGATAAGGTCAAATGGGGATCAACTCATTTAAACCATACCAGGCACCGGGGACAGACGGAATCTTTCCTGCTCTTATACAAAAGGGCTTGGACTTTTTCTTACCCACTATGGTTGCCTTATTTAGGTTTAGTTTCAATTGGGGCTACATACCACAAACCTGGAGGGAGGTAAACGTGGTATTTATCACCAAACCAGGCAAACCAATAGAGCTACCCAAATCTTACCGTCCAATAAGCTTAACATCGTTTCTCCTGAAAACAATGGAAAGAATACTTGACGTACACATTAGATTAGAGAGTGCTTAAATGGAAGCACTCCTCTGCACCCCTGTCAATTCGCCTACCAAAAAGGTAAATCCACGGAAGGAGCACTTCTAAGTTTAACATCACAAATAAAAAGTGCATACGAAAACAAAGAAGTAGCATTCTGTGCCTTCCTTGACATTGAGGGTGCTTTTGACAACACTGGATATGACTCCAAATCAAATGCTTTGACTCATAGAAGAATAGATCACCCCACCATCAAATGGATCAAAGCGATGCTTGAAAGTCGGAAAATAACTGCTTCATCAGCACTGACCTCAGTATCAGTAAAAGCCGTTAAAGGCTGCCCTCAGGGAGGAGTACTCTCACCCCTACTATGGTCTCTAGTTATCGATAACCTACTTCAAGTCCTAAGTAATGCAGGCTTCAATATAATTGGATACGCCGATGACCTAGTCATCATAATTAGGGGCAAAGAACCAAACGAGGTTACAACACGTTTGCAAAACGCCCTTAAGATAGTCATGGACTGGTGTAGTAAAGAAAGTCTTTCTATAAACCCCAGCAAGGCTATCATCGTCCCTTTTACAAAAAGGAGAAATTTAAGTCTTTAACCAAATTTCAATCAATGATTGAGTATTCCAACGAAGTAAAATATCTTGGAGTGATCCTCGACAAAAAACTAAGCTGGAACTCCTACATAAACAACAAAATTCAAAAAAGCAACCAAAGCTTTCTGAGCTTGCCGAAACATGTATGGTAAAACCTGGGGAATCTCTCCAAAGACCACACACTAGATCTACACGATCATGGTCAGGCCCATTATAACATAGTATGGTGGAACAAAGTCACCCAAAAACCAACTTTAAATAAATTAAAGCAGGTACAACGGCTTGCCTGTCTGGGCATTACCGGAGCTATGCGTATCTGTCCCACAGCGGCTATAGAAGCCTTAATAGGACTAACACCCCTCCACATTTATACAAAAAATGTGGCAATTCGCAGCTCAGCAAGTTTGACACAAGCGGAAGAGTTAAACATTAGTGAACACCTGAAACTAATTGACCTTCTATCCGAACTTCCAGAACTTCACATGATCTGTGCGGTTCCAGACCGCTTACCCAAGACACTATGCTTCGACAAAAGATTCTCAACGGAGATCACAAACAGAGAAGCATGGGTTAGCAACAACCCACCAAACTGCCTAAACGGCCTAAAGTGGTATACGGATGGTTCTAAAATGGACTCAGGGGTAGGAGCTGGCATGGACCAAATAAAAACATCTCAATACCTATGGGAAAAAACCCTAGTGTATTCCAAGCTGAGCTCCATGCCATAAAATAATGAAAAGAATTCACGGCCAGTCAAGCAGCTATAAAAGCCCTTAGCTCACACATCATTGACTCCAAATCAGTACTACACTGCTTCAACTCCCTCCAAACACTCAGTTCCAGGAACAAAACCAAACTATGGTGGGTCCCCGGACATAAGGGAATTGAAGGTAACGAAAAAGCTGATGAACTAGCCAGAAAAGGTTCGGAAACCCCCTTCATTGGACCTGAACCCTTCTGTGCAATCCCCAAATCATCCATAAATCTAAGACAGGCCAAAAGAGCTATTCAGCCCTTCAAATCAGATGCCAATAAGATACTAAATTTTCGCAGGCACGATATCAAAAACTTAGTAGGCTACCTAACTGGTCATCACGGTCTGCGATATCCCCTAAACAAAATGCGTCTAGTCGACTCACCGGAGTGCAGACTTTGTCTACAACACAAGGAGCAACACAGACCAGCACCGTATAAGTATCACTAGCGAACTTAACCAGGTATCCTCATTCTCTATTTCAGGATACTTCTTCGAAGGGTATCGCTATGGGCCCACGTAGGCCTATGCGTGTCTGACGACTCACCCGAGCGTCAACAGCCCATCTAACCTAACCTATGTCTAGAAGAAGACGAAACAGCCTAGCATATCACATGTGAATGCCCGGCCCTTTACGGTATGAGAAGGGAATCTTTCTTCAGGGAATTTTGTAAGTCCCGAAGAACTGAGGAAATCTTCGGCTGAAAGTATTATCAGCTACATTAGGAAAGTAGAAGCGCTACTAACCTAAAAAAACATCTGACGGCAAGCACAATCTATCTTGTAGGTCGAGGTGTATATTAGTGGTCAGAATTTAAAAAAAAAAAATTGTTCGAGTGAGGGCTTTACTACTGAATTGCCTTCTTAGCCCGAAGAAACAGCGGTTGGCAAGAGTAATTCTTCGTTTGATTTCTGACGAGATGTTGTTGTCAGAGTTAATAGCGGAACCGAAGTAGACAAAGTCCCGTACTACCTCAAAGTTATATCTGTCAATGGTGACGTTCTGTCCAATTCGTCGATGTTGTGTGTCCTTTCGTGTTGAGACCATATACTTAGTCTTACTCTCATTCACTTCTAAACCCATTTTTTCCGCTTCCTTCTCTATACTAGCAAACGTGGCTATGACATCACGTTCAGTCCGACCAATGATGTCAATATCGTCGGCGTATGCTAGTAGTTGCACCGATTTTTTGGAGAAATGTTCCTCTGGTGTTGGCTCGGGAGTTTTGCACAATCCTCTCAAGAATCAAATTCAAGAAGTCACATGACAGCGCATCGCCTTGACTGAATCCTTTTTTGGCATCCTATGTGTCGGTGTGGTCGTTTCCGACAGTTATGACGCAGCCAGAATTCTCCATCGTCATCCTACACAAACGGACGAGTTTGGACGGTATACCAAAACTAGACATGGCTCTGTATAGTTCGTCTCTATAAATGCTGTCGTATGCGGATTTGAAATCGATAAATAGGTGGTGGGTATCGATTTGGACTTCTTGGGTTTTTTTCCAGGATCTGCCGAAGTGTGAACATTTGATCGGTTGTGGACTTTCCTGGCCTAAAACCACATTGATAAGGGCCGATCAGGTTGTTGATAAACGGTTTCAGGCGTTCACATATTACGCCAGATAGGATCTTGTGGGCGATGTTGAGAAGGATTATGCCTCTGTAGTTGGCGCAGTTCAGAAGGTCTCCTTTTTTGTGGATCGGGCAAACGATGCTGAGGTTCCATTCTTCAGGCATATTTTCATCCGACCAGATTTGGCTTATGAGTTGGTGGATGTTGTCATCTCCGCCAGCTTTATGAAGCTCAGCGGGAAGGCCGTCATTTCAGCAACCTTGCTAAGCTTGAGTTTCGATATAGCTATCCTCACTTCACTTAGGTCGGGTGGTTGGCAGTTTTCGCTGTCGTTGCCAATATTAAATGGTTCGTTCTGCCTGACAGCAAAATGTTGTTCGTCAGCGCCGTTTAACAGTCTGCAGAAGTGGTTCTTCCATATCCTCAGCATCGACTGTGTCTCAACTACGATATTTCCTTGTTAATCTCGACAGGATTCTGTTCGAGCCTTGTATCCTTGGCTTTGACGTTTTACACTTTGGTAAAACTTGCGAACATCATTCCTAGAGTGGCACCTCTCTATATCCTCGAACGCGCGCTTTTCTTGCTCTTTTTTCTTCTCTCTGTAAAGCCGGTTTTCTTTCCTTCTTATTTGCCTATAGAGCTCAATGGCACCTCTCGTTTTCACCTGCAGCTTAGCCTTGCAGGCCTCGTCCTTGGCTGCGAGCATCTGTCGGCATTCCTATATCCGCATCCGAATAGTCGCTGTTTCTGCTCACTATAACACGGTCCATAGTAGATGTCACAGTTTTTCATTCTCTTTTTTTGCCCGGGCCATCCCATCGTATTTCCTGGATGGCAGTTATATCTGCTTTGTAGCAGTTTAGGGCTTCCGCTAGTTGTTCGCCTGCACCTCTCCTGTTTAATGTTCTTACATTCGAGGTGCAGATACGAACGTCGTTGTCCTTTTTTTGTTTAGCAGGGTCGTCGTTGACTAATAGTTAACGCAAAGAAACTCGTCATATCTTGTGGACTATTACAAACATATAAAACAAAATTATCCAAATCGGTCAAGGAGTTCATCGATTATAGATATTAAAAAAAATACTGGTCATGGTTAATTGTTGTTAGTAGCCAAATCGGTTCTCAAGTGATGCGATTCCCAACGAACGACAAATATATTGCCAATCAGCAGATATTTCCGAGGACTGTGCTATTCCAACTCCTACAGATAACCTTATACCTCCATGCAATAGGTCTCCATCTACATCATCAATGGTCACTTTCAAACATATTAGGTCCCTGCCAACTCATCCCAATGCTACACATATCTCAAACACTCGTATAATCTAATTAAAAATTTTCCAAAATTGAATCATCATATTCCCAACGCCTGATGATCAATTCCAACCCATGACTTGTTTTCTTTAAAGGAAATTTCATTTCCTTTCAGCGTGATTCACATCTCTGAATGTATATTTGCACACACTTACCATCACTATCCCACATTTCAGTTTTCAAAAAAAAAAAAAAATATATTCAATGGCTTGCCTGACCCCAAGCGAATGTTCATCTATTTAGCCAGTGGCTGTGGTTTGGAAAATACTCCATAAATCGGTGCCTTTTTCTTGGCTTTACATAAAACTTTCAAGTCTAGAGAATATCTATGGATATAGGCAGAGTCAGGGCTTGAACATGCTGAGCATGTGAAAGGGGCACAAAGTAAGGCGACATACTCATATTCGTCGAGAACATTTCCCTGCCTTATTATTTGAATTACTAACGCGGGCAAGTGTTGGAGGAAACCATCATCAAGGACGACCGGATTTGCCTCTTAGCTAGGGAAATAGTTTTTTTTTTGAGAGAGAGAAAAAAAATCTCAATATATATGAGAGGATATACTCGTAATGTGGTTTTCACTTTTTTCTCTGTGGTTGTGCAAAATACGACTTCCTTTTTGTCTAGAGGGGGGGAAAAGGAAAAAAAAAAGTGGATGGGTTCCGTTTTTGTGAGTAATTGATTTTATTTTGGAAAATTGAAAATTATTTCATCCGCACTGTAGTTTTGAAAGGTCGGAAATGGGGTATTTTGAACACATATTATTTGGTTAAAGTTTTTGTTTCTCTTTTTCTTTTTCACCAAAAGACGTTCTTATGGAAAAGGAAGATAAAAATGCATGATGATAGGGAATGCAAGCTGTTATTATGTACTGGCTATATATCTTGGTCATTCGATCTTCAATGTAGAGATGAAAATATATTTTAAAATCATCACCCCTATCGAGGTATCCGTTAGGAAGATAATTTTCTCGGATATGTTCGAAATCGGAGAATTTTCTGAAGAGGTATCCGTTCCGATTAGCATTTCGGAAAGATCTTCCGACAAAACGTAACGCACAAGATCGTTAGGTCAACAATTTTTGACAGCTATGCGTTGAATTTCCTCCGAAGTTGTCCGACGATGAATTGCTGCGGAATCAATTGAACGCTATATGCTTTGTATGTTTTCTTAAATTATTCCGCAACGGATACCTCGAAAGAAAATTGAGTTCCGATTAGAACTGACTTTCGTTTTGGAAATTGTTCCGAACGGATATCTCGATAAGGGTGCATATTATCTCATTCAAAGGTGGTCAAATGGTAGACAATGGGATTACGTGAGAAAACAAGGACCACCACCTTGCTGATGTCTACAAACTTTGACTCTGTACTAAGTATAACGAGATCATGAGAAAACCTGATTCCTTGCCTTTCCAATAAAGTTAGTTTAAAGCAATGGAGGACATAAATGACAAAATAAAAACTTCCTAGACGACAGCACCACTTCGGACAACCCATCCATTGACTCGAGAAGGTTTAGAAACCAGAAGCCTAGTTCACAACTCGCGGAATAAATGCAAACCAAGCCAAGTTGTAAGCCAAATCGGGAACCTGAAGCGAATTATGTTATCACAAGGCTCAGATGCTTTGTTGGATCTACAAACTTCAGGGAATTATAAACATCAAGATCTTAAAAATGTTTGGCAACTCCAAGCAGACCCACATCTAAAACCCTTTGCTGTATGGAGGTCTATTTACTTGCTTAGGTGCCGCTAAAGTCTGGAATCAACGTAGGCATCAACCAACATGCCTATCCAATTAGCCCGTTCCTTAGCTAACTGTCTCCAGTTGCGCACTCCAAATTGGTTGAGGTCGGTTTCTACTTGTGCGCGCCACTTAAAGCGAGGTCTTCCTCTACTGCGTCCGACATCTGGCTGGGAATCGAAGACTCTGCGAGCCGGAGTATTGGTGTCCCTTCGTTCTACATGTCCAAGCCATATTAAACGTCCAATGCGGAGTTTTTTGACTAGGGGTATGGCGCTGTACATCTCGTATAGTTCTTGGTTAAATCTTCGTCTATATAGCCCGTCAACGCAAACGGGACCGAAGATTTTCCGATGAATTTTTCTCTCGAATCGACCAAGGACTTCTTCATCCGCTTTTGATACGGTCCATGCTTCAGGACTGGGATGACAAGGGTCTTATATAGAATCTCCTTAGTAGTTCGAGTGAGGGCTTTACTACTAAATTGCCTTCCTAGCCCGAAGAAACAGCGATTGGCAAGAGTAATGCTTCGTTTGATTTCTGACGAGATGGTGTTGTCAGAGTTAATAGCGGACCGACCCATACTACCCCAAAGTTCTATCTGTCAATGGTGACGTTCTGTCCAATTCGTCGATGTTGTGCGTCCTTTCGTATTGACAGCTTATACTTAGTCTTCCCCTCATTTACAGCTAAACCCATTTTTGCCGCTTCCTCTCTATACCAGCAAACGTGGCTATGACATCACGTTGAGTCCTACCAATGATGTCAATATCGTCGGCGTATGCTAGTAGGTGCATCGACTCATGGAAGTTGTGTCTCTGGTGTTGACTCGGGAATTTTGTACAATCCTCTCAAGAATCAAATTGAAGAACTCACATGACAGCGCTTCGCCTTGACTAAATCATGTTTTGATATCGAAGGTGTCAGTGAGGTGCTTTCCGAACCTGATGGAGCAGCGCGAGAATTCTCCATCGTCATCCTACACAGACGGACAAGTTTGGGCGGTATACCAAAACTAGACATGGCTCTGTACAGTTCGTCTCTATAAATGCTGTCGTATGCGGCTTTGAAATCGATAAATAGGTGGTGGGTATCGATTTGGACTTCTTGGGTTTTTCCAGGATCTGCCGAAGTGTGAAAATTTGATTGATTGTGGACTTTCCTGGCCTAAAAACACTCTGATAAGGGCCGATCAGGTTGTTGGTAAACGGTTTCAAGCGTTCACATATTACGGCAGATAGGATCTTGTAGGCGATGTTGAGGAGACTTATGGCTCTGTAGTTGGCGCAGTTCAGAAGGTCTCCTTTTTGTGGATCGGGCAAACAATGCTGAGGTTCCATTCTTCAGGCATACTTTCAACCGACCAGATATCGCTTATGAGTTGGTGGATGTTACTTACCAAATCATCTCCAGCTTTATAAAGCTCAGCGGAAAGGCCATCATTTCCGACGGCCTTATTAAACTTAGGTTTAGATATTGCTATCCTCACTTCACTTAGGTCGGGTGGTTTGCAGTTTTCGCTGTCGTTGCCAATATTAAATGGTTCGTTCTGCCTGACAGCGGAATGTTGTTCGTCATCCCCGTTTAACAGTCTGCAGAAGTGGTTCTTCCATATCCTCAGCATCGACTGTGTCTCAACTACGATATTTCCTTGTTCATTTCGACAGGATTCTGTTCGAGCCTTGTAGCTTTGGCTTTGACGTTTTACACTTTGGTAAAACTTCCGAACATCGTTCCTGGAGTGGCACCTCTCTATATCCTCGATCGCGCGCTTTTCTTGATATTTTTTCGTCTTTCTGAAAAGCCGATGTTCTTCCTTCTTCTTTGCCTATAGAGCTCAATGGCAGCTCTCGTCTTCACCTGCAGCTTAGCCTTGTAGGCCTCGTTCTTGGCTGCGAGCATCTGTTGTCATTCCTCATCAAACCAGGGGTTTCTTGCTGGTGGCCGCGAGAAACCTAGCACATCAGTTGCGGCTGATCTAATGGCTTGTTGGCATCGTTGCCATTGTTCTTCGACATTAGATGCTGGTGGTGTGTTGTGAGTCGAGAGGTTAAGGGATACGCGTTGCGCGAAGGTCTTGGCGGTCTCTGGCGATTGTAGTCCTTCGACATTAAATTTTTATTTTGCAGTATTTATGATTTTTTTTCTGCGTGGGGATATCCACATTCTTACCTTGGCTGCAACAAGGTAGGAGTCCAAGTCGATGTGAGCCCCACAGAATGTTCAGACATCCATAATACTGTATACGTGGTTCGTGTCTATCGCAATGTGATCAATTTGATTGACTGTTCGTTGATCTGGAGACCGCCATGTCCCCTTATGGTTATCGAGGTGAGGAAACCGTGTGCTGGCTATACTGGCATTTCGTTCCGAAGCGAAGGCAATTATCTTAAGTCCGTCACCAGACGTGTTCTCGTGTAGATAATGTTTTCCTCTAATACTGCCAAAGATGTCTTCTCTTCTCAAGATTTTAACATCGCACTTCGGTAGTCGCTCATAGGTTTTGTCAAGGCGTTTTGTCTAATCTGCATCCGAATAGTCGCTGTTTCTGCTCACAATCACACGGTCCATAGTAGAGGTCACCGTTGTTCATCCTCTTTTTGCCCGGCCCATCCCATCGTATTTCCTGGATGGCAGTAATGTCTGCTTTGGAGCAGTTTAGGGCTTCCGCTAGTTGTTCGCCTGCACCTCTTCTGTTTAATGTTCTCACATTCCAGGTGCAGATACAAACTTCGTTGCCCTTTTTTCGTTTAGCAGGGTCGTCCACAAAAATATTAGTCCGTTCCGAGGATATTGGTTGTTTCGTAACATAAGCTTTTTTCCATGGATGGGTAGTAAACGCAAAGCAGAACTCCAAACTTGCAGGGCCTGCTAAAATTTATTAGGTACCCCTAGGATACGTGGCCATCAGTATCCACTACGGGATTGAGCGCTGCCGTTGTCCTCACAGCTCTTCCGCCACCATTTTTGTTCAAGTGGCCTGACTAACCCTTGAAATTGCTAGATGAAATGTTGTTCCAATAATTTTCCGCTGCCATCTTGTGAGGTTTTTTGGTAAGGGACCTTACCCCGAGCAAGTTTTTGTCCACGAGTTGTTTTTTTTTATTGCCCACCTACCTTATATTTCTGTAGAGGATTCCTCTATCCGCTTCGGCTTTTCCATGGCCCCACGATATACAACAGATAAAGAAAAATCTTAGTCAGACACTACTACATGACCTAGCAGATATACTCATATGGTACATATCGTCAGCATTTTCAAAGTCTCGCGCAGCAATCCCTTTCGGAGCACCACTTCATAACCATAATCAATCACCACATCAATCACTACCTATACCGATCCTCCTTCATACTTGTATCTATGTAACACATAAATCTGCTTATTGTTGATTATGTCTCTAACTGTTTAAATAGTTTCCTCTGCAAATCGTCCAACTTTCCCGCGATTCTTATCCCGGGATCCAAGACAATTTTATTTTTGGCAATTTTTCACTCTGACAAAGGATTAATCCGTCCGCCATCGGCAATCCTTCTCAGATGTACCCTAAAGATAGCGAAATTCGGAGAGATTTCCTTCCCATGATTGTGTCGATTTTGTTCGACACAAAACCGGATGGGTGAAGTTGGAAGGGCAATAAGGGTCGAACTAGTGGGTGGGGACTAAAATCCTCCATCAATTTAGCTTTCAAATGTCTAAATAGACATTGAAGAGTCCCAGGTTTTGTAAGTCATTGAAACATGCTTAGGGTGGGTGTATCCTTAATGCACTTCAGAATGCCGACTTTCTATAAAAAGTCGCCTTGTCATGCCTCCAGCTAGCCACATACCATTACGTTCACTTTTCCATAATTCGTTTGTTATGCAACAATGCACCAACGTTTGACTTTCAAGTTGATGGACACCCAAAGTCCTTTAAACAAAGTCAACACCATTCAAATGCAAATACCTCAACACGTTTGATTTATCAATTCTCTACAATCTCAGCCACCCACCCATCGAGAGTTCTGATAAACACAAGGCTCGACTCGAAAACCCTTCTCCTCATCGCCCCTCCAAAAAAAAAACAAGCTTATGCGGAAGTTGGTAAAAACGCACTTACAAGACCCAAAAACGGAAATTTGATTTCGAGATAAGGCCGAACGAAATAAGGCTTACGCCAGGATTTCACTTCCAATGTCAACATAAATTAAGGAAACCGTTCGTGCTGTCGTATTCTTCTGCGTGTAAGCTTTTCGGGAGGAAGGCACGGCGAAAGGAAACTCAAAATATGCATACACTCCCCAATCGAGGGACCAAATAAAAGGGAAATAAAGTTACAACACTACACACACATACCCACATGCAAACGCAGCATGTCGAACAACATAATGCTTATCCTGGATATACAAAACAATAAAAAAGGAACGAAATGAAGTTCGACATGGTAATGGACGTTGGTAAGTTTATAGGGCGGGACCGAAACATTCGGTGTGTTGAATTATTGGTTATCTGATGGGGTATTGGAGATTATGTAACTCAGGCTATAACCGATTAAATGGGCTATTCATTTTTTTTTGTTCCGTTTTCTGTGGAGGATAGCTTGTGGATGGTGGATGAAAACGTTTAAAACGACGGGGCTTTAGTGGGATAGGTGTTTGACGTTATCCAAGGTGCTTGACGTTATTATCATATTCCCTTGGAGGAGGTTTTAGATTGTTTTAGAACATGTTTGCCTTGATCTATAGGACTAGGTCCTTTTTGACGGTTTCGTGTTAAGATTAAACGGCTTTATACGGCTTTTGGCAGGTTGAATCTTTTTTTGTCATGGTTTTCGGATGGCTATTGAGGTAATGCAGCAACCAATTCTTTTATATCCTCTTGGCGAAACATCCTGGTATCAGCCTTAATACAACCAGCATGCAACTCAAGCTACGGTGAACCTTAGCCAATTACATCCAGTTACGTACACCAACTTCGTTGAGTTTGCGGTCTATATTTCTGGACCATGCTTAGGTCTTCTTTTAAAGCGTCGACAATCTTGGTAAAAATCAAAGACTCAGCGGGTGGTATTTTTGGTACCCAAACGCTCTTCATGGCCTGAACACATATATTAACATAAGTAAGTGGCGCTTTATTCAAATGTGAACCTGGTCCTTAACTTCATCGCGATATGATGGCCAGTGGAAAGCATGTTGGTGTTGCTTCGTCAGGGAATCTAGATCAGACTTTGTGCTCAGCGGTTCATCGCCCTAATCATCAATATTGTTCTAGATTGGTTGGTCTTATATGGACCACCATGCTTCAAAGCGCTTCGATGTGTGCATGCAATTCATCGCATAAATCAAATGTCTTTTTGAAGACTATCTTACTTAAGTGGCGCTACAATCCGGGATGAACCTGGGCCTCAACCAACATGCCTCTCCAATTAGCCCGGTCCTTAGCTAACTGCCTCCAGTTGCGCACTCCAAGTTGGTTGAGGTCGGTTTCTACTTGTGCGCGCCACTTAAGGCGAGGTCTTCCTCTACTGCGTCCGACGTCTGGCTGGGAATCGAAGACTCTGCGAGCCGGAGTATTGGTGTCCATTCGTTCTACGTTCCTAGCCATCTTAAACGTCCAATGCGGAGTTTTTATGAACAGTTCCATGGTCATGAATCTTTGGTTAAAATTTGTCTCAACAGCCCTTCAACGCAAACCTTTCAGGCTTCATTGGAGTCTCAAGCAAGCAAGATGCCGCGATATATCCTGACGACACAATTATTTCCAGGGCAACCGTGAGAGAAAGGCGCGGTAAAACTACGTTGGTTCTTAACAGCTCTGGGAGAGTTGGGACCGAATATCAACCTGAAGAAGTGTTGAAGCTGGAGGTCCTAGCTATAATGGAGAGTTTGGAGTGGTTCAGGGTGTATCTACTCGGGAAGGAGTTTAAGGTGATGACGGCCTACGAAACGATAGTGGCTACGAGCAACCAGCGGAAAATTCTACCAAAGGTAGGATGATGGTGGCTGAAGTTGCATGAGTTCTCGTTTTATACAGTCCACCAGTCGTGAATGAAGGCTAGTGGACTGAGTTGTCAACCAACAGATCCAGAGCAAGAGGTGGAGAGGCGTCGTCGTTCATCTTTAGCATCCACATCACGGACGGTGATTGGTTAGCCACGATGCAGTGGCAGGACAACAAGTTGAGGCAAATCATCACTGAACACATCATCATGCGGAGCACGAAGTCGACAGCAGCGAAGATAGCCCTGCAGAAGAAGTAAGCCGTAACTGGATCTCGCTTATCACGGATAGTCGACGGTTAGGAGAGATGGGCGGTCCCAAAGGCGATACGTTGGCGCATCCTCAAGCTGTGTCATGACGACGTGGGCTACATGGATGAAGAGAAGACTCTGCAATGGAAACGGGACGTCTAGTGGTTCCCGCAGATGAGAGCTTACACGAAGCAAATCATCAAATCCTGCGTTGAGTATGTGTACTTCAAGGGAAAGTGCGCCATTGTCGAAGGAGAACTCCAAAGCTTCGATTCGATACCCTTAATCTGGACCACCTCGGACCATTCACAAAAGGAAAGTGCGGCACGAGGTATGTACTTGTTAATTTGGACCACCTCGGACAATTCAAAAAAGGAAAGGGCGGGACGGCGACAATTTCATATAAAATATTGCACTCTGCGAGCGGTAAAGACGACCAACGCTAGAGAAATTCTGTCCGTTTTCAAGGAGATCACAGGATATTTTGAAGTATCAACAGTTGAAGGTGATTACAGAACGAGGGCACCACGTTTACTGCAAAGGCCTTTGAAGAGTTCTCTTAGGAGAACGGAATCCATCACGTGAAAAACCCCTTTAGGTCTCCGGGCGAATGGACAGGTGGAGAGATCTAACCCAACGATACTTGTGGCCATGAAGTCTACTCACTCATCAGCATTTCAAGTTGGACGAGTGAACTGCGTGCCATAGAAAAGTTCTGGCCGTTCTCAAGGAGATCATAGGATATTCTGACGTTGAGGGTGATTGGAGACAGGGAGAACTGAGTTTACTGCAAACGCCTTTGAAGGGTTCTGTATGGAGAACGGAATCCATCACCATCCATAACGATCTTTGTGGAGATGAAGTGTGCGAAGTCATCAGCAACGGATTTGAATTGGACGAGTGAAGTACGTGCCATATAGCGAGGCCTGAACCCCACGACGAGAGAAGTTCTGGACACAGTAGATTTTGGCGTACCGTTGACGGTGGTTATAGACCGGGGGCACCGCCGTTACTGCAAATGAATATTAGGAGTTCTGTAAGCAGAACGGAATCCATCACTTGAAGAACCCCATTAGGCTTCCCGGGCGAACAGACAGGTGGAGAGAGATGTAACCGCACAATCCTCTCGGCCATGAAGTGTGCTCACTCATCAGCAGTGGATTTGAGTTGGGCGGGTGAACTGGGTGGCATATAGTGAGGCCTGAACATTGCGAGATCACAGGATATTTTGACGTATAAACCGTGGAGGGTGATTAGAGATAGGGGGTACCTCGGTTTCTTCAAATGCCTTTGAGAATTTCTGTAAGCAGAACGGAATCCATCACTTGAAGAACCCCATTAGGCTTCCCGGGCGAACAGACAGGTGGAGAGAGATGTAACCGAACGATCCTCTCGGCCAAAAAGTGTGCTCACTCATCAGCAGCGGATTTGAGTTGGGCGGGTGAACTGGGTGGCATATAGTGAGGCCTGAACATTGCGAGATCACAGGATATTTTGACGTATAAACCGTGGAGGGTGATTAGAGATAGGGGGTACCTCGGTTTCTTCAAATGCCTTTGAGAATTTCTGTAAGCAGAACGGAATCCATCACTTGAAGAACCCCATTAGGCCTCCCGGGCGAACGGACAGGTGGAGAGAGATGTAACCGAACGATCCTCTCGGCCATGAAGTGTGCTCACTCATCAGCAGCGGATTTGAGTTGGGCGAGTGAACTGCGGGCCATATCGTGGGGCCTGAACACTGCGTGAAATACCACGACGAAGGCTAGTCCTCAGGAACTATTATTCTCATACACTTCAAGGGACAATTTCCGGAACAAACTGTTGTTGGAGTTTGGGAAGCAGCTGGAACTTGATGATGGAGATATGCAGACTCTCCGAAATCCAATAGTCCCAGGAAATCCAGAAGGGGTGATACAATCTTCATCTCCGGAAGCTGTCGAAATACAAAGTCGATGACCTAGTTCTCAATCAAGGACGAACCAGACGCACGTGGGGAATCTCGGAAGCTAGAGGCGTCATTGGATGTCGCTTGTCGTGGATAGTTGACAGCAAGAAGAGATGAAGGGATAATCCCTATGACCTATTGTTCTCATACACTCCAAGGGATATCTTTGGAAACAAATTGTTGTTGTAGTTAGGGAAGCAGCTGGAACTTGATGATGGAGATATCTAAACACGAAGGCAGGAGGCTCTCTCCAAAATCCAAGAGTTCCAGGAAATCCATAAATGTCCAAATACACAGTTGACGACCTAGTCATCATCGAAAACGAATGCAAGTGGGGGAGCTAAAGCCGTCACTAGATGTCGCTTGTCATAGGTAGTCGACGGTAAGAAGAGATGAAGTCCGCTTCAGGGCTTCACAATCGGGATGCAGTAAATGAGGACGATCCCTTTAAACGAAAATCGATAAATTCGTCTAACACACGCCAAACTTCCAAATCCTGATATACAAACTTTTCTTGCGGCACATACTGCCCTAAGTATGCAATCACTTCAATTTTAACCCATATACCCAATCTGCTCTCGAATATCCATTCTCAAATGAAACACCACCCTCACACATGTGTATTTTAATACCTCAAGGCTGCCTGCTCGTCGTCCATCTCCCACCATCTCTCTTTCTCTCTCGGTAATCCCGCACATCCCAAAAGCCAATAAACTCCGTAAATGAATGAAGATGATCCTTGCCATTGAATCCCAGTCACGTAGTTACCAATTCATTACATGCCGTTGTCCTGTTTGTTGTTGTTATCC
This sequence comes from Rhingia campestris, assembly GCA_932526625.1. Lineage (NCBI taxonomy): Eukaryota > Metazoa > Arthropoda > Insecta > Diptera > Syrphidae > Rhingia > Rhingia campestris. The sequence continues at coordinate 180,245,501 of OW052182.1, forward strand.
TGTTTTTCCTTTATTTTCCTGGACCCTAATATATTTATTAGATTGGTTCGAGGTCGATCTTTGCTTTCGTTTACCGGCCACTGGACGTATTGGAGGCAAGCGAACAAACGACCGCTCCTGGGGACACATATAAGACAGGCGGGACCAAAAAAAAAAAAAATAAAAATCTGTATCCTTGTGTCCTCCCCCACCTGATGCAGCGAGTAAATGAAAACAAACGAATCCAGTTAGGATGTTCTTTCGCCCGCACCGCATTAGGAATTCTTATATTGTGCAGATGTATTTATTGCTCATGTGGTGTCATTTATTGTTTATCAAGGATTGGGCTGGGTATCCCTAGTCCGTCGTTACCTCGATCCATTAAATTTGTTTTCGAAAATAACAAATTGGTATGACGATATGTTTATGCGTATTGATAGAGCGGCGGCATCCCCAAAAGGCGCGTTGGATGTTTATTGCTTTTAGATTGCCAGCAAGGATGTGCGACAGAGTGAGTGAGTGAGTATAGTTATTCTTACACACACACAAATTCATTGGCTATGGAAGACGATGATGTCGAACAGCAGCATAATATAGTTTGTTGACATCAATTAGTCTGTGTCTTGTTGGGCTGCTTGATGTGATGGGCTTCACTTTTACCAGGACGATCTGCTCAAGTACGTCGTCGTGGTGGAGTATTGTGCTGTCGTAAGGATTTTATACAAATTGTTGTTTACGTAAATTTGCGTATTATACTAAGCATTAGGCGAGGCTTAATGGCCGCCCATAAATAACTAATTTATGAGCAGTTATGGGAGATTAAAGTTTCAGAATCAGAAGCCGATAATGGGGTAAAACGACAAGGACACTTTGTGTCCTAAATTATCATAATAATTGGTTATTGCTGTGGCCTTTACTGCTGGGCTTGCTAGATTGTGGTATTTGTTTGTTTTTTGAAATTTTATTAGGCAGGGGAGGTTTCGGAAACACATTGTACATCATTTTGGTCTTGTAGGCTAAAATAATCTCGTGTGGTGGTATTTGATTACAGTTTAACGTTAACCTTTCTATCGCAAGGAGTAATCTGGAAAGATTCAGTACATGTACTAAATTGACAATTTTCGGTTTCACCATTGAACCAAAGTCAAACCAGTGGCGTGGCGTTCATGCAAGTTCATTCCGACCGGGTTACCTTATAAAATTAAACATCGCTGAAGAGAAAATGCTTGATATTCAGCTGGATAACCTTTCACGCTTATCAAAGGTATATTTGTCATAGCAAATATCTGCCATGACAAATGAGAACAAATGAGTAGTCTAACGCTCACTATGTACTCTGCCTTTAGAAACGTTGGTTCTGCCATAAATCTAAGGCCACACATCATGTTGCGATTTGCGATCCATGTCCTATAGAAAATAAACCGAAGAATGTCAACCTTTTTTTCTCAAAAAGAATTTGCATTCAATCAGCTTTCTATTTGTCTAAGGGGCATTAAAAAAGTTGTAACTGACCCTCCATATTGGAGGTTGTGGATTGTGGTTACAATTCCATCATGGAAAGACCTATTCTTATGGGTCTTCTTCTTACGAAGAAAACAAAAGCCTCAGAAGGGAATGATTATACTTTTGACAAACATCATTAGCTGTACTGTCGAAAAACACAGCATAAATGACACCAAGCCTAGCAATGTACTTAAAGCCCGAAGAACGAAATGCCAAGTCAGCACACCGTTTCCTCACCTAGTTATACATAAGGTGACATGGAAGTCTCCTTATGCAGCCAAGGTAAGAATGCTGATTCCACCATGACACAACAAATGCGAAATATGGTAAAAAAAAATCATTTTCGAAAGATTGCAAGACTATATCCACACGTTTGCAGACGGACTTAGGCCAATTGACATCACAATGGAAGACGACTATTGAACTATGGGATCAATATGTGACCACACATTCAAACACTGCTAGCGGCTTTGAGTGGGGACCTCAAATTGAAGGAACACAATAAATAACAACCGAGCGGAGAGGCTGGGGGCTCAGAGTGGCGCGATGGTTAGTGCGATGAACTGCCGCGCAGGAGGTCTGGGTTCGATTCCCAGCCGTTGCAACACCTAAATGATTTTTCACTGGCCCTCCTCTCGTGATGATCTGACATATCATCCGAGTAGTATCAATTGTCAAGAATAGCTTATCTCAACTTAGCCGTTCGGAGTCGGCATAAAACAGGAGGTCCCGCCATCGTGCAAGAAGTACACACGCACACATGAATGGTTGTAAGAAAGCTAGGCCCTGGGTACTAACGAGCCTGTTGCGCCAAAAATTTTTATTTTTTTTTTTTTTTTGAACGGAGAGGCTGAAGGGAATCCCTTCTGGAAGAACTCAAGGACAATGAGGTCACCACCGGAAGCAGCGACTGAACCGCACACGAACATAGGAACGACGGGACTTTTCCTTGCCAATCAAAACGACAAGCGAACCATCAACGAATTCCAATGTATTAAACAGAGTATAGGTGTGTAAATCAAAATGGTGGTTGATATGCTCGGAAAAAAACGATCCACATGTCAATATATAAAAGACGTCATTGAAAGAATTAATGCACTCTACGAGCTTGCTGCAATAGAGTTCCACGACGACAGAGCGAAATAGGTTATTGGAATAAATAACCATTCAGAAGTCTAAGAACTTCTTAATGGTTGGATGTTGTCGACCAAGGGTAGACTGTGATTGTTTTTAACTTGGCAATGCCCAGTGGTTGACTCTATGACTACACATCAATTGTGGTTCATTGGGTACTGGTTTCATCCAACCGGATTTGACTTGCTAAACGATAAGTTCCAGTGTTGATAACAAGACGTAAAACAGCAGCACTATAAACAGCTTGGTCTGATTGGCACGGAATACCCGGACTACTAACCCAGCGAACATAGATGAACTACTTCGAGGCCCTTGAACGGCAATGGTGGCGGATGGAACGAAAGGTCAACGGCAGCGCTCAATCCCGTAGCGGGTACTGATGGCCCAGTGTCCTAGGGGTATTTAATAAATTGGAACTGGCCCTCCAGGTTGGGGGTTGTGCTTTGGGTTAACTAACCATCCACGGAAAAAAGCTCATGCTACGAAGCAACCAATAGCCTCGGAAAGGACTGATATTATTGTTGACGACCATGCTAAACGAAAAAAGGACAACGACGTACGTATCTGCACCTGGAATGTGAGAACATTTAACAGGAGAGGTGCAGACATTACTGCCATCCAGGAAATACGATGGGATGGGCCGGGCAAAAAGAGGATGAAAACCGGTGACATCTACTATGTACCGTGTTATAGTGCGCAGAAACAGCGACGATGCGGATTTGTTATAAGTGCCAGACTTAGGCAAGAAGAAGTTTCCAAGACATTAGCGAACGCATTGTAAAAATCCGCATCAAGGCCAAATTCGCCAACATCAGCGTTATATGCGCTCATGATCCGACGGAGGAAAAAGATGATATAGCTAAGGATTGCTTCTACGAGCTCCTCGACAAAACCTATGAGCGACTACCGAAGTACGATGTTAAAATTGTGCTGATAGATTTTAACACAAAGGTAGGAAGAGAAGACATCTATAGCAGTACTGTCGGAAAACATAGCCTACACGACAACACGTCTGGTAACGGACTTAGGCTACGGCACGAAATGCCACTATAGCCAGCACACGGTTTCCTTACCTCGATATCCATAAGGGGACATGGCGGTCTCCAGATCAACGAATAGTCAATCAAATTGATCACATTGCGATAGACAAGAGGCACGCATCCAGTATTTTGGATGTCCGAACATTCCGAGGGGCTAATATCGACTCGGATCACTACCTTGTTGTTGACTCACAACATACCACCAGCATCTAATGTCGAAGAACAATGGCAACGATGCCAACAAGCCATTAGATCAGCCGCAACTGATGTGCTAGAGTTTCTCGAGCTCACCAGCTAGAAACCCTTCCTTTGATGAGGAATGCCGACAGATGCTCGCAGCCAAGATCGAGGCCTACAATGTAAGCTACAAGTGAAGACGAGAGCTTCCATTGAGCTCAATAATCAGAGAAGACGGGAAAACACCGGCTTTTCAGAAAGAAATGTAAAAGTCAAGGATACAAGGCTCCAACACAATCCTGTCGAGATGAACAAGGAAATGTCGTAGTTGAGACAAAGTCGATGCTGTGGATATGGTAGAAGCACTTCTGCAGACTGTTAAACGGCGATGACGAACAACATTCCGCTGTCAGTCAGAACGAACCATTTAATATTGGCAACGACAGCGAAAACTGCCAACCACCCGACCTAAGTGAAGTGAGGATAGCTATATCTCAACTCAAGCTTAATAAGGCCGCCGGATATGATGGCCTCCCCGCTGAGCTATATAAAGCTGGCGGAGATGACTTGGTAAGCAACATCCACCAACTCATAAGCCAAATCTGGTCGGTTGAAAGCATGCCTGAAGAATGGAACCTCAGCATCGTTTGCCCGATTCAAAAAAAATGAGACCCTCTGAACTGCGCCAACTACAGAAGCTAAGTCTCCTCAACATCGCCTACAAGATCCTATCTGCCGTAATATGTGAACGCCTGAACCCGTTTGACAACAACCTGATCGGCCCTTATCAGTGTGGTTTTAGGCCAGGAAAGTCCACAATCGATCAAATTTTCACACTTCGGCAGATCCTGGAAAAAACCCAAGAAGTCCAAATCGATACCCACCACCGATTTCAAAGCCGCATACGACAGCATTTATAGAGACGAACTATACAGAGCCATGTCTAGTTTTGGTATACCGCCCAAACTTGTCCGTTTGTGTAGGATGACGATGGAGAATTCTCGCTGCTCCATCAGGGTCGGAAACGACCTCACCGACACATTCGATACCAAAAAAGGATTTAGGCAAGGCGATGCGCTGTCATGTGAGTTTTTCACTCTGATTCTTGAGAGGATTGTGCAAAACCCCCGAGCCAACATCAGAGGCACAATTTTCCAAAAATCGGTGCAACTACTAGCATAAGCCGACGATATTGACATCATTGGTCGGACTGAACGTGATGTCATAGCCACGTTTGCTAGTATAGAGAAGGAAGCGGCAAAAATGGGTTTAGCAGTAAATGAGGGTAAGTCTAGGTTATATGCTGTCTACACGAAAGGACACACAACATCGACGAATTGAACAGAACGTCACCATTGACAGATATAACTTTGAGGTAGTACGGGACTTTGCCTACCTCGGCTCCGCTATTTACTCTGACAGCAACAGCTCGTCAGAAATTAAACGAAGAATTACTTTTGCCAACCGCTGTTTCTTCGGGCTAAGAAGGCAATTCAGTAGTAAAGCCCTCCTTCCAACTACTAGTACTAAGGAGATCATATATAAGACCCTGATTATCCCAGTCCTGCTCTACGGCGCTGAAGCATGGACCGTATTAAAAGCGGATGAAGAAATCAATTCCAGAGAAAAATTGTTCGGAAAATCTTCAGTCCCGTTTGCGTTGACGGGCTATGGAGACGAAGATTCAACCACGAACTATACGAGCCGTACAGCGACATACCCCTAGTCAAAAAACTCCGCATTGGACGTTTAAGTTGGCTAGGAATGTAGAACGAATGGACACCAATACTCCGGCTAGCAGAGTCTTCGATTCCAAGCCAGACGTCAGACGCAGTAGAGGAAGACCTCTCCTAAAGTGGCGCGCACAAGTAGAAACCGACCTCAACCAACTTGAAGTGCGCAACTGGAGGCAGTTAGCTAAGGACCGGGCTAATTGGAGAGGCATGTTGGTTGAGGCCCAGGTTCATCCCGGACTGTAGCGCCACTTAAGTAAGTAAGTAAGTGTGGCATTAACCATATTTGGAGCAAATCCTGTCGGAAAAGCTAAAGGTATTCACGTGAGACGTTCAATTATATGACCGTTTCTAGACCTAACGTCTTGAAAAAATATAATAAAGCTATGGGTGGAACCGATAGGATGGACCAAAAAATATCCTATCTTCGTATATCTACCCGAAGAATTGGTGGTGGTCCATTTTTACTTATTATCCTCCATAGGAAAGGTGGAGGCAATATCGCAACGCTCTACTGCAACAAGTATGCCGATCTTACGCGTATTCAGAAGGCTAATAAAAAATATAAAATTTCGGATACTGACGTAAGATTCGACGGATTGCGTCAATATGTGGGACCTTCTGCAGCACCGCGGAGGTGCGCCTACCAATTTTGTAAGGCCACGAGTCGCTTAGTTTATAAATAGTGTGATATAGTGTGTTGAGCGTTATTATCTAATTTCAGCGAACCAGAAAAGATTTTACTTCGCAAATTGTTTTTTTAATTTCTTACTTTATGCAAAATTGCATTTATATGCGGTATGGACGACGCAAGGTAACCATATGGTAACAGGTTCGATCGGCTAAATGATCAACCGGCCAAATGCAAAAGTGATCACAATTGTTTGTTAATGTTATGCACTCCTGAAAATGTTTCCGAAAAATTCAATGTAAATCGTTCTCGGCCTAAATTGAGTTAAGGTATATGGATCAACTCAGAATCGCTTACTGAGTCGATTAATGCATATGTCTGTCTGCCAGTCCGTTCATCCACTCGTTTGTACTTGCTTACTTACTTAAGTGGCGCTACAGTCCGGGATGAACCTGGGCCTCAACCAACCTGCATCTCCAATTAGGCCGGTCCTTAGCTAACTGCCTACAGTTTCGCACTCCAAGTTGGTTGAGGTCGGTTTTTAATTGTACGCGCCACTTAAGGCGATGTCTTCCTCTATTGCGTCCGACGTCTGGCTGGGAATTGAAGACTCTGCGAGCCGGTGTCCATTCGTTCTACATGTCCTAGCCATCTTAAACGTCCAATGCGGAGTTTTTTGACTAGGAGTATGTCGCTGTGCAGCTCGTATAGTTCGTGGTTGAATCTTCGTCTCCATAGCCCGTCAACGCAAACGGGACCGAAGATTTTCCGAAGAATTTTTCGCTGGAATCGACCAAGGATTTCTTCATCCGCTTTTGATACGGTCCATGCTTCAGCGCCGTAGAGCAGGACTGGGATAATCAGGGTTTTATGTAGGATCTACTTAGTAGTTCAAGTGAGGGATTTACTACTGAATTGCCTTCTTAGCCCGAAGAAACAGCGGTTGGCAAGAGTAATTCTTCGTTTAATTTCTGACGAGCTGTTGCTGTCAGAGTAAATAGCGGGGTCGAGGTAGACAAAGTCCCGTACTACCCCAAAGTTATAGCTGTCATTCTCTGACATTCTCTCCAATTCGTCAATGATGTGTGTCCGTTTGTGCTGAAAGCATATATTAGGTGGTCATACCCCCATTTACATCTGAATCCATTTTTGCCGCTTCCTTCTCTAAACTAACAAACGGGGCTATGACATCACGTGGAGTCCGACCAATGAAGTCAATATCGTCGGTGCATTCTAGAAGTTGCACCGATTTTTGGAAGATTGTGCCTCTGGTGTAGGCTATGGAATTTTGCACAATCCTCTCAAAAATCAGATAAAATAAGTGAAATGCCAGTGTATCGCCTTGCCTAAATCCTTTTTTGGTGTCGAATGTGTCGGTGAGGTCATTTCCGACCCTGATAGAGCAGCGAGAAACCTCCATCGTCATCCTATACAAACGGACGAGTTTGGGCGGTATACCAAAACTAGACAGGGCTCTGTATAGTTCGTCTCTATATAAGTGCTGTCGTATGCGGCTTTGAAATCGATAGATAGGTGTTGGGTATCGATTTGGACTTCTTGGGTTTTTTTTTCCAGGATCTGCCGAAGTGTGAAGATTTGATCGGTTGTGGACATTCCTGGCCTAAAACCACACTGATAAGGGCCGATCAGGTTGTTGGTAAACGGTTTCAAGCGTTCAAATATAACGGCAGAAAGGATCTTGTAAGCGATGTTGAGTAGACTTATGCCTCTGTAGTTGGCGCAGTTCAAAGGGTCTCCTTTTTTGTGGATCGGGCAAACGATGCTGAGGTTCCATTCTTCAGGCATACTTTCATCCGACCAGATATGGCTTATGAGTTGGTGGATGTTACTTACCAAATCATCTCCGCCAGCTTTATAAAGCTCAGCGAGAAGGCCATCATTTCCGGCGACCTTATTAAGCTTGAGTTTGGATATTGCTATCCTCACTTCACATAGTTCTGGAGGTTTGCAGTTTTCGCCGTCATCGCCAGGATTGAATGGTTCGTTCTACCTGACAGCGGGAGATTGTTTATCATCGCCGTTTAACAGACTCCAGAAGTGGTTCTTCCATATCTTCAGCATTGACTGTGTCCCAACTACGATATCTCAACAGGATTCTGTTCGGTCCTGGTATCCTTGGCCTTAAAGTTTCATTTTGGTAAAACATTCAAATATCGCTCCTGGAGTGTCACCCCTCTATATCCTCGATCGCGTGTTTTTCTTGCTCTTTTTTCTTCTTTCTGAAAAGCCGAAGTTCTTCCATTCGTCTCTGCCTTTAGAGCTCAATGGCAGCTTTCGTCCTCACCTGCAGCTTAGCCTTGTAGGCCTCGTTCTTTGCTGCGAGCATCTGTCAGCATTCCTCATCAAACCGACGGTTTCATGCTGGTGGGCTTGAGAAACATGGCACATCAGTTGTGCCTGACCTAATGGGTTGTTGATATCTTAGCCATTCTTCTTCGTAGTTAGATGCTGTTGGAATGGTGTTCATCGAGAGTTTAAGGGATTCGCATTCTGCGAAGGCCTTGACGGTCTCTTGCGATTGCAGTCTTTCGACACAAAATTTTTTCACAGTATTTCTGATTTGTCGTGGCGTGACGGATACCTGCATTCTTACCTTGGCAAGTCGATTTTAGCCCCTCGGAATGTTCGGACATCCAAAATACTGGCTGCGTGCCCCTTGTTTATCAGCGCTTGTTGGCCAAGATATTATCGATGATATCCAAGTTGAGGTAACAAATCTGAATGACTATTTTGAATATAGTGCGTGACTTTTTTGGCGCTCTGTTTCTGTTTCCTGGTTTCCTAGTTGAAGTTCTACAGAAATGATGTTTGAAAATCATGTCTACTCAACGCAATCGTTTGATAAATGTCAAAGTTGTTCAATGTTTTCATACCGACATAAAATATGGCGCACCTTGTATACTCACAAAGCCACTGATGTTGACATGCCAAATGTTAGTTAGCATGTGTTAAAATTTGATAACGATGCTGGAAAAATTAAAATATAAAGGAAGATACTGCGAGGCCACGAAGGTTGCGAGAGGCTTCAACACGCCTTAAATCCAAAATAGTGAATCTTTTTAATACTTCCATTCCCTAAGTAAATTCTTATTCAGCTTACATTTCCCATTACTGATGAGCCCAGACAACGTCTTAAATACTAAAATTTTCACAATCCCTAATACTTACAACTCTCATAAGTCCTGAAGACACCATTCAATACATAAGCCAAGTGCTCATCCTCCTAAAGAGCTGCATAAATCATCTGACAGGCAATTAAAAATCCCCATTAATTAGACAAAATAAGTCATCCCAGGTCGTAACAGCCCTCCCACATCCTGAACTGCTCATTCATCCGCTTTCGATGAGTAGGAGGGGTTAGAACACTTCAAGCACTTAATGATATAACGTCACCGGTGCTGTTCATCCAATAAGCGTACTTCCGTCAATATGACTCACACTCATCGTCCTCATCTCGAGATAAGAGCGATTCCCTGCACTTCGACATACACGTACACGAGACTTTAACGTCAAAACCACTACAAGGACACTTCGCGGCTGAATTTAAGGAGAACAAAAATCAACAAATCCATTCAATCTATCCATCTGTAGGATACACTCGGTTAGAGGATTATGCAGAGACAACTGCAAAGGATTCATGAGATGAGCATAACGCGCTCATCTGCTCGCAATTGCTAGGTTATACACGTCCATAGGTATGCAAGTCTGTCAGGGGTGTGAATGTGGATGTGTTTCCTGCATATCCAATCTACTGACAATCGTTCGACAAATGAACGAACAGAATTGTGAATAAGTAATCCATTGAGGCGTGCACACAAATTACAGGTCTTTGCTGGTGCATGAGAACTCTCAAGTCCTTGGGGTACCATGCAACCCTGAGGATGGTGTAAGTACATCCATCCAATGTTGAACGGCCGCATTTGCGATAACAATGATTGTCAGTGATAATCATATCCAAATGCACTCTACACATAGACAATGATTCGGATGTATACCGTATCAGGATACGGATCGAGATGAAGGATGTGCCTACCCAAGTACTTCTCGGTAGCAGGGAAATTCCACAGTTGACGGGCTGGGAATTAATTTTCGAAGCGTTAAATTAGTCGGGCGAAAAGTCGTAAACATTTAGCACGGCGTGGGGTGTCGAGGTATCCACCACAGGATTTCACTTAATGTTGGGTGGGGTCTGGAGCAGTTAGAGTGCCTCTGTCAAAGTTCATACCGTTTTGGATTTAATTACATTTGGGGAGTTGCTTTGCTTGTTCTTTCTTTCGCATTTCCTAATCGCATTTATCCACAGGAAACACATGTTCCACTGGCATGAAGCTATTATTGGGTGCGGAAGGAATTCCGCGAAGCAGTAGTAGCAGCAGTGGCTGTAGAAGCTTATTGCGAGTTCAAGTTCAAGTGCGGATTTGCCACACGCGATATGGTTGGGGTTTGTCTTTCTAGCAGCGCGGCGGTGTGAGCCTTGACGAGAATGAAGTTTAGGCAACGCACGGATGTGTGTATGATGGGTTGTGGCAGTGCGTGCAGGCATAAATTAGGAAATAATCTACAATGTCGTCGTTGATGAGCATGCTAGACATTTACCGGGATGTTTCCATGCAAAGTAAGGTTATAAACGTTTAGGTAGAGGAATAACGACTTTAGTTTTAGTTTTTTCTGACATTTTTTAAGGAGAAAGCTGGTAAAACTTAGGCTAAAATGGCTTTCAAAAATCACCCACCTTGACGTGGGGGAAGGGCGCAAGTTATCTCCAAAGAATTGAAGAGCGACAAGGGTTGTCTATGCGGAGGGATAATCTTTTACTTTACCCGTCCAGGCCATCCATGCCGGTGAGGGGTCTTCCGCGAAGGAATGCGCAATAAGAGGTGATCTCTATGGTTAGGTTCGATCTTAGACCTGCATGACTGTAAGACTGCTCAGTTGTTAGCGAAAACTGTCGATACCTGCGGGCTTACGGTTGCAGAACAAGGGGTGAGTATACCTCTTCTTACTCGTGGGTGGCAAGAAAAACCAAAAAAGGGACCAACATCAGTCTGGTACTCCGACCTATATATACACTTAGCATCAACAAACAAAAAATAAAGGAAAACCCCTTACCCCGGGATCTGTCAATCTGAAACTTAGTTTCAAACGATTGAATCGAAGTGACATTTGACATCCAAATGGAGAAATTACTTTTACTTAGTCCAACCCCAGCTCATCCAAATTTCCACCTCATCAACTCCTTCAAAACCACAAAGATGAGGTCAAGCAGATCAGGAAAGCAAACCAACCTTTGGGAAAAGATAACTTCAAACGAGCAGCTCATTTCTACCTGCACAATGGACGATGGAAGTACCCTTGGCATAAGAAATGTGATAGAACTATCCATGTCTTCAAAGGATACCAGCCTATTGGGACAAAGAAAGACTTCGAAGAGCTCAAAAGTTGTTATAAAGTCGGACATTGACAGAGAATGAGCCGCACAGAACCTGCCCAATGGATGATGGAAGCACCTCAGGCATTGTGGATCTGATGGGACTACGAAGGGCATCAGACTGTTACTCACTACAGTATGAAATGTCCGGAATGGACCTGGGCCTCACATGTCTCTCAACTTAGCCAGGTCCTTAGCTTACTGCCTCCAGTTGCACACTTAAAGTTGGTTGAGGTCGATTTCTACTTGTGCGTGTAACTTAAGGCGGGATCTTCCTCTACTAAGTCCAAAATGAGCTTGGATCTCAACCAACGTGCCTGCACAAGTATCCTGGTTCTAAGCTAACTGCCTCCAAGTGCGCACTTCACGTTGGTTGAGGTCGGTTTCTAGTTGTGCGTGCAAATTAAGGCGGGGTCTTCCTCTACTAAGTCCGAAATGAGCTTGGATCTCAACCAACGTGCCCTCCCAAGTATCCTGGTCCTTAGCTAACTGCCTCCAGTTGCACACTTCAAGTTGGTTGAGGTCGGTTTCTACTTGTGTGTGCCACTTAAGGCGGGGTCTTCCTCTACTAAGTCCGAAATGAGCTTGGACCTCAACCAACGTGCCCTCCCAAGTATCCTGGTCCTTAGCTAACTGCCTCCAATTGCGCACTTTAAGTTGGTTGAGGTCGGTTTCTACTTGTGCGTGCAACTTAAGGCGGGATCTTCCTCTACTAAGTCCGAAATGAGCTTGGATCTCAACCAACGTGCCCTCACAAGTATCCTGGTCCTTAGCTAACTGCCTCCAGTTACGCACTTCAAGTTAGTTGAGGTTGGTTTCTAGTTGTGCGTGCCACTTAAGGCGGGGTCTTCCTCTTCGAAGTGCGAAGTTCGCTTGGATCTCAACCAATGTGCCCTCCCAAGTATCCTGGTCCTTAGCTAACTGCCTCCAATTGCGCACTTTAAGTTGGTTGAGGTCGGTTTCTACTTGTGCGTGCCACTTAAGGCGGGGTCTTCCTCTACTAAGTGGGAAGTTCGCTTGGATCTCAACCAACGTGCCCTCCCAAGTATCCTGGTCCTTAGCTAACTGCCTCCAGTTGCGCACTTCAAGTTATATGAGGTGGGTTTCCACTTATGTGCGCCACTTAAGTCGAGGTCTCCCTCTACTACATCCGACGCCTGACTGGGAATTGAAGACTCTGCGAGCCAAAGAATTTGTGTCCATTGGCTCTACATGTCCTAGCGAACTTAGTCTTTTGACTGGAGGTATGTAGCTGTAAAGATCGTATAGTTCTTGGTTAAATCTTCGTCTCCAAAGTCCGTCAACGCAAACGGGACCGAAGCATTTTCGAAGAATTGTTCGCTCAAAACGACCAAGAATTTCTTCATCCACTTTGAATACGGTCCATGCTTCAGCGCCATAGCCGAGGACTCGGATGATCAGGATCCATAGTAGATCGAGTGAAGGCTTTACTACTAAATTCCCTTCTTAGTTCGACGAAACAGCGGTTGGCAAGAGTGATTCTTCGTTTAATTTCTGACGAGGTGTTGTTGTCAGAGTTAATAGCGTAGCCAAGCTAGACAAAGTCCCGTACTTCCTCCAGGATATATCTGTCAATGGTGACGTTTAGTGCAATTCGTCGATGTTGTGTGGGAGCATATACATGGTCTTAACCTCATTTACAGCTAAACCCCTGGTACAGGCTTAAATCCTCTGAGCTCCTGCGAAATTCAAAGGGACCACAGAAATTTCTACGTTTAACCCCCAGGAGTGGAGAATTTGTTTTTGGAGAGATGAGAAATGCTTCATGCACCATAAGGAGATCTTTTTGGCGTTGACCATCCCCATGTGTCTAAATCCTCTTGTGTCAGGAATACGACTCAAAACTCCTACTGACACTTCGGTTTCTGACACATCCCTCAGAGACCGCTCTGTTCGTATTACTTAATAAGAGGGGCTGTAATCATACCACCTTTCCAGCTCTTACTTACTTACTTAAGTGGCGCTACAGTCCGGAATGAACCTGGGCCTCAACCAACATGCCTCTCCAATTAGCCCGGTCCTTAGCTAACTGCCTCCAGTTGCGCACTCCAAGTTGGTTGAGGTCGGTTTCCACTTGTGCGCGCCACTTAAGGCGAGGTCTTCCTCTACTGCGTCCGACGTCTGGCTGGGAATCGAAGACTCTGCGAGCCGGAGTATTGGTGTCCATTCGTTCTACATGTCCTAGCCATCTTAAACGTCCAATGCGGAGTTTTTTGACCAGGGGCATGTCGCTGTACAGCTCGTATAGTTCTTGGTTGAATCTTCGTCTCCATAGCCCGTCAACGCAAACGGGACCGAAGATTTTTCGAAGAATTTTCCTCTCGAATCTACCAAGGATTTCTTCATCCGCTTTTGATACAGTCCATGCTTCAGCGCCGTAGAGCAGGACTGGGATGATCAGGGTCTTATATAGGGTTTCCTTAGTAGTTCGAGTGAGGGCTTTACTACTAAATTGCCTTCTTAGCCCGAAGAAACAGCGGTTGGCAAGAGTAATTCTTCGTTTAATTTCTGACGAGATGTTGTTGTCAGAGCTAATAGCGGAGCCGAGGTAGACAAAGTCCCGTACTACCTCAAAGTTATATCTGTCAATGGTGACGTTCTGTCCAATTCGTCGATGTTGTGAGTCCTTTCGTGATGACAGCATATACTTAGTCTTACCCTCATTTACTGCTAAACCCATTTTCGCCGCTTCCTTCTCTATACTAGCAAACGTGGCTATGACATCACGTTGAGTCCTGCCAATGATGTCAATATCGTCAGCGTATGCTAATAGTTGCACCGACTTTTGGAAAATTGTGCCTCTGGTGTTGGCTTTGGAGTTTTGCACAATTCTCTCAAGAATCAGATTAAAGAAGTCACATGACAGCGCATCGCCTTGCCTAAATCCTTTTTTGGTATCGAATGTGTCGGTGAGGTCGTTTCCGACCCTGATGGAGCAGCGAGAATTCTCCATCGTCATCCTACACAAACGGACGAGTTTGGGCGGTATACCAAAACTAGACATGGCTCTATACAGTTCGTCTCTATAAATGCTGTCATATGCGGCTTTGAAATCGATGAATAGGTGGTGGGTATCGATTTGGACTTCTTGAGTTTTTTCCAGGATCTGCCGAAGTGTGAAAATTTGATCGGTTGTGGACTTTCCTGGCCTAAAACCACACTGATAAGGGCCAATCAGGTTGTTGGTAAACGGTTTCAGGCGTTCACATATTACGGCAGATAGGATCTTGTAGGCGATGTTGAGGAGACTTATGCCTCTGTAGTTGGCGCAGTTCAGAGGGTCTCCTTTTTTGTGGATCGGGCAAACGATGCTGAGGTTCCATTCTTCAGGCATATTTTCATCCGACCAGATTTGGCTTATGAGTTGGTGGATGTTACTTACCAAGTCATCTCCGCCGGCCTTATAGACCTCAGCGGGAAGGCCGTCATTTCCGGCAGCCTTATTAAGCTTGAGTTTAGATATTGCTATCCTCACTTCACTCAGGTCGGGTGGTTGGCAGTCTTCGCTGTCGTTGCCAATATTGAATGGTTCGTTCTGCCTGACAGCGGAATGTTGTTCGTCATCGCCGTTTAACAGTCTGCAGAAGTGGTTCTTCCATATCCTCAGCATCGACTGTGTCTCAACTACAATATTTCCTTGTTCATCTCGACAGGATTCTGTTCGAGCCTTGTATCCTTGGCTTTGACGTTTTACACTTTGGTAAAACTTGCGAACATCGTTCCTGGAGTGGCACCTCTCTATATCCTCGATCGCGCGCTTTTCTTGCTCTTTTTTCTTCTTGCTGAAAAGCCGATGTTCTTCCCTTCTTCTTTGCCTATAGAGCTCAATGGCAGCTCTCGTCTTCACCTGCAGCTTAGCCTTGTAGGCCTCGTTCTTGGCTGCGAGCATCTGTCGGCATTCCTCATCAAACCAGGGGTTTCTTGCTGGTGGGCGCGAGAAACCTAGCACTTCAGTTGCGGCTGATCTAATGGCCTGTTGGCATCGTTGCCATTGCTCTTCGACATTCGATGCTGGTGGTATGGTGTTAATCGAGAGGTTAAGGGATACGCGTTGTGCGAAGGTCTTGGCGGTCTCTTGCGATTGCAGTCTTCCGACATTAAATTTTTTCACAGTATTTCTGGATTGTTGTGGCGTGGTGGATATCCGCATTCTTACCTTGGCTGCTACAAGGTAGTGATCCGAGTCGATGTTAGCTCCTCGGAATGTTCGGACATCCAAAATACTGGATGCGTGCCTCTTATCTATCGCAATGTGATCAATTTGGTTGACCGTTCGTTGATCTGGAGACCGCCATGTCCCCTTATGGATATCAAGGTGAGGAAACCGTGTGCTGGCTATAGTGGCATTTCGTTCCGTAGCGAAATCAATTAGCCTAAGTCCGTTACCAGACGTGTTGTCGTGTAGGCTATGTTTTCCGACAATACTTCTAAAGATGTCTTCTCTTCCTACCTTTGCGTTAAAATCTCCCAGCACGATTTTAACATCGTACTTCGGTAGTCGCTCATAGGTTTTGTCGAGGAGCTCGTAGAAGCAATCCTTAGCTATATCATCTTTTTCTTCCGTCGGAGCGTGAGCGCATATAAGGCTTATGTTGGCGAATTTGGCCTTGATGCGGATTGTTACTATGCGTTCGCTAATGTCTTGGAAACATAAGACTTCTTGCCTAAGTCTGGCACTTATAACAAATCCGCATCCGAATAGTCGCTGTTTCTGCTCACTATAACACGGTCCGTAGTATATGTCACAGTTTTTCATCCTCTTTTTGCCCGGCCCATCCCATCGTATTTCCTGGATGGCAGTAATAACTGCTTTGTAGCAGTTTAGGGCTTCCGCTAGTTGTTCGCCTGCACCTCTCCTGTTTAATGTTCTCACATTCCAGGTGCAGATACGAACGTCGTTGTCCTTTTTTCGTTTAGCAGGGTCGTCAACAATAAAATCCGTCCTTTCCGAGGCTATTGGTTGCTTCGTAACCATGTTTTTTTTCTGTGGGTGGGTAGTTAGCCCAAAGCACAACCCCCAACCTGGAGGGCCAGTTCCAATTTATTAGATACCCCTAGGACACGGGGCCATCAGTATCCACTACGGGATTGAGCGCTGCCGTTGGCCTTTCGGTTCATCCGCCACCATCTCTGTTCAAGGGGCCTGACTAACCCTTGAAATTCCTAGACAACCTGTTGTCCGAATATGTCAGAGCAGCTCATCTAGGTTCGCCTGGGACAGCAGGCCGGGTATTCATCCGTGCCATTCTCACCAGGGTGTTTATAGTGTTGCTGTTTTTCGTCATGTTATCAACACTCGCACTTATCGTTTAGCAAGTCAAATCCGGTTGGATGAGACCAGTACCCGATGGTTACCACTTGGAGGTAAAGATAAGCACATTTGATGTGTAGTCAGAGTTGCAACACTGGGCATTGCCAAGTTAACGCCAATCAGAGTCTACCCTCGTTCTACAACACCCAACCATCCCTTTCCAGCTCAGAGGTTCTTTTTTCTGAGAATATGTTGGGCTGCAACTACGCCCGATTTGGTTCCTGCTCTGCTCACTGGAAAGCATCTTTTCAGATATGTGGTCTGGCGTAGTAATACCGATATTTCTGTCCTTTTGGTTCCCACCTGCAGCCGCCGATGAAGCTGTGGTGCTCGTTGTCTTGATTGGGGTCCACGTATTGACAGACTTGGCTGTTCGTTTTGCCGATCTTGTGGAGAAAGGCGTTGAAGTATCTGCGTCCATTATGGTGTGGGCTCCGATGTCTATTCGGAATCTCAGAAATCTGCATACCGGATTTTGCCGGCGTATTCCAGGCGGAACCGCTGAGAGGCTTCCACGTAACTGGGGAGTGACTCTACACAAAAGCAAAATATTGCTATCCTCATAGATAGTCAAGCTGCCATTAAGGCCATCAACTCGTCTACCATATCCTCCTAGCTGGTAAATGAAT
Organism: Rhingia campestris; assembly: GCA_932526625.1. Lineage (NCBI taxonomy): Eukaryota > Metazoa > Arthropoda > Insecta > Diptera > Syrphidae > Rhingia > Rhingia campestris. The sequence continues at coordinate 180,263,108 of OW052182.1, forward strand.
GACAGACCGAACTTGCCTGCTTGAGCGAACGCTTCACGGTCACACTTCTCTGGGTCCCAGGGCACAGTGACATTGAAGGAAACGAGCGTGCAGACGAGCTGGCCAGGCAAGGCTCACTTGCAACAAGGGTCCATATCCCGGTACGGTTCGGTACGGTTAAGGGACAAATCCACTCATACTTTCTGAAGAAATCCGACTCCAAATGGATGAGGTTAACAAACGACTTACTAAATAGAACAAGCCCAGATATCGCAAGAATTACGGCGATATTCACAGGGCACTGGCCAATTGGAGTACATGCGGCCAAACCCAAAATGCCGCAGTTGCGGAAACACAAATGAGAAAGAAACCCTCTCCCATTTCATCTGCAATTGTCCGGCACTAGCAAGAGCCAGATTGCGTGCTTTAGACCAACCATTCTTCGACGACCTAAGCGATATCTCGGGTTACAAGATCTTATCAAGCTGAATATAGATGCGGATTGTATCACAGCCTAAACAATCATCATAAAAAAGGTCACACGAGTCGTGGTAATAAAAAGGCACATCAGTGCTACTTGGGTTCATGCTGAACCGCCATATCTACCTACCATCTGTGTCCATTGAGTAACTGGGTGATCTAGTAGTTAACCTCACCGTGCTACTGCTGGTCAGAATCCTATGCTTGCAACTCCTCTGGATCTTTCGGCTACCGACCTAGATGCACTTCCTTTCTCCCGATACTAAAAACTATTTCTGAGCCTTCGGTTTCGGACCTAGACGTACTAACTTTCTGCCACTAGGAGTTTCGGAGCATCACTCCTGCTACAACAAGAACAGTTGGTCCCAACACCGTTCGATAGGCGCTTGCCTCGCGCAGAGCTCTGCGTGTCTGCATAGCTGTCATCGGCTTTCTGTACTTTTCCTGTCTTCTGGTCAAAGTGCGTTTGCCCAAATGATGAAAAATGAAAATTTATCGTGGCCCTAGGGTCGGGTAAAAATTTCAAAATCTGAATAATTTTGATGAAAAATGAAAATTTATCGTGACCATAGGGTCGTGTAAAAATTTTAAAATCTGAAAAATTTTGATGAAAAATAAAAATTTATCGTGACCCTAGGGTCGGGTAAAAATTTCAAAATCTGAATAATTTTGATGAAAAATGAAAATTTATCGTGACCATAGGGTCGTGTAAAAATTTCAAAATCTGAAAAATTTTGATGAAAAATGAAAATTTATCGTGACCATAGGGTCGTGCAAAAGATTCAAAATCTGAATAATTTTGATGAAAACTGAAAATTTATCGTGGCCCCAGGGTCGGGTAAAAATTTCAAAATCTGAACAATTTTGATGAAAAATGAAAATTTATCGTGACCCTAGGGTGGGGTAAAAATTTCAAAATCTGAACAATTTTGATGAAAAATTAAAATTTATCGTGACCCTAGGGTCGTGTAAAAATTTCAAAATCTGAAAAATTTTGATGAAAAATGAAAATTTATCGTGACCCTAGGGTCGTGCAAAAGATTCAAAATCTGAATAATTTTGATGAAAAATGAAAATTTATCGTGACCCTAGGGTCGTGTAAAAATTTCAAAATCTGAAAAATTTTGATGAAAAATTAAAATTTATCGTGACCCTAGGGTCGTGCAAAAGATTCAAAATCTGAATAATTTTGATGAAAAATGAAAATTTATCGTGGCCCCAGGGTCGGGTAAAAATTTCAAAATCTGAACAATTTTGATGAAAAATGAAAATTTATCGTGACCCTAGGGTGGGGTAAAAATTTCAAAATCTGAACAATTTTGATGAAAAATTAAAATTTATCGTGACCCTAGGGTCGTGTAAAAATTTCAAAATCTGAAAAATTTTGATGAAAAATGAAAATTTATCGTGACCCTAGGGTCGTGCAAAAGATTCAAAATCTGAATAATTTTGATGAAAAATGAAAATTTATCGTGACCCTAGGGTCGTGTAAAAATTTCAAAATCTGAAAAATTTTGATGAAAAATTAAAATTTATCGTGACCCTAGGGTCGTGCAAAAGATTCAAAATCTGAATAATTTTGATGAAAAATGAAAATTTATCGTGACCCTAGGGTGGGGTAAAAATTTCAAAATCTGAAAAATTTTGATGAAAAATTAAAATTTATCGTGACAGGGTCGTGTGAAAATTTCAAAATCTGAAAAATTTTGTTGAAATCGACCTCCTGGTCGATCAGAGTCGGGATCCTTTTCTTCGTCCGAAGGACTCTCGGTTTTTTTCTGTGCCCTGGCTTTGACCATGTTTATGTATTCAGTACACTCGAGGCATAAACTGGTTGCAAGCTGATGACGAACAAAGGCGAGTCAATGTCAAACAAAGGCTCCTTCCTCTACGAATTTGAGAATTGGACAGGTACGCTTTGAGCAGCAGACAAGAAAAGTATAGAATTCCGATGACAACTGTGCAAAGACGCGGAGCTCTGCACGAAGCAGGCACCCATCAAACGGCTTTGGAACCAGCTGTATTTGTTGTGAAGCTCTGGAACATGTAGTGTCAGAAAGGTTGTAAATCTAGGTCAGAAACCGAAAGATCAGGGGTAGTTTTTAGTTTTTAGTAGCGACTGAAAGGAAGTCCGTCTAAGTCAGAAACCCAAAGGTCTGGAGGAAGTTTTAGTTGAGGTATTCCTTACCCAAATGGGGATTTGGACACATGGGGATGTTCAACGGCAAAAAGACCTCGTTATAGTGCATACGGCATTTCTATTCTCCTTAAGAGGAACAAAAACTAAAAAACAGAACCTCCTGACGCAAACAAAGTCGCATGTCACCACAATCAGTCCGGTCCCTATGGTAGTATTTGAGTATAAAAAAAAAGCAAACCAAAGAAAGCTGCAAGTTCTGATAACGAAAACAGGTTTTCTATGCAGGAAGCTAGCTTTGTACCAGCCGTACGATCAAACTATTGTCCTGTTTCAGATATCTCCAACTCAGGTTGTCCCTCGTTCCCAATGCTTCCATCAGGTCTTTCACTTCGCACTTCTTCCATTCTAACGTTCTCCGGGCTAATTTGGCCATGCGACACATTCTTGAACTTTGTTTGTTAAAGTGGCTGCAAGAATACCTAACCAATGTTATCAATACTTTGTGACCTTTTTTTTATTATTTATTGTGGCCACCTATGTCAGTAAATCAAGCCTTGAGAATTGCGCTATCAGTGCGTCATTGAATGTCACCGGATTCGGAGTCGTATCCCTGGACAGCACTTTTAAATCATGATATACCCGTTGGTTTCTCAAATTTTCATTAATCTAAATCAAGTCGAAATCTACGAATAAAATCTAACAAAAGCATCCTTCAACCTTGCATCCCTTTCAACCCTCACAAGAACGCCATTGTTACCGAACACACATCGATTTCTAAATTGTTCCACTTACTGACTGAACTTATATCGATAAAAGGAAATCAAAAAAAATCCATTTATCAATCAAAAAAAAGAAATTCAAAAGGAGTCTTCTTATTACAGCCCCACAAGGACGAACAAAAAAGATCACAAAAGTCAATAACTGAAGTTATCGATGCAGAAGATTCAATCCCCTCATTCGTTGGCTTTCATCACGCTCGAGTGCCTTAAATCATTTCAAATTCCAATTTACATAAAAATCCTTAAAGTCCCGATCCGCAGTTGCCGCCCGCCAACTTACCTATCCCCCCATGCAAATCAATTCGACATGAAGCACCCGCAGTCCATTAACGTCATCATTTCGCCGGGCACCCTTCTCTGTGCTCTGTGCAAGGACAAAAGTGATTTTACAGTTTTTTTTTTTTTTTTAAACATCACGGGACTACACAATCACATTGAATCTATTTTTCGCAATTATCCTAGCCCAGGATGGGGACATATATTAGACAACGACTTCGATGGTTAAACCAGAATACATGCGGATTGCGGGTGACATTGCACGTGGATGGCTAGGTTAGGCATTATAGAGAAATCCTTTTAAGTTGAAAGCTTTTTCCGTGTATAGGGTTTGATGAGGACCCTTCCCTCTCGGTAGGCATACTTCGAAACAGTGCTGCTCTCTATGGCACCTTCATTTCACCGTCGGACGTCATACTACTAACCTCTAGTGGCAGCCACTCAAGGGTTCCTTTAGTGGTGAAAATCCTATAATAGCACTTTTAAGTCGGCCCATTGAAACAATCTTTTACGGCACCCAGGGGGGGTGGTCTGAAGAAGAGGTGAATTGGTTTTCCCTTTTTTTGTTTTGTCTTAACTAATGGGTCTCATCATCATCGCCAGCAGGATTGTCATCCTCATCATCGTTCCCTTCGTATCGTCATTGTCCTTAAATGTGTGTGCTTAGTGTGGTATGCTGAATTGACTCAGCGTCTGTTTGCGGAAGGTTTTATGATTTAAGAAGTGAACGGATATGACATTTCCAAGGGAGGGTGATTAAAGAAATGCAAACAATGAAATTACCTTTAAGCGGTTTTGAGAATTGTGCTACTTGTGGAGGGTGCTTTAAATGACATCAAATGTAAAGGGCGTCTTGGATACCTGAAAGCGGGATGCTTTTGACCTTCAACGATGAGTAACAGAAACACTTAAAGCAGCCTGTCGGAATGACTGATAACGAATATAAGGCCGGCTATTCTCAGGCGAACCTAGATGAGAGCTACTTCGACAAATTCGGACAACAGGTCAATTAGTAATCTCAAGGGTAAGTCAGGCCCCCTGAACAGAGATGATGGCGGTTGAAGCTAAAGGTCAATGGCAGCACTCAATCCCGTAGTGGATACTGATGGAATCGTGTCTAATAAATTGGAACTGAATCTACAGATTGGGGTTGTTTTATGGATTACCAACCCACCCACCAAAAAAACCTCTTGTTACGAAACAACTACAAGTCTCGGAAAGTACTGATTTTATTGTTGACGACCCTGCTGAATAAAAAAGAGGACAACGACGTCTGTATTTGCACCTGAAATGTGAGAACATTAAACAGAAGAGGTGCAGGTGTACAATTAGCGGAAGCCCTAAGCAGCTTCACAGCAGACATTACTGCCATCCAGGAAATACGATGTAAGCTGCCGGGAAAAATATGATGAAAAGCTGAGACAGCTACTACGGACTGTGTTACAGTAAACATAAAGAGCGACTATTCGGATTTGTTATAAGTGCCAAACTAAGGCAAGAAGTCTTATGTTTCCCAGAAATTAGCGAACGCATTGTAACAATTCGCATCAATGCCAAATTTGCCAACATAAGCCTTATATGCGCTCACGCTCCGATGGAGGAAAAAGATGACCTTTAGCATTATTGTCGGAAATCATAGCATATACGGCACCACGTCTGGCAACGGACTTAGGCTAATTGACTTCGCTGAGGAACAAAATGTCACTATAGCCAGCACACGGTTTCCTAACCTCAATATCCACACCGGAACATGGCGGTCTCCAGATCAATGAGAGGTCCATCAAATTGCCCACATTGCGATAGACAAGAGGCACGTATTCAGTATTTTGAATGTCCGGGCATTCCGAGGGGCTCGGACCACCTTCTTGTTACAGCTAAGGTGGGAATGCGGATGAATATGCGAATGCGAATACTGTGAAAGAAAATGCAATTGCCAGAGACCGCTAAGTCCTTCGCAGAAAGCGTATCCCTAAACCACTCGCTTAGAGTGGCTGCCAGCGAATTCGACCGTGAGAAACCCATTCTGAGCTTTTATTGAAACGGAGGAGACTTTCCTCGACCGTTTTTATCAAATCGCTGAAATTTTGAAATTAGCAAGCTCCAAGACGGAGGTTCCTTTTGTTTGATAGGGCCGGGCAGTTACAAAGCAGATGAAATTATTGTTTCTTCTTCCTCTTCGTCCATGCAGCTCCTACAGAAGTTGTTTGAGTGGAGGCTTAGCCGCACTGCATATCTTCCCAGTGATGCCACCTATAGTTGCCCTAATGTACGATCTATCAAGCGAAATCAGTCCCTGTGATCTTCTCTAATCCAGACACGTCGTGCCAAGACTCCATTTGAGATTTGACTTGCTGTTAGCAAGTTGCGATAGTAAGCTTTTATACGTAGCGATAGGAATACCTAGTGCACCCGTGTCGGGTACAACTGGTAATATAGAGCCATGTCAGGCGAGTTCATCAGCCTTACAGTTCCCTGGAATGTCACTATGCCCAGGTACCAAGTATAGGTGAATGTTAAACTGCTCTGCCATCTTGTGTAGAGATGACCAGCAATCTAGGGTTGTCTTTGAACCAGTTGAGACTGATTCCAGGAATTTGATGGCCGCTCGGCTGTCCGAGAAAATGCTAATATCCTTGGCAGGTATTACATTCTCATTCAGCCAGGATAAGTCTTCTTTGATCGCCATGAGTTCCGCCTGGAACTCGCTGCAATGATCAGGAAGTCGGAACGATAGCCTGAGATTTAACCTGTCGGAGAAGACAGCAGCACCCATTCCGTCATTTGTTCTGGAGTCATCGGTATGAAAATGGATCGATTCATTTTCCACAGGTACGTTACTTTCCCATGGGATGGTGTCCTGGAAACTTTTATCAAAGTTTTACCTGGTAAGGGTATGTTCGTGAGTGGCCAGTTTGTATATTTGACCACTGTTGGATGGCTTTAATACAAGGTGGGCCAAAAGAAGTCATCCGATGTTGTTTGGCCCTTCAGAATATCGGTTGTGGATCGCGCAGGGTGTGCCGTTGGTCCGTCCTATTGGAACCACATGTCTTCCGCGCGCTATAGGGCCATGTTAACGGAGTGTTTTCTACAGCAATTGGACGAATTAGGAGTCCAATCGCTGCAGAAAAAAACTCGATTAACATGGCCCTATGCGCACACCGTCCACTGTTGTCGTTTGACCAGCGGCGTTCTCGAAAAAAATGGCCCGATGACTTCTCTAGCGTGAACGGCGCACCATACAGTAACTTTGAGCGGGTGTAATGGCTCCTCTTGCATTACTCGTGGATTTTCGATGCCCCAGAAGCGATAGTTTTGCTTGTTCACCTACCCGCTTAGGTGGAAATGAGCCTCATCGCTCATTATGATTTTGGTCGAAAAATGGTCCACTTCGTCCTCGAGATTGAGGATGGCTTGGGCGTAGGTTACACGCGTTTGACGGTCGACAGGCAGCAGCTGATACACGAACTGGATTTTGTATGGGAACATGCGCGAAGTCTCTGACCAAAATTCGCCTTATGGACGACCGGCTGATGGCTAATTGCGAGGCACGGCGTCTGGTCGATGTTTCCGGCGACAGCTCGACATCTTCGGCAACAGTGGCGATATTCTGGGCACAACGGGTGCCTCGGGGCCGACCACTCTTGGCAACGTCTCGTGTGGTTCCATACTCTTCAAGGTTGGTGGCCAAACGGCGCAGTGTTTGCGCAGTCGGTGTCGGACAGCTGGGGAATGGGCGACGGAATTCGCGCTGCGCCAACACTACAAACGAATTGTTACTCAAAAAAATTGATACGATCGTTCCGCGTTCTTGGGAAGTGTATCGCTCCATGGCTTGTTCACTTGTATTCTACATCTGTTTAGGCTATAAATGTCTAAACAGATTTGACATTGGCGGCCATTTGCAAAATAAGAGAAACTTCCAATAGGGTGATCTCTTTTGGCCTACCTTGTATGAATGGTTGAACTTACTGTCATTTGCTTGCCGAAAAAATCTTAGGCTAGTTAGGTGAAAAAGAATGTCTTGTACTGCTGAGGGTGTTGTTCGAAGTGTACTCCGTGTCAATGTATCGGTATACGCAGTTCTTTGCACCTTGGCTAGTTTTTGTTTATCTCTAGCGCTGTCCACCATACCACATTTAACCATTTTTGCTCATAGGGGAGCGCCACAGGGTGGCGTCATCTCTCCTCTACTCTGACCAATGGTAATGAATAAAATTCTAGTTAAGCTATAAGAGGAACGGGTCAAAGTTGTCGCTTGTGCGGATGGCGTGGTGATACTAGTGTCAGGAAAATTCCCCTCCGTGATAAGTAAAATCATGGAGGCTGCTCAATATAAGGTTAGCACCTGGGCTGCCATTTGTGGCCTCGGAGTAAACCCGAGCAAAATGGAATTTGTACTATTCACCCTAAATGGCCAACCACTCACACTATCTTCCAGCGCTAGGTATTTGGGTATCATGCTTGACCCAAAAATTAACTGGAAACACAACATCGAACATAGAGTAAGGAAGGCGTGGGTTGAATTCTATACTTGCAGCAATAAATTTGGAAAGAAGTGCGGATTTCAACCAAAGATGACCTTCTGGATGTACACAGCAGTGGTATGTCCAATTCTCACATACCTCTCACTTGTATGGTGGATCGCATTGAGTGGGGGCTGCAACCTCACAAAACTAAAAAGACTGCAAAGAACAGCCAGTAAAGGCACCACGGCGAACTGAGGTCGGCGCCAACGGATGCCGTTACTGTGCTTGCCTCTCGACCTACGACCTACGGCATGGTCACGTTTGCAACAGACTACATCACACCTGCACTAAGCTTCAAGAAAGGCTTCCACGTAGGTTTTCCTACCAGAGCTCAGTGGAAAAGGAACGAGGTAGTAAGAGATTTCGACACGGTAGTCTACACCGACGGATCTAAGATGTGGTGTGGGATCAGGAGTCTACTCGGATTCACTGTGTATTATAGGCGGAACTACTGGCTATTTGATAGGCTTCACACTACTGGGGTGTGCAACTACGTGCTATTCTCATAGATAATCCAGCGGCCATTACAAGGCTATCAACTCGTCTACCATATCCTCCAACCTGGTACAGAAATGACGGAAAGAAATTGCCCACCTGAGCGTCACACTTCTCTGGGTCCCAGGGCACAGTGAAATTGAAGGAAACGAGCGTACAGACGTGCTGGCCAGGCAAGGCTCAGCTCTACACGGCTCACTTGCTGCAAGAGTCCATATCCCACTTTAGGTGCGGTTAAGGGAATCCACTCATACTTCCAGAAGAAGGCCGACTCCAAATGAAGACGGTTAACAAATTGCTTCTTATCGAGGAAGATATGGTCTACCTACGACAAGAATAGAACAAACGACCTACTGAATAGAACCCGCTCAGATATCGCAAGAATTACGGCGATAGTCACAGCGCACTGGCCAAATGGAGACCATGTGGCTAACCTAGGGTTCCCATACAACTCCCAATACCGCAGTTGCAGAAACGCAAATGAGAGAGAAACCCTCTCCCATTTCATCTGCGAATGTCCGGCACTATCAAGAGCCAGATTGTGTGCGTTAGATGAACCATTCTTCGACAACCTTAGCGATATATCGGGAAAAATGATACAAGATCTTATCTAAACTCCACAGGCTGGATCTAGATGCGGATTGATCACAGCCTCAAACATAAAAACGGTCACACGAGTCGTTGTAACAAAAAGGCACATAAATGGAACTTTGGTTCGTGCTGAACCGCCACTTCTTCCTACCTTCCTATCCCAGTCGTACTCTTCAGCGCCGAAGCATGGACAGTAGCAAAAACGGATGGAGAGTTCGTTTTCTGCGAAATAAAACTTTGGAAAATCTTCGGTCTCGTTTGTGTGGAGGCGTTATAGAGACGAAGATTCAACAAAGAACTCTACGAGCTGTACAGCAACATCCGCTTGGATGCTTTCATGTGGGCCATGTCAAGCTGAAAAACTTTAATACTCCGACTCTCAGAGTCTTCGATTCTTAAAAAGACGTCTGACGCAATGCGGGAAGACTCCGACCATGGAAAGCTGAAAAACCTTAATACTCCGACTCGCAGAGCCTTCGATTCTTAAAAAGACGTCTGACGCAATGCGGGAAGACTCCGGCCATGTAAAGCCGAAAAATTTTAATACTCCGACTCGCAGAGCCTTCGATTCTTAAAAAGACGTCTGACGCAAAGCGGGAAGACTCCGGCCATGTAAAGCCGAGAAACTTTAATACTCCGGCTCGCAGAGTCTTCGATTCTTTAATATACGTCTGACGCAATGCAGGAAGACTCCGACCATGGAAAGCTGAAAAACCTTAATACTCCGACTCGCAGAGCCTTCGATTCTTAAAAAGACGTCTGACGCAATGCGGGAAGACTCCGGCCATGTAAAGCCGAAAAATTTTAATACTCCGACTCGCAGAGCCTTCGATTCTTAAAAAGACGTCTGACGCAAAGCGGGAAGACTCCGGCCATGTAAAGCCGAGAAACTTTAATACTCCGGCTCGCAGAGTCTTCGATTCTTTAATATACGTCTGACGCAATGCAGGAAGACTCCGGCCATGTAAAGCTGAAAAACTTTAATACTCCGACTCGCAGAGTTTTCGATTCTTAAATAGACGTCTGACGCAATGCAGGAAGACTCCGGCCATGTCAAGCTGAAAAACTTTAATACTCCGACTCGCAGAGTCTTCGATTCTTAAATAGACGTCTCACGTCATGCAGGAAGACTCCGACCATGTAAAGCTGAAAAACTTGAATACTCCGACTCGCAGAGTCTTCGGTTCTTAAATAGACGTCTCACGCAATGCAGGAAGACTCCGGCCATGTAAAGCTGAAAAACTTTAATACACCGACTCGCAGAGTCTTCGATTCCAAATAGACGTCTGACGCAATGCAGGAAGACTCCGGCCATGTAAAGCTGAAAAACTTAAATACTCCGACTCGCAGAGTCTTCGTTTCTTAAATAGACGTCTGACGCAATGCAGGAAGACTCCGGCCATGTAAAGCTGAAAAACTTAAATACTCCGACTCGCAGAGTCTTCGGTTCTTAAAAAGACGTCTGGCGCAATGCGGGAAGACTCCGGCCATGTAAAGCTGAAAAACTTGAATACTCCGACTCGCAGAGTCTTCTGAATTCTGACGTAATGCAGGAAGACCCCGGCTTAAGTTGCGCTACATATTTATAACAAAATTTCTGACAGACCTGTGCACATCAATGTCATCTTCTCTGAAAAGATTGTCATTACAAATTGCATTTTGGCAACGATAACGTTAAATCGTCCATTACCCATATAAAATGCTCCTCCATTTTTTTTAGCAAATTTTATCTGCAAACTTGCAAAATTGCATTTGCTCTCAGGATCTACTATTCACCCATACATACGTCGTCCTTTCTTTTCGAAATTCAATTGACACTTACATCTGTCAGTGGGTGTCTCTTGGTTGGACTGCAGCATCTTATCGCTTCAGGTGGCATAGCATCCCTCTACCCCACCTCGCCGGTGAAAAATCGAATACGTGTCCAAAAGAAGGAATTATCGTCATGCCCCATTGAGTTCCATTATACACATCCCCCCGAGGGCAGAGGTGACAAAAAATGATGCATGCCAACTGAAGCACCTCTATGCATTTGGGAAGCTCTTTCGTTCTCGACAAGCACTGATTGATTAAATAACTACACACACACACACACACACACACATCAAAAAGGAGCAAAAGGACGAACGTGGAAAATTTCGCTTACAACTGTCACTAAGTCACCGAAAACATGCTTAGACTGCAAAATTCTTTCTCAGATGGGATGTAGCCACTTAGTAGGTGTAGATGTGTGGGTGTGAGTTCAGTTTTTATTTCTTCTTCCCGGGACACTAATACACGTGTGTGTAGTCACATTTCGGTTGTAAACTTTTATTCAATCTCTCCAAAGTTATGATTACGAGGAAACTTGCACAGCTATACCTACTGACGATGCTGTAAAATGCTGTCCTACCCGGGGTGGACATGTTTGCCAAGATAGACACTTCCGTTTCGATTTTTTGTTGCCATTTGCTGACACATCCTTGTCAAGTTGAAGTTATGTAACGGAATGTTGTATTGATTTTTGTTTAATGGCGGTGATGCAGTGCTCCGTAGGAAAAAGTGCATCTGGTGGTGTTTTATGTGCGCCTGAGAATAAAGGAAATTTGTGAGTTTAATTGCGGGATTTATGGGCCTTGAGTTGAACTACTTCTCAGAGTGTTGGATGAGTAGTGCCGTCATAAACAAAAATTGCAGAGCTCTATGCTGAGTTAACGGTGAGGAATACCTTGGGTATAGTATCGAATCGAGAGAAGGGGTTATGTTGTGTTTTATGGTTGTTCAGGAGAAGAATTCAATTAACACGAAGGAGCACCATTTCGAAACCAATTAAAACTTGTGTCCTTTCTGAAATGGTTTTTTTTTTTTTTATAGTTGGGTGTCTTAAGTCCAACCCGTCCATGGTAATAGATTTTGTACACCCTTGTTCCAACAATTGGAGGAGGTATTCAAAGGAAGGCTACCAGGTTACTCTCCAGGTTATAGTTTCTTATGTGATACCCTTTAGTGGGGACTTTCTCTGTGTATAAGCTCGGACTTTTCTTTCTTTTTAGTACCCTGACGCCTTGATGCCCTCAGTAATCAGTAAATAAGGAATTGCCGAGCTATTAACAATCTTGCAAGTATGGCTTTCAAGCGTTCCGGACCTCAAGTGGGAGATAGTTGAAGGTGAATTTGACGAGTTTTCTTATGGCTCTCTTCATCACTGAAGTCTCTACAGATATTGTCATTGTTTGGTTTGTAAGGAAGCAATTACCAAAGAGAGATCCTATACCTGACTGGTGGATACTCTCACCTGGTAGAGGTGTCGGTTCAGCATGAACCCAAGTAGCACTGATGTGCCTTTTTGTTACAACGACTCGTGTGACCGTTTTTATGTTTGAGGCTGTGATCAATCCTTATCTAGATCCAGTTTGTGGAGTTCAGATAAGATCTTGTATCTTTTTTTCCCGAGATATCGCTAAGGTTGTCGAAGAATTGTTCATCTTACGCACACAATCTGGCTCTTCCTAGTGCCAGACATTCGCAGATGAAATGGGAGAGCGTTTCTCTCTTATTTGCGTTTCTGCAACTGCGTTATTGGGGGTTGTATGGGATCCCTAGCTTAGCCGCATGCCTATCGCCGTAATTCTTGCGATATCTGAGCGGGTTCTATTGAGTAGGTCGTTTGTTATATTCTTGTAGTTGGATGGCCATATCTTCCTTGATAATTTGTTAACCTTCTTCATTTGGAGTCGGCCTTCTTCTGGAAGTATGAGTGGATTTGTCCCTTAACCGCACCTATAGTGGGATATGGACTCTTACCGCAAGTGAGGTGTGTAGAGCTGAGCCTTGCCTGGCCAGCTCGTCTACACACTCGTTTCCTTCGTTTTCACTGTGCCCTGGGACCCAGAGAAGTGTGACCCTATAGCATTTGCTCAGGTGGGCAAGTTCGCTCCGTCATTTCTGTACCAGGTTGGATGATATGGTAGCCGAGTTGATAGCCGCTTGACCATCTATGAGAATAGCACGTAGTTGCACGCCCCAGTAGTGTGAAGCCTCTCAAATAGCCAGTAGTTCCGCCTTGAATACACTGCCAAAATCCGGTAGGCGGTATGATACTGTTATTTTTCAGTGATTCCGAGTAGATTCCAGACCCCACAACTTAGATCCGTCGGTGTAGACTACCGTATCGAAATCTCTTACTACCTCGTCCCTTTTCCACTGAGCTCTGGTAGGAAAACCTACGTGGAAGCCTTTCTTGAAGATTAGTGCAGGTATGATGTAGTCTGTTGCAAACGTGACCATGCCATATGGTAAGGCCAGCATCCTGACTCCTTGAGTCTTACTGAGCTGCATAAATCGGTATCTTTAATGTGTAGGTCGAGAGGCAAGCACAGTAAGGGCATCCGTTGGCGCCGTACTCAGTGCGCCGTGGTGCCTTTACTGGCTGTTCTTTGCAGTCTTTTTAGTTTTGTGAGGTTGTAGCCTCCAAGTGGTAACCATCGGATACTGGTCTCATCCAACCGGATTTGACTTGCTAAACGATAAGTGCGAGTGTTGATAACACGACGAAAAACAGCAACACTATAAACACCCTGGTGAGAATGGCACGGATGAATACCCGGCCTGCTGTCCCAGGCGAACCTAGATGAGCTGCTCTGACATATTCGGACAACAGGTTGTCTAGGAATTTCAAGGGTTAGTCAGGCCCCTTGAACAGAGATGGTGGCGGATGAACCGAAAGGCCAACGGCAGCGCTCAATCCCGTAGTGGATACTGATGGCCCCGTGTCCTAGGGGTATCTAATAAATTGGAACTGGCCCTCCAGGTTGGGGGTTGTGCTTTGGGTTAACTACCCATCCACGGAAAAAACTATTGTTACGAAGCAACCAATAGCCTCGGAAAGGACTGATTTTATTGTTGACGACCCTGCTAAACGAAAAAAGGACAACGACGTTCGTATCTGCACCTGGAATGTGAGAACATTAAACAGGAGAGGTGCAGGCGAACAACTAGCGGAAGCCCTAAACTGCTACAAAGCAGACATTACTGCCATCCAGGAAATACGATGGGATGGGCCGGGCAAAAAGAGGATGAAAAACTGTGACATATACTACGGACCGTGTTATAGTGAGCAGAAACAGCGACTATTCGGATGCGGATTTGTTATAAGTGCCAGACTTAGGCAAGAAGTCTTATGTTTCCAAGACATTAGCGAACGCATAGTAACAATCCGCATCAAGGCCAAATTCGCCAACATAAGCCTTATATGCGCTCACGCTCCGACGGAAGAAAAAGATGATATAGCTAAGGATTGCTTCTACGAGCTCCTCGACAAAACCTATGAGCGACTACCGAAGTACGATGTTAAAATCGTGCTGGGAGATTTTAACGCAAAGGTAGGAAGAGAAGACATCTTTAGAAGTATTGTCGGAAAACATAGCCTACACGACAACACGTCTGGTAACGGACTTAGGCTAATTGATTTCGCTACGGAACGAAATGCCACTATAGCCAGCACACGGTTTCCTCACCTCGATATCCATAAGGGGACATGGCGGTCTCCAGATCAACGAACGGTCAACCAAATTGATCACATTGCGATAGATAAGAGGCACGCATCCAGTATTTTGGATGTCCGAACATTCCGAGGAGCTAACATCGACTCGGATCACTACCTTGTAGCAGCCAAGGTAAGAATGCGGATATCCACCACGCCACAACAATCCAGAAATACTGTGAAAAAATTTAATGTCGGAAGACTGCAATCGCAAGAGACCGCCAAGACCTTCGCACAACGCGTATCCCTTAACCTCTCGATTAACACCATACCACCAGCATCGAATGTCGAAGAGCAATGGCAACGATGCCAACAGGCCATTAGATCAGCCGCAACTGAAGTGCTAGGTTTCTCGCGCCCACCAGCAAGAAACCCCTGGTTTGATGAGGAATGCCGACAGATGCTCGCAGCCAAGAACGAGGCCTACAAGGCTAAGCTGCAGGTGAAGACGAGAGCTGCCATTGAGCTCTATAGGCAAAGAAGAAGGGAAGAACATCGGCTTTTCAGCAAGAAGAAAAAAGAGCAAGAAAATCGCGCGATCGAGGATATAGAGAGGTGCCACTCCAGGAACGATGTTCGCAAGTTTTACCAAAGTGTAAAACGTCAAAGCCAAGGATACAAGGCTCGAACAGAATCCTGTCGAGATGAACAAGGAAATATTGTAGTTGAGACACAGTCGATGCTGAGGATATGGAAGAACCACTTCTGCAGACTGTTAAACGGCGATGACGAACAACATTCCGCTGTCAGGCAGAACGAACCATTCAATATTGGCAACGACAGCGAAAACTGCCAACCACCCGACCTGAGTGAAGTGAGGATAGCAATATCTAAACTCAAGCTTAATAAGGCTGCCGGAAATGACGGCCTTCCCGCTGAGCTCTATAAGGCCGGCGGAGATGACTTGGTAAGTAACATCCACCAACTCATAAGCCAAATCTGGTCGGATGAAAATATGCCTGAAGAATGGAACCTCAGCATCGTTTGCCCGATCCACAAAAAAGGAGACCCTCTGAACTGCGCCAACTACAGAGGCATAAGTCTCCTCAACATCGCCTACAAGATCCTATCTGCCGTAATATGTGAACGCCTGAAACCGTTTACCAACAACCTGATTGGCCCTTATCAGTGTGGTTTTAGGCCAGGAAAGTCCACAACCGATCAAATTTTCACACTTCGGCAGATCCTGGAAAAAACTCAAGAAGTCCAAATCGATACCCACCACCTATTCATCGATTTCAAAGCCGCATATGACAGCATTTATAGAGACGAACTGTATAGAGCCATGTCTAGTTTTGGTATACCGCCCAAACTCGTCCGTTTGTGTAGGATGACGATGGAGAATTCTCGCTGCTCCATCAGGGTCGGAAACGACCTCACCGACACATTCGATACCAAAAAAGGATTTAGGCAAGGCGATGCGCTGTCATGTGACTTCTTTAATCTGATTCTTGAGAGAATTGTGCAAAACTCCAAAGCCAACACCAGAGGCACAATTTTCCAAAAGTCGGTGCAACTACTAGCATACGCTGACGATATTGACATCATTGGCAGGACTCAACGTGATGTCATAGCCACGTTTGCTAGTATAGAGAAGGAAGCGGCGAAAATGGGTTTAGCAGTAAATGAGGGTAAGACTAAGTATATGCTGTCATCACGAAAGGACTCACAACATCGACGAATTGGACAGAACGTCACCATTGACAGATATAACTTTGAGGTAGTACGGGACTTTGTCTACCTCGGCTCCGCTATTAACTCTGACAACAACATCTCGTCAGAAATTAAACGAAGAATTACTCTTGCCAACCGCTGTTTCTTCGGGCTAAGAAGGCAATTTAGTAGTAAAGCCCTCACTCGAACTACTAAGGAAACCCTATATAAGACCCTGATCATCCCAGTCCTGCTCTACGGCGCTGAAGCATGGACCGTATCAAAAGCGGATGAAGAAATCCTTGGTAGATTCGAGAGGAAAATTCTTCGAAAAATCTTCGGTCCCGTTTGCGTTGACGGGCTATGGAGACGAAGATTCAACCAAGAACTATACGAGCTGTACAGCGACATGCCCCTGGTCAAAAAACTCCGCATTGGACGTTTAAGATGGCTAGGACATGTAGAACGAATGGACACCAATACTCCGGCTCGCAGAGTCTTCGATTCCCAGCCAGACGTCGGACGCAGTAGAGGAAGACCTCGCCTTAAGTGGCGCGCACAAGTGGAAACCGACCTCAACCAACTTGGAGTGCGCAACTGGAGGCAGTTAGCTAAGGACCGGGCTAATTGGAGAGGCATGTTGGTTGAGGCCCAGGTTCATTCCGGACTGTAGCGCCACTTAAGTAAGTAAGTAAGAGGTTGTAGCCCCTACTCAATGCGGGCCACTATACAAGTGAGAGGTATGTAAGAATTGGACATACCACTCTTCTGTGTACATCCACAAGGTCATCTTTGGTTGAAATCCGCACTTCTTTCCAAAGGTATTGCTGCAACTATAGAAGTCAACAAACGCCTTCCTTACTCTATGTTCGATGTTGTGTTTCCAGTTAAGTTTTGGGTCAATCATGATACCCAAATACCTAGCCTTGGAAGATAGTGTGAGTGGTTGGCCATTTAGACTTACTTACTTACTTAAGTGGCGCTACAGTCCGGAATGAACCTGGGCCTCAACCAACATGCCTCTCCAATTAGCCCGGTCCTTAGCTAACTGCCTCCAGTTGCGCACTCCAAGTTGGTTGAGGTCGGTTTCCACTTGTGCGCGCCACTTAAGGCGAGGTCTTCCTCTACTGCGTCCGACGTCTGGCTGGGAATCGAAGACTCTGCGAGCCGGAGTATTGGTGTCCATTCGTTCTACATGTCCTAGCCATCTTAAACGTCCAATGCGGAGTTTTTTGACCAGGGGCATGTCGCTGTACAGCTCGTATAGTTCTTGGTTGAATCTTCGTCTCCATAGCCCGTCAACGCAAACGGGACCGAAGATTTTTCGAAGAATTTTCCTCTCGAATCTACCAAGGATTTCTTCATCCGCTTTTGATACGGTCCATGCTTCAGCGCCGTAGAGCAGGACTGGGATGATCAGGGTCTTATATAGGATCTCCTTAGTAGTTCGAGTGAGGGCTTTACTACTAAATTGCCTTCTTAGCCCGAAGAAACAGCGGTTGGCAAGAGTAATTCTTCGTTTAATTTCTGACGAGATGTTGTTGTCAGAGCTAATAGCGGAGCCGAGGTAGACAAAGTCCCGTACTACCTCAAAGTCATTTAGACGAGGTAGGGTTTTCGTGGTGAATAGCACCAATTCCGTTTGGTCGTGTTTACACCGAGGCTACAACTTGCAGCACAGGTGCTAACCTTGTATTGAGCAACCCCCATAATTTCACTTATCACGGAAAGGAATTTTCCTGACACTAGTATCACCACGCCATCCGCATACGCGACAACTTTGACCCGTTCCTCTTCCAGATTAACTAGAATTAGTAGAGGAGAGATGACGCCACCCTGTGGCGTTCCTCTATGAGCAAATTTAATTTAATTAAATGACTGATGCCAAGAGTTGCCTGGATAAATCTTGTTCCGAGCATAGAGACATTCCAGTGGCTAATAGATTCCTCTATACCCAGCTCGATCAGAGATTCAAGAATAGATCCTGCAGTAGTCTCTACGTTGAATGCAAAATTATCTACTTTTCGGTGAAGTAGGATAGGGAAACCTCAACTCTTCAGCCAGGATCATTCGTGTTGCAACCTCTAGTCACCAGATCAGCCGTATTTTCTTGCCGTCACAATACCACCACACTGAGACCTTAGTGTGTCACTTTATCTCATCCACCCTGCCATGAACGTAAGGTTTCCACTTGCCGTTTCTTTCGTGGACCCAGTTCAATGATATTTTTTAATCATTCCAAAGGTTAAACCCACAGATCCACAATTTTCCTTTAACAGAGCCCTCGCACAAACCAATTATGATGTCCTCTCGCCATGTGAATCAACGTCGGTAATGTAGGTAACAGCCACAAATACTTGAAGGCTTGCATCAACAAGCTTTGTGTCCGATGTGGAGAATTGCAAAGCAGCTGAAGGAATAGTTACCTCGCTGTCCAATCAGCGGTTCACCTCAGTTTCTCCATCCATAACTTCAAAATAACTGGACTAAGCATGGCCAAATGTTCAAACACTCTCGCGATTGTACCCAAAACAATTCAAATGCCAATTTCGACTACAAGCACAGACCAACCAATCCTAGGACCTTCTGATTTACGGCTGATTTACTGATTTACTCAGTTTTGAGCAAAACTTAGGGTCAACCATTCCCAGTCGCCTTGAATGGGAGTCGGATTCGATCGAAACCAATAACTCGATTCACTTCTACACGGATGGGTCTTAAACAGAATCTGGAGTGGGTGAAGCTGTTTTCTCCGAGATACTTAACCTAAGCATATCCATTCGCCTTCCCGATCATTGTAGCGTTTCCCAGGCGGGAATCATGGCAATAAAAGGAGCCTTGTCTGGGCTGAAAAGGAATGTAATATCCTTTCTTACTTAATTAAGTGACGTTACAGTCCGGAATGAACCTGGGCCTCAACCTACATGCCTCTCCAATTTGTCCGGTCCTTAGCTAACTGCCTCCACTTGAGCACTTCAAGTTGGTTTAAGTCGGTTTCTACTTGTGCGCTCCACTTAAGGCGAGCGTTCGACGTATGTCTGGGAATCGAAGACTCTGCGAGCCGGAGTAATATCCACGAAGTATATCAACATTTTCAGCGACAGCCAAGCGGCAATCAAATCCCTGGAAGCTATCTCCTTCAATTCGAAATCAACCCACGAATGCCGACTGTCTCTTAACGAGATGGCGAAGTTTTTACCATTCACCACTTTTGGGTGCTAGACCACAGAGATATACTAAGGAATTGCAAGGCAGATGAGCTTGCCAGACAGGACACTATCCTTGATATTCTCCAGCCAGTAGATATGTAAGGTATGCCCCTCGCTACATGTAACTTACAGATCAAGCTGGATGCGACCAAGAAAGTAAACCGCAGTTGGATAAACGGCACAACGTGTCAGATATCGGCAACATTTCTGCTTGATAACGCTGAACAGATCAAACATCAGCACCATAGTCGGTGTTCTTACAGAACACTGTCCTATCGGCCTACAGTCCTACACGCAAAAAAACTCGGCCTCTTCAGCAATGTCTTCTGTAAAAGAAAGTTGGACGAAGAAGAGAAGGAAGATATTATTCACCTTCTATGCTCTTGGCCAGCTCTCTAAGAAAAAAGGAAGCTTCATCTGGAAGACTAGGTTAGGTTAGGTTTACGGGTTGGTGGAGTAGAGGATTCTCTATTCCGCCACACTTAGATCCATGTGGACCCATTGTGATACCCTTGGTGGGATTACGTCCTTCCTTATCGTTGCTATGGGTTACTCCACTCTATCCAGCCATCCTGATGTTCGTAGGAACCTGTAAAGATAGGGTAATGGAATATCGGATAGCTCTTGGATGTCTTGGAAGTAGTAGCTTCCAAGTGTTCTGTTCCTCAGGTGATAGAGACTCGGGCAGTGACAGAGGAAGTGAGGTGTATCCTCGTGTGTTTCCTCATCGTCGCAGCCTCTACAGATATCGTCATCCTTGAGATTTAAATTCATTGTATAGGTTCTGAGAAAGTTTTGACCAGTGAGAGCCCCTTCCAGTTTAGATAAGGAGCTTCTGTCCTACCGCAAAAGTTTTTTGGTCCGGTTTCCGTTGTATTCTAACCAGAGCTTCCGAGATATTTCGCAGGTAGTCAATGACTTCCACCTGGTATTGGCTTTCATTCGGGTTTTGTATTCCACTCTTTCTCTGAGGTTACAGAGTGGTGGTTCGACCGTTTGTAGTACCTGGTCATGATCTGTAGCAGATCCATTTCTTGCCTATTCGTCGGCCATCTCGTTGCCGTCTATGTCCCTGTGACCAGGAACCCAGCAGAGATCAGCATTATGCTGTGAGCAGAGAACCTTGAGTTCTTCGCGACAGCGGCGAACTAGCTTTGATTTAATTTCGATAGCAGATACTGCTTTTATAGCCGCTTGGCTGTCAGTGAATATGGTGATCTCACTGTGTGGTATTTCCATTATTGACACCAAATGAGCCGCTTCAGTGATTGCTAGCACCTCAGCCTGGAACACACTCCTATGATCAGGAAGCCTGATTGATTTGTGTATTACTAATTCCTCTGAGAATATGCCAGCACCTGTTCCACAGTCCATCTTTGATCCATCTGTGAAGACGAATATCGATTTCCTTTTTGTGGGTTCATTCTTGTCCCATTCATCTCTGCTCGGAAACGTTTAGGTGAAGGGTCGATCGAAGTCTAGATAGGGAGATAGATAGTCTGAGTTTACTACGCTCCCTACGTATTTCTTTAGGACCTGCGCATGCCCAGCGAGGCTCGGGATCCAGCTGTTTGTTTGGCTGATCCTCGAGGAGCTTTTGGCAGCTGATTCCTGCATGTATAGATCCAAGGGCAGCAGATTCAGAATCACCTCCAATCCAGAGGTTGGGGTTGTTCTCATCGCACTGGTTGTCCCTATACATGCTAGTCTTTGTATTTTTGTCATTTGCTTCAAGTTGGTTGCTCTGTCTGTGGCTTGCCACCAGACTATACTGCCATATGTGAGTATTGGTCGCACGATAGCCGTATACATCCACAGGATTATTTTGGGGCTAGGCCCCACTTTCTGCCGAATATTCGGTTACATGCGTAGAAAGCATTTGCTGCTTTCTTAACTCTTTCATTGACATTAAGTTTCCAATTGAGCTTCCTGTCTAAAATTATTCCCAGATATTTCGCACTTTCAGCTATTTAAAGGGGTATTCCCTCTATAGCTGGTGGTTCGAAGTGTGGTATTGTTCTTCTATTTGTGAACAGCACAAGCTCGGTTTTGTTATGTATTAGAAATCTAGTACTGAATTAAATTACTTGATGTAAGCTAGGTTTAATAATATACCAATTTGAGATATAACAAAATGTAACTTCCTATTATGTGACTTCACGAAATAAAGCACTTCCTGTTTAAATTGTAAGCTTACACAACGTCTATGATTTTAATCCAAAATTATCTAAGGAAACATAATATTTTTGGCGACGAGGATGGGATGCGATTGAAACAATTTTTTATCGCAAATGATTTACCTGAAGCGAAGAAAGTACCATTTTTCTTAACATATATTGGATCGGATGCATTTTCTGTACTAAGAAAAATGTGTGTTCCCGATGAGCCATCCGAAAAGACATACGATCAATTAGTTGGAATTCTAACTAGTTATTTCGAACCAGCTGTGAACGAAATATCAGAATCCTATAAGTTCTACAAAGTTAACCAAGATAGCATGCAAATCGTCGAGTACATAGTCAAATTGAAAGCATTGGCACAAAAGTGTAATTTTGGAGATTACCTACAGAGAGCGTTACGTGATAAATTTGTTTGTGGAATTCGTGATAATAATCTGCGCTCAAAATTTCTCAAAGAGTCAAAACTGTCTTTCAAATCCGCATGTGAAATTGCTATAAATTGGGAGATGGCAGAAAATCAAAATCACATGATAGAATCGAGAAGTGAGATCATAAACACTTTTGCAATCCATGCAGGAAGACATACACCAAGAGCAGCTCAGTCAAATTTTAGTAAAACCGGTTTCAAAAGAAATCAAAGACAAGGTCAAAGTAACAGTCAAAGTCAAAGTCGTCGTAATTCTCTTCGTAGCAGCTGCAGTCAAGATCAGTTGTCATCAGCATCACCAAAGTCGTATCCAGAGTGTTATCGATGCGGCAGAATGCATAATCCACACAATTGTCCAGCACGTCAGTGGGAATGTTTTAAGTGTCACAAATATGGTCATGTATCAAATAAATGCCGTCAAAGAAACTATCAGCAAGGAGGTCATCGCAAGGTTGTTGCCGAATTATCAGAAGCCACCGATTATGTAAACACTATTTCTACAAACACAATAAGTAAAATCAGCCATGCAGCTACTGTTGAAGTCGTCATTGAAGGTGTTCCTGTTATAATGGAAGTTGATTCTGGAGCTTGTTCCTCTGTAATTTCTGAAGATGAGTATCGGTCTAAATTTGATAAAGTTAAACTTATAAAAACTAATCAAACATTGTTGTCAGTCACAGGTAAAGTCATTAAGTGTGCAGGGAAAATTAAGGTTGCAGTGTGTTTACCAAATGTCTCAAGATTACATAATCTTGCTTGGTCGGGACTGGCTTGATGTCGTTTATCCAAATTGGCGTAAGTTATTTTCTTTGAATGCGGAATTTCAGGAAAATTGTTTAAAAATTTTAAAAAATGAAAAAAACAATGAATTTATTGAAAAGATGAAAAAATAATTTCCTAACATATTCCCTTCGCTAGACCATTCCTTAGAAAACACCATAAAAGAATTCACAGCAGAAATTGTGCTCAAGTCAGATTGCCAGCCAATATTCCATAGTGCTTATGCAGTGCCTTATAAATTGCGTGATAAAGTGGAAGACGAGCTAAAACGGTTGTGTGAGATGAATATTTTGAAGCCAGTACGGATAAGTAAATTCGCTTCGCCGATTGTTATTGTGTCAAAGCCAAATAAAGGCATTCGGATTTGCATTGATGCAAAAGTGACCATAAACCCTTATATCAAAACTGAACATTATCCACTTCCCAAAACGGAAGACATTTTCGCTAGTTTAGCAAATTGTAATTTTTTTTGTGTGATTGATTTGTCTGGTGCTTACCAACAACTGAAATTATCCGAAAAGTCTAGGGAATATGTCACAATAAATACACACAAGGGATTGTTTCAATATACGAGATTGCCTTTTGGTATATCTAGTGCGCCATCAATTTTTCAGTCAGTGATGGACCAAGTCTTATTAAATATACGAAATGTGTCTTGTTATCTTGATGATATCCTTATTGGAGGTCAGGATTATCAAAGTTGTAAAAAAAGGCTTTTAGAAGTTTTAACAAAATTAAACCTTTTTAATATAAAAATTAACTTAGATAAATGCCGATTTTTTGAAAAAAGCTGTTTTCTTTTAATGCGGAATCTTTCCAAATCCAAATAAACTTAGGGCCATAAAGGAAGCCCCTGTTCCAAAAAATCTTCAAGAACTACAGTCTTACCTGGGAATGTTAAACTATTATGGAAAATTTATTAAAAATGCTGCAACTGAATTGCACGATTTATACCAGCTTCTTAGAAAAGAAACTAAATTTATTTGGAATAAAAAAGTTAACTCATGCTTTGAAAATTCAAAGAAACTATTAGCTGAAAGTAGTGTTTTAGAGTTATACGACCAAAATAAGCCAATAGTGCTTACATGTGATGCAAGTCCATATGGTGTGGGCGCTGTATTATCGCATGTAGTAAATGGTTTCGAAAAACCTGTTTTATTTGCCTCTTGTACACTTTCTCAAACCGAACAAAACTATTCCCAATTACATCGCGAAGCACTCGCCATTTTGTTCGGAGTAAGAAAATATCACAAATATATTTATGGTCATAAATTTAAATTGTGTACAGATAGTCAAGCGTTAAAAGAAATCTTCAGTCCAAAAAAGGGAACATCAAAGATTTCGGTATCTAGGTTGCAGCGGTGGGCTTTAGAGCTATCAATATATGACTATGATCTTAAATACCGTCCTTCGAAACAGAACTGTCCCGCAGATGCAATGTCACGTTTGCCATTACCAGATAATACAGGCATTGAGTACATTGGTATGTTGTCCACGGGTATTGATAATCCTGTCGACATAGGAAAAGTAAAATTACATAACGAAGGAGATGAAGTCTTACAAAATGTTTTGAAATATATAAGCGGTAAGGCTTGGCCTAAGGCTATTACACCAAGTCTCAAGCCATTTCATAGAATCAAGGGAGATCTTTCAATAGATGATGGGTGTCTTTACTATAGAGACAGAATAGTTATTCCTGTGTCATTGCAAAATCAAATTTTGCAAATAATTCATTCGAACCATGACGGTATCGTTCGAATGAAAATGATAGCTCGCAGCTTTGTATGGTGGCCAAATTTTGACAAAAGTATTGAAGAATACGTACAAAAGTGTCCAAGTTGTCAAATGACTTCACACTTTTCAAAGGAAATAGTAAGTACTAAATGGCCATCGAGTCTGTACCCTTTCCAAAGAATCCATTTAGATTTTTTTCATTTTGATGGAAAAATTTTTTTAATTTTAGTCGATTCATATAGCAAATATATAGATGTGCAAAGATACTTAAATACAGATGCAATTCAGTTATGTAAAGGATTAAGATTATTGTTTAGAACATTTGGATTTCCGAGTGAAATCGTTAGTGATAATGGTCCTCCTTTCAATTCCAAAATATTAAATGAATTTTTTACACAAAATGGTATTAAATTAACAAAAGCACCGGTTTATCATCCACAAAGTAATGGTCTAGCGGAGAGAGGTGTTCAAACAATAAAGTGTAGTTTAAAAAAATATTTTTGCGATTCTAAACTAAAACATTTGGATATACAAGCTAAGCTCGATGCAATCATTATGGGTTACAATAATACACCTTCTACAACAACTAAGAAAATACCTGCATCATTAATTTTTTCTTATAGTCCCCAAACAAAACTACATTCCTTAAAGAAACGAGTGGTGGGTGCACGACTGGGTCGTACGCAACTTTCTCTTTCACAGCGAGTGGGGTGTTAGATCAAATAGTACGCATTTTGATTATTAATGCTTAAAATGATATGAATAATGTTGAAATGTGATTATACGAACGTTTACTACGAAATTTGAAGGAATCGGTGTCTATGGGAATAATAATGATTTTTTGTTATTGGCCAAAACTGAAAATTCCGTTTAGTGATAGTTGGGCTAAAACTAATTATATGGAATTGCTTCAAGCTGTAATAGTAGTATATATATTAAATTTCATTCAATTTGACATAATTGTTTGCGAGAAATTATCAATTTTCCTTATATGGCCTAAATGACAAAATCCGTTATATGGATTTTCTCGAAAAAACTGGGTATGCAGTTTTGTTGGAACTAATATGGTTATAGCATATATAAAGTTTAATCAAAATCGTTAGAGCCGTTTTCGAGAAAATTGAGGTTATGTGTAATTTTTATATGGCAGGTACCCTTATTAACAAGGCTAAAAGCAAACAAAAAAATGGCCTAGAATTATGACTAAAATAAGCTTGGATACGAAGTTTGAAGAAAATCGGTCTAGCCGTTTAGGCTGGGGAGACCATCACGGACAGACGGACCGACGGACCGACGGACCGACGGACCGACGGACCGACAGACCGACGGACCGACGGACGGAATTCCAAAAACCACTTTTTTAGGCTCCGCTATCATCGTAATATTAGAATCAATCAAAATCTCGAGGTCGAAAATTTTCACGAAAACAATATCTTTCTCTTTGTAAGAGAAAGTTAAAAAGTATCTTTTTGTCTTGACGAAAGTAAAAAACAGTTTTCTGGGGAAAAAAGTAAGAAAAGTGTAAATGGAAATAAAAGTAAATTTAATAAGTTCAAAGAAGGTGATAAAATATTTTATAGAAATCATTTTAAAGAAATTGTAAAATGGATTCCAGCAGTAGTTTACAAGATTATAAGTCCTTTAACCTATTTAATAAATGTAAATAATAGTATTAAATATGTACATCATAACCAAATAAGATTTTCAAAACTTAATGACAAAATTCATCCGGTTTGTAAATCTGATGGATGGAGTAATTTAAAAACTTCAAACCCTGAAGTTTTAATTCAAAAAGAATTCAATAAAACACCTGAATTAGAAAATCCTTTTCATGTAAAAAGCAAACAGTTGGTTCTTAGAAGAACTGCACGAATTAGAAGCCAGCCTAATAGATTAGCTTATAATTAAATAATAGTTTTATAAAACCTACTCAACAACAGATAGACAAACAGTATTTATATAAAATGAAATATATGTTAAGTTATTAAATAAGTTGTTATGAGTAAATTAACTTGAAACAAAAGTGGGAAGATGTTATGTATTAGAAATCTAGTATTGAATTAAATTACTTGATGTAAGCTAGGTTTAATAATATACCAATTTGAGATATAACAAAATGTAACTTCCTATTATGTGACTTCACGAAATAAAGCACTTCCTGTTTAAATTGTAAGCTTACACAACGTCTATGATTTTAATTCAAAATTATCTAAGGAAACATAATAGGTTTTTTGGGGGTTGACCCCAAGGCCGCATTGATTTGCCCACGTGTTGAGTGTCTGGAAGACTAGTTCTTCGATAATCTAGGTGAGCTGGCTAATATTAATGTCTGAACGGTTCAATTAGGCGAACGAATATAGGTAAAATCGACAAATCCACTTGGTACCGCAATGGACCTTTGTGGTCTAAGTGTGCACGCGCATCGCGTGAAGCCTAACCTAACCTAAGATGGTACAGTTCAAACAAAAAATGTATGCGTACAGGATGCCACCCAAATTTATTCATTTAGTGTAGATTTCATTAAATAATCCTGCATGCAGAATTCAAAATGTGCAGTCAGTAGCTCCAACTTTATTTTCCAGTTGGAGTTCCTTTAGTAGGTTTGGATACCACAATTCAATCTGTAATTAGCTCACCCATTAAATCTCTCAATTGAACACGAATTATGCAACCTATTCCAGCACACACCCAGTGGCAAACTGTAATCCGCAAAATGTAATCAATTCAGATTGACAAAAGGACGGCAGAAAAAAAATATATAAATCCTTACGTAATCAAAATAATCACAAACACTCACACATTAGCATAATTCGATTAATTAGATTAATCCAAAAACTCATTAAACTCTGTCCCGGTCAACCGCATACTTGGTGACATTTTGTCAAACTAAATCTAGCAATACATCCGCATTCGAAAATATAAAAAAAAATAGTCCTCCTCCCACAGGACACTATTCGCATACTCCCCACACTCCCTCTGCCTCTCACTAATTTAGTTGTTCACATCCTTGGTCAACATTTTAATTATGAGTCGAAAATTTATAGTTAATTCTGTGGCCACCTTTAGCACGACAAGTGCTCGCTTCATTCGTAATCAGCCATAAACCGACCGAAATAACATTTATGGCCGAGACCGGGACCGAGACCAATGTTGAGGCCGAGGCATTTGCATGTCAAATGCTAATTATGCAGCCGAAAACACTTGTTGTCGGCGGCTGGCGGTACATACTGGTGATGGTCATGGTGGTGGTGACTTAATTTTATGTCCTGATTTCATGTTTAGAAATGTCAAACTGATAGTGAGAGCGATGGGCTGGGATGTGGGATGGGCCACCCTCCCATGAATGTCAAATTTTGTTGTACAAATGAAGGGTTTGACAAAGCTGGTGTTGTCAGTAATTAAGGAGTTATTTTGACAAGGAGAAACAAATAGTTGGCTGGACATTCTGGGAAGATTAAAACTTGCACGCAAGCCCAAGGCGACGTTCGTATCTGCACCTGGAATGTGAGAACATTAAACAGGAGAGGTGTAGATCAGCCGCAACTGATGTGCTAAGTTTCTCAAGCCCACCGGCAAGAAACCCCTGGTTGGATGCAGAATGCCGACAAATGCTCGCAGCCAAGAACGAGGCCTACAAAATGAGAGCTGCCATTGAGCTCTTTAGGCAGGGAAGAAACGAAGAATACCAGCTTTTCAGAAAGAAGAAAAAAGAGCAAGAAAAGCACGCGATCGAGGATGTAGAGAGGTGCCACTCCAGGAAGCATGTTAGAAAGTTTTACCAAAATGTAAAACGTCAAAGCCAAGGATACAAAGCTCGAACAGAATCCTGTAGAGATGAACAAGGAAATATCGTAGTTGAGACACAGTCGATGCAGAGGATATGGAAGAACCACTTCTGCAGACTGTTAAACGGAGATGACGAACAACATTCCGCTGTCAGGCAGAACGAATCATTTAATATTGGCAACGGCAGCGAAAACTGCCAACCACCCGACCTAAGTGAAGTGAGGATAGCAATATCTTAATTCAAAGGCCGCCGGAAATGACAGCCTTCCCACTGAGCTGTATATAGCCAGCGGAGATGACTTGGTAAGTTACATCTGCCAACAGAATCCAATAAGCCAAATCTGGTCGGATGAAAGTATGCCTGAAGAATGGAACCTCAGCTTCGTTTGCCCGGTCCACAAAAAAGTAGACCCTCTGAACTGCGCCAACTACAGAGGCATACATCTCCTCAACATCGCCTACAAGATCCTATCTGCCGTAATATGTAAACGCTTGAAACCGATTACCAACAACCTGATCGGCCCTTATCAGTGTGGTTTTAGGCCAGGAAAGTCCACAACCGATCAAATTTTCACACTTCGGCAGATCTTGGAAAAAACCCAAGAAGTCCAAATCGATACCCACCACCGATTCGTCGATTTCAAAGCCGCATACGACAGCATTTATAGAGACGAACTGTACAGAGCCATGTCTAGTTTTGGTATACCGCCAAAACTCGTCCGTTTGTCTAGGATGACGATGGAGAATTCTCGCTGCTCCATTAGGGTCGGAAACGACCTCACCGACACATTCGATACCAAAAAAGGATTTAGGCAAGACTAAGTATATGCTGTCAACACGAAAGGACACACAACATCGACGAATTGGACAGAACGTCACCATTGACAGATATAACTTTGAGGTAGTACGGGACTTTGTCTACCTCGGCTCCGCTAGTAACTTTGACAACAACATCTCGTCAGAAATCAAACGAAGAATTACTCTTGCCAACCGTAGTAAAGCCCTCACTCGAACTACTAAGGAGATCCTATATAAGACCCTGATCATCCCAGTCCTGCTCTACGGCGCTGAAGCATGGACCGTATCAAAAGCGGATGAAGAAATCCTTGGTAGATTAGAGAGGAAAATTCTTCGAAAAATCTTCGGTCCCGTTTGCGTTGACGGGCTATGGAGACGAAGATTCAACAAAGAACTATACGAGCTGTACAGCGACATGCCCCTGGTCAAAAAACTCCGCATTGGACGTTTTAGATGGCTAGGACATGTAGAAAAATGGCTCGCAGAGTCTTCGATTCCTAGGCAGACATCGCTCGCAGTAGAGGAAGACCTCGCCTTAAGTGGCGCGCACAAGTGGAAACCGACCTCAACCAACTTGGAGTGCGCAACTGGAGGCAGTTAGCTAAGGACTGGGCTAATTGGAGAGGCATGTTGGTTGAGGCCCAGGTTCATTCCGGACTGTAGCTCCACTTACGTAGGTTAGGTTAGGTTAGGTTGGTGGGTTGATGAGGCAGACGGTGTGTGTCTTCCCTCATCGCACTCAGGTCAATATAGACCCATTGTGATGCCCGTTGGGGGTCCACTTGTGTGGTTGGTTCATTCATTGTCCCGTTACTGTCCATTGTTGTTAGCCTCTTTCCAGCCATCCAGATGTTGTTGCAAACCTGAAAAGATTAGGGAGAGGGATTTCGGATAGATCCGTGAGGTCATGGAAAAAGTATTTTCCTAAGGTTCTCATTCTTAATTGGCTGAGGCCTGGGCAGTGGCACAGAAAGTGGAGGGTGTCCTCGTGTATTTCTTCATCACCGCAGCCTCTACAGAGGTCATCATCTATGAGATGCATTTTCAGTTGGTGGCTTTTCAGTAAGTTGTGTCCAGTAAGAATCCCAACTAAAGTAGAGACAGATTTCCTGTTTCTACGAAGCAGTTTATGGGTTCTGGCTTTGTCATACTCAGGCCACATCCTTTTGGAAGTTTCACAGGTGGGAAGGGAGTTCCACCTGTTTTTGGCAGCGATCAGTGTTTTCTGTCCCACCTGAGATTTGAGGTCGCATAGTGGTGGTTTGACAGACTGGTCTGCTTGGTCAGTGCTGGAGGCAGATCCTTTTCTTGCCAGTTCGTCAGCAATTTCATTGCCCTGTATGCCTCTGTGTCCGGGGACCCAGCAGAGCTTAACATTATGTTGGACGCCAAGAACCTTTAGCTCTTCACGACAACGTTTCACAAGCCGAGATTTTATTTCGACAGCAGAGATAGCTTTTATTGCAGCCTGACTGTCAATAAAGATGGTGATATCATCTGGTGGTATCGCCAGCATTGAGGTCGCTTTGGCTGCCTCTGCCACTGCCAATATTTCGGCTTGGAAGACACTGCTGTGCTCAGGGAGACGAAAGGTGCTGTTTAGCTTAAGTGTTTCTGAAAACACTCCAGCTCCAACGCCTACATCCATTTTTGAACCATCAGTGTAGATGGATATGGTTTCGGGGCCCAATTCGTTCCTCTCCCACTCCTCCCTGCTTGGGAGGATGCAGGAGAATGGTCTTTGAAAGTCATGGTGAGGCAGCATGTAGTCAGAGGATACAGCTGAGCCCAGATATCTGTGTAGAATTTGGGCATGTCCTCCTGAGTTCGATTTCCAGCAGTTGAGCTTACTTACGTTGTAAGTAGGTCTCCTCAATATCGCTCTCTTATCTGCCGCAACATTTGAACGCCTGAAACCGATTACCAACAACCTGATCGACCCTTATCAGTATTGTTTTAGGCCAAGAAACCAAATCGATACCCACCACCTATATTCCTTCCTTCCGTTCCTTTCCTTATCGGGCTCCCGTCCAGTGATGTGTCTCTGCCTGAGACACTGTAGCCTTCCATCCTCTATGATCCCGGGCTCGCTGCTTTCAGTTGTCTAGACCAAGCGCTCTGTCACCCGCGATGGCTTGGTCTTTGAAACGGAGGACTTATATTCATCGATTTTAAAGCCTCATAACACAGTTTTGGTATACCGCAGGATGGTGATGAAGAATTTTCGCTACTAAATCACGGTCGGAAATGACCTCACCGCTACATTCGATACAAAAATAGAATTTAGGCAAGGCGACACACTGTCATTTGAATTTTTCAATCAGATTCTTGAGAGGATTGTCCAAAACTAATTGTCCAACACCAGAGGCACAATCTTCCATAATTCGGTACCACTACCAGGATATTATGTCGACGATATTGACATCATCGGTAGGACTCAACGTGATATCACAGCCCCGTTTGGAAGGAAGCAGCAAAGATGGGATTAACAGTAAATGAGGGAAAGATCACGTATATGCCGTCAAAACAAAAGGGCACACAAATTCGTAAAATTGGATAGAACGTCACCAGTCACCATTGCAAGACACAACTTCGAGGTAGTATGGGACTTTGTCTACCTCGACTCGGCTAGTAACTCTGACAACAACACCTCTTCAGAAATCAAACGAAGAATTGCTCTTGCCAACTGGTGAGTATTCGAGCTAAGCAAGCAATTTAGTAGTTAAGCCCTCAGTCGAACCACTAAGGAGATCCTATACATGACCCTCAGTATCCCAGTCCTGCTCTACGGCGCTGTTAGGTTTTAATGGACTGTTAACGCTCCGGTGAGTAGTCAAACTCGCATAGGCCTACGTGGGCCTGTAGCGATAGCCTATGTTGTCGTACCTGAAAAGAATGTTGCGTTAGTGAAAGGAGTGATACTTAAGTGATTTGTGTTGCACCATCCCGATTTGCAGCATAAACGGACGATCTGTGCTGTAGGGATATTTGCTAGCTCCGTCAAGTCCTCGTAGTAACAGTTACCAAGGAGTATGTTGCGGCTATTGCTGAACGCGTTCTGGTTGCATAGAGCCTCTAGCTCTGTACAGCTGCGTCCAACTACACGTGATTTTATGACATTTGATGCCAGAGCTTGTATGGCCGCTTGATTATCTACGTAAATGGAGATCTTGTGATAAGTCCAGTACTCTAGCCGATATGGCTGCTTCGAATATAGCTAGGATCTATGCTTGAGAGAGATGTTTGCTAGAAGAAGAGATGTGCTTAGTCCGATTGCATCGGAGTAAGCCCCAAAGCCCACTCCCATTTCCATTTTTGACCCATCAGTGTAAATTGATAATTCAGTGCTAGATAGAGTGTTTGACAAACAGTCGCCCCTACTTGGCATTCTGATTGAGTAGTGAATGTCGAAGTCGTGATATGGGATTATGTAGTCAGATTACCCATTCTCGTATGCTACTTATTTCAGTATTGTGCTATGAACGTAGGGTTTGATCCGGGGTTACTTTCCTCATTGAGATTTGTAGGTCAATCGGTGGAAGGTTTAGGATTGTTTCCAACCCTACTGTTGGACTGGTGCGCATAGCTCCTCTTATGAGTATGCATGCTGTTCTTTGAATTTTTGTTAGTCCACCCATGCAACTTGTCTTTTTCATGGCATTCCACCAGTCTAGACCGCCATATGTGAGAATCGGTCTGACAACAGCTGTATATAGCCATTTCGTGACTTTCGGGGTGGGGCCCCATTTATAGTGCAACATTAGCTTTCTTTGCTCTTTCGTTGATATTAAGATTCCAATTTAGCTTGCTGTCAAATATCACCCCCAGGTATTTGGCACTTGCTGACAGTGAGAGGGAGGCCCCTGCTGCTAAGTATGTTTAAGCTCGTTTGCATGATAGCGCTAAGAGTCAATGGGAATTTACCACATCGTCTGCATAGGCCACAGGTTTTATTGCGGCGCTTTCTAGTATCATTAGTGTTTCGTTGACTACGAGTAGTCAGAGTAATGGGGATAGAACACCTCCCTGTGGAGTGATTTCTTGTCGTTGTTATCCTTTTGGTACAATCGCCATGTGAAGATGCGCTTTTTAAGCATGGTTGTGATCCAGTTGCTGATGCTTTTACAAGTGCCGTCTCGATAGCTTCCGTTTTTACGTTATTGAAAGCTCCTTCTATATCTAGGAAGGTTGGTTTGGGGATAGGTAACCTGGATTCAAGTTACTACGTATTTGAATGTCTAGTATCCTTTCCAGTGTTTTCAATAGGAATGAAGGTAAGCTTATTGGCCTTTAGTCTTTCGCAGTGTGGCTGCATTTCCCTGCTTTTGGGATGAATATTTCATTTACATCACTTCACGATTTGAGGAGGTATTTCAACTTTATGCATACACGGAAAATTTTGACTAAAGTTGGCAGTTTTTTGTACTATCATTGGAGTTATGCCGTCAGGGCCAGCGGTTTTATAGGGCTCAAAGGTGTTAATGGTCCATATAATTTTCTCTTTGCTAATAGTTATCTATATTGGAGTTGTCTCGAGATATGCAGTTTGGATCTGTGTTGACATTTGTTATTTCCACATCCGCAACTTTGTTACAATTGAGAATGAGGGTATTTAGGAGTAAGCCTAGTGTCTCAGCGCTAGATTTAGTCCATTTATCTTCCGAGACTTTCAGAAAACCTGGGCTACTTGCTTCTTTTGACAGTATTATCCTTAATCTGGCAGATTCGTTGGTATCCTTAATACTCTTGCAGAATTCTCTCCAGGCTTTCCTTTTGCTTGTTCTTATCTCTTTTTTGAGTTTACTTGGACTGATTTAGTAGAAAATCCAGTCGGCAGTCGGTTACGTTTTTTGTTCTCGTTGCCGTCTTGAAGAGTTCCCCCGATGTCTTGTGGCGATTGGCGAGTTCTTTGGACCAGCAATAGCTTTGTTTCTAGTTATGTTTACCTTTACGGCGCTGTTGCAGGGAACGTACCAAAAGCCGATGAAGGAACCCTTGATCGTTTTGTGCAAAAAATTCTACGAAATTCTTAGGGCCTTCTTGCGTTGACGGGCTATATAGACGATGATTCAACCACAAACATTAGAAACTGTACAATGACATGAGCGTTGTCCAAAAACTCTTCATTAGACGATTAAGGTATGCCATGTGAAACGAATGGACCTATAATCCTGCTAGCAGTTTTCGATTCCCAGCAATACCTCAGACGTAGTAGAGGAAGTCCTCGCCTTAAGTGAAGACCACTATTTGAAACCGATTAAGCTGGAAGTACAGACCTGGAGACAGTTGGCTAGCGGCCCAGGTAATTGGGGAGGCATGGTGGTTGAGGCCCAGGTTGGAAAATCAAGGTTAAAACCGTACCCTTGTTCTAGAAGACTCAAAAAAGTCAAAGTATTGTTAAAAAGCATCAAGAGTAGCTACGCCCAAAGCATCGTGCGTGTATCGTTTGAATAGCCAATCCTTCCCAAACGTATCCCAATCATAATCGCATTATCCTTGCCACTCGAAAGTGTTTCTTAACAACCTCTGTCCCCATTCATCTCTCACACAGGCTTTGAAAATTTCTCAAAGCAACCATTGAAAGCTAGAAAGACTTCTCTCACACTAAAAATCTTTTATGTCAACCTTATCTGCACACTTAGCTAACGTAACAATGTATCTATATCTTCTCTTTCAGAACACTTGCTTGGCATCGATGACTCTTGTGGACACCATCAAAGAAAAATTGCAAGCGTGGCGGGCGAAAATCAACCAAGTGGTGGTGGTGGCCCATTAAGGGCAGTTGATGAGGGCCCCCCTCATAAATAACACAAAATACCACCACCACCACCTAAATGCTTGTAAACTTTCAAACAACAACAGGACATACTTACATAAACATATGTATAGGACTAGCTCGAACAAATTCAAGGACTAAATTCCATTTTCAAATCTCTTCAACATCACACAACACACACCAGTCCATCTCTATCTGAAATCGAAAATAAAAAAAAAAATATCCCGAAGAGCAAATATCTTAAACGGAACCATCCCTATATCCTGCAGCTACAACAACAACAACAAAACTTAACTTCAACTCAAACACTAAACTTCTAACTACGCTCCTCTCGAAACTGAAATGCACGCGAATGTGCATTCGGATCGTGGTGGCGGTGGTGGCTCATGGCGTTTACCACCCGACGAAACCCTTCAAGTTCAAGACCCAAAGCAAAAAAACGAAGACTTAGACTACGACGAAGGTCACAACTGGCGTAGCATAATCTTTTCTCTATTAGTTATAAGTTTTGTAATTGCCGGTATCATAACAGCGATCTACCTGCTGGGGTGAGTTCTATAATAAGCCTCGAAGGACCTTCTTAAAAAATAAAAATTGTTTCCTTTTATTTTCTTTGTAGGTACGTCGATGAACTCCTGTATTGGTCGGGCCGTCGTATGATACTCGATGAGTACCTGCAAGGCGATCTTACGCCAAACCGGCTACAACCAGCCTGGGTGACAACACGTAAATACGTCTTTCAGTCAGATGACGGCGGACTAGCCGTACTGGACACTGCCACGAACACAGTTCAAACTCTCGTTACAAATCACACACTCAGACAGCTGAACGTCCGGGGATACCACTGTTCATATGATCTGCGATACGTTCTATTTAGGCATAACGTGAAGAAGGTAAGTCCGTAGAACCTTAAGCAGCGTCGGGTAGACCTGACAAAATTTATGACAAACCCTCTGACAGTGACCCGCAAATCCATTTAGCGTTCAACTACAGCCATGTCGCACCAGTGACAGGACGAACGATAAATGACTTCCGCTTCACATTCGCACGAACCGTTGTTGGTATTTATGGTGTGCACACCTTTGGTCAATAGGGTGCTGTGTTGGGCGGGATTTTTTTTTGTCTGACCTGGGGATGGTGTTAGATTAATCCATGGGCGGTGTCGCGTGTGAATCTGAAATAACGCAGAATCTGAAAATTTCGGTCGATATTTAGGTTTGCACAAGCACTTGCCGAAAATTAGACCCATTCGCAGGGAGCTGGGAATTTTTTTTTGAGTCGTCGTTGACAAGCCGTTTGCAGTCTTATGGATGTATAACCTTGGAAAGGAGACGCAGACGAATTGTTATTGCCATGAAGTGCTGTAATCCGTTTATGGAATGTGTACTTGCAATCATTTATAACCTTGTTAGTGCAAACAAGAGAGCGCGCCCATTAAGCAAATTAGGGTGGTAATCGGTTTTGGGGGTTTGCAATTAGAAAAGCGGATTGCAGTTGGGCATGGTGATTGTGTGTGTTTTAGTGTGATTCTCAAGCCTTAAGACTAATGAATGGTTTTTGGAGAGCTGAATGGTTTGTTGATTGTAGTTAATAATTTTGGAATACCTTGTGTAACCGGCGCAGTTTTATAAGATGGCTCACATGGACGTTAAAGACAATCGATGACAGAGCTGGAGGACGGAATTCGGCATGTGATAAGATTGTCTCTTCAGCTTACTTAATATTACCGCGTTCTTGAAAGCCAATTTTAACGCCTAGGTGTGTTCAGCGAGTTCGGTTGGATTCGATTTCCATCCCTAGGTTTTTGTTATGTTTATGGGATGAACCTGGGCCTCAACCAACATGCCTCTCCAATTAGACCGGTCCTTAGCTAACTGCCTCCAGTTGCGCACTCCAAGTTGGTTGAGGTCGGTTTCTACTTGTGCTCGCCACTTAAGGCGAGGTCTTCCCCTATTAGCGTCCGACGTCTGGCTGCGAATCGAAGACTCTGCGAGCCGGAGTTTTGGTGTCCATTCGTTCTACATGTCTTAGCCATCTTAAACGTCCAATGCGGAGTTTTTTGACCAGGGGTATGTCGCTGTACAGCTCGTATATTTTTTGGTGGAGTCTCCGTCTCCATAGCCCGTCAACGCAAACGGGACCGAAGATTTTTCGAAGAATTTTCCGCTCGAATCGACCAAGGATTTCTTCATCCGCTTTTGATACGGTCCATGCTTCAGCGCCATAGAGCAGGACTGGGGTGATCAGGGTCTTTTATAGGATCTCCGTAGTAGTTCGAGTGAGGGCTTTACTACTAAATTGCCTTCTTAGCCCGAAGAAACAGCGATTGGCAAGACTAATTCTTCGTTTGATTTCTGACGAGATGTTGTTGTCAAAGTTACTAGCGAAGCCGAGGTAGACAAAGTCCCGTACTACCTCAAAGTTATATCTGTCAATTGTGACGTTCTGTCCAATTCGTCGATGTTGTGTGTCCTTTCGTCTTACCCTCATTTACTGCTGAGCCCATTTTTGCGGCTTCCTTCTCTATACTAGCAAACGTGGCTATGACATCACGTTGAGTCCTACCAATGATGTCAATATCGTCAGCCTATGCTAGTAGTTGCACAGATTTTTGGAAAATTGTGCCTCTGGTGTTGGCTTTGGAGTTTTGCACAATCCTCTCAAGAATCAGATTAAAGAAGTCATATGACAGCGCATCGCCTTGCCTAAATCCTTTTTTGGTATCGAATGTGTCGGTGAGATCGTTTCCGACCCTGATGGAGCAGCGAGAATTCTCTATCGTCATTCTACACAAACGGACGAGTTTGGGCGGTATACCAAAACTAGACATGGCTCTGTATAGTTCGTCTCTATAAATGCTGTCGTATGCGGCTTTGATCGATTTGGACTTCTTGGATTTTTTCCAGGATCTGCCGAAGTGTGAATATTTGATCGGTTGTGGACTTTCCTGGCCTAAAACCACACCGATAAGGGCCGATCAGGTTGTTGGTAAATGGTTTCAGGCGTTCACATATTACGGCAGATAGGATCTTGTAGGCGATGTTGAGGAGACGTATGCTTCTGTAGTTGGCGCAGTTCAGAGGGTCTCCTTTTTTGTGGATCGGGCAAACGATGCTGAGGTTCCATTCTTCAGGTATACTTTCATCCGACCAGATTTGACTTATGAGTTGGTGGGTGTAACTTGCCAAGTCATCTCCGCCGGCTATATGCTGCTCAGCGGGAAGGCCGTCATTTCCAGCGGCCTTATTAAGCTTGAGTTCAGATATTGCTATCCTCACTTCACTTAGGTCTGGTGGTTGGCAGTTTTCGCTGTCGTTGCCAACATTAAATGGTTCGTTCTGCCTGACAGCGGAATGCTGTTCGTCATCACCGTTTAACAGTCTGCAGACGTGGTTCTTCCATATCCACAGCGTCCACTTTGTCTCAACTACGACATTTCCTTGTTCATCTCGACAGGATTGTGTTCGAGCTTTGTATTCTTGACTTTGACATTTCTTTCTGAAAAGCCGGTGTTGTCCCTTCTTTTCTGATTATTGAGCTCAATGGCAGCTCTTCAGCTGTAACATACATTGTAGGCCTCGTTCTTGGCTGCGAGCATCTGTCAGCATTCCTCATCAAACGAAGGGTTTCTAGCTGGTGAGCTCGAGAAACTCTAGCTCATCAGTTGTGGCTGATCTCATGGCTTGTTGGCATCGTTGTCATTGCTCTTCGACATTCGATGCTGGTGGTATGGTGTTAATCGAGAGGTTAAGGGATACGCGTTGTGCGAAGGTCTTGGCGGTCTCTTGCGATTGCAGTCTTCCGACATTAAATTTTTTCACAGTATTTCTGGATTGTTGTGGCGTTGTGGATATCCGCATTCTTACCTTGGCTGCTACAAGGTAGTGATCCGAGTCGATGTTAGCTCCTCGGAATGTTCAGACATCCAAAATACTGGATGCGTGCCTCTTGTCTATCGCAATCTGATCAATTTGATTGACCGTTCGTTGATCTTGAAACCGCCATGTTCCCTTATGGATATCGAGGTGAGGAAACCATGTGCTGGCTATAGTGGCATTTCGATCCACAGCGGAGTCGATTGGCCAATGTCCGTTGCCGTTTTCTGACAAGGTCTCGGTTAGGCTGTATTTTTTGCTTAAGATGTCTTCTCTTCCTACCTTTGCGTTAAAATCTTCCACCAAAATTTTAACATCGTACTTCGTTAGCCGCTCATAAGTTTTGTAAAGGAGCTCGTATAAGCAGTCTTCTGCTAAGTCCTATTTTTCCTTCGTCGGTGCGTGAGCGGATATAAGACTTATGTTGGCAAGTTTGGCCTTGATGCGGATTGTTACAATGCGTTCGCTAATGTGTTGGAAACATAAGACTTCTTGCCTTAGTCTGGCACTTATAACAAATCCACATCGGAATAGTCGCTGTTTCTTCTCACTATAACACGGTCCGTAGTAGATGTCGCAGTTTTCCATCCTCTATTTGACCGGTCCATCCTATCACATTTCTTGGATGGCAGTAACGTCTGCTTTGGGCTTCCGCTAGTTGTTCGCCTGCATCTATGCTGTTCAATTTTCACATTCCAGGTGCAGATACGAACGCAGTTGCCCCTTTTTCTTTAAGGATGGTCGTCAACAATAAAATCAGTCCTCCCTGTGCTATTGGTTGCTGCGTAACCATACTTTTTTCGGAAGTAGATAGTTAACCCTAAGCATAACCCCCAACCTGGAGGGCCAGTTCCAATTTGTAAGATACCCCTAGGACACAAGGCCATCGGTATCCACTACGGGATTGATTGAACTCTGTCGTTAGCCTTTCGGTCCGTCCGCCACTACTACATTCAAAGGGCTTAACTTACCCTTGAGATTCCTAAATAACCTGTTGTCCGAATATGTCGAAGCTGCTTATCTAGCATCCCTAGGACACAGGGCCATCAGTATCCACCTACGGGATTGATTGAACTCTGTCGTTAGCCTTTCGGTTCGTCCGCCACTATCTACATTCAAGGGCCTAACTTACCCCCCTTGAGATTCCTAAATAACCTGTTGTCCGAATATGTCGATGCAGCTCATCTAGCTTCCCCTGGGACAGAAGGACGGAGATTCCGTGCCAAGCATTCTTACCAGGATGTTTGAAGTGTTGCAGATTTTTGTCTTGTAATCATCACTAGCACTCATAAGCTTAGCAAGTCAAATCTGGTTGAGTTGAGACCACTATCCAATAGTTACCTCTTGTAGGTAAAATAAGAACAATTGACGTATAGTCAGAGTCACAATGACAGAGCACCGCCAAGTTAACGCCAATCAGAGTTTGCCCTCGTTCTACAACATCCAACCATCTTTTCTAAGCTCCAGCTATACAAAATAAGCCTTAAGCCTGTGTGTTGTCATTTGTGGGTGTCAAGGGTTCAGCGTAATCTCCGCTCCCTAAGAAACGTGAGAGCTAAAGGGTTAGAAAAAAAATTTCGATAGAGCGGGATTTTTTATAAACTTCCATCAACTTGTTTCAGGTTTGATGATTCTGTCAAATAGTTGACAGCAGAAGTCTATTAACCAAACCAGTGGACCACAACAAAATACGCTGCAATCCCCCAGAAAAATATGGTGCACCTCCATATTGGTTTGTGATAGCCTGAAAAAAGCCGAATTACATAGCTACCACTCTGGCTCATTACCACGATACCTACATTCAACTGGCCTTTCCCAAATGAATTTCCCTCCCAGGCTAATTAAATAAATTCGAAAAAAAATGATGGCATCGTTAAATCCTGCCAGCATTCACGCCGCCAACTGTCACCGAAGACCGAATTCAATTTGCGTCTTCGCACATCTTGCAATCCCGCCGCTTCCAACCGACAACAGATTTAATTTTCATGATTTCACATAAAATGAAAACACGAGAAAATCCTTGACAAAACAATTGTCTACCGAACCCATCATCCTTCTCACGGTGGACCGTGTTTGGGTTGTTCATCATGGTGCCCACCCTCATCGCGAGCTACCTCACGATTGCATTATGCTTCGCCTCACCCCTCAATCTGTACGAAATATTCCACTCCACGTCCTCGGAATACAATTATTTGAATCGCTATCGTTACCGAAAGTGACAACGTATCGCGGACGAAATTTTAATATCCTTACCGGTGGGGACGTCATCCGCCCAAAACGATAAAAACGAATCCACCCACCCCCAGCCCCATGCCACTTGTATGTTCACAAAGTAAATGAATTTTTTTTTATTCGTCCCAGCCCCACCCCTCCCAGAAGATTATCCTTAATTAAAAATGCAACACAATCTGGTACATTCATGGCTTGGAACCATCAAGGATCGCGGGTATTTGTTAAGTACGTATGTAAGACGGTTTGGGGGAACGGAACTTTTGTGTTCACAACTTTTACGATACGTCATTTGGAGCGATGCCAATCGATGAAATTACTGCCAGGACTCGTTTTTGAAAGTTTTCTCTTGCCTCACCATCTTGGACGCGAAAGGACATGCATGACTACTTCGGACTTACTATTGTTTTACTTTTCTTTTTTTTTTTTGCCAGAGACCGGGGTGTCTTGACCTAGAAAAACTTTGCCCTTGTGCCATAGAAGATACAAAATCGTAACCGAAACAAGCAAACGTTGTTGCATAATGATAATCGCAAAGTTATGTTTGCGAAAAAGGATAAAGAAACAGGACGAACGCAGAAGAGAAAAAAAAAAAGAAACCAACCGTGTTGGTGGCTTGCACATTGGAGGATAAATGTGTTTCGCGGTAGATATCACATTGAGAGCTTGATAGAGGAAGCAGACTTATGGGCGTCATAATAAAAATACGTTTCGCTAAGGGAAGCAACCCTTTTTGTATCCCCGGTCCGAGTACCCTCCAACCGCGTTTCGATCTAATGGAAACAAATTTCATCCCTTTAGGGTTTCAGATGGTGGGCGGGTAGGTGCTTTTATTCATTTTTTTAGGGCTGGGGAATGGGGTGCAAACTTTTATGAAAATTTGTTATGTGCTGTGTTTACTCCTTCGTGGTTTTGGAGAATGTTTAAGGGCGTTTTGTGTTTACACAGGGCTGAGGGATGGGGTTGTTTTGATTTCATAATTGGATACCTGAACGTAATGCGATAATTGATGAAGCGCCCACCTGCAAACTTGTGCACCGAACACGACAGCCGTCAGTTCCATTTAAGGGTTCTATGAAGGTGGGCGTCTCAAATCGAGTGTTTGTTCGTGCCTTGACATTTAGGTTTAATTGCGATTTAATTGCGGCGCTGGGGTTAGATTGATGTCGCGGAAATGCAACGTTTTGCAGTTTTTAATAAAAAATTTTAGGTCGTGTATGGTATTGCGGAATTTGCTCGAAGTTGGATTTAAAATTTTGCGGAGATGGTGATGATTTAATTGGGCCTTCGTGATTCA
Organism: Rhingia campestris; assembly: GCA_932526625.1. NCBI lineage: Eukaryota > Metazoa > Arthropoda > Insecta > Diptera > Syrphidae > Rhingia > Rhingia campestris. The sequence continues at coordinate 180,305,642 of OW052182.1, forward strand.
AGGCAGTTTGGGGGATGGAAAGTGAAATTAAGAACAAAAGAGCGACATGCTAGTAGAAGGGAATGCAACAATAGTTGGAAAAGCGTTTATCGGTGGGTGGAAGAAAGTGTCGCAGGATGAAATGTTTCATCGGTATTCACTTGATAACTAATACGCTGCTGATTCAGACCTCCTTGTCACCTCGAATCAATTCGCTGATTTCCGGAATGGGGGATTACTATTCATTCACTCAATGTGGTTTAATGCATTTGATCTGTTTTTACCTATAAGACTACACTCACATCACAGATATCTGGCATTAACTTAGCTTCAAACCTACCTTAACCAATAATTTGTATGACCGAAGTATTAATGGCACAACGAGTAAGTACTTCTCACTAACGCCGACTCCGAACGTTGGAGAAGCTTCTCATGACTGTTGTGTACTCTTGTACGCTTGTCAGACCTTCGCCAGAGGTAAGGCAGTGAAAACTACATAGATGTTGTCACTTTCGATATTTAAACCGGGGACCCAGCGCTAACCACTAGGTCCACATCCATATCATGGAATAGCTCACAAATCTGATTTATATAACATCGCCAGAGGATTTTACGTTCCAAAGTGACCAGCTATTGCAAGAACTCGGCAGCGTATGGTATTACTCGTAGAATTAGGGTCCGGTAGGTCAACCAGTTGATTGGCTAAATCACAAGACCATAGGTTTCCAGGTGTTTCCAAGTGAATTCCAAATCGCAAGTGACCGCCAAGGCCTTCGCAAAACGCGTATCCCTCAACCTTCGATTCACTCCATACCACCAGCATCGAATGTCGAGGAATAATGGCAACGATGCCAAAAAGCCATTAGATCAGCCGTAACTGATGTGCTTTATGCCTCGCGGCCACCAGCAAGAAACCCCTGGTTTGATGAGGAATGCCGACAGATGCTCGCAGCCAAGAACGAGGCCTACAAGGCTAAGCTGCAGGTGAAGACGAGAGCTGCCATTGAGCTCTATAGGCAAAGAAGAAGGGAAGAATATTGGCTTTTCAGAAAGAAGAAAAAACAGCAAGAAAAGCCCGCTATCGAGGATATAGAGAGGTGCCACTCCAGGAATTATGTTTGCCAGTATTACCAAAGTGTGAAACGTTAAAGTCAAGGATACAAGGCTCGAACAGATTTCCGTAGAGATGAACTAGGAAATATCGTAGTTGAAACACAGTCGATGCTGACGATATGGAAGAATCACTTCTGCAGACTTTTAAACGGCGATGACGAACAACATTCCACTGTCAGGCAAAACGAACCATTTAATATTGGCAACGACATCGAAAACTGCCAACCACCCTACCTAAGTGAAGTGAGGACAGCAATATCCAAACTCAAGCTTAATAAGGCCGCCGGAAATGACGGCCTTCCCGCTGAGCTGTATATAGCCGGCGGAGATGACTTGGTATGTTACATCCACCAACTCATAAGCCAAATCTGGTCGGATGAAAGCATGCCTGAAGAATGGAACCTCAGCATCGTTTGCCCGATCCACAAAAAAGGAGACCCTCTGAACTGCGCCAACTACAGAGGCATAAGTCTGCTCAACGTCGCCTACAAGATCCTATCTGCCGTAATATGTGAACGCCTGAAACCGTTTAGCAACAACCTGATTGGCCCTTATCAGTGTGGTTTTAGGCCAGGAAAGTCCACAATCGATCAATTTTTCACACTTCGGCAGATCCTGGAAAAAACCCAAGAAGTCCAAATCGATACCCACCACCTATTTATCGATTTCAAGGCCGCATACGACAGCATTTATAGAGACGAACTATACAGAGCCATGTCTAGTTTTGGTATGCCGCCCAAACTCGTCCGTTTGTGTAGGATGACGATAGAGAATTCTCGCTGCACCATCAGGGTCGGAAACGACCTCACCGATACATTCGATACCAATAAAGGATTTAGGCAAGGCGATGCGTTGTCATGTGACTTCTTTAATCTGATTCTTGAGAGAATTGTGCAAAACTCGAAAGCCAACACCAGAGGCACAATTTTCCAAAAGTCGGTGCAACTACTAGAATACGCTGACGATATTGACATCATTGGTAGGACTCAACGTGATGCCATAGCTACGTTTGCTGGTATAGAGAAGGAAGGTTTAGGGTTAAGCAGTAAATGAGGGTAAGACTAAGTATATGCTGTCATCACGAAAGGCCACACAACATCGACGAATTGGACAGAACGTCACCATTGACAGATATAACTTTGAGGTAGTACGGGACTTTGTCTACCTCGGCTCCGCTATTAACTCTGACAACAACATCTCGTCAGAAATTAAACGAAGAATTACTCTTGCCAACCGCTGTTTCTTCGGGCTAAGAAGGCAATTTAGTAGTAAAGCCCTCACTCGAACTACTAAGGAGATCCTATATAAGACCCTGATCATCCAAGTCCTGCTCTTCGGCGCTGAGGCAGGGACCGTATCAAAAGCGGATGAAGAAATCGTTGGTCAATTCGAGAAAAAAAATCTTCGGTCCTGTTTGCGTTGACAGGACGAGATGAAGATTCAACCACGAACTATATGAGCTGTACAGCGACATACCCCTGGTCAAAAAAAAACTCGGCATTGGACGTTTAAGATGGCTAGGACATGTAGAACGGATGGACACCAATACTCCGGCTCGCAAAGTCTTCGATTCCCAGCCAGACGTTGGACGCATTGGAGGAAGACCTCGCCTTACGTGGCGCGCACAAGTAGAAATCGATCTCAACCAACTTGTAGTGCGCAGGCATGTTGGTTGGGGCCCAGGTTCATCCCGGACTGTAGCGCCACTTAGGTAAGTAAGTAAGCTTAGCAAGTGTCATAAAGGGTTTCGTAATTTAAGCAGTCAAGAAAAATTAAATGGCGTCCAACCATCTTTTTAAGTCTCGTTGAAACACCCCACACGCTGAGTTAGCCGGGCTCTCGTACCAACGACGAGGAAGTCCACCTTCTTTCTACGCTTATGATTTTGTGTTTTGACAGACATAACGCGGAAAAGCTGGTTCACCTCTTCCAGATTTCACGCATGCTATAGTGAATCAAAATCAGCTTCTGTGAATCAAAATTTGTCCCCTCTAAGGAAGTCAAGTAAGGCTTGTTTAATTGCATCCACATACCAAATTTGCGATTTGCGCTTTTGTAAGAAGGCACCTCCTCATCCTTCATCTCTATCCAGGCCCAAACAAAAATTCCAATTATTATAATTGCCCCCCTATTGATACCATCTAGGTATTTCATCTCTTTAAAGAGATTACCTAATGGTCTTCACAAAGTCCGTCTAATTGGTCTTAATCCTCTCGGTGAACATCCATTCTCCCCTCCTCTTTCGGCCACCGAGAAAGAAAAGGACTTCAAAATTGAATTCATCCAACAAACTGATGATGGGGGAGAACTAAATTTAATTAACTTGCTCCTTCCTACCATTCGTCCCAGCTATCCTCTCAAAATCAACGGGATTATAACATCTCAAGTGGAACCCGCGTGCTTTTCTTTTCTTCTTTATCTTATTTAACTCATCTACACCGAACCGAGGTCCTGTAAAATGCTGTCGTCCACTTGATATCCGCCTTCATCTTCTCCAGAGCTTATTTCGATTAATTAGGTAAAACATGTCCTTGCATCATTTTCTCCGACTTGAGGACATAAAACGGTTTTCTCTTTCGAATGCAGCCTTATGCAAATGTGTGAACTATGACAACCACGAAAAAACAAGTTCCACAAAAAGGACACACTATTGCACATAAAATCCCATACAATGCTGTAACATGACATGTTACACACAACAAAAAAAATCGAAAAATGCTTGACATTTTGTAACTGGCACAGCGGACGATGCATAAAAAGACCGTACAACCATGAGCTGGAACATCATGGAGACTTGAGTCCTTTCTGAACGGTGAAAATCGTTTTTGTCGAAAGCTTAGCTATACCACAAGTGGCAGTGGAAATCAAGAAATTTACTCCAAAATGTGTTTAGTTCAGGAACGAAAAAAAAATCAAATCCAAAACAAAAAGTTCCGCCGCCATTGTTTGTATTGTTCCCAGGCAGACATCGTACCGCCCTTGGATGTGCATTGTGCTTCCAATGCTGTTGTTGTGGATAAGTGGGAGGACACTATGCATTGTTTAGTTTGAGAATTGCATTCACCATTATTTGTTTGGTCCTTTGCATAATCAGGACTTCTTTGCAATGTCAATATAGGATTAAGTGAGTCATGTTAGTTGATTCCATGCACTCTGCTGAATTGAAAGCAATGTCCTTGGCATTTCTAAGGCAACAATACGATTACCTTTATGGAAATTAAATCGGATGGACAAGGATCGTTAATGGATCAGTGGATATAGGAATCACAAGAAGGGATGAGCAAGGACAATGGAATCGGAGGTTCTTCTGACTGATTTTCAGATATTTCAAGAGAACTAGACTGCCGTTATATTTGTTTCAATTGGTATGGTCAATTGGCGGCAAATATGTAAACACCAGCGTTTTAACCAAGCTGTTGTATAATAACTTCTATAACCCCGACTCCCAGGCCCCAATTGGCAATCATTGGACTGTAGATTGGGTACCACCGAGTTTGAAAAGTCTTTGCATCAGAGTATGAGGATTGTGAAGAATGGGAACAACGGGGAACTCTTCTCTTAGTTGTATCCTGTAGACTCTGGCTTTAGGGCAACCAACGTGAAGTATCTCTTTGTGTATCGATGCGTAGCTTCTATTTGTTGGTCAGTCGAATTCTGAATTTGGCTGAGACGAGAAAATGGCCAGAGTCGATGTTTGGCCTAAAAAAAATAAGTGTTCTTTCAGAATGTTGGGTGCGTCCTTGGCATCTATAAGGTGCACTATATTTTATGTCTTACTTGCTTTAAGTGGCGCTACAGTCCGGGATGAACCTGGGCCTCAACCAACATGCCTCTCCAATTAGCCCGGTCCTTAGCTAACTGCTTCCAGTTGCGCACTCCAAGTTGGTTGAGGTCGGTTTCTACTTGTGCGCGCCACTTAAGGCGAGGTCTTCCTCTACTGCGTCCGACGTCTGGCTGCGAATCGAAGACTCTGCGAGCCGGAGTATTGGTGTCCATTCGTTCTACATGTCCTAGCCATCTTACACGTCCAATGCGGAGTTTTTTGACCAGGGGCATGTCGCTGTACAGCTCGTATAGTTCGTGGTTGAATCTTCGTCTCCATAGCCCGTCAACACAAACGGGACCGAAGAATTTTCGAAGAATTTTTCTCTCGAATCGACCAAGGATTTCTTCATCCGCTTTTGATACGGTCCATGATTCAGCGCCGTAGAGCAGGACTGGAATGATCAGGGTCTTATATAGGATCTCCTTAGTAGTTCGAGTGAGGGCTTTACTACTACATTTCCTTCCTAGCCCGAAGAAACAGCGATTGGCACGAATAATTCTTCGTTAGATTTCTGACGAGATGTTGTCAGACTTAACTGCGGAGCCGATGTAGACAAAGTCCCGTACTACCTCAAAGTTATATCTTTCCATGTTGATATTCTGTCCAAATCGTCAATGTTGTGTTGACAGTGTTTTACCCTAATTTACAGCTAAAGCCATTTGCCGCTTTCTTCTCTATGCTAGCAAACGTGGCTATGACATCAAGTTGAGTCCGACCAATGATCTCAATATCGTCGGCGTATGCTAGTAATTGCACTGATTTTTGGAAAATTGTGCCTCAGGTGTTGGCTCGGGAGTTTGGAACAATCCTCTCAAGAATCAAATTGAAGAAATCACATGACAGCGCATCGTCTTGCCTAAATCCTTTTTTGTTATCGAATGTGTCGGTGTGGTCGTTTCCGACCCTGATGCTGCAGCGAGAATTCTCCACCGTCATCCTACACAAACGGACGAGTTTGGGCGGTATACCAAAACTAGACAGGGCTCTGTATAGTTCGTCTCTATAAATGCTGTCATATGCGGCTTTGAAATCGATAAATAGGTGGAGGAGGATCTGCGGAAGTGTGAAAATTTGATCGGTTGTGGACTTTCCTGGCCTAAATCCACACTGATAAGGGCTGATCAGGTTGTTGGTAAACGGTTTCAGGCGTTCACATATTACGGCAGATAGGATCTTGTAGGCGATTTTGAGGAGACTTATGCCTCTGTAGTTGGCGTAGTTCAGAGGATCTTCTTTTTTGTGGATCGGGCAAACGATGCTGAGGTTCCATTCTTCAGGCATGCTTTCATCCGACCAGATTTGGCATATGAGTTGGTGGATGTCATCTGCACCAGCTTTATAGAGCTCAGCGGGAAGGCCGTCTTTTCAGCAACCATGCTAAGCTTGAGTTTAGATATTGCTATCCTCATTTAACTTAGGTCGGGTCGTTGGCAGTTTTCGCTGTCGTTGCCAATATTGAATGGTTCGTTCTGCCTGACAGCGGAATGTTGTTCGTCATCGCCGTTTAACAGTCTGCAGAAGTGGTTCTTTCATATCCTCAGCATCGACTGTGTCTCAACTACAATATTTCCTTGTTCATCTCGACAGGATTCTGTTCGAGCCTTGTATCCTTGGCTTTGACGTTTTACACTTTGGTAAAACTTGCGAACATCGTTCCTGGAGTGGCACCTCTCTATATCCTCGATCGCGCGCTTTTCTTGCTCTTTTTTCTTCTTTCTGAAAAGCCGATGTTCTTCCCTTCTTCTTTGCCTATAGAGCTCAATGGCAGCTCTCGTCTTCACCTGCAGCTTAGCCTTGTAAGCCTCGTTCTTGGCTGCGAGCATCCGTCGGCATTCCTCATCAAACCAGGGGTTTCTTACTGGTGGCCGTGAGAAACCTAGCACATTAGTTGCGGCTGATCTAATGGCTTGTTGGCATCGTTGATATTGTTCTTCGATATTAGATGCTGGTGGGGTGTTGTGAGTCGAGAGGTTAAGGGATACGCGTTGTGAGTGGTCCGAGTCGATGTTAACTCCTCGGAATGTTCGGACATCCAAAATACTGGATGTGTGCCTCTTGTCTATCGCAATGTGATCAATTTGGTTGACTGTTCATTGATCTGGAGACCGCCATGTCCCCTTATGGATATCGAGGTGAGGAAACCGTGTGCTGGCTATAGTGGCATTTCGTTCCGTCGCGAAGTCAATTAGCCTAAGTCCGTTACCAGACGTGTTGTCGTGTAGGCTGTATTTTCCGACAGTACTGCTAAAGATGTCTTCTCTTCCTACCTTTGCGTTAAAATCTCCCAGCACGATTTTAACATCGTACTTCGGTAGTCGCCCAAAGGTTTTGTCGAGGAGCTCGTCGAAGCAGTCTTCCGCTAAATCATCTTTTTCCTCCGTCGGAGCATGAGCGCATATTAGGCTTATGTTGGCGAATGTGGCCTTGATGCGGATTGTTACAATGCGTTCGCTAATGTCTTGAAAACTTCTTGCCTAAGTCTGGCACCTATAACAAATCCGCATCCAAATAGTCGCTGTTTCTGCTCACTATAACACGGTCCATGGTATATGTCACAGCTTTTCATCCTCTTTTTGCCCGGCCCATCCCATCGTATTTCCTGGATTGCAGTAATGTCTGCTTTGTAGCAGTTAAGGGCTTCCGGTGGTTGTTCGCCTGCACCTCTCCTGTTTAATGTTCGCAAATTCCAGGTGCAGATACGAACGTCGTTGTCCTTCGTTTAGCAGGGTCGTAAACAGTAATATCTCTGGGTGTGTAGTTAACCTAAAGCACAACTCCTAACCTGGAGGGCCAGTTCCAAGCTTCTTGTCCAAAAAAAAAGTCGCAGAAAGTTAGCTTTGTCTGAGAAGTCTTGTTGGAGTCCATTAAGTGCTTCGGGGGTTAATGTGAAGAATTGTTTGTTTCCTAGTGAACAGGACCAGTTAAGGCTTTTGGGGGTTAACTAACATTTGGAAAGTTTGTGTAGCGCGTTTTGGAGACGTTCTTAGAGTATGTTCAAGTGCTTCCCTGATACTGCGATAGCAACTTCGCATTAGCGTAGGCAAACACATGACATGCCTTTGCTTTCAAGATGAGCAAAAGCACGATTACTGCTAAGTTCAACAGAAGATAGGACTCAACCTTCTGGGGTCCCTCTACTGATATGTCGAAGCACCACCAAGTCCGGCTGTTTAATAAAAAATTTATCAACATTTCAAGTGAGTGATAGACTTTTAGACATGCTAGCGCCTTAATGACCCGGGAAATGGATATCCATTAGTGGCTTCTAAGGGTTCTTTGCTTGATTTCTGATGTTAAGATTGCACCATATACATATTCTAAGAGCACCAAGGCCGCTACAAGCTCTGTTATCCCTCTGCATACCCTTCGCTACATAAAAGTATAAACACTCCCCGTGGCGATCACCAACCAAATGCCACTTTCAAGCAAAGCCTTGAGAATTTAGTCAAATAGGTTGTGTTCCCAAGACAGTCTTATACTTTGAGATAAATTGTGAGCTTTTTGGCAGCTCATAATATAGTCTTGAAGTTAACCAAAGAAAATGAACATGTGGTCAATGTTCGAAGGATATGAAATGGTCATCGCAACCAAACCTCTGCTTTTAGTGAGAACGAACATCGATTGATTTTTAAACTTCCAAACGCTACTCAAATTCTCTTTGACTACTGAAAATCCTCTCCAAAGACGGCTCACCTAGCACTCTCATTGACTCTGAAGGTTGCTGAATATTTGATTGACAACATTGCCAAAATCCGTCAAAGGGAATACATCAATGCACATTAGACTCCAAATCACTGCTGCCATCAAGGACACGTGGAAACAAATCGAATGCAGTTCAAGCTGCAATATTTTAATAAATTAAGAACACACATCCTCCATGCAACCAACAACCTCCTCCTATGTCCTTCGCTTCGTCAGCCTGCCATCCAATAAACGTCTCGTATCAAACGACAAATCAAAGCCCATCATGTCCTTATGTCCTTAGTAGAACAAGTTCTGATCTGATGATGACGATGTTAGTGTGGTGAGTCAATTTCGTCCTTCGACATTTTTATTTTCTATAAATAGCTACACCGGCATTGACCCGCAGTAGATAAAAAGGACGAAATGTCTATTTTTCTTTTTTTCCTTGAACCACCCCACCCAACCCTCTGTTGCGTCTTCACATCTCTTTTGAGGTCAATAAATTTCCTATTCTCGATGGAGCATATACCCTCCTCCGGAAGGAATAAGAATGATGAAGACAGAGAGCAAAATATCAAAGGAAACGTTTCCTGCTCCCCGGAATGAATGAATGATTTCGAGGGGCTAATTGGAGGGCGATAGGAAATTCCTTCCCCCAAGACACGAGAGTAGAAAAATTCTTCGAAAAGTAAAACGACGAACCACCAAATCGATGACGATGGGTAATTTTCACACCACTCCATACCTACGTCCTACTATGATGTATTCCCTAGATGAAATTCAGTCTCTCATCAGCAAGTGTGGTTATCAAATAACTCACTCTAGCTGAAGATATGAAGCTGATTAAATATAGCTTTGGGATGGGATTGGGAATGGCACACACTAACATCGATATCGGATATATACCCTCTGTCAGCCCCATCTCATGGAAATGAAACAAAAGTCTATAAAAAAAAATGAAGAAGTACTATAAGTGATTCCTTGGGGTGGTGGCAGTGAGGTCCTGATGAGTTTATTGGTATCTTTATGGAACTGCTATCAAATGGGATTCATGCGACGCGGATGGCACTTTATGAAAAGGAAATGTGGTCGATGTTGTCGAAGACGATTACTGTCGAAGGCTGTGAGCTAATGGAAGAATTCGTACAAAGAAGCCTTACTGGAAATATCCTTGTTGGTGTTTGATTTCGATGCCATTAGGTGGTGCTGGCGTGAGCAAAGACGTCATTCATGGTTTGTTGTGTTGAAATGTTGATTTTTTAAGAGGCCGAAAATGGGAAAACTTTGATGAAAATAAGTCGAAATTCTTCCAATGAATCGCAGATACCATGCGATTAGTCACATTTTTCAGATGAGTTGATGAAAGTTATGTGAGACTACTTTTGTAGGACTCATTGGGAAGACTTTCAAAGACCATTATATACAATTGCGTATCTCGTCTATGTTTTGCTTTAAAAAAGAAGAAGACGAGGGGCGTTAAATTAAATTATCTGGACGATCAATACTAATTCAGATAGTTCGACCTTCGAACTAAAGCGTGTCCCATAAATCACGCAACATTTGAATTTTGCGCCATATAATAGTACTGTGCTGCCAACTGAAAAAAAGATAACAATCTGACAGCTGACAGTTCGGGGCTAGTAAAAATGGAGCGCTATATGAAAGAACAACGCATTTTCATTGTTGAGCAATATTTTAAAAATAATGAAGGTTTGTCAGCTGCAGTGTGAAACTTTCGAACAAAATGTGGCCGTCATTCAAAAAACATCAACTGTGGGGAGACAAACTGAAAAATTCAGGAAGACTGGCTCAATTAGTAATCTTAGACACTGTGTGTATCCTTTCACAAGTCTTTCAACAGAAAACATCGAAGAAGTTCGCAAGACCCTATGAACTGCGCCAACTACAGAGGCATGGGTCTCCTCAACATCGCCTACAAGATCCTATCTGCCATAATATGTGAACGCCTAAAACCATTCACCAACAACCTGATCGACCCTCATCAGTGTGGTTTTAGGTCAAGAAAGACAACAACCGCTTCACACTTTTGCAGATCCTGGAAAAAACCCAAGAAGTCCAAATCGATTCCCACTACCTATTCATCGATTTCAAAGCCGCATACGACATAATTTATAGAGACGAGCTATACAGAGCCATGTCTAGTTTTGGTATACCTCCCAAACTCATCCATCTGTGCAGAATGACGATGGAGAACTATCTCTGCTCCATCAGGGTCGGAAACGTAATCACCAACACATTCGATACCAGAAAAGGATTTCGGTAAGGCGATGCCTTGCGGCCTCCTTAAACTCATTTCTGAGAGGATTGTGCAATACTTCCGAGCCAACAACAGAGCCACAATCTTCCAAAAATCGGTGCAACTACTAGCATATGACGATGATATTGACATCATTGGTAGGACTCAACGAGATGTCATAGGCACGTTTGCTAGTATAGAGGAGGAAGCGTCAAAACTAGGTTTAGCAGTAAATGAGGGTAAGACCATGTATACGCTGTCAACATGAAAGGACTCACAACATTGACGAATTGGACAGAACGTCACCATTGACAGATATAACTTTGAGGTAGAACGGGACTTTGTCTACCTCGGCTCCGCTATTAACTCTGACAACAACATCTCGTCAGAAATCAAACGAAGAATTACTCTTACCAACCGCTGTTTCTTCGGGCTAAGAAGGCAATTTAGTAGTAAAGCCCTCACTCGAACTACTAAGGAGAACCTATATAAGACCCTGATCATCCCAGTCCTGCTCTACGGCGCTAAAGCATGGACCGTATCAAAAGTTGTCAAAGACATCCTTGACCTATTCGAGAGAAAAATTCTTCAAAAAATCTATGGCCCCGTTTGCGTGAACGGGCTATGGAGACGAAGATTCAACCACGAACTATACGAGCTGTACAGCGACATACCCCTATTCAAAAAACTCCGCATTGGACGTTGAAGATGGCTAGGACATGTAGAACGAATGGACATCAATACTCCGGCTCGCAGAGTCTTCGATTTCCCAGCCACACATCGGACGCAGTAGAGGAAGACCTCTCCATAAGTGGCGCGCACAAGTAGAAACCGACCTCAACCAACTTGGAGTGCGCAACTGGAGGCAGTTAGCTAAGGACCTGGCTAATTGGAGAGACATGTTGGTTGATGCCCACGTTCATCCCGGGCTGTAGCGCTACTTAAGTAAGTAAGACTTTTAGAACATAGGGACGAATCTTGAATTCCCATCTAGAAGTCGAACGCAGTAGAGGAATTTAAGTGCAGCAGTTCAAATCCAGGAACTTGAAGTGCGCAACATTTATGTACAACATGTACGTTAATTGAGGAGCCATGTTGGTTAAGGCCCAGGTTCAGTCCAGACGGCAACGCCAATTAATTAAGTGGAATGCTTGCCCTAACCTCTTCTGACGATCTTCTTTTATAACGGGTGATTTATTAAGAGGCTTAGAACTTTTTTTTAAAAAAAAAGAACAAAAACTTCGAAAAAATGAATAAAATATTTATTTGAATCGATAGTTTGAACCTTGCAATTTAATGGTTAAAGATAATTTTATGCAAATGTTGACCGCGGCTGCGTCTCAGGTAGCCCATCCGCTGAGTCCAATTTTGGCATACTCTTTCACACATATCGGCCGGTATCTCACGAATGAATGCATGGATGTTGGCTTCCAGTGCGTCAATCGAAGCGGGCTTGTCCCTATAGACATAAGCCTTGACATACCCCCACAAAAAATAATCTAATGGTGTCAAATCGCACGATCTAGGCGGCCAATTGACCGGCCCGAAACGTGAAATTAACTGTTCACCAAACTCGCCTCGCAATTGCGCCATTGTTTCGCGTGCTGTGTGGCATGTGGCACCGTCTTGTTGAAACCACATATCATACAAGTGAAGAACTTCCATTTCGGGCAAAAAAAAGTTTGTTATCATCGCTCGGTAGCGTTCACCATTGACAGTAACGCTGCGATTCGCATCATCTTTGAAGAAATATGGCCCAATAATGCCGCCGGCCCATAAACCGCACCAAACAGTGGCTTTTTCGGGATGCATTGGTAGCTGTTGCAATGCTTCTGGCTGATCTTCACTCCAAATGCGGCAATTTTGCTTATTTACGTACCCATTCAACCAAAAATGAGCCTCATCGCTGAACACAATTTTTCGATAAAAAAGCGGATCCTCTGCCAGCTTTCCAAGAGCCCATTCACCAAAAATTCGGCGTTGTGGTAGGTCGGCTGGCTTTAGTTCTTGCACCAGCTGTATCTTAAAAGGCTTTACGCCCAAATCCTTCCGCAAAATTTTCCACGTAGTGCTGTAACAAAGGCCTAACTGCGCTAGTTCGCGCTAACTCGGTCGCTCCCAGCGTGCCGTGATAAAAGCGTTCAAGGCGATTGAAGAACAGGCGACATCCGTTGGCCTTGAAATAAATGAGGACAAGACTAAGTACAAAAAAACAACCATCTGTCCACCTCCTAGGACAAAATGTCACTATTGATAGCAGCGATTTCGAGGTTGATAAGGAGTTCACCTACCTCGGAGTTAACATAGACTCCACGAATGACAACCTACTAGAGATTCGTCAAAGAATTACACTAGGAAACCGTAGCTTCTTCGGTTTGGTGAAACAAATGGGTTCAAAACTCCTAACTCGAAGGGCGAAATGTGAGCTCTATAAAATCCTTATCCTGCCAGTTCTGCTTTATGGTGCCGAATGCTGGACGATAAGCAGGAAGGGAGAGCTGATACTGGGCTCCTTCGAAAGAAAAATACTTCGGCGGATTTTTGGTCCTGTGCACGAGGAGGGCGAATGGAGGAAAAGATACAACCGCGAACTCTATGAGCTGTACCAAAATGTGTATCTAGTCCAAAAAGCCAAAACACGTTGACTACATTGGCTCGGCCTCATCGAGCCAATGGAAAATAATGTTCCAGCTAAGAGGATCTTCGAATCCCAGCCCCCAGGTTTGAGAAGGCAAGGAAGACCGAACCTCCGTTTCAAAGTTCCAAGCTATTTCGGATGCCAGAGTGCTTGTTCTAGATAACTGGAAGCAGCGAGCTAGTGCGATAGTAAATCTAGTGTTTGGATAATCAATAACGTGGTCGCAGATCACCCTGTTTTCTTTCGCCCTAGTTCGCTCTAGTCCGCGTTAGTCCACGCTTTGAATTTTGTATATCAAAACTTATTTGATTTTGAGTTCTGCTGGCTTGAACTAGCGTTAACAATCGTCCACGATTTTACCTCGTACTAGCGGGGGAACTAGCGCACTGGCTAACTAGCGTTGGCCATAACCGCGCTCTAAAATGTTTTCACGTCGAAGCGTTTTGCGAAAGTCTAAAAAATGTGCATGAGTATAAGACTGCCATTATATTCTGTATGGGATATACCCAACAAGTTGTTTTTTTACGATGAAATGAATAAAATTTGACTCCGTAAACCAATAACTTGTATAAAGCTTTTATAAGAGCAATGACCGGGGGGAGTGCGTGTTTTCTTATTTTTTTGTAGCATGTTTTATAACTTTCTTTAACTCATACCCGGAATAGACGATCTTTTGGTATTATATCGGCACTGTTTCTTTTAAGATTTTGTGAATGCGTGTGTTTATGAATGAGAAGCTGCAGCTTCGATAAAATTTGCATTTTGAAGGCTTCTTAAGAAGTATCGGTAGAGATTTCTCCTTGTATTTAACGGAAGCTACAGCCTTTGATTAAAGGTTGTAAAATACCATGTTTATTGATTATGCTGTCATCAAAAAAGTAGCTAATTAATAAAAGCCTTAAAGAAGCTCATTCATTTCATAGAATAGAATATGACAGTACTATGGTTGTATAGGGTGTTTTTTTTAGAGGCATAGACATTTTTTTTTAAATAAAGGGTTAAAATGCTATAAAAAAAAAAACTACTGAATATTTTGTCAAATTTATTTTTTTATTTGAAACTACAATCCTTCCGGTTAATAATGGAAAATAATTTCATTCAAATGGCTGCATCGGCTGGCCATGCCGTAGCCTACACGATCGGTCCATTTTTTTTAGCACATTATCAATTGTGTGCAGCTGTATTTTACCAATGGCTTCACGAATATTGTCTTTTAAAGCGTCAATTGTCTCTGGCTTGTCGATGTAATACTTATCTACGGCACCCCATTAATAACAGTCCAACGGTGTCAAATCGAAGCTCCGAGGTGGCCAAACGACATCAGCTCTGCGGCTGATAATGCGATCTTCAAAAACAGGGCGCAAAACATCGAGTGTAGCTTCGGCTGTGTGGCACGTAGCGCCGTCCTGTTGAAACCAAATGTTGCCAATATCCTCCTCTTCAATTTTTGTGAACAAAAATTCGTTCAACATGGCCCGATAACGATAGCCATTGACTGTACCGGCCACTCCTTGCCCATTTTCGAAGAAAAAATGAACCAATTATGCCTCTGGACCAAAATCCGCACCAAACAGTGACTCGTTTAGGGTGTATCGGCTTTTCAATGTATGCGTGTGGGTTTTCTGTGCCCCAAATGTGACAATTTTGCTTGTTTCCATACCCGCCAAGATCAAAATGAGCTTCATCTGAAAAGATGATTTTTTTTGGCAAAATCGGCATCATCTCTAAGTCGATCGCAGGGCCACTTAGCGAAGCGAAAACGCATTGAATGGTCAGTTGGCTTCAACTCCTGAACCAACTGGACTTTGTATGGCGTCATACCAAGGTCTTTATGCAAAATTCGTCTCAATGATGTCTCCGAAATGTTCAATTGTTGAGAACGACGGTGAATTGATGTTGATGGCGCTTCACGCACACTTTCTGCCACAGCAGCAATATTCTCGGGTGTACGCACTATTTTTGGCTTTTCACGCTTTGGTTTATCGATGAGGATGCGAATTTCTTTCACTTTTTTTTACAAGATAACGAACATACGTAGCTGACGGTGCTTCTCTTCTTCCAAAATCCGTACGAAATTTTCGCACACATTCTGCAACGTTACCATGATTTTCAAAGTAATGTCGTAATATTTCCCAGCAACCTCTGCAATATTTTTCTACTACCATTCGATAGCAGATTATCATTTACAATTTCACATCTCTGCCGAATCGAATGGATGGCCGCCTTAACAAGCCCGTACTTTAGCAACGTTACTCCGTGGAGAAAGTGTAGCGGCGCCTCCAAACTTGAGTCGGCTGATCGTACCGACTACGATAAACTGGTTTCAGCTCTTCAACTCAGGTTCTTAAGCCAAGAAATCATGTTTTTCACGCAACTTTTCGTTCCAGGCGGCAGAGGGTAAATGAAGACTTTGGTGTATTCGCAAGCAATATACAGAAACTTACACGAATTGTGTTTTATGATTGCCCTTCAAGTGGTCAGGTTCTACGATCGAAATATTCGGGAAATGTGAGGCTTACAGATCCAAAAATATTTGCCGATGCAATTTAGAGGGGCATCACGGTAGAATTTGCTCGTATTGCAACACTCGATGGATTGAAATAAGCAGCGAGTACGCCTTACCCGACCAGTCCAACCGCAGTCAGCCCAACAGAATGAATCGCGGTGAATGTGAAATGTTCATGTCGGGAAACGAGCAGCAGTCAGCGACGAGGGGTCAACGCTAATTTCATCTAATCGACCCCAAATTTACAACATTTATTCGCAGAAACTTCACGCAGTGGTCTTACTGTTCCCAAAATAGTCGGCAACGTGTCTTGTCGAATGTTGGTAGATACCCGATCATCGGTAACGTTGGTGAGTCAATGTGTCATTCCTCCCCTCTAGCGGCTAAAGATCTTTTATGCGAATTTCGAGACATCTTTTCAATGGGTTCAGATGATTTGGGAAGAACAAAAGTAGTCCAACACCGAATTAACGTGGGATCAGCCAAACCAATTAAGCAACCCCCACGTCGACTTCCTTTTGCAAAACAGGAAGAAAACCGACAAATAATTGAAAACATGTTAAGACGAGGTATCATCGAGGCTAGTTCCAGTCCATTGGCATCTCCCATCGTAATGGTGAAAAAGAAGGACGGGTCGACCAGGTTCTGTGTCGATTATCGCCATCTGAACTCTGCTACGATCAAAGATTCATTTCCGCTACCCCGTGGAAATTATCTCTCCAGATTACGCTAAAATTCAAGAGTTTCGGAGTTTGCCTACTCTATCGAATTTGACAGATCTACACAGCTTCATTGGACTTTGAACGTATTACCGCCAGTTCGTTCCCGGCTTCGCCACAATGGCTTACTGTTCGTCAATTCAAGAATCAACCAAAGAAACACCTATCGCAATGATGTATGGAAGTAATATGCGACTACCTCACGACTTACTTTTCATCGCAACCACTATGACTCCTGGCCTTTCGAAAAAAATTTTCAACCGAATCGGCTCCAGTTGAAGAAGGGAGAGTGTTACGCAGCTTTGAACGACCACATTTTGACGTTGTTGACAGAAGAAGCAATCGATCTCGATGTCATGACAAGCCTGTCACTCTGATTCAGTTCGATTTCGATTGTCATTTTATTTGAAGTCTAATAAAGTTACCCTAGGAGTAAACCTCGCTGGTGCTTAAGGATAGTGAAGCGATTATATGAGGACACAAGCGTTTTCACTCTAGCCTCTCACCATCAACTCCTACTCTCACCTCCACGCTGGTGACTGGTGGGTGCCTAGTATTTCGACTGGAGATGGGGTATTAAACCCCTGTGGAAGGTCGATGGTGTCGGAGGAACCCTCAATGGGTCAACGGCAGCGTTCATACCCCAAAATGGGCCACTGACATCGGTATTTTTTTCCGGCCCGCTGTCCTAGAAGTCAAAACAAGGGCCTGGCCCTCCAGGTTGAGGGTTGTGCTTTAGGTTAACTACCCATCTACTATTGTTACGAAGCAACCAATAGCCTCGGAAAGGACTGATATTATTGTTGACGAACATTAAACAGGAGAGGTGCAGGCGAACAACTAGCGGAAGCCCTAAACTGCTAAAAAGCAGACATTACTGCAATCCAGGAAATACGATGGGATGGGCCGGGCATAAAGAGGATGAAAAACTGAGACATCTACTATGGACCGTGTTATAGTGAGCAGAAACAGTTAAAAAAACGTTAGATGGCGGACCCGTTAATACACTACAAGTTCAATGGAATGACCAAAATTTGGTTTTATTTGGTTTTTCTGGCATATGGCTTCTGCGACTGGGCCTAATGAACGCCATTCTGTCGGTCCAATGTGCACCACTTTTTCGAGCATACCCGGTTTTAATTCGGCAATAGTGCATCGAATGTTGGATTCTAAGTGATCAACCTTTGCTGGTTTATCAGCATAGACCAGCGATTTGACGTACCCCCACAAAAAGTAGGGGAGCGATAGGGAAAGAAGAGAACCCACGCCCAGTCAATGAAGAACTAGTTCCACCACATAGTATAGAAAAAGTTGGCCTAGCTATAAAAAAAAACGCTTAAGAACAACAAGGCCGCAGGTTCTGATGGCTTACCAGCGCAGCTTTTTAAATACGGTGGTGATGTTTTGGTAGGGAGCATGCACGGGTGGAAGAAAACATGCCCGATGACTGGTCTATCAGCTCCATATGTCACATCTACAAAAAAGGCGATCCTATGTCTTGCAAGAACTATCGAGGCATATCCCTGCTTAACGTCGAATACAAGATCCTATCCAACGTACTGTGTGAATGTCTAAAACCGTTCTGCAACACACTTGTCGGCATGTACCAGAGTGGCTTCCGGCCCGGCAGATCGACTATAGACCAAATTTTCACTCTGAGGCAAATCCTAGAGAAGACCAACGAATTTCAAGTCGAAACTCACCATCTATTCATCGACTTCAAAGCATACATCGCCAGGAGCTCTATTTGGCGATTGCCGAATTCGAAGTCCCAGCAAAACTGATTCAGCTGTGTCGCGTAACGCTGGAAAACACGCGCTGCAACGTGCAGTTTGGAAGTAGCTCCTCCAAACTATTCCAAACATGCTCCGAATTTTGGCAAGGAGACGCGCTATCATGTGACTTCTTCAATCTCGTACTGGAGCAGAAGTGCGCAGGTCAGGTGTTAAGGCGGAAGGCACTATTTTCAACAGGTCCGTCCAGCTGTTGGGGTATGAGGACGATATTGACATCACCGGTCGCTTCCAGCGTGCCGTGATAAAAGCGTTCACGGCGATTGAAGAACAGGTGACATCCGTTGGCCTTGAAATAAATGAGGACAAGACTAAGTACAAACAAACAAGCATCTGTCCACCTCCTAGGGCATAACGTCACTATTGATAGCAGCGATTTCGATGTTGTTAAGGAGTTCACCTACCTCGGAGTTAACATAGACTCCACGAATGACAACCTAGTGGAGATCCGTCAAAGAATTACCCTAGGAAACCGTAGCTTCTTCGGTTTGGTGAAACAACTGGGTTCAAAACTCCTAACTCGAAGGACGAAATGTGAGCTCTACAAAACCCTTATCCTGCCAGTTCTGCTTTATGGTGCCGAATGCTGGACGATAAGCCGGAAGGGAAAGCTGATACTGCGCTCCTTCGAAAGAAAAATACTTCGGCGGATTTTTGGTCCGGTGCACGAGGAGGGCGAATGAAGGAGAAGATACAACCGCGAACTCTATGAGCTGCACCAAGATGTGGATGTAGTCCAAAAAGCCAAAACACGTCGACTACATTGGCTCGGCCACATCGAGCCAATGGAAAATAATGTTCCAGCTAAGAGGATCTTCGAATCCCAGCCCCCAGGTTCGAGAAGGCAAGGAAGACCGAAACTCCGGTTCAAATACCAAGCCATTGCGGATGCGAGAGCGCTTGGTCTAGACAACTGGAAGCAGCGAGCCCGGGATCGTGGATGATGGAAGGCTGCAGTGTCTCAGGCAGAGACCCTTCAAGGGTCGGAACCAACCACCTACAAAAAGTAGTCCAAAGGTATCAAATCACATGAATGAGGTGCCCAATTCACAGGTCCATTTCTTGAGATGATTCTTGTAATGGACGATGGTGTAAATGAGGGGGGGGGGTGGTAAATAAAAAGGGGATAATTATCTTTATAGAGGGCTAAAACTTTTGGGAAAGCGGACTAGGATAGGACAAAGAAGGAAATGGGAAAAGTGGTAAGAAAAGAGAAGGGTTTCGGAAACTGTAGTGCGGGTGCATGCCTTGCTTTCTAAGCTTTTGCTCGTCGGAGGGTGGGTTCTTGCACTCAGATACCGAAAAAAAAATAACACCACTACATAAAAATTTGCATGCATTGCCTAATAATGAAGATGAAACCAAATTAAGAAAGGAAACTCATAAACGTTTACCACCTGAGGAACCGATGTTTGTCCTCAATGCGGGTCAATACCCTCCCTACCGTGTGTCAGATCCCGCCGAAATACTGTACCGACACCCAAAAAAAAAGCCCTATGCTTTCTATACTCCGGACCACTGTAGCATATTACCATCCAAACAAGACACTAGTTTAGTTTTTATACCATTTTATATAATTTAAGTTTATTATTTAATTCCATTTTAAATCCGAATTCATATAAATAATTTTGTTCTTCATTGAAAATTAATTTACTTTATTTTGTTATTAATTTAACTTATGATGTGTTGCAGCGAAAAGACAAATGAAATAAAAAAAATTCAAGAAAAAAAAAAAAAAGATAGTTAACTTATTAGTTGGTTGGTGATGAAGTGAAACTTTAAATTTTGATTTGGCAACTTCGGATTTCAAAAACCAACCGCAATAAGAAATTAAATAGAAAAAAAAACTTACCCTGGTATCCGCGTCGTCAGGTCTGCCGAAGAGGAATCCAGATGAGGGCGCTAAATGTAACCACCCAAATATAATAAAATTATTGTAACGATTCCCAAAACAAAAATTAAACTTCCGCAAAGGCCAACCGAATAACGACCATTGGTGTACTACTTTATAAGAACAATAAAAACACCGACACACCAGCAGTTTACACTAACAATAGGATTTTAATATTTTTATATAAAAATAAGTTTATAATACAAATCATAACAAAGTTAAGACATCCACAAACACATAGCGGCTTCTGGAGCAGGGGCGGGTGAACTTCGCAGGGCTGCGGGTACGATGACCACACGGGCGCTGGACTGGTACGGCATCTAATTCTCCCGAAATTTTGTATTGGCTTTGCACTGGCGATCCGCGATTGAGCTGGTTTGGTTTTGGAGTATTGCAGAGCACTTTTAGGGTAGGGTTTCACTGGTTTAAATGCGATCAGATGTTTTTTTTTTTTAAGAAGTGGTCATGCCACTTACGGGTAAGCGGTGACTTCCACAGACAATCGCGTAGTTCTGCTCTACCCGATACTTAGTGTTCATGTCACTAACCGATAAAAAAAATACGATCTGCGGGTAAATTTTCACGGGGCGCAAGCGAAGGATATAAAGCGGTGTATTTGAAAGGCTCCAAATGAAAACCTTACAAGATGATGGCCACGCGCTTAAACACCGACACTTTTGATGATTTCGTTTTTTTTTTTTGTTTGTTGCGTTTTAACTTTTACGTGGCGACCGATCTGGTTAGCTGCTTTCGACGAACTGTCCCCAATCTTGTCAATCAGCTAATCATCATACTACCTCCCTACCAATACCACGACAAGCTTTGTACCGCTTTGCAAACTCTCCGCAACCGATGGTAATTGTTACCCCGCGCAACTCTTCCGCATGACCCGCCCTTCTCCAAGTGCATGCCTAAACGGTTTTATCGCGTGAGCATGTTCCTGTACCTCGCATAAGCATGGTCAAGCGGTTTTGTCGCGTGAGCATATTCACCCATCGCTCGTCCCCCTACGCATGATTCGTCCCTCCTTTCAAAACCTACAGGGCTTTACAAAAAAAAGACAGTACCGATATTATGTGCATCACAACATCATGTGTGGAATATGGAGGTATACTTCTCAGCCGTAGTTTATGAGACAAAAGAAAATTAGCTATGCAGCCATTACATTCTGTCACCAAAAGTTTGACTCAACAAATTCATGGTTGCACACGCTGTATTTCATGTTGCATCGTCTTGTCGAACCATTTCTCCTCCAAATGATTTCCAATGATATGAGAAATAAAAAAATCACGAACCATTTTCCTGCAGGGTTTGCCATTCATGGTAATGTTGGCAACGGTTTTGGATGCAAATGCAATTGGGCCGATGAAGTCTTCGGCATATAAATCGCACCAAACATTGATTTGTTCGGCATGCAATGGAGTATCAAGAGTCTCATGAGGTCTCATGCGCACTCTAAAATCGACAATTCTGGTTTTTTTTATACCCGTCCAGCCAGAAATGAGCATCATCGCTGAAGATCATTTGACGATGAAAATCTGGTTCAACTTCTGGTTCAACTTTTCGATGGTCCGCTGGCTCTAATTCTAGCACCAGTTGGATCTTATACGGATGTAGGCCAAGATCTTTCCTAAAAAATTTCCAAGTAGTGGATGGGTAGAGACCGAGTTGCTGAGAATGGCCTCGGATCTATAAATTCGGGTCCTCTGTCATGAGGGTGACAGAGGACCCGAATTTATCTATAGCGGCAATGGGTTCTCCTGGGTTTTCCTACGCAAGGTATGGGCTCGATTTGGATGAATATTATCAAAAAGAGTGAATGTGGTCATGAATGGATCCATAGCATTGCGTATTAGCTGCTCAGATGGACAATTTTTCGCATCGTAATCTTGACGAAGTGCTCTATAAGTTTGGCAAACAGAGCGCGATTTTTGGAAACAAATTGCCACGATTTGTAAACATTGTTCTGGTGTAAGTCTTTCCATGTTAATTTGCCAAAGTGTACGAAAAAAAAATGTCAAACACACTTCATTAGTTTGACAGCTAGTATGTTAGTTAGCACTATCGGAAGTTCTATACCTCTGAAAAAAAAACCTCTATTTGCAAACAGTAGCTTCGTAGAACAAGGTTTTGCTTCCATTAGAAAGCCCAATCGAAACTAATTTCATGATGTGCATGCTACTCTTGCAAACTGCAGAGTATACCGCTATGACTAGTCCCAAGAACTGTGTTATTTCAAACCTGAATTTTATAAAATAAGGAACTTATGAAGGGTTAAGTTCTGTGGAAGTGTAGCATGCAATTTGTTTTACTTGGAATGTGGTCAACTGTTAATTTATACAAAAAAAAACCAAATCGTTCTCTAGACCATAAAAGTCATAGCAGGACATTCACAACTGGGTTTCCCTCATACCACACTTCCACGAATTGGCTTGAACTGTATATGGAGGTAAATCAATGAAATTCAATTAAATTTACAGAGTCACATCCACCCATTCGCATGGTAATTGCAATTTTCCAACCTCCATCCTTCGATCACCTAACCAATGCCGCTTCCGATTTCCATCCAGATATTGACATTTACCTGGTACCATCGTGTTTCATTTCACTGGCTTCTCGGTCAATTTAATGCAAACTCCGAGTTAATTCCATCCCACCATTGACAGCCTTCGATAACCCAGAACACGCATGCCCTCACTTGACACCCAAATCCTGGACACAATCAATTGAAAAATCTCAATCAGGCATTTAAAAGGATTGAATCCTTGTCACCCCTGTCACACGTTCGGAATTCCGTGTATCTGTGACCTGTATCTATCACATTTCCTAATTTAATTTGAATCGCACATTTTATTTCAATTTAATTGAATTGATCCTTTTTTTGCAGATTTTTCAACGGTCTTTCACTGCGTTTTATACGATATACGATGTGGAAAACGACCATCACATGCCAGTGAAACTGAAGGACTCACCGAAAGTACAAAGAACTCGTCTACAGTACGCTGCATGGTTGGGCAACACGACATCCCTAATTATTGTAGCTGACAACGATATTTATTTAAGACAATCACCAGCGGAAGAGGAGGATATTCGCATAACGAGTACAGGATATCAGAATGTCATTTATAACGGTGTACCGGACTGGCTATACCAGGGTACGTAATGAGTTTCAATTAACGTTTTGTCTGCCATTTTTTTCTTTTTAATTTTTTTTTTGCCATGTTCTCAGGTTTCGTTTGTATTTCAATCAGAATTTTATTTTATGTAACTTTTGACTGTTGAGAGTGAGTGTCCTCCTTTCGAAAAGGACAAATGTTGTCATTTGTAAATGACTTGTAAACGTAAACGGTTCACGTCGAAATTAAAATAAATGAGCTTTACATGCAGATTTAATGAAGGGTAGTGGTGGGTGGTCGGGATATTACGTAAACGGAATGTAAATGCGAAGGAAGAGTAGAGAGGGACAACAAACAGGTACGAGGTGATTTATTAATTGGGGCATTATTTCGTAAAACAATTATCGTTGAAATTACACAATTTTCGTTCAAATGCGATTGGCTTACACGATTATCGTTTTAGGTTTCGTCGTTTCTTTTCTTTGGCTGATATTTTACTCGGTAAATTACAGAATATCAATATGAAAGTGGACTAGAGTGAGTCGATAATCGAGTGAAACGATAATCGTTTTATGTTAAACGATAGTCGTTTCTTTTCTTTGGCTGATATTTTACTCGGTAAATTACAGAACATCAACATGAAAGTGGACTAGAGTGAGTCGATAATCGAGACAGGGACAGGGCTCTTAAGTTAACGAATCTGACAGCCCGTTAAACTAACTCAGAAAAAGCCGTGTGTTTAGCTAACAGCCTCCAATTAGTTTCTGTTTGTCTTTTAACTAAAGACAGGGGCAATGTTCTCGGTCGTTCCGGAGTTCTTTAACGAACGAGTGCTGTTGATTGCTTACTGAACCGGTCATCTCTAATTTGGTCACCCAACGTTGGAGAGCGACTATCAATTTCAAGCATTGAAATGTCGGATGCGCCATCTTTTATTTCGGTATGTTAACCAAACCAAGTCTTCTTTAGCAAGCTGCCTCCAGTTGCGCACTTTTAGATGGTTGAGGTCGGTTTTTACTTGTCTACGCCACTTATGGTGTCTTAATACAAGGTCTTCCTCTACAGCGTCTGACGTCTGGCTGGTAATTGAAGACTCTGCGAGCCGGAGTATTGGCATCGATTCACTCTACAGCTCACGTACAGCACGTATATTTTGAAGGATTTTTCTCTCAAAGCGACCAAGGATTTCTTCATCCGCTTTCGATACGGTCTATGCTTCGGCACTGCAGAGTAGGACTGGGATGATCAGGTTCCCATTTATGCGGCTTCCTTCTCTATAATAGCAAACGTTGCTACGACCGCGCGTTAAGTATTACCAATGATGTCAATATCGTTTTTTTTTAGAATATTGTGCCTCTGGTGCTGGTTTGGGAGATATGCACAATCCTCCCAAGAATGAGATTAAAGAAGCCACATGACAGTGTGTCGTCATGGCAAAATCTGTTTTAGGTTTCGGATGTTTCTCTGAGGGCTTTTCCGACCCCGAATACTCCATCTCCATTCATACGAGCTTGGGCGGTATACCAAAACAAGACATGGCTCTGTATAGTTCGTCTCTAGAAACGCTGTCGTATGCGGCTTTGAAATCGATGAATAGGTTGTGGGTATCGTGTTAGGACTTCTTGGTTTTTTACAAGGATCTGCCAAATTGAGAAGATTTAATCAGTGTGGCTTAAAACCAAATTGCTAATGGGCGACCAGGTTGTTGGTAAACCGTTTCAGGGATTCACTTACCACGGCAGATAGGAACTTGTAGGCGATGTTGAGTAGACTTATGCCTCTGTAGTTGGCGCAGTTCAGAGGGTCTCCTTTTTTGTGGATCGGGCAAACGATGCTGAGGTTCCATTCTTCAGGCATGCTTTCAACCGACCAGATTTGGCTTATGAGTTGGTGGATGTTACCTACCAAGTCATCTCTGCCAGCTTTATAAAGCTCGTCGTGAAGGCCGTAATTTCTGGCGGCCTTGATAAGCTTGCCTTTAGATATTTCTTTCCTCACTTTACTTAGGTCGGGTGGTTGGCAGTTTTCGCTTTCGTTGCCAATATTGAATGGATCGTTCTGCCCGACAGCGGAATGTTGTTCGTCATCGCCGTTTAACAGTCTGCAGAAGTGGTTCTTCCATATCCTCAGCATCGACTGTGTCTCAACTACGATATTTCCTTGTTCATCTTGACAGGATTCTGTTCGAGCCTTGTATCCTTGGCTTTGACGTTTTACACTTTGGTAAAACTTGCTAACATCGTTCCTGGAGTGGCACCTCTTTATATCCTCGATCGCGCGCTTTTCTTGCTCTTTTTTCTTCTTTCTGAAAAACCGGTGTTCTTCCCTTCTTCTCTGCCTATAGAGCTGAATGGCAGCTCTCGGCTTTACCTGCAGCTTAGCCTTGTAGGCCTCGTTCTTGGCTGCGAGCATCTGTCGGCATTCCTCATCAAACCAGGAGTTTCTTGCTGGTGGCCGCGAGAAACCTAGCACATCAGCATGTTGGCATCGTTGCCATTGTTCTTCGACATTAGATGCTGGTGGTGTGTTGTGTGTCGAGAGGTTAAGAGATACGCGTTGCGCGAAGGTCTTGGCGGTCTCTGGCGATTGCAGTCTTTCGACATTAAATTTGTTCACAATATTTCTGATTTTTTGTGGCATGGTGGATATCCACCTCCGTACCTTGGCTACAACAAGGTAGTGGTCCGAGTCGATGTTAGCCCCTCGGAATGTTCGGACATCCGAAATACTGGAAGCGTGCCTCTTGTCTATCGCAGTGTGATCAATTTGGTTGACTGTTCATTGATCTGGAGACCGCCATGTCCCCTTGTGGATATCGAGGTGAGGAAACCGTGTGCTGGCTATAGTGGCATTTCGTTCCGTCGCGAAGTCAATTAGCCTAAGTCCGTTACCAGACGTGTTGTGGTGTAGGCTATATTTTCCGACAGTACTGTTGAGGATGTCTTCTCTTCCTATCTTTTCGTTAAATCTCCCAGCTCGATTTTAACATCGTACTTCAGTAGTCGGTCATAGGTTTTGTCAAGGAGCTCGTAAAAGCAATCCATATCTATATCATTTTTTTCTTCCGTCGGAGCGTGAGTGCATATAAGGCTTATTTTGGCGAATTTGGCCTTGATGCGCATTGTTACAATGCGTTCGCTAATGTCTTGGAAACATATGACTTCTTGCCTAAGTCTGGCACTTATAACAAATCCGCATCCGAATAGTCGCTGTTTCTGCTCACTATAACACGGTCCATTGTAGATGTCACAGCTGTTCATCCTCTTTTTGCCCGGCCCATCCCATCGTATTTCCTGGATGGCAGTAATGTCTGCTTTGTAGCAGTTTAGGGCATCCGCTAGTTGTTCGCCTGCACCTCTCCTGTTTAATGTTCTCAAATTCCAGGTGCAGATATGAGCGCCTTTGCCCTTTTTTCGTTTAGCAGCGATGTCAACAGTAAAATCAGTCCTTTCCGAGGCTTTTGGTTGGTTCATAACGTTAGGTAGATTTTTTCTATGGGTGGGTAGTTAACCTAAAGCAAAAATCCCAAACTGGAGGACCAGTTTCAATTAATTATATACCCCAATAACACGGGGAGCCATCAGTATCCACAACGGAATTAAGCGCTGCCGTTGTACTTTCGGTTTATCCGCTGCCATCTCTGTGCAAGGGCCCTGACTTAGGT
Organism: Rhingia campestris; assembly: GCA_932526625.1. Classification (NCBI taxonomy): domain Eukaryota; kingdom Metazoa; phylum Arthropoda; class Insecta; order Diptera; family Syrphidae; genus Rhingia; species Rhingia campestris. Next base: position 180,332,828 of record OW052182.1, read on the forward strand.
TTGGTTCGGTTGAAGTGGCTACACGCGATGCGCTTGCACACTTAGACCAAAAAGGTTCGTTGTGGTACCACGTGGATTCTTCGACGACCCTATATTCGTACACCTAATTGAACCATTCAGAGCTAACTATGTAGCGTAGGAGGTTTCTGACACTGATATTAGCCAGATCACCTAGATTATCGACTATGTAGTCTCCCAGATGAAGATACTCTCCTCCTCTTCCTCATCCAGGCAGCTTCTACAGAAGTCATTGCTGAAAAGGCCTAGTCTTTCTGCATGTAGGACAGTGTCCTGTCAGGACACCGATTTAGTGCTGATGCATGATATGTTCAGCATTATTAAGCAGATGGAGCGCTTCTGGTTAAAGCTAGGCCCGAGTTGCTTGGATATTTGGAATGTTGTGCCATTTATCCATCTGCGGCTTTCTTTCTTGATCGCATCTTGCTTGATCAGTTAAAATTTCCACTGGTGGTAGAGTGTCAAGGGTAGTGCCCTGTCTGGTAAGCTCATCTGCCATTGCAATTCTCTGGTATGTCTCTGTGGACCGGCACCCAAAAGACGTGAATGGTAAAATGCTCCGCCATCTCGTTAAGAGACAGTCGGCGTTCGTGGGCTGCTTTTGAACTGAACGAGATTGCTTCCAGGGATTTGATTGCCGCTTGACTGTCGCTGAAGATGCTAATATTCTTCGTGGATATTGCATTCCTTTTCAGCCAGGACAAGGCTTCTTCTTCACATGATTTATGTCTGAAACATGATCGGAAAGGCGAAAGGATATGCATAGGTTAAGCATCTCGGAGAAAAACCCTCCACCCACTACAGATTCTGTTTTAGGCTCATCCGTGAAGATGTGAATCGAGTTATTGGTTTCGATCGAATTCGACTCCTATTCCAGGCGACTGGGAATGGTTGTCCTGAAGTTATGCTCAAAACTGAGTGGGGTAGTGATATGGTCGGTGTTTTCTGTAGTTTTAAGGTGATTCAGAATCATTGTGTATTTACCCTGATTGGGTGTCCATTGTGAAGAGGCTCTCAGTCTTACAGATGCACAAGCTGCGGTCTGTTTGCCGTGGATATCTAGGGGCACTAGATGTAGGATAGCATCATGGGCTGCGGAGGGGGTTGTTCTAAGAGCTCCGCTAATGCACTTTGAACTTTACCTGGTAGGTTGCGGTTGGAGGCTGTTTCTAAAGCCTTCCACTAGACTTAGATACCATACATGAGTATGGGTCAAATGATAGACACGTAGAGCTAGAAAGATATATGTGGTTGCATGCCCCATTTTTTCCGATTGCCTTTTTACCAGAGTATAAGGCTACGGTGGCTTTCTTAACGCGTTCTTGAATGTTGGCTTTCCAGTTCAGTTTTTTATCCAAAACCAGACCTAGGTAATTTGCTGATTCTGCGAACTTGATACTGACACCCTAGAGATTCCTTAATGACCTGTTTTCTAAATATATGTCAAAGCAGCTCATATAGGTTTAACTATTAACTTTCAGAAATCTGAAACAATTCTGTTTACGACCTCTTATTCTGCAACCTCAAGGGATATAAGAATGAACGCATGCTGGTGATCGTGGGACCAAGTGGACAGCTACTGGCGAGTTAAAGGGTATCTTCACCTCTTGAACTGCCTTGACATCTGGCTGAATCAGTAGCTGTATTTCGACAGACACAAAGAGGCACCTTGTGGCAAATCTAGTTGAGGATTTGCATTGACAAGGCTTCCAAATAGCAGCCTTTTGACAGGATAAAGGTGATTTGCTGCATGACCCTAGCTATAGTTGTCAAAAGTTGTCAAAATGACCAGAAATGGTGGTTAAAGTGTATACAAACGAGCTTGAGAACCCAAAAACCAGTATGTGGTTGACAATGCTTCCAAATAGCATCCTTTTGACAGGATAAAGGTGATTTGCTGCATGACCCTAGCTATAGTTGTCAAAAGTTGTCAAAATGACCAGAAATGGTGGTTAAAGTGTATACAAACGAGCTTGAGAACCCAAAAACCAGTATGTCGATGACAATGCTTCCAAAAGCAGGTGGTAAAGGTGATTTGCTGCATGACCCTAGCTATAGTTGTCAAAAGTTGTCAAAATGACCAGAAATGGTGGTCAAAGTGTATACAAACGAGCTTGAGAACCCAAAAACCAGTATGTCGTTGACAATGCTTCCAAATAGCAGCCTTTTGACAGGGTAAAGTTAATTTGCTGCATGATCCTAGCTATAGTTGTCAAAAGTTGTCAAAATGACCAGAAATGGTGGTTCAAGTATTTACAAACGCGCTTGAGAACCCAAAAACCAGTATGTGGTTGGCAATGCTTCCAAATAGCAGCCTTTTGAGAGGGTAAAGGTGATTTGCTGCATGACCCTACCTATAGCTGTCCAAAGTAGCAGTAAAGGTGATTTGCTGCATGATCCTAGCTATAGTTGTCCAAAGTTGTCAAAATGACCAGAAATGGTGGTTAAAGTGTATACAAACGAGCCTGAGAACCCAAAAACCAGTATGTCTTTGACAATGCTTTCAAATAGCAGCCTTTTGACAGGATAAAGGTGATTTGCTGCATGACCCTAGCTATAGTTGTCCAAAGTTGTCAAAATGACCAGAAATGGTGGTCAAAGTGTATACAAACGAGCTTGAGAACCCAAAAACCAGTATTTCATTGACAATGCTTCCAAATAGCAGCCTTTTGACAGAGTAAAGGTGATTTGCTGCATGACCCTAGCTATAGTTGTCCAAAGTTGTCAAAATGACCAGAAATGGTGGTTAAAGTGTATACAAACGAGCTTGAGAACCCAAAAACCAGTATGTCGATGACAATGCTTCCAAATAGCAGCCTTTTTACAGGATAAAGGTGATTTGCTGCATGACCCTAGCTATAGTTGTCCAAAGTTGTCAAAATGACCAGAAATGGTGGTTAAAGTGTATACAAATGAGCTTGAGAACCCAAAAACCAGTATTTCATTGACAATGCTTCCAAATAGCAGCCTTTTGACAGGGTAAAGGTGATTTGCTGCATGACCCTAGCTATAGTTGTCAAAAGTTGTCAAAAAGACCAGAAATGGTTGTTAAAGTGTATACAAACGAGCTTGAGAACCCAAAAACCAGCATGTCGTTGACAATGCTTCCGAATTGCAGCCTTTAGACAGGGTAAAGGTGATTTGCTGCATGACCCTAGCTATAGTTGTCCAAATTTGTCAAAATGACCAGAAATGGTGGTCAAAGTGTATACAAACGCGCTTGAGAACCCAAAAACCAGTATGTTGTTGACAATGCTTCCAAATAGCAGCCTTTTGACAGGATAAAGGTGATTTACTGCATGACCCTAGCTATAGTTGTCAAAAGTTGTCAAAATGACCAGAAATGGTGGTCAAAGTGTATACAAACGAGCTTGAGAACCCAAAAACCAGAATGTTGTTGACAATGCTTCCAAATAGCAGCCTTTTGACAGGATAAAGGTGATTTACTGCATGACCCTAGCTATAGTTGTCAAAAGTTGTCAAAATGACCAGAAATGGTGGTCAAAGTGTATACAAACGAGCTTGAGAACCCAAAAACCAGTATGTCGTTGACAATGCTTCCAAATAGCAGCCTTTTGACAGGGTAAAGGTGATTTGCTGCATGACCCTAGCTATAGTTGTCAAAAGTTGTCAAAATGACCAGAAATGGTGGTCAAAGTGTATACAAACGAGCTTGAGAACCCAAAAACCAGTATGTCGTTGACAATGCTTCCAAATAGCAGCCTTTTGACAGGGTAAAGGTGATTTGCTGCATGACCCTAGCTATAGTTGTCCAAAGTTGTCAAAATGACCAGAAATGGTGGTTGAAGTGTATACAAACGAGCTTGAGAACCCAAAAACCAGTATGTTGTTGACAATGCTTCCAAATAGCAGCCTTTTGACAGGATAAAGGTGATTTGCTGCATGACCCTAGCTATAGTTGTCCAAAGTTGTCAAAATGACCAGAAATGGTGGTTAAAGTGTATTCAAACGAGCTTGAGAACCCAAAACCCAGTATGTCGTTGAAAATGCTTCCAAATAGCAGCCTTTTGACAGGGTAAAGGTGATTTGCTGCATGACCTTAGCTATAGTTGTCAAAAGTTGTCAAAAGGACCAGAAATGGTGGTCAAAGTATATACAAACGAGCTTGAGAACCTAAAAACCAGTATGTCGTTGACAATGCTTCCAAATAGCAGCCTTTTGACAGGGTAAAGGTGATTTGCTGCATGACCCTAGCTATAGTTGTCCAAAGTTGTCAAAATGACCAGAAATGGTGGTCAAAGTGTATACAAACGCGCTTGAGAACCCAAAAACCAGTATGTCGATGACAATGATTCCAAATAGCAGCCTTTTGACAGGGTAAAGGTGATTTGCTGCATGACCCTAGCTATAGTTGTCAAAAGTTGTCAAAATAACCAGAAATGGTGGTTAAAGTGTATACAAACGAGCTAGAGAACCCAAAAACCAGTATGTCGATGACAATGATTCCAAATAGCAGCCTTTTGACAGGGTAAAGGTGATTTGCTGCATGACCCTAGCTATAGTTGTCAAAAGTTGTCAAAATGACCAGAAATGGTATTCAAAGTGTATACAAACGAGCTTGAGAACCCCAAAACCAGTATGTTGTTGACAATGCTTCCAAATAGCAGCCTTTTGACAGGGTAAAGGTGATTCGCTGCATGATCCTAGCTATAGTTGTCAAAAGCTGTCAAAATGACCAGAAATGGTGGTTTAAGTTTATACAAACGAGCTTGAGAACCCAAAAACCAGTATGTCGTTGACAATGCTTCCAAATAGCAGCCTTTTGACAGGGTAAATGTTATTTGCTGCATGACCCTAGCTATAGTTGTCAAAATGACCAGAAATGGTGGTCAAAGTGTATACAAACGAGCTTGAGAACCCAAAAACCAGTATGTTGTTGACAATGCTTCCAAATAGCAGCCTTTTGACAGGATAAAGGTGATTTGCTGCATGACCCTAGCTATAGTTGTCCAAAGTTGTCAAAATGACCAGAAATGGTGGTCAAAGTGTATACAAACGAGCTTGAGAACCCAAAAACCAGTATGACGTTGAAAATGTTTCCAAATAGCAGCCTTTTGACAGGGTAAAGGTGATTTGCTGCATGACCCTAGCTATAGTTGTCAAAAGTTGTCAAAATGACCAGAAATGGTGGTCAAAGTGTATACAAACGAGCTTGAGAACCCAAAAACCAGTATGTCGTTGACAATGCTTACAAATAGCAGCCTTTTGACAGGGTAAAGGTGATGTACTGCATTACCCTAGCTATAGTTGTCAAAAGTTGTCAAAATGACCAGAAATGGTGGTCAAAGTGTATACAAACGAGCTTGAGAACCCAAAAACCAGTATGTTGTTGACAATGCTTCCAAATAGCAGCCTTTTGACAGGATAAAGGTGATTTGCTGCATGACCCTAGCTATAGTTGTCCAAAGTTGTCAAAATGACCAGAAATGGTGGTTAAAGTGTATACAAACGAGCTTGAGAACCCAAAAACCAGTATGTCGTTGACAATGCTTCCAAATAGCAGCCTTTTGACAGGATAAAGGTGATTTGTTGCATGACCCTAGCTATAGTTGTCCAAAGTTGTCAAAATGACCAGAAATGGTGGTCAAAGTGTATACAAACGAGCTTGAGAACCCAAAAACCAGTATGACGTTGAAAATGTTTCCAAATAGCAGCCTTTTGACAGGGTAAAGGTGATTTGCTGCATGACCCTAGCTATAGTTGTCAAAAGTTGTCAAAATGACCAGAAATGGTGGTTAAAGTGTATACAAACGAGCTAGAGAACCCAAAAACCAGTATGTCGATGACAATGATTCCAAATAGCAGCCTTTTGACAGGGTAAAGGTGATTTGCTGCATGACCCTAGCTATAGTTGTCAAAAGTTGTCAAAATGACCAGAAATGGTATTCAAAGTGTATACAAACGAGCTTGAGAACCCCAAAACCAGTATGTTGTTGACAATGCTTCCAAATAGCAGCCTTTTGACAGGGTAAAGGTGATTCGCTGCATGATCCTAGCTATAGTTGTCAAAAGCTGTCAAAATGACCAGAAATGGTGGTTTAAGTTTATACAAACGAGCTTGAGAACCCAAAAACCAGTATGTCGTTGACAATGCTTCCAAATAGCAGCCTTTTGACAGGTTAAAGGTGATTTGCAGCATGACCCTAGCTATAGTTGTCAAAAGTTGTCAAAATGACCAGAAATGGTGGTCAAAGTGTATACAAACGCGCTTGAGAACCCAAAAACCAGTATGTTGTTGACAATGCTTCCAAATAGCAGCCTTTTGACAGGGTAAAGGTGATTTGCTGCATGACCCTAGCTATAGTTGTCAAAAGTTGTCAAAATGACCAGAAATGGTGGTTAAAGTATATACAAACGAGCTTGAGAACCCAAAAACCAGTATGTCGTTGACAATGCTTCCAAATATCAGCCTTTTGACAGGTTAAAGGTGATTTGCAGCATGACCCTAGCTATAGTTGTCAAAATGACCAGAAATCGTGGTTAAAGTGTAAACAAACGAGCTTGAGAACCTAAAAACCAGTATGTCGTTGACAATGCTTCCAAATAGCAGCCTTTTGACAGGGTAAAGGTGATTTGCTGCATGACCCTAGCTATAGTTGTCCAAAGTTGTCAAAATGACCAGAAATGGTGGTCAAAGTGTATACAAACGCGCTTGAGAACCCGAAAACCAGTATGTCGTTGACAATGCTTCCAAATAGCAGCCTTTTGACAGGGTAAAGGTGATTTGCTGCATGACCCTAGCTATAGTGGTCAAAAGTTGTCAAAATGACCAGAAATGGTGGTTAAAGTATATAAAAACGAGCTTGAGAACCCAAAAACCAGTATGTCGTTGACAATGCTTCCAAATATCAGCCTTTTGACAGGTTAAAGGTGATTTGCAGCATGACCCTAGCTATAGTTGTCAAAAGTTGTCAAAATGACCAGAAATGGTGGTCAAAGTGTATACAAACGCGCTTGAGAACCCAAAAACCAGTATGTTGTTGACAATGCTTCCAAATAGCAGCCTTTTGACAGGGTAAAGGTGATTTGCTGCATGACCCTAGCTATAGTTGTCAAAAGTTGTCAAAATGACCAGAAATGGTGGTTAAAGTATATACAAACGAGCTTGAGAACCCAAAAACCAGTATGTCGTTGACAATGCTTCCAAATATCAGCCTTTTGACAGGTTAAAGGTGATTTGCAGCATGACCCTAGCTATAGTTGTCAAAATGACCAGAAATCGTGGTTAAAGTGTAAACAAACGAGCTTGAGAACCTAAAAACCAGTATGTCGTTGACAATGCTTCCAAATAGCAGCCTTTTGACAGGGTAAAGGTGATTTGCTGCATGACCCTAGCTATAGTTGTCCAAAGTTGTCAAAATGACCAGAAATGGTGGTCAAAGTGTATACAAACGCGCTTGAGAACCCAAAAACCAGTATGTTGTTGACAATGCTTCCAAATAGCAGCCTTTTGACAGGGTAAAGGTGATTTGCTGCATGACCCTAGCTATAGTTGTCAAAAGTTGTCAAAATGACCAGAAATGGTGGTTAAAGTATATACAAACGAGCTTGAGAACCCAAAAACCAGTATGTCGTTGACAATGCTTCCAAATATCAGCCTTTTGACAGGTTAAAGGTGATTTGCAGCATGACCCTAGCTATAGTTGTCAAAATGACCAGAAATCGTGGTTAAAGTGTAAACAAACGAGCTTGAGAACCTAAAAACCAGTATGTCGTTGACAATGCTTCCAAATAGCAGCCTTTTGACAGGGTAAAGGTGATTTGCTGCATGACCCTAGCTATAGTTGTCCAAAGTTGTCAAAATGACCAGAAATGGTGGTCAAAGTGTATACAAACGCGCTTGAGAACCCAAAAACCAGTATGTTGTTGACAATGCTTCCAAATAGCAGCCTTTTGACAGGGTAAAGGTGATTTGCTGCATGACCCTAGCTATAGTTGTCAAAAGTTGTCAAAATGACCAGAAATGGTGGTTAAAGTATATAAAAACGAGCTTGAGAACCCAAAAACCAGTATGTCGTTGACAATGCTTCCAAATATCAGCCTTTTGACAGGTTAAAGGTGATTTGCAGCATGACCCTAGCTATAGTTGTCAAAAGTTGTCAAATGACCAGAAATGGTGGTTAAAGTGAATACAAACGAGCTTGAGAACCCGAAAACCAGTATGTCGTTGACAATGCTTCCAAATAGCAGCCTTTTGACAGGATAAAGGTGGTTTGCTGCATGACCCTAGCTATAGTGGTCAAAAGTTGTCAAAATGACCAGAAATGGTGGTCAAAGTGTATACAAACGCGCTTGAGAACCCAAAAACCAGTATGTTGTTGACAATGCTTCCAAATAGCAGCCTTTTGACAGGGTAAAGGTGATTTGCTGCATGACCCTAGCTATAGTTGTCAAAAGTTGTTAAAATGACCAGAAATGGTGTTCAAAGTGTATACAAACGAGCTTGAGAACCCAAAAACCAGTATATCGTTGACAAAGCTTCCAAATAGCAGCCTTCTGACAGGGTAAAGGTGATTTGCTGCATGACCCTAGCTATAGTTGTCAAAGGTTGTTAAAATGACCAGAAATGGTGGTCAAAGTGTATACAAACGAGCTTGAGAACCCAAAAACCAGTATATCGTTGACAAAGCTTCCAAATAGCAGCCTTTTGACAGGGTAAAGGTGATTTGCTGCATGAACCTAGCTATAGTTGTCAAAAGTTGTCAAAATGACCAGAAATGGTGGTTAAAGTATATACAAACGAGCTTGAGAACCCAAAAACCGGTATGTTAACCACTGTGCATGGATTTATGACGCATGAATGACAATCAACCGACCATCTGCAAGATTAAAACCAAAAAAAAATCTGCAAAATTAATTTTGTTTTACCGTGACAAAAGTCATGAAATAATAAACAAGCTTCTCTCAGATTATTTATTCGGATTAACCAATTGTTAAGCCCCCCTCTCCCCCCGTAATCCATGTCCAGTTGAGTGTACCCTAGCTGAAGTTAACTCGATTATCTGTAAGCTTTTGCAATATTTATTTATTTTTTTTTTTAATTAAAACACATTTCCACTTGCAGATTAAACAATCCCCTTGCATTTATATTCAATAAATTATTAATTTTTGTTTTTATCTCTTTGCAGAGGAGATATTCTCACAACCCGAAGCGATATGGTCATCCCCGGATGGTAGCCAGTTTATGTACGCCTCGTTTAATGATACTAACGTTGGCATGATGACGTATCCTTGGCTGGCATCGGGAGCGATTATAGCTGGTGCTGGCATGAGCTCAGGCAGTTCGTTTCCGGAAACAAGACACGTTCGATACCCAACGCCGGGTACCTCAAATCCCGAAGTGCATTTGTGGATTGTGGATATTACCAACCTAACGGATATCCATCGAAGTTTAGTTAAACCGCCACCATCACTGGACGGACAGTAGGTATTTTTGTGTTGTGTTGGTGTATAATACCCCTACACAGTCACAAACATTTGCTTTCTATTTTTTTTTTTATTCAGGGGGTTAATTAAGACACTGGGGTTTGGGATGAAATCCAATTATGAGCTTTGATGCGATACCAATTGGATAATCCATTGAGTTATACGAATCGTTGACAGGTTGATTGACACTTGATCCTTGAGGGAGGTCGGTCATGGAGGGCGTACTTTAGGTCGTGCAATGGTCGGTCCTCGCAACTGGTTAAATGCTTTCAATTATACCACTGCGACAGGAAGAGCGATAGGTTGACAGCCTATTTCTGGATATGACATGAAGAGGAAATTTATTGGTCCACTGGGATCGGAACGATGGCTTTTGTTTTAAGGAAATTATATGCCATCCTGACGATGGCGATGTAAATGGTCGATTAGGTTGTTACGCTGTAAACGTCGAGTGTTTTACATACACGTGTTTCAGAGCCGAAATGGCCGGGCTCATATATTACAGGGAATAATTGAGTTCGGGTGGTTAGTAAATGCATCATTTATCACCACTAACGGTGGTAATAACAATTTGATGGACATCAATCCTGACATGGGCTCGAGAAATGAACCAACACTGAATAATAGACACACATAGACATGTGGGGATGTGTTTGTGTGTATTTAGGCAATTGATTCACATTCTGTGAATGATGATGCTACTGTTGAAGTGCCTATTTTTATATAACCTCCCTTAGCTGAATAACAAATTAATGCTCATCCATTCGTTGTAATAAATGATGGCAAGGGAAATAATCCCTAGCGCTGGGTTATGCCCTTGGTTGTTAAATGGACCAAGAAAAATGAACACAAATCCATTAATTTAAATTTATAAATAAAAAAAAAATTGGGTACCTACTTCCCTATATAAGGTTTGCATTTTTGAAATGGATGAACGAAGGGGTCTTTCATTAGGCGCTTCCTATATTTAACTTTAAATAAAACAAAGTGTGTGTGAGATATCATCGAAAAGTTAATTTCGTTGGAAAGGCCCATCGATGCCATTATGTTTGGAATATAGCTTCGTTCAAATGTCCGCCGCAGCTTCTCTGGGTGGCGCGTATCCGAAATGTCCAATTTTCCATGAATATGACGCATAAATCAGGATGAATTTGACAAAAAGCATCGATTATGTTGGCTTTGAGGGCCGCTGTGATTTGTGTTTATTCGCATTGACCTACTTACTTACTTAAGTGGCGCTACAGTCCGGGATGAACCAGGGCCTCAACCAACATGCCTCTCCAATTAGCCCGGTCCTTAGCTAACTGCCTCCAGTTGCGCACTCCAAGTTGATTGAGGTCGGTTTCCACTTGTGCGCGCCACTTAAGGCGAGGTCTTCCTCTACTGCGTCCGACGTCTGTCTGGGAATCGAAGACTCTACGAGCCGGAGTATTGGTGTCCATTCTTTCTACTTGTCCTAGCCATCTTAAACGTCCAATGAGGAGTTTTTTGACCAGGGGCATTTCGCTGTACAGCTCGTATAGTTCGTGGTTGAATCTTCGTCTCAATAGCCCGTTAACGCAAACGGGACCGAAGATTTTCCGAAGAATTTTTCTCTCGAATCGACCAAGGATTTCTTCATCCGCTTTTGATACGGTCCATGCTTCAGCGCCGTAGAGTAGGACTGGGATGATCAGGGTCTTATATAGGATCTCCTTAGTAGTTCGAGTGAGGGCTTTACTACTAAATTGCCTTCCTAGCCCGAAGAAACAGCGATTGGCAAGAGTAATTCTTCGTTTGACTTCTGAAGAGATGTTGTTGTCAAAGTTATTAGCGGAGCCGAAGTAGACAAAGTCCCGTACTACCTCAAAGTTATATCTGTCAATGGTGACGTTCTGTCCAATTCGTCGATGTTGTGTGTCCCTCCGTGTTGACAGCATATACTTTGTCTTACCCTCATTTACTGCTAAACCCAGTTTTGACGCTTCCTCCTCTATACTAGCAAACGTGGCTATGACATCACGTTGAGTCCTACCAATGATGTCAATATCGTCAGCGTATGCTAGTAGTTGCACCGACTTTTGGAAAATTGTACCTCTGGTCTTGGCTTTGGAGGTTTGCACAATCCTCTCAAGAATCAGATTAAAGAATCACATGACAGCGCATCGCCTTACCGAAATCCTTTTCTGGTATCGAATGTGTCGGTGAGCACGTTTCCGACCCTGATGGAGCAGTGATAGTTCTCCATCGTCATTCTGCATAGATGGACGAGTTTGGGCGGTATACCAAAACTAGACATGGCTCTGTATAGTTCGTCTCTATTAATGCTGTCATATGCGGCTTTGAAATCGATAAATAGGTGGTGGGTATCGATTTCGACTTCTTGGGTTTTTTCCAGGATCTGCCGAAGTGTGAAAATTTGATCGGCTGTGGACTTTCCTGACCTAAAACCACACTGATAAGGGCCGATCAGGTTGTTGGTAAACGGTTTCAGGCGTTCACATATTACGGCAGATAGGATCTTGTAGGCGATGTTGAGTAGACTTATGCCTCTGTAGTTGGCGCAGTTCAGAGGGTCTCCTTTTTTGTGGATCGGGCAAACGATGCTGAGGTTCCATTCTTCAGACATGCTTTCATCCGACCAGCTTTGGCTTATCAGTTGGTGGATGTTACTTACCAAGTCATCTCTGCCAGCTTTATAAAGCTCAGCGGGAAGGCCGATCTAATTGCTTGTTGGCATCGTTGCCATTGTTCTTCGACATTAGATGCTGGTGGTGTGTTGTGAGTCGAGAGGTTAAGGGATACGCGTTGCGCGAAGGTCTTGGCGGTCTCTTGTGGTTGTGATTGCAGTCTTTAGACATTAAATTTTTTCAAAGTATTTCTGGTTTTTTGTGGCTTGGTGGATATCCGCATCCTTACCTTGGCTACAACAAGGAAGTGGTCCGAGTCGATGTTAGCACCTCGGAATGTTCGGACATCCAAAATACTGGATGCGTGCCTCTTGTCTATCGCAATGTGACTGTTTGTTGATCTGAAGACCGCCATGTCCTCTTATGGATATCGAGCTGAGGAAACCATTTGCTGGCTATAGTGGCATTTCGTTCCGTAGCCAAGTCAATTAGCCTAGGTCCGTTACCAGGCGGGTTGTTGTGTACTCTGTGTTTTCCAACAATACTTCCAAAGATGTCTTCTCATCCTAAATTTGCGTTTAAATCTCCCAACACGATTTTAACATCGTTCTCCGGTAGTCACTCATAGGTTTTGTCGAGGAGCTCGTAGAAGCAATCCTTAGTTGGATCATCCTTTTCCTCCGTTGGAGCATAAGCGCATATAAGTCTTATGTTGGCGAATTTGGCCTTGATGCGGATTGTTACAATGCGTTCGCTAATGTCTTGGAAACATAAGACTTCTTGCCTAAGTCTGGCTCTTATAACAAATCCACATCCAAATAGTCGCTGTTTCTGCTCACTATAACACGGTCCATAGTTTCAGTCACAGTTTTCATCCTCTTTTTGCCCGGCCCATCCCATCGTATTTCCTGAATGGCAGTAATGTCTGCTTTGTAGCAGTTAAGGGCTTCCGCTAATTGTTCGCCAGCACCTCTCCTGTTTAATTTTCTCACATTCCAGGTGCAGATACGAACATCGTTGTCCTTTTTTCGTTTAGCATGGTCGTCAACAATAATATCAGCCCTTTCCGACGCTATTGGTTGCTTCGTCACAATAGTTTTTTCCATAGATGGGTAGTTAACCTAAAGCACAACCCCCAACCTGAAAGGCCAGGCCCTTGTTTTGACTTCTAGGACAGCAGGCCGGAAAAAAATACCGATGTCAGTGGCCCATTTTGGGGTATGAGCGCTGCCGTTGACCCATTGAGGGCTCCTCCGCCACCAACTCTTTTCCAATACCCTGGCTCAGTATTGGAAATCCCTATAGACCTGGTGTTCAAATATGTCGAAGCAGCTCATATAGGAATTTCACTACCAGTTCGATCAAACTGGAGCTGTAGGCGCCACCGTTGACTCCATCTAGGGAATTCCTCCTCTGCCGCCTGAGAGTGAGTGCCTTAGTGAGAGGACACTCCTCCCCTTCTCTCGTTTGCTGCCACCAACGACCTTCCACAGGGGTTGGTTGCCCCATCTCCAGTCGAGGTACTAGGCACCCACCAGTCACCAGCGTGGAGGTGAGAGTAGGAGTTGATAGTGAGAGGCTAGAGTGAGAACGTTTGTGTCCTCATATAATCGCATCACTATCCTTAAGCACCAGTTGGTATGCATCAACTAGCTAAAAACTTATTACCACCATCCTGTTAGTGTACCTTTCATTAGGGACCAGTCCGATCAGAAACAAAAAATTTAATTCACCTGAACCACCTAAATATCTTTTCAGAGAATACTATCTTACCTCAGTTGGTTGGGTGTCACAGGGTAACCATCAGATCTCCACAGTCTACATGATGAGATCGCAAAACTACAGCATAGTAGCAACGTGTTTCTCACCAAATTGGACATGTATCGAGGTGAGTACCAACTTCAAACAAAAAGGACTCCTCCAATCAAACAATAAAATTTAACAATTTCCAGACGCATTCCGAACGTGCCCCCGAAGACGAATGGCTCGACATATTACCCCATCCGGTATTCTCACCCGATGGCGATAGTTTTCTAATTTTAGCCAGTATCCAGGAGTCTGGAACTGAACACTTTACCCATATCAAACATGTGACGATAACACAGCAGCGATTATCTGTGATCTCACACGGACGTTATGAGGTAAATTTTTTTAATTTAATTTTATTTCATTTTTATATATAAAAATAATTATGGGTGCATCAACAAAATCAACTTTCACCATTAAATTTCTTTCAAAAAAATCTCAAAATTAATTTTATTCCACCCTTTGACATAACCACACCCAAACATTATACCGACACACATTCACATTTAATGTATCTTTCGTAAAAAAAAAAAATTGCCAAAGATTATCTAATGCGTAAATGTGTAACACAACCATGTGCGGTAATTGATCGATATCCCTAATTAAACTTTTTCTTTCATTAATTTATATTCAAAATTGGTTATTTCATAATTTATTAATTTTAATAATTTTTTTTTAATTTTTTCCTTTATGTTCCAAACAAATCGCAAAATTAAATAAAAATCAAATAAAACCCAACACACAAAATTTTAATTTTGTGTTCTTAATGTAATTTGTGATTAATACCATCGTTTATTTTTTTGACTTTGTTTTTAAAAAAAAACGACCATCAAATCAAAAAAAAAAAAAAACAAATCGCACGAAAAAATATCTCAATCTGATCTGCAAATATCTGACAAAAAAAAAACACTGAATGTGCGCTACTACTACAAAAAAAAATCCAAAATTGCATTTCTAAAATCTCGTCAATGTTTAATGCGAATTTTAAAAAATAAAACAAATGCCCATAAGTATAGCAAGTTGCCGTTATAACACATGACAGAAATCAGGTGAGATTTCGATATGAAAAATTAATTTTTTTCTAATTTTTTTTTTATAAATTACTTTCCCCCAATCGGCTAGTAAACAGCATTCGAACTAAACGCATGGATATGTGCATTTTATCCACAAAAAATAAAATTTAATTAACAAACTTGATTGTGTATATATTTGGATTTGTTTAACCTTTTTTAAATGTAATCAAAGCTTATAAGTATTTAGTTTAAAAAATATATATATTCGAGATTAAAAGTCCAATTGGGTGCTATGTAAATATATGTTCGCTATATAAATGTTTTTAAAAAAAAAAAATAAAAAATTGTTAATGATACCCAGTAAAACAAATTAAACGCCCTCTTCAACGTCTTTAACTCTCGGCTGATAATCGTAAATATTTTTATATTTATAACATCCTGTGTGCACTGTTATTTAACCCTTGGCTTTGAGTATGGTCCTTGTAAAATATTTTATTTTCTGTCCAAGTGTATGTGGAAAGTTTTAACACCGCACAAAAACGTTGCAGACCTTTGGTGGTTAATTGTATGACGGATCAGTTAGACCTTCGATCAGCTAAATGTAGCTTCGTATCCTTCGACTCGACGGCACTTGCTTTTATTTTCTGTTGTTTATTTGAATCCTTTTTGTTGTGCATTTTTGTATGATAGGTACACGGAATTTGGCACAAAAAATACATATGACACTATGACAGGTAATTTAAAATTTCGAAATACCCCATTGACAAGTCAAAA
This sequence comes from Rhingia campestris, assembly GCA_932526625.1. Classification (NCBI taxonomy): domain Eukaryota; kingdom Metazoa; phylum Arthropoda; class Insecta; order Diptera; family Syrphidae; genus Rhingia; species Rhingia campestris. The sequence goes on from OW052182.1 coordinate 180,348,495, forward strand.
AAAAAATATAAAAAAAAAACATATGAGAAGGCTACAATCCGCTGTGCGGATCGTTTAATACCCTATCCCATCCCACCCTTAAAAGTAATATCCCCAATATGTGGGCATATTGTTCAGACAATTTATCAAAATATTTTATGGTTCGACAAATACCAATGTTTTTCTATTGCATATGCCTTGGGGTAGGGTATAGAAATGTTTTTTTTTTACTAAAAACGCCCCCAAACAGTGGGCGTGGCAAAAACTTTATAAAGATATTGAGATATACTAAATATGCTCTTCAGACACTTTTTCAAAATTCTGAACCGTTTGCATTAAAAAAAAAAGGTTTTTCTAAAAAGTGGGCGTGGCAGTGGGCGGATTTTGAAAATGTTTACACTTGTTCTAATAGCGCGCACAAGGATCACATATACAAAATTTTATCATCCTAGCTTAAAATGTAAGGCCTAAAAACCTGTGACCCACAGACGGACTGACGGACAAACAGACATGGCTCAATCGATTCAGCTAAACGTGACCATTCGTATGTGATCATCCCAATGTAGTAACACAATCATTCACTCAGTCGATAACTGATGTGGAAATTCGACTCCTGTACTCTGCTTAATTTCTCTCTTTCACTCTCTCTCTGGTTACCAATATTTCTTACCCCGAAACACAGTTCCCTCACCTACAAAATCGGATTTATGAAAGTTGAACTTATCTCATTCTCTTTTGTTAAAATAAGGACGCGCTAAAAGGTTTACGAATTCCCTTAAGGTCTTTGAGTAAAGCGTGGACTTTAGGAAAATATGTTACTTACTTACTTAAGTGGCGGTACAGTCCGAAGTGGTCCTATGCCTCAACCAACACACCTCTCCATTTAGCCCGGTCCTTAACTAACTGCCTCCAGTTGCACACTTAAAGTTGGTTGAGGTCGGTTTCTACTTGTGCGCTCCACTTAAGAAGACTCTGGGAGTCGTAGTATTGGTGTCCATTCGTTCTACATTGTCCTAGCCATCGTCGTGCAGCTCGTATAGTTCTTGGTTGAATCTTCGTCTTCATAGTCCATCAACGCAAACGGAACCGCAGAATTTTCGAAGAAATTTTCTCTCGAATCGACCAAATATTTCTTCATCCGCTTTTGATACGGTCCGTGCTTTAGCGTCGTAGAGTAGGACTGGGATGACCATGGTCTTATATAGGATCTCCTTAGCTATGACATCACGTTAAGTCCTACCAATGATGTCAATATCTTTGGCGTATGCTGGTAGTTAAACCGCTTTTTGGAAAATTTTGCTTCAGGTGTTGGCTCGGGAGTTTTGCACAATTCTCTCAAGAATCAGATTGAAAAACTCACATGACAGCGCATCGCCTTGCCTAAATTCTTTTTTGGAATCGAATTTGTCTGTGAGATCGTTTCCGATCCTGATGGAGCTGCGACAATTCTCCATCATCACTCTCCACAAATGGACGAGTTTGGGCGGTCAACCAAAACTAGACATGGCTCTGAATAGTTCGTCTCTATAAATGCTGTCGTATGCGGCTTTGAAATCGATGAATAGGTGGTGGGTATCGATTTGGACTTCTTGAGTTTTTTCCAGGATCTGCCGAAGTGTGAAAATTTGATCGATTGTGGACTTTCCTGACCTAAGACCACACCGATAAGGACCGATCAGGTTGTTGGTAAACGGTTTCAAGCGTTCACATATTACGACAGATAGGATCTTGTAAGCGATGTTGAGTAGACTTATGCCTCTGTAGTTGGCGCAGTTCAGAGGGTCTCCTTTTTTGTGGATCGGGCAAACGATGCTGAGGTTCCATTCTTCAGGCATGCTTTCAACCGACCAGATTTGGCTTATGAGTTGGTGGATGTTACCTACCAAGTCATCTCCGTCAGCTTTCTAAAGCTCAGCGGGAAGGCCGTCATTTTTGGTGGCCTTATTAAGCTTGAGTTTCACTTAAGTCGGGTGGTCGGCAGTTTTCGCTGTCGTTGCCAATATTAATTGGTTCGTTCTGCCTGACAGCGGAATGTTGTTCGTCATCGCCGTTTAACAGTCTGCAGAAGTGGTTCTTCCATATCCTCAGCATCGACTGTGTCTCAACTACAATATTTCCTTGTTCATCTCGGCAGGATTCTGTTCGAGCCTTGTATCCTTGGCTTTGACGTTTTACACTTTGGTAAAACTTGCGAACATCGTTCCTGGAGTGGCATATATCTCTATATCCTCGATCGCGCGCTTTTCTTGCTCTTTTTTCTTCTTTCTGAAAAGCCGATGTTCTTCCCTTCTTCTTTGCCTATAGAGCTCAATGGCAGCTCTCGTCTTCACCTGCAGCTTAGCCTGGTAGGCATCGTTCTTGGCTGCGAGCATCTGTCGGCATTCCTCATCAAACCAGGGGTTTCTTGTTGGTGGGCGCGAGAAACCTAGCACATCAGTTGCGGCTGATCTAATGGCCTGTTGGCATCGTTGCCATTGCTCTTCGACATTCGATGCTGGTGGTATGGTGTTAATCGAGAGGTTGAGGGATACGCGTTGTGCGAAGGTCTTGGCGGTCTCTTGCGATTGCAGTCTTCCGACAATTAATTTTTTCACAGTTTTTCTGGATTGTTGTGGCGTGGTGGATATCCGCATTCTTACCTTGGCTGCTACAAGGTAGTGATCCGAGTCGATGTTAGTCCCTCGGAATGTTCGGACATCCAAAATACTGGATGTGTGCCTCTTGTCTATCGCAATGTGATCAATTTGGTTGACCGTTCTTTGATCTGGAGACCGCCATGTCCCCTTATGGATATTGAGGTGAGGAAACCGTGTGCTGGCTATAGTGGTATTTCGTTCCGTAGCGAAATCAATTATCCGTTACCAGACGTGTTGTCGTGTAGGCTATGTTTTCCGACAATACTTCTAAAGATGTCTTCTCTTCCTACCTTTGCGTTAAAATCTCCCAGCACGATTTTAACATCGTACTTCGGTAGTCGCTCATAGGTTTTGTCAAGGAGCTCGTAGAAGCAATCCTTAGCTATATCATCTTTTTCTTCCGTCGGAGCGTGAGCGCATATAAGGCTTATGTTGGCGAATTTGGCCTTGATGCGGATTGTTACCATGCGTTCGCTATTGTCTTGGAAACATAAGACTTCTTGCCTAAGTCTGGCACTTATAACAAATCCGCATCCAAATAGTCGCTGTTTCTGCTCACTATAACACGGTCCGTAGTAGATGTCACAGTTTTTCATCCTCTTTTTGCCCGGCCCATCTCATCATATTTCCTGGATGGCAGTAATGTCTGCTTTGTAGCAGTTTAGGGCTTCCGCTAGTTGTTCGCTTGCACCTCTCCTGTTTAATGTTCTCACATTCCAGGTGCAGATACGAACGTCGTTGTCCTTTTTACGTTTAGCAGGGTCGTCAACAATAAAATCAGTCCTTTCCGAGGCTATTGGTTGCTTCGTAACCATATTTTTTTCTGTGGGTGGGTAGTTAACCCAAAGCACAGCCCCCAACCTGGAGGGCCAGTTCCAATTTATAAGATACCCCTAGGACACGGGGCCATCAGTATCCACTACGGAATTGAGCGCTGCCGTTGGCCTTTCGGTTCATCCGCCACCATCTCTGTTCAAGGGGCCTGACTAACCCTTGAAATTCCTAGACAACCTGTTGTCCGAATATGTCAGAGCAGCTCATCTAGGTTCGTCTGGGACAGCAGGCCGGGTATTCTTCCGTGCCATTCTCACCAGGGTGTTTATAGTGTTGCTGTTTTTTGTCGTGTGATCAACACTCGCACTTATCGTTAAGCAAGTCAAATCCGGTTGGATGTGACCAGTACCCGATGATTACCACTTGGAGGTAAAAATAAGCACATTTGATGTGTAGTCAGAGTTACAACACTGGGCATTGCCAAGCTAACGCCAATCAGAGTCTACCCTCGTTCTACAACACCCAACCATCAAAGTAGATGTATTGGCGACAACAATTAGCATAAAACGATTCTACTGATACCATCCAAGTGGATTGTGTCCTGAATTAAAAAAAAAAAGGAGGCAGTCTGTCCCGTGCCTGGTTACGACAACTGTTTTGAACAAAACATCAATCTTTTTGAATGATTGCGCAGTATATATTTTCAAGGACTTTTATATGTAACCCAGACAATAGCTCAATTCAATCAGATAAGATCCTTCAGAACCCATTTTCTGCGAACCCTCAAAATCCTTCCCAATTATTTATTAAATTAAAACTAAAAATGATTGTTGACGTTGTCCTGCCTCCTTTATATATCCAAAAAAGAAAAATACTCGTATCCTTGCTTTCGCTATAAACAAAACATAATCCACACTGTAGGTATCATTTCATCCATAATCATCTGTACATTTTTCTGGAGTTTCCTTTCGTTTTGTTTTCCTTTAAAATTATGTTTTACAACTACTTTCGTCCTTATGCTTTTAATTGTAAAATTAAAAAAAAATTAAAAATACTAACCGATGCGCTTAACTGTGAATAACTTGCTTACAAGGGCGATGCGAGCTCCTGAGTTTTGCGAATTACGCCATAACCTATATTTTATCCACATTGAATACCCCACTGAAATTGGCAAAAGGATAAAGTTTACTAAAGGATTCGTTTTGTGTTTTCTTTTCTGTTTTTTTTTTTTTAATATTTTTTTATTGGTATCTGTAGGTCCTGAAAATTCTCTCATGGGATACGGCGAATCATCTAGTCTACTACTTGGGGACACAAGACAAAAAACCCGGACAGAGACATTTGTATGTCGTCAAGGATCCAGTTAGTGATGATAGTCGAAAGTAAGTTTTCTCCCAATATCGTCCTTTTAAACAATTTTTTGTATTGGTTGTGTGTTTTTTTGTTTTTTTTTTTTTTTTAGAAGTGAACCTCAGTGCATTACCTGTGATCTAGGCGACGCGCTATGGAGTAGCCGTTACTACTATGTCAACTGTTCCCACTTTGATGCCTTGCTAACTCCAAAGTCTTCCATAGCAACAGAGTACGGTGTCGATTTTTATATACTCGAGTGCCTGGGACCGGGTCTACCAGTATCCGGTGTGCATTCGGCAAAGACTCATAGTCTGCTGAAAATTCTCTATGATACGAGGCCGTACTATACGGAACGACTGCAAGCGTTGGCGTTGCCGACGCATCGTTCCTTTGAGATTCCACTGCCGCATGGTAGTCGAGCTCAAGTGCAACTCTTCCTGCCGCCTAGTTGGAGAGAAGAGCTTAGGGATGCCGCATTTCCTGTGCTCGTTGAAGTGTAGGTGTTTTGATTTTCCTGTCTCGGTGTGGTAATGTATAAAACTTTTTTTTTTGTTTTTCAGAAATGGAAGACCGGGTTCTGAATCCGTTTCGGAGAAATTTCGAATAGACTGGGGGACGTACATGTCCTCGCGCAATGATGTAATATATGTTCGGTTGGATGTGCGAGGCGCCAAGGGACAAAGTAAAAAAATGCTTTACCGGCATTTGGGTGGAATCGAGGTGGAGGATCAAATTTCCGTTCTAAAGTAGGTGACTAGTTGTAAAATGATTTTTTTTTTTTTTTTGAGTGTATATGTGTCTGGGGATGCTTTTGTTGGTTATACTGCTGCTTTTGAATGGTTATGGTGTTGCACGGTAGTCGGGTGGGAATTTTTTTTTATTTATTTACATGCAACTATACAGATAGTGTCTAGGATTACGTCAAGAGTAGGAAAATTAGACTCCAGCCACGATGTGGTTATGAAAAGATGGTGGTGAAAAGGATTTCAGGAAAATTGCATCACATTTCGGTGAAACGAAGTATAGTCTGCAGCCTGAATCGGGGGAGTAATGCGATTATATCGGATTTTCAATAAGAGTGCTACAAAAGTGTTTTTTAAATAAAACAAAAACGGTTTTGGGTATCAATGAAATTCTTTATTCCTGTGAAAGTACGTTCGATCCCATTATGTGTGGAACTCGATTTCTTTTGCATGGCCACCACGGGCACGCTTGCAGAATTCCAGACGCTGAACCCAATTTTCGACGGTTTTCAGGCATAAATCGGCCGATACTGCTGCAATTTCACGTTCGATATTCGTACGAAGTTCATCAATCGTCGCTGGCTTGTTGGCATAGACCATGGACTTGACGTAGCCCCACAGGAAATAGTCTAACGGCGTCAAATCGCACGACCGAGGCGGCCAAGCGACTGGACCTTTTCGTGAGATAACACGTTCTCCAAACTTGGTTTCCAATTAATTGATTGTGACATTCGCTGTGTGGCTTGTGGCGCCATCCTGTTTGAACCACATGTCCTCCAAGTCGATATCATCCAATTGGGGCCAAAAATATTCGGTTATCATTGAACGGTAGCGATTCCCATTCACAGTAACGTGCCGGTCTTGATCATCACGGAAGAAGTACGGCCCAATGACGCCGCCGGCCCATAAACCACACCAAACCGTAATTTTATCGGGATGCAATGATGACTCATGGAGTACGTGTGGATTGCTGCCTGACCAATACCGCATATTTTGTTTATTGACGAAGCCATTCATCCAGAAATGAGCCTCATCGCTGAAGATGATTTTTCGATGAAAATCCGAGTCATTTTCAAGTTGTTGCTCAGCCCAATTCACGAACATACGATGCTTCTGGTGGTCAAGCGGCTTCAGTTCTTGCGTCAATTTAATCTTGTAAGGATGTAGGCCAAGATCTTTTCGCAAAATTTGCCACAACGACGTCACAGAGATGCCCAACGCTTGAGAACGACGTGTGAGAGACACATTTGGGCTTTCTTCAACTGAAGCCTCAGCGGCAGCAATTTTCTCGACACTACGGGCACTTCTTTCACTGGCACGGAAACATTTTGAACTGTGCCCGTGGATTCAAATTTTTCCACTAGACGTGTTGATCTGCTAGGACGATTATGACGACCATAAATTGGACGTAGAGCTCTTATCGTTAAGGCCACTCCGTATTTCGGTAGTAAATTTTAATAATTTCGACTCGTTGTTGGCTCTTATATCTTTCCATCATGAAATGGCAAATCTTATTGAGGAGAAATGTCAAAAGAGCTGGAAGAAATATGGCGTCGTTTGCTGCCCCTGTTGTTCTACTTTTGTAGCGTCTCTGTTGAAAAACCCTTTACAAAACTACGTTAGCACCATACAAAACGTTCAATTACCTATTTTTTGAAATCATTTTTGAAACCCCTCTAAAGCCATCAAACCTATTCGTTTGATAGTGAATGGTGTAGACTGACATGTGCTCTTAAATTCAAGACACAAGCTACATCACCAAAACTTCTCTTTCCTTACTACAAATCTTCAACCTTTAACTAAGGAAAGTCATGTCCCAGATATTTCTCTTCAATACAGCGACCATAACGATAGAATTTACCAACATGGTATACCCACCATTCTTCTGGAGACGTATAATTCTACGTTTGCAAACCACTATCTGCCCAACTCTCATCAGGATTCTATAGATTGGAAACAGCTTTTGCCCAGCCTGTTAAAAAAAAACTCGAATGCGCTTCTTTTTTTCAGTTCCTGACAATTCGTCAGTTAGATACACTTAGATACTTTCTTTCCAAGGTTATGGTGAAGCTGATAAACTGTCAGCATATGAAATTTCTCGAAACACGAATCAATGGCGACAAGACAGGCAAGTGGAACCAATTACTCCACAATGTTGAAGAAAAAATGATTCATTTGCTTATTTAAAAGACATTTCACAGGGTTTGACAAGAATCCCTTTTGTCGAAACTCCATGCATTAGGATTCAATGAAAAACTCTGATTCTCCTCCTCATTTTTAAAAATTATATCCGATCCGCCATCTTCGGTTCTAACCCAATTCACTGCTTACAGTACCCTTTGCTTCTAATACTCCTTTTTAGGGTCACGTAACTAATCTTCGAATGACATGCTCATTAAATTCCGACCTTAACCGTATTATCAAACTGGGTAAACCAAAGACTGGAATTCAAAGCTTTCAAAGCACAAAACTGTCTTCTGTCACTAAAGCAAACAAAACCCTTCGATTAACCCGTTTGTTAATCGGCATAAAATAACATCGAGGTACCGAAAAACAATTATTACAGGAATGTGTGTTGGCAATGCCCTTTGTTACAACGGCCACCAAAACGTAGCAAAATATCTACGTTGACTAAATCGACGTAAAAAATATCCGACGCTGTCTTATCTGGCCTTAAGATAACTATGAAGGTACATATACACCTTCTAGACAGGTTCAAATGCGTACGAAAAAAAACTTATAGGAGACAAAACTATAGCGAACTTCCTTGTTTCGCTCGAACGTCGTGGAACTCTCTCCCGCCTAACTCTGTAGTTTACATTAGAGTTTACCGTCTACGGTACTAATTGCATAGATCTGCGCTATCAGAAGAGAAGGTCTAGAAGGTCAAATCGTACGATCTCGATGGCCAGTTAAAATCACCTCCACGTGAGCAAACCATGCCCTCGAATGGACACCAACGAAATGTGGTTCCAACAGGACAGCGCTAAGTGTCACCTTAGAAAATCTACAAAAAAAACTAAAATCGACACCAAAAAATTAATTTTTGGGATGCATTAGACGCTCTTGGAACTCATGTGGTTTGGTATCGTCCCAAATTCGACAGTTTTGTTTGTTGAAGTACCCATTCATCCAGAAATGACCACATCACCGAAGATGATTTTGGGTCAAAATTGGGTCAGTTTCCAAGTGCTCCAAACGAGAGAGGGGAGGAGTGTCGTCTCACTAAGGCACTCACTCTCAGGCGCCACGGAGGAATTCCCTAGATGGAGTCAACGGTGGCGCCTACAGCTCCAGTTTGATCGAACTGGTAGTGAAATCCCTATATGAGCTGCTTCGACATATTTGAACACCAGGTCTATAGGGATTTCCAAAACTGAGCCAGGGTATTGGAAAAGAGTTGGTGGCGGAGGAGTCCTCAATGGGTCAACGGCAGCGCTCATATCCCAAAATGGGCTACTGACATCGGTAATTTCCGGCCTGCTGTCCTAGGGTCAAAACAAGGGCCTGGCCCTCCAGGTTGGGGGTTGTGCTTTTGGGTTAACTACCCATCCATGGAAAAAAGCTTATGTTACGAAGCAACCAATAGCCTCGGAAAGGACTGATCTTATTGTCAACTACCGTCCTTGTTGTAGCCAAGGTAAGGATGCGGATATCCTCCACGCCACAAAAAACCAGAAATAATTTGAAAAAATTTAATGTCGAAAGACTGCAATCGCCAGCGACCGCCAAGACCTTCGCGCAACGCGTATCCCTTAACCTCTCGACTCCCAACACCCCACCAGCATCTAATGTCGAAGAACAATGTCAACGATGCCAACAGGCCATTAGATCAGCCGCAACTGATGTGCTAGGTTTCTCGCGCCCACCAACAAGAAACCCCTGGTTTGATGAGGAATGCCGACAGATGCTCGCAGCCAAGAACGAGGCCTGCAAGGCTAAGCTGCAGGTGAAGACGAGAGCTGCCATTGAGCTCTATAGGCAAAGAAGAAGGGAAGAACACCGGCTTTTCAGAAAGAAGAAAAAAGAGCAAGAAAAGCGCGCGATCGAGGATATAGAGAGGTGCCACTCCAGGAACGATGTTCGCAAGTTTTACCAAAGTGTAAAACGTCAAAGCCAAGGATACAAGGCTGGAACGGAATCCTGTCGAGATGAACAAGGAAATATCGTAGTTGAGACACAGTCGATGTTGATGATAAGGAAGAACCACTTCTGCAGACTGTTAAACGGCGATGACGAACAACATTCCGCTGTCAGGCAGAACGAACCATTTAATATTGGCAACGACAGCGAAAACTGCCAACCACCCGACCTAAGTGAAGTGAGGATAGCTATATCTAAACTCAAGCTTAATAAGGCTGCCGGAAATGACGGCCTTCCCGCTGAGCTCTATAAGGCCGGCGGAGATGACTTGGTAAGTAACATCCACCAACTCGTAAGCCAAATCTGGTCTGTTGAAAGCATGCCTGAAGAATGGAACCTCAGCATCGTTTGCCCGTTCCACAAAAAAGGAGACATTCTGAACTGCGCCAATTACAGAGGCATAAGTCTCCTCAACATGGCCTACAAGATCCTATCTGCCGTAATATGTGAACGCCTGAAACCGTTTACCAACAACCTGATCGGCCCTTATCAGTGAGGGTTTAGGACAGGAAAGTCCACAATCGATCAAATTTTCACACTTCGGCAGATCCTGGAAAAAACCCAAGAAGTCCAAATCGATACCCACCACTTATTTATCGATTTCAAAGCCGCATACGACAGCATTAATAGAGACGAACTGTACAGAGCCATGTCTAGTTTTGGTATACCGCCCAAACTCGTCCGTTTGTGTAGGATGACGATGGAGAATTCTCGCTGCTCCATCAGGGTCGGAAACGACCTCACCGACACATTCGATACCAAAAAAGGATTTAGGCAAGGCGATGCGCTGTCATGTGACTTCTTTAATCTGATTCTTGAGAGAATTGTGCAAAACTCCAAAGCCAACACCAGAGGCACAATTTTCCAAAAGTCGGTGCAACTACTAGCATACGCTGACGATATTGACATCATTGGTAGGACTCAACGTGATGTCATAGCCACGTTTGCTAGTATATCCAAGGAAGCGGCAAAAATGGGTTTAGCAGTAAATGAGGGTAAGACAAAGTATATGCTGTCAACACGAAAGGACACACAACATCGACGAATTGGACAGAACGTCACCATTGACAGATATAACTTTGAGGTAGTACGGGACTTTGTCTACCTCGGCTCCGCTATTAACTCTGACAACATCATCTCGTCAGAAATCTAACGAAGAATTACTCTTGCCAATCGCTGTTTCTTCGGGCTAAGAAGGCAATTTAGTAGTAAGGCCCTCACTTTAACTACTAAGGAGATCCTATATAAGACCCTGATCATCCCAGTCCTGCTCTACGGCGCTGAAGCATGACTGTTACTGACAAAGTGTTGACCTACTTTGTCAGTAACAGTCAGTCTGTTTACAGGCGACCGAGTACGACAGTGGCCATTGCGGACTCGCCGCCGTAATACAGCTCTCGAACGAGCTTGTGGCGTTGGAGGAGTATGTGCCTGTGCATTCTTACAACTACGGTAAGATGCGCTGGCCACGCTTTACCAACGCCTTATCAAGAGAACTACGTTCGAGGGACATACTACCACCAAACAACAGAAACCTAACGAACAATGAAATCGACGACTGCTTACAACAAATGGACGAATCGATACAATGAACAGGACGATACCAAAATGCAAAGAACGTGACATAACGTCTACGTACAGAAATGCGACCATTGACGAACTGCACAGACAAAAAAGCGGACCTGTGACAAGACTAACAAACTTGTACAGATGACTGACAAACCCACGCGACCTAGAAGTACACTCAAGGCGTCGATCAAAAATAGCAACCAATTGATCAAGGAGAACTATCGGTTGTCCTCTAATTTGTTTTGGAATAACAGAATTCCTGCCGTAAATTCCAGCGACCCGAGTATGTTCCCACAAATTAATAAGATCTTTAGGAGGAAAGGTCATAACGACCTACACGGAAGCTCCAACGAAAAACTGGCAACACAAACATACTTTTGACAGCATGAGTCGATCCAGGGGAAGCCGTCTCCAACGACGATTTCTATGTTATTGAAGATCCTCAGGAGAAAGTGGACGCAGTGGGGGCTGTTTTTCAGGAAGTCTATAAGGTGAATGATAGCATACGCCCGAACCGCGTCTGAAAAAAAATGCCCTGCTCCATCACTTCTACCTCCGAAATGACATAACGCAATGGCGATCTGAGAACCGCGGTTTCACGCGGTTCGATGACGAAAACTTGGGAAACGCCACAGTCGCCGAGCGAAGTGGGTCTTTCCCCCTGTTAATTTCGAAGATCATCTTCGATTCCATAAAGAAAAAGAAGTCAGCGGGAGTCGATGGTATATCCAACATTGTACTGCGACACTTACCCCCTGAAGCTGTGGACATTTACGCCACGCTGTTCAACAACGCGCTGAATAATGCATATTATCCAGTGCGTTGGAAGACGGCTATGGTTCATCCTCTCCCGAAAAAGGGAAAGGACAACTCCAATCCGGCAAATTTCCGGTCGATAAGTCTCCTTCCTAGTATCAGCAAGGTATTCGAAAAGATTCTCAATCGGGCTCTGTTCAAGTGGTCTGAGGACAACAATATTATACCAGAGAACCAGTTTGGTTTCAAGGCGGGACATGACTGTATTCATGTCGCCTCCAAACTCGTCTGTGATATACAATGGAACAAAGCCAAAAAACAGTGCACGGGTGCATGTCTGGTTGATTTGGAGAAGGCTTTCGACACCGTATGGTTAGAGGGCCTCTATCTAAAGCTGACCAGACTTGGCATAAGTAAACCACTGCTAGATATGCTTCATGACATGTTGACTGGTAGAACGTTTGTTGTCAAAAGTGGCAATGTAACTTCTACCACCGTATTTTTCATTTAAAATGGTCTGTAACAGGGAGCGCTGAACTCGCCGATTCTCTTCAGCATTTAGACCAGCGAAGTGATAGGTAGTCTTACTCAGGCAATTGCGTATGCGTACGATCTTATCGCGTACATAACACCTACTGTCGAGGTCATCCGAACTCTTTTGCAGCGGGACTTCGACAAGATCCAGAGATATATTCATGAGCGGAAGTTGGAAATCAACTTTCAGAAATCGGAAATTATCCTGTTTAGGACACCGTTTTCTAGGGCGAGAAAGAATTGGTGCAAGCTGGTGATCGTTGGACCAAACGGACATCCACTGGCGAGTAAGAGTGTAGTAAGGTACCTTGGCATCTGGCTGGATCAGTAGCTATATTTCGGAAGACATGTAGATGCTGCTCTGACAGGACCATTGTTTTATAGCAGCCGTCTTGACAGCAGGGTGAAGCTGATTTGCAACATGTCCCTTATCAGGCCGATGATTGCCTATGTGTGCCCGGTGTTGTTCAACGTTGCCCCATCTCAAATGGAAAAGATATGGGTGTTTGAGAGGCAGTGTTTGAAAGCTGCCTTGGACTTTTTTTTTTGTGGGGTTCGCTGGAAGGAAAAATCATCGAAAGACATTGCAGAGGTTTTATCGCGAGGGAACCTTCTGCAATAGTGAGGGACTTTAACCCGATCTAAAAAACCTCCCGAAGACTGACTTTTGTATGTCTTCAAGGAATCGCACCTAGTCGTTAGACCAATCAGCGATTTATTTTTCACATGTCGGATTTCTATGAGTTTTGTTTGAAATTGTACCTAAGTTTCAGTATTTCTTTTTTTTTTATAAATATATCTTTAGCTACATAGATCAAGGGGTTTAACCCGTCTTAATCTCCTGACTATATTGTCGGTTCTTAAAAGCTGTGCTATTTCTAAATTAACATGGCTGAGAAGCCTATCTCTGTGTCTTAGAGCTACTTTTTTAGCTTCATCTTCAACCATTTCAATATATAGATCTCTATGTAGATCGGTGTTACGTATGTACCACGGTGCGTTAACAATGCTCCGTAGTACTTTGTTTTGGAAGGTTTGTATTCTTAGTAAGTTTGTCTTGCATGTGCATGCCCACAGCTGGAGCCCATAGGTCCATACTGGTTTAAGAATTTGCTTATATAGCAATAATTTATTGTAGTTGGATAAGGGTGAGTATCTCCCAATAAGCCAATACATTTTACTGTAGCGGATGTTCAACTCATCTCTTTTTTTTTACATGTGCTTTCCAGCACAGTTTGGCGTCTAGAGTCATCCCTAAATATTTAGCAGTATTTGAATATTCCACTACATTACTATTTATGTATACTGGAATGTGTGGTACAGTTTTTAACGTAAAATTTATATGAACTGACTTCAGGTCATTTAATCTGATCTGCCAATTTTTAGTCCATTCTGAGATATTGTTTACTGCCTTTTGAAGCTTTTTTTGTAGCTATTTCGACAGTTTCTCCTACAGAAAGTATAGCAGTATCGTCTGCAAAGGTAGCTAGAGTGATTTCGTCACTTTCTGGTAGATCACTAGTGAATAGGAGATATAGTACTGGACCTAAAACACTGCCTTGAGGTACACCAGCCTTAATTTCTCTTAATGTTGAGTATGGTGTTTCTTGTTTAATTCTGAAAAATCGCTGTAGAATATACGACTCCAGTATTTTTGAATACTGCTTCGGCAGTTGCTTTTGTAATTTATGGATCAATCCTTTGTGCCATACTTTGTCGAAAGCTTGTGATATATCAAGAAATACTGTAGAGCATACTTTTTTCTCTTCAAAAGCATTTTCAATTTTATCAGTGATTCTATGCACTTGGTCAATTGTTGAGTGTTTATTCCTGAACCCAAATGGATGGCTCGGTACTAGCGATTTGTCTACAATAATATTTTGCAGGCGTTTTACCAGCATCTTTTCGAATAGCTTGGACAACATTGGTAGTATCGATATTGGCCTATATGAGGTTACTTCGCTAGGTGGTTTACCTGGTTTTGGAATCATTATAACCTCCGCGACCTTCCATATGCTTGGTACATATCTTAATCTAAATACAGCGTTTATGATCTGCGCTAGATGTTTCAGTATTTTTTTTGAGAATTGTTTTAAAATTTCCCCCGTTATTAAATCAAACCCTGGGGCCTTTTTTATATTTATACCTTCTTTTATTTCTTTGGCAAGTTCTTTAGACGTAACCGGTCGAATTGGTACATCTTCCTGGCACGTTTCTTCCATTCCTTGATAGTCTTTATCTTCGTATGGTTGGAAGACGCCTTCAAGATGCTCAGCAAAAGTATTTGCTTTTTCATGACTGCTTTTTGCCCAGTTTCCTTCTCTGGTTTTCACTGGTGGGATGTGAGCTGTTGGCCTGTTCATTTTCTTTGTTGCCTTCCAGAGCGAGTAGTCAGTACTAGCATCATTTGTTAGGCCTGTAAGGTATTTTTTAGTAACTCATTTCTGAATTCAATTATTGATTTTCTGAGTTTACTATTTAGCCTGTTTAGTTTTTTTTTGTCAATTGGCGCCCTTGTTTATTGCCAACGTTTTCTAGCTTTTCTCTTTTCTGCAATAATTTCACATATTACAGGGGGGTATGAATTTTGTTTTATTTTGTTTTTAACTTTCTATTGTTTTCGTGAAAATTTTCGACCTCGAGATTTTGATTGATTCTAACATAACGATGATAGCGGAGCCGAAAAAAGTGTTTTTTTGAATTCCGTCCGTCGGTCCGTCGGTCCGTCGGTCCGTCGGTCCGTCGGTCCGTCGGTCCGTCGGTCCGTCTGTCCGTAATGGGCTCCCCAGCCTAAACGGCTTGGCCGATTTTCTTCAAACTTCGTATCCAAGCTTGTTTTAGTCATAATTCTAGGCCTTTTTTTTTTTTTTGCTTTTAGCCATGTTAATAACGGTACCTGCCATATAAAAAATACACATAACCTCAATTTTCTCGAAAACGGCTCTAACGATTTTGATTAAACTTTATATATACTATAACCATAGTAGTTCCAACAAAACTGCATACCCAGTTTTTTCGAGAAAATCCATATAACGGATTTTGTCATTTAGGCCATAAAAATAAAATTGTTAATTTCTCGCAAACTACTATGTCAAATTGAATGAAATTTAATATATATACTACTATAATAGTTTTAAACAATTCCACATAATTAGTTTTAGCCCAACTATCACTTAACGGAATTTTCAGTTTAGGCCAATAACGAAAATTAATTATTTTTCACATAGACACCGATTCCTTCAAATTTCGGAGTAAACGTTCGTATAATCAAATTCCGACATTTTATATAATTTTAAGCATTAATAATCAAAATGCGCACTATTTGATCTAACGCCGAACTCGCTGTGAAAGAAAGAAAGAAAGTTGCGTACGACCCAGTCGTGCAACCACCACTCGTTTAATAGTTCCTTAATGATATAAAGATACTTACCTGATACAGCCACTGCCACATCATCTGCATAGGCAATCAGTTTGCAGCTTTTCCTTTCTCGATTAACAAGTAGCTCATTGACCATCAGATTCCACAGAAGAGGAAATAGGAGTTCCCTTGTGGTACCATAGCTTATAGATATACCTGCGTATGAGATACAAAAATTTGTATTCCTAATTCTGCCCGTGCTGCATATTAGTAAATATATTAGAACTCCCTTAAAATCATCGACATTCAAATCAAGTGCTTTAGTGATACCGTCCGATTTAACATTATTAAAAGCTCCTTCTATATCCTATCCAGTTTTCGATGATGCGTAAGAGAGAGTGAAGCACTGTCTCAACCGAATCATCCTTGTAGTATGCATTTTGTGAGTTGAAGATCACAGCCTACCACGGATGTAGATCAGTTATTCTTTTCTCAGAATTTAAGTCAGAGGATAGACTGACGAAGATCCTTCGGTTTGATTTATGTGTGAGCGTTTTCCTTCTTTGGAATAAATACAACATCGACTTCCGTCCATGCCTTTGGGATGTGTACTAACCGCAGCTAACTGGTCATGTATATGAAAGTAATGGCCAATAATTTTTCGCGCCAACATCGTAGCTCATACGGAAATTTTAGGCGAATAATAGGATTTCTGATGCTTGCGTTTCGGACTCACAGCTTTCCAGTAGCCGCAGTCTTGCTTTCACGTGTTCATTAAGATAAAAATGAGTTCAATCTATTAGATGTTGGTAAACTTTGAAAAGCGTCCAATTGGCTGGCTTACGAAGTCAAATCTCCTACTGGCAATAGTTCTTACACCAATTTAATTTTATAGGACTGCAGCTTTAATTCTTAGGCAAAAAAAGGTTAATGATGATCTTTGCATGTTTAATGCACATGCTTGCTTACAAACTAAAAAGTTCGCATCGTCTTCACATCTTCCACCGTTCTTGATAATCTTGTTCGCCAGATTTTTGGTTTTTCCAGTCTTATACTGGTCTCTTCAATGTTTTTGGACGGGAGTTAGATATCCTTTGTAGTTTGTACATCATTTAAGTGGCAAAAACCTCCAATATTGCAGAATCTTCTTCTCCAATATTGCTACTGTCTCCGAATCATCGGTTTTGAAAAACTCTCGTGCGTACAAAGCGCGGTCCAATCCCAAGGAACACTCCATGACAACTGAATTCTCCAGAGCTAGGCTACTGATTGACATATCGCCGCGCCAATTGGATTGCTGGTTTTCATTTAGTAAGCCAAACAAGTATGAACTTTTGAGACATACATATTTTTTAACAAAATTGAAGTATTAATAATCGTAATCGGTCTTTGAAACCGGCAGTGTTGTACTACTCCCTAACTTACCACTATGACACTGCTAACAACAACGTAATATTAGGCTTGATGAAAGTCTCGAGTTCAATTTTAATTTCACAAATCAAATAATTGAAACCGAAATATTTCCGGGGAATTAATTAATTTGTTTTGACAGCTATGTGGACATTCTGTAGGACCTAAGGAATGTATTAGAAGGAGTGTTCGCTACAACAACCATCAATAAAATAACGCCTGTGAAAAGGTTTCGAAAAGGTTACCTACAAGTTTACAGAAACTGAAATTTTGTACGAAAACTTTCGTTTTTTGTTTTCGTGAAAATTTTCGACCTCGAGATTTTGATTGATTCGAACATTACGATGATAGCGGAACCCAAAAAAGTGGTTTTTGGAATTCCGTCCGTCGGTCCGTCTGTCCGTAATGGTCTCCCCAGACTAAACTGCTTGACCGATTTTCTTCAAATTTCGTATCCAAGTTTCTTTTGGTCATAATTCTAGGCCATTTTGTTTGTTTGCTTTTAGCTATATTATTAACAGTACCTGCCATATAAAAATTACACATAACCTCAATTTTCTCGAAAACGGCTCTAACGATTTTGATTAAACTTTATATATACTATAAGCATATTAGTTCCAACATAACTACATACCTAGTTTTTTCGAGAAAATCCATATAACGGATTTTGTCACTCAGGCCATATAAAGAAAATTGTTAATTTCTCGAAAACTACTATGTTCAATTGAATGAAATTTAATATATATACTACTATTATAGTTTTAAACAATTCCACATAATTAGTTTTAGCCCAACTATCACTAAACGGAATATTCAGCCAATAACGAAAAATCGTTATTATTCACATAGACACCGATTGCTTCAAATTTCGGAGTAAACGTTCGTATAGTCACATTTCGACATTATTTATGTCATTTTAAGCATTAATAATCAAAATGCGTACTATTTGATCTAACGCCTCGCTGTGAAAGAGAAAGTTGCGTACGACCCAGTCGTGCACCCACCACTCGTTTATTTTTGGAGTTGCAGCCCATGCAGCTTTTTGTATATTGAGTGTAAATAATTGCACTGCTTCCTCTATTTGCTCTTCTGTTTCAATAGCTATCATTTGGGTATTTTCTTCCAACTTCTCTCTGAAGTAGCTCCAGTCAGTTAGCTTATTAACTAGTTTTGGACTTTGTTCTTTCATTATTATTTTATCGCCAAGTGTGAAAAGTATTGAAGAGTGATCTGACTGTAGGTCTGGCCCTTCTTCCACATTTATATTATTTGAGGAGATATTTTTTTTTTATAAAGAAGTCGACAAGATCTGGGGTTTTATTCCTATCTGTTGGCCAGTAGGTAGGTTTTCCCGCCGAATGATATTTACTGCCACATTCTTTAATTGATTCAAGTAAAGCTCTTCCTCTAGTATTCGTTAGTCTAGATCCCCAATACTTATTTTTGGCATTAAAATCTCCTCCAGCAACGAATCTATTGTGAAATATATCTAGAAGTCTTTTAAAGTCATTTTTCTGTATTCTATAGCTAGGGGAACAGTATACTGATGCAACTGATATCTGCCCACTGTTCGTTTTTATTCTTATGGAGATCCCTTGAATCGCACATGACTGGAATTTGGTTTCTATATGGTGTTCAATCTCGTTTTTTATTAAGACTGCAGCCCCTCCTTTTGCACAATTGTGAGGATGTGGGGTGTGATATAGTTTATATCCTTGCAGTTTAAAGTCTGTAGATAATTTTAAATGAGTCTCTGAGATGAGGCATATATTGATTTGGTTAATATCGAGTATTATTTGAATCTCTTCCTTGCGATTCTCGATACCATTAGCATTCCATTCAAGGATTTTTATTTTATCCATCATGTTTGTCTTTTTGGTACAGCTCTTTTGTTGCTGCTCTGTCTCTCAAGAATAGATATTCTTTCTAATATTGTTTTATTACATTTCTCCATTGAATCCATTCTATTAAGGATTTGTCTCATTAGCCCTTAAATGCATGACACCTTGGATTTGATTTAAAAAATATTTTTCTGCACACTGTTAGCTCTTAGATGTCTGAAAAAATTACAAAAAAAATATGACGTCTTTATTAAGACTGTTATAGTCTATTCTTTGTATATAATGTAATAGTAGGAAATAAGTTTATTTAATTATTATGAAACGAAAAGAAACAATTTCTTTCCTTATTAAAACATAAGTGAAGTTCACATTTTGAACATTTTATTGTTGATAGAGATGTGCAACCAGGGAGTTTACAGCGGTTCCTTACTGAAGACCATTCCGGCCAGTGACTAATTTGATCAGTTCTTACTTCCGTTATCGGTTTTTGTCTCTTATATTCGATCTTTTTTTTGTTGTTGCCCAAGTGATGATCGTCCGCGCTTTATGTTTCCACTGTTACATAACACTTCTGCAACTTCAATTTTAAAATCCGCTAATGGCATAATCTTTTTATTTTTCTGTTGCACGTTAGCTCGTCGGTATAAAAGCCAAGCATTTGTAACAGTTAAGTCAATTAAATGGTAGAAAAGTCGTATATACCACTTCCGGGATTTTAACTTTGTTTTGTAACGTCCTATTAAGCTGTCAATTAAATCTACACCTCCCATAAATTTGTTGTATTGCGTAATTATATCAGGACACATAATTTCAATAGTTTGTTTTGTTTTTCTGTCAAATCGTTTGATATTTTGTTGAATAGGTTTTCGCCCGCAAAAAGTAGACAAAAGCGTTACTATCTTATTATCCTTCCAAACAACATTTGTCACATCAATATTTTCCATTGAAGCAACATACTCGTAAGATGATCCTCTAGGTTCGGAATTCATGTCCTTTATGGAGGGTAGTTTATTATTAGGAATACGATCCCGCCTAACAGTTCCCACTGTTTGAATTCCTAGTTTCGCCAATTCTACTACAAGAGGAATAGTGGTGTAGTAGTTATCAAAATATAGATGATAGTTAAGACCTCTGGGTATATTTCGAGTCAAACGTACTACTATATTTGCAGATGCTCCAAGATTTTTTTCGTTTGCTAGCCGTTTGGCGTGGTCATTTTCCTGGCCAGTGTAGATTTCAAAATTGTACGAAAAACCACTTGCTCCACTCAACACGAATAGTTTATAGCCCCATTTGTGGGGTTTAGCTGGATTATACTGCTTCATGTATGATCGAGCTTTTGTGGAACAAATTTGTTCGTCAAGGGAAAGGTTTTCTTCATATGGTACTTCCTGAAATCTGCTTATTAAGCTGGTAATAAATGGCCTGATTTTGTGTAGGCGATCATGCTGCGGATGGTCTCGAGCAAACATGGTTTCATTATTATTAAAATGTATTACACGCTTAATTTGTTCAAATCTGTTTACAGACATTGCCTTCTGAATAATAATGTTACCTATCTTAGCATTCCAGTAATCTCGTATGCTGGGGACTTGATGGATTGATGTTAACATAGTTATCCCAACAAATCGTTTGATTTCATTCAGCGTTACATTTATCGGATTTGCTATATTGCATTGAGAAGCATATAAGTTTGATTGTTCAGTGACAGATGAAAATATTTCATCATTGAACAGGAAATCAAAAAACTGAAAAGGAGTAGTCAGTTCCAAAATTGTTGACGGTAAGGCTGAGTCGCCTTTGAATTTAACTTTTTCAGCATCGACAGTGAATTCCTTTCTTTTCCATAAAATTTTTTTGTACGCTAGCTTTATATTTTTAAGCTCATTGTCGGCTATTGAATTAATGTCTTGCTGATTTGGTGGCACGTTTTCATTTTCATGAACTGACAAATCCCTTTCAAATTGTATTTCTTCTTCATCTTCATCCAATATGTTCAATATATTTTCCAAATCGAGATCCTGCTCAGGAAGTACATCCGAAATATTAATTTCTTTAAACTGATCGTCTTCGCAATCACTAAATCCATCTTCACTTTCGGTCCAATTTTTGACTATTGCCAATATGTCTTTATCCGTAAGGGAGCGTTTTGAATGAAACATCCCGCAAATCACTGCTGCAACAAAAATCAAATCATATACATTTGTATGTATTAGCGTCAAAGACGAAATGCATGATGTCTCATATATGAGACATACGATACAAGTGAACGAATGCATGATGTCTCATATATGATACATATGAATTTAAAACGGCTTAGTTCCATACTAATAGATATTTTTCTTAAATTTATAGTTTTCACATCTAAAGAAACTATTTCTACAATTAAAGACATTTACTTACCAATAAATAACCTTATATATAATATATTAATAATTAATTTACTGAACACACAACTACCACTCATATAAAGATCTGGAACTTAACTGCGGGAAATTTGACAAATACTAAAAGAAAATAACAAAGTAGGCGCATATGCATTTTTTTTTTCGTCTAGACATGTTTACAGTTGGCACCAGGGCAAAAACGAAATGAATATTTAGAGAATAATAAAAAAAACCGTTACAAAGGCGGACATGTATCATATATGATACATCATGCATTTAAGGGTTAGGGTTTCCATTGGTTTTATATTATTTTTTTCTGTTTTGTCAGCTGGTTTTCCTGCGGTTTTTGATGCTACTTGAGCATATGTTATTTTTGCACCCGTAGTTGGTTTTAATTTTGAGTCTTTTAAGACTTTTAACTCTTGGGTATCGATTTTTGTTTGGTTGCTTTGTTGTAAGTCCTTTTTGACTTTAGGTGCGTCCATATTTAGTCTGTTGTGAGGCTTCTTTTGCCTCTTGTCTTTAGCATGTTGGATTTCTGTTGCAACTGTACATCCTCTATAGCTAGCTGGATGATTTTCGTTGCAATTCGCACATTTTGGCGGTTCATCTTTTTTTCATACAGTCTTTAGTATGGTGACTTCCCGCGCATTTTACGCATTTTGAATTTGCGCTGCAGTATTTTTGTGACCATACTTTTGGCAGTTTTTGCATTGTGGAACGAGTTTAGATTTCCTTAATGTGTGGATTTCAACTTTCATTCCAAGTATGTCTTTTATTCCGTAGATTTTTTTTATGTCTTCGTCATGCTCAAAACTGAGCATAAAGTTTGGAAGTGGTACTTTGCTTTTAAATTTAAGCATATTGACTACTTCTGTTATTTTAAACTTTTTCTCTTTTAAGTCTTTTTTAATGCTTTCAGGCGAGCATGAGTAGTGTAATTTTTTTACTACTACCTTTATAGGCCTGGATTGCTTACTTTCATAAGAGTACCATTGCACTTTTTTTTGGTTTAGTATTTTGGTGAGGTTTCTGTACGTTGCCTCTTCAACCACATTAATTTTTATATCATTATTATTAATAAGGGTTGTGCTTGCTTTTATTTTATTTTCCTCCAATAATTTGGTTAGGCTTTCATAGTTGTTTATTTGAAGCGCTATGATTGGTGGAGGTTTGATTATTTTTTTTTAATTTGGTTTTCTTTACCTGGATCAATCTCAATATTTTGAAAGCTTTTCATTTGGGATGAGATTTTCGGGGATATACTCATCTTACGCTTTTTATTTTTGTGCCTCATTGAGTTGCTTAAACCCATCTCTTTCTTCACAGGCTTTTGAAAATTAAGCCTTAAGGTTTTCATTGTTGTCTAATGTAAAAGGGTCGAAAGAACACCCCCATCTAGGTGTTCTTTCGACCCTTTTACATCTTCCGAAAAGGTCGCTACTAGGCAATAAATGGTCCCCCCCAGAATCCATGGGACCGACCTCCGAAGAGGGTGGATTTACCAGTGTAACTGGCCTACCACCTGGGGTATTCAAATCTTTTGTTTTGTTCATTGCATGTTCTTTTCTTTTTAACTTTTATGAAAAGTTTAAACTTTTTGGATTTAAGTCGCCTTTTACGACAGACATACCTTAACTCGGGAATATTCTACACCCCCCCTATCCCGATGGGGGTAAAAAAATTTTTAAAAACATTCACAGTCGCCTTGAATGGGAGTCAGGTTCGAACGGAACCAATAACTCGATAACACACATCTGGAATGGGTGGAGGTGTTCTCTCCGAGTTGTTTAACCTGAGAATATCTTTTCAGGAAGATCAGGAAGGCGATCATTGTATCGTTTTCCAAGGGGAAATCATGGCAATTAAAGAAGCTTTGTCCTGGCTGAAAAGGGATATAATATCCACAAAGAATATTAACATCTTCAGTGACAGCCAAGCGGCAATCAAATCCCTGGAATCATCCGACTATCACTTGATGAGTTGGCATAGCATTTTACCATTAACCTCTTCTGGGTGCCGTCCACAGAGACATTCCAGGGTACTGCAAGCAGATGAGCTTGCCAGACAGGGCACTACCCTTGACATTCTTTCGCCAGTAGATATGTTAGGTATGCCCCATTGCCCCTCGCTATATTTAAGCTGCAGATCAACCATTAAGAATTTTGGACATGACTGGGAAAAGCAAACTTGGTCGGTATGATTTTTCTTCATTTAGCAGTTTTCCTGGTTTAAGATTATTATGACTTCCACAACTTTCCACTGTCTCGGCACGTATTTTAATCTGAGCGTAGAATTTTTTTTTTAAATGGAAAAGGTTTATCAATGCTTTTCTAGGGAGGTTTTTGAGGACTTCTTCGGTGCCAGGAGCTTTCTTAGAAAAAAAAAACAAGTTTGGTCACCATAACAGTTTACAAACTATAAAAGCTTTTCCAATTCCAAATCTTCACCCCATCTAATCCAACTAACCCCATCTATTGCAACTTTACAAAAGCTTTTAACGAAAGCTATCTAACATATCCATGTCCTTACACTTTGCAGGCACTTGTTACAAACGTATAGCTTTTTAGACGAAACCCGCGTTGGTGTCTACGGCTGGGGTTATGGTGGCTATGTAACAGCCATGCTAATGGGCTCACAGCAGCACGTCTTCAAATGTGGCGTATCCATATCACCGATTGCTGATTGGCTATTTTACAGTAAGGATATCTCCGGTCTAGTGTTTGATTGAAAAATTAAAAATTTTACTTTTAGATTCCGCCTTTACTGAACGAATACTTGGTGTACCTGGAGAAAACTACAAGGGGTACGTAGAAGCGGATGCGACGCAACGTGCCCGACACATCAAATCCCATTCGTTCTTCCTCATTCATGGCCTAGCGGATTCTACGGCGCCGTATGTCCATGGTGTACAACTAGCGAGATCTCTCACAGATGCTGGGGTTCTGTATCGATATCAGGTAAGGAAGGAGAGGGTTTTGACTGTAGTTGGTGATGCCGTTATTATATATTTATTTATTTTTTTGGATAAAGAGTTTTGCATTTGTCAAAGATGTCAGCCGAATTTTTTCGATTTTTTAAAACGTGCCTCAGGGTTGTTTAGTTAAACATGGATGTTTTCTCTATGCAACCTTGGAATTGTAGAGTCTAATATCGGATGCGTCCTTGGGTGACTGATTGACAAAACCTCTCTAGATATGGATGGCCCCGAATCAAAATTACCACTCATAGACGCCAGCGGAGTAATTCAGAAGATGGAGTCAACGATTACAGTCGAAGCTATGCTGGATGAAGTGGAATACCTTCATGAGCTGCTCGGACGACAAGATATATTGGAATTTCAAGGGTTAGTCAGGCCCTTGAACAGAAATGATGACGGATAAGCAGAAAGGGCAACTGCCCCTGTGTCCTAGGAGTATTCTATAAAATGGAGACCCTCGAGGACTGTGCTTTGGGCTAACTACTCAATCACGAAAAAGACCCTGTTGTTACAGAGCAACCGTACTAGAAAAGGACCAACGTTAGTTACAATGTTAATGAACATGCTGGAATGTGAAAATATTTAACAGAAGATGTGCAGCTCACCAACTAGCGGAAGCCCTAAGCTGTTTAAAAGCAGACATTACTACCATCCAGGAAATACGATGTGATGAGCCAGGCAAAAAGATCTGCTACGGACCGTGTTATAGTGAGCAGAAACAGTGACTTTTCGGATGCGGATTTCATATAAGTGCCAAAATTAGGCAAGAAGTCTTAAGCTTTCAAGACATTAGCGAACGCATTGTAACAATCCGTATCTTGGTCAAGTCAGACAACATAAGCCATACACTCGCTTCGGCGGAGGAAAAAGTTGAAAGATATAGCGTAAGACTGCTTTTATAAGCTCCTCGACAATAGTTATGAGCGACTACAGAAGTACGATGTTAAAATCGTGCTGGGAGATTTTAACGCAAAGGTAGGAAAAGAAGCCATCTTGAGCAGTATTTTCGAAAAATACAGCCTACACGACACCATACGTCTGGCAAACTTAGGCTAATTGACTTCGCTGCAAAGCGAAATGGCATTATAGACAGCAAACCGTGTGCTTCCATACTCACAAGGCGAAATAGCGTTCTCTAGATCCACGAATGGTCAATCAAATTTATCAGATTGCGATAGCAAAGAGACACGCATCCAGTATTTTGGATGTCCGAACAACGAACTTCGGCTCGGACCAATACCCTGAAGCCAATGTAAGAATGTAGATATCCACCACGCCTTTGCGTAACGCGTATCCCTTAGACGCTCGATTAACATATAATACCACCAGCAGTCGAAGAACAACGGCAACGATGCCAACAAACCATTAGATCAGCCGTAACTGATGTGATAGGTTTCTCGCGGCCACCAACAAGAATCCCCTGGTTTGATGAGGAATGCCGACAGATGCTCGCAGCCAAGAACGAGGCCTACAAGGCTAAGCTGCAGGTAAAGACGAGAGTTGCAATTGAGCTCTATAGGGAGAGAAGAAGGGAAGAACATCGGCTTTTCAGAAAGAAGAAAAAAGAGCAAGAAAAGCGCGCGGTTGAGGATGTAGAGAGTTGCCACTCCAGGAACGATGTTCACAAGTTTTACTTACTTAATTAAGTAGCGCTACAGTCCGGGATGAACCTGGGCCTCAACCAACATGCCTCTCCAATTAACCCGAACCTTAACTAACTGCCTCCAGTTGCGCACTCCAAGTTGATTGCTTGTGCGCGCACTCTGCTTGTGCGAGCCACTTAAGGTGAGGTCTTCCTCTACTGCGTCCTACGTCTGGCTGGGAATCAAAGACTCTGCGAACCGGAGTACCAATACTCCGGCCATTCGTTCTACATGTCCTAGCCATCTTCCATCGCTGCGTACAGCTCGTATAGTTCGTGGTTGAATCCTCGTCTCCATAGTCCGTCAACACAAACGGGACCTTTTCGAAGAATTTTTCTCTCGAATCGACCAAGGATTTCTTCATCCGCTTTTGATACGGTCCATGCTTCAGCGCCGTGGAGCAGGACTGGTGTACGGGTATCGCGAAGGCCTTGGCGTTCTCTTGCGATTGCAGTCTTTCGAATTAAATTTTTTCACAGTATTTCTGTTTTTTTGTGGCGTCATGGATATCCGCATCCTTACTTTGGCTACAACAAGGTAGTGGTCCGAGTCGATGTTGGCCCCTCGGAATGTTCGGACATCCAAAATACTGGATGCGTGCCTCTTGTCTATCGCAATACGATCAATTTGGTTGACTGTTCGTTGATCTGGAGATCG
The DNA here is from genome assembly GCA_932526625.1 of Rhingia campestris. Classification (NCBI taxonomy): domain Eukaryota; kingdom Metazoa; phylum Arthropoda; class Insecta; order Diptera; family Syrphidae; genus Rhingia; species Rhingia campestris. The sequence goes on from OW052182.1 coordinate 180,375,258, forward strand.
CCATGTCCTCTTATGGATATCGAGGTGAGGAAACCGTGTGCTGGCTATAGTGGCATTTCGTTCCGTAGCGAAGTCGATTAGCCTAAGTCCGTTACGAGACGTGTTGTCATGTAGGCTATATTTTCCGACAGTAGTGCTAAAGATGTCTTCTCTTCCTACCTTTGCGTTAAAATCTCTCATCACGATTTTGACTTCAGTAGTCGTTCATGGGTTTTGTAAAGGAGCTCGTAAAAGCAATCCTTAGTTGGATCATCTTTTACCTCCATTGGATCGTGAGCGCATATAAGGCTTATATTGGCGAATTTGGTCTTGATACGGATTGTTACAATGCGTTCGCTAATGTCTTGGAAACATAAGACTTCTTGCCTAAGTCTGGCACTTATAACAAATCCGCATCCGAATAGTCACTGTTTCTGCTCACTATAACACGGTCCATAGCAGATGTCACAGTTTTTCATCCTCTTTTTGCCCGGCCCATCCCATCGTATTTCCTGGATGGCAGTAATGTCTGCTTTGTAGCAGTTTAGGGCTTCCGCTAGTTGTTCGCCTGCACCTCTCCTGTTTAATGTTCTCACATTCCAGGAGCAGATACGAACGTCGTTGTCCTTTTTTCATTTAGCAGGGTCGTCAACAATAATATCAGTCCTTTCTGAGGCTATTGGTTGCTTCGTAACAATGGTTCACAAGTTTTACCAACTTGTAAAACGTCAAAGCCAAGGATACAAGGTGCCTGTCGAAATGAACAAGGAAATATTTTAGTTGAGTCGCATTCGATGCTGAGGATATCGAAGAACCACTTCTGCAGACTGTTTAACGGCGATGACGAAAAATCTCCCGCTGTCATGTGAGGATAGTAATATCCAAACTCAAGCTTAATAAGGCCGCCGTAAATGACGGCCTTCCCGCTGAGCTTTATAAAGCTGGTGCAGATGACTTGGTAAGTAACATCCACCAACTCATAAGCCAAATCTGGTCGGTTGAAAGCATGCCTGAAGAATGGAACCTCAGAACCGTTTGCCCGATCCACAAAAAGGAGACCCTCTGAACTGCGCCAACTACAGAGGCATAAGTCTACTCAACATCGCTTACAAGATCCTATCTGCCGTAATATGTGAACGCTTGAAACCGTTTACCGACAACATGATCGGCCCTTATCAGTGTGGTTTTAGGACAGGAAAGTCCACAATCGATCAAATTTTCACACTTCGGCAGATCATGGAAAAAACCCAAGAAGTCCAAATCGATACCCATCACCTATTTATCGATTTCAAAGCCGCATATGACAGCATTTATAGAGACGAACTGTACAGAGCCATATCTAGTTTTGGTATACCGCCCAAACTCGTCCGTTTGTGTAGGATGACGATGGAGAATTGTCGCTGACACATCAGGGTCGGAAACGACCTCACCGACACAATCGATACCAAAAAAGGATTTAGGCAAGGCGATGCGCTGTCATGTGACTTCTTGAATTTGAATTTTGAGAGGATTGTTCAAAACTCCCGAGCCAACACCAGAGGCACAATTTTCCAAAAATCGGTGCAACTACTAACATACGCCGACGATATTGACATCATTGCTAGGACTCAACGTGATGTTTAGCAGTAAATGAGGGTAAGACTAAGTATATGCTGTCATCACGAATGGACACACAACATCGACGAATTGGACAGAACGTCACCATTGACAGATATAACTTTGAGGTAGCACGGGACTTTGTCTACCTCGGCTCCGCTATTAACTTTGACAACAACATCTCGTCAGAAATCAAACGAAGAATTACTCTTGCTAATCGCTGTTTCTTCGGGCTAAGAAGGCAATTTAGTAGTAAAGCCCTCACTCGAACTACTAAATAGATCCTATGTAAGACCCTGATCATCCCAGTCTTGCTCTACGGCGCTGAAGCTGGACCGTATCAAAAGCAGATGAAGAAATCCTTGGTCGATTCGAGCGAAAAATTCTTCGGAAAATCTTCGGTCCCGTTTGCGTTGACGGGCTATGGATACGAAGATTCAACCAAGAACTATGCGAGCTGTACAGCGACATGCCCCTGGTCAAAAAACTCCGCATTGGACGTTTAAGATGGCTAGGACATGTAGAACGAATGGACACCAATACTCCGGTTCGCAGAGTCTTTGATTCCCAGCCAGACGTCGGATGCAGTAGAGGAAGACCTCGCCTTAAGTGGCGCGCACAAGTAGAAACCGACCTCAACCAACTTGGAGTGCGCAACTGGAGGCAGTTAGCTAAGGACCGGGCTAATTGGAGAGGCATGTTGGTTGAGGCCCAGGTTCATCCCGGACTGTAGTGCCACTTAAGTAAGTAAGTAAGATTATCCCGAGTGACAAGACTGAGCCAAATAATCCCTCCTTTATTCAATTGACACATTTTTCCACAAACAAAAAAGGAATTTACAGAAACTGCAAATAGCTACTTAAACATGCTTAAATATTCGTTGAACTATTAGTTCCAAATAATTTTTTTTTATTTCCCCCCTCTAGACCTATGCAGATGAGGGTCACGAATTAAATGGCGTTCTCGAGCACGTCTACTCATCGATGGAGAACTACTTCTCCGACTGTCTTAGTTTAGATCCTGACGATACAAAACCAACGGAAGAAAAAATCGTTCCGCCTGATTAATAGTTAAAAAATAAAATAAAAGTGTTTTATTTATTTATATTTATAAGCATTATATAGTAATAGTGAATTGAATTAGACTAACATAATTGTTTTTCTGTTGTATAGGATTTTATTAAAAAGACAAATTATTATTTTATTTAGAGAATTTAATTTTCTTCTTAATAATTTTGTAAATGCGTTTCCTTTCGATTGGAATGTTAACAACAAGTGCATTAAATATATAAATAAATTTAATTGTAATTTATTTATCGAACTAGGAGTAATAAATCATTAAAAACATAAAAAATCATATTAAAGTGTAAATTTTAAAATAAAACAAAAAAAAACTCATTCTTCCACTTTGCTATAGTGAATTAAAAAGAAAAAGGAAAACAAAATTTTATGTAAAATGTATAAACGAACACGAAAAACGAAAAAAATGAAAATAAATATGAATGCTTCCTTAATTTTAAATTTAAGTTTAATTTTACAATAAAACAAAAACTATTTCTAAATTAAAAATTCAACAACAACAACAAATAATATTCGAAAACAACATTTTGTACATTCGACATATCATTAAATAACATTTCACTACTCTAGTATCTATAGCTTTGCTTATTGCCGAACAAAAAATATTTAAATCTCATCTGCATTACAAGGAATTATAAGCAAAAATTTAACAAAGAAAACTTTATCGTGCATCGAAGTTTTTATCTAAACACTTACATCGAGTCATTTTGTGATTTTTTTTTCAAAGTTTTGTTTGTTGTGATTTGCTTGGTAATTTTTGTTAACAGTTTAATGTTTTAAAAAAAATTAATTATTTTATAAGGGAGTTAACCTTGACTTGTTATCCTTGTATTGATGGATTTTTAGGTAAATCCTTGTCGAATAATGGCAGTGTTCCGGATTTTAGATTTCCCAAGTTAACTTGGCCGATGCACTGTTCTCATTGATCAATTGACCATGTCACATGACTAAAAATGCTCGATTGACCAATGAGAGCAGTGCACCAGCAAAGTTAACTTGGTAAAACTGAAATCCGGAACGCTCCAAATAACTTTTTGGCGGATCATGCCCAAATTACTAACATGCAGTGTCTAATATATAACGTGCACTATCCGATATTGTTGATGCTATTTTAAAATTATATCTAACACAATTCTCCTTGAGATTGAGATCTTTTATTCCCAACAGAATAAGTCGACCTAAGGCAAAAGGACAAAGAAGCCATCAGGCTGAGAGAGACAAACTTTCAGTTCTGAAGGGTGTCACATAATTTACGCAAAATTTGAATTTTCCGCCATTTAATTGTACTGAGTTGCCAACGGAAGAAAAGATAGCAATGTGACAGCTGACACTTCAGAGTTGGTAATAATATAGCGCTGTACGCGAGAACAACGCATTTTCATTGTTGAGCAATATTTTGTTGCTGTTTCGGTGATTTCGCAAAAGTAACTAACGAGTGTCCCAAAATTTACGCAAAATTTGAATTTTCCGCCATTTAATTGTACTGAGTAGCCAACGGAAGAAAAGATAGCAATGTGACAGCTGACACTTTAGAGTTCGTAAACATAGAGCGCTGTACGCAAGAGCCACGCATTTTCATTGTTGAGGAATATTTTGTTGCTGTTTTCGTGATTTCACAAAATTATGTAACCAGTGTCCTATAAAACACGCAAAATTTTAATTTTCCGCCATTTAATTGTACTGGATTGCCAACGGAAGAAAAGATAACAATGTGACAGCTGACACTTCAGAGTTCGTAAACATAGAGCGCTGTACGCGAGAACAACGCATTTTCATTGTTGAGGAATATTTTGTTGTCTTTTTGGTGATTTCGCAAAAGTATCTAACGAGTGTCCCAAAATTTACGCAAAATTTTAATTTTCCGCAATTTAATTGTACTGTGCTGCCAACGGTAGAAAAGTTAGCAATGTGACAGCTGACACTTCAGAGTTCGTAAACATAGAGCGCTGTACGCGAGAACAACGCATTTTCATTGTTGAGCAATATTTTGTTGCTGTTTTGGTGATTTCGCAAAAGTAACTAACGAGTGTCCCAAAATTTACGCAAAATTTTAATTTTCCGCCATTTAATTGTACTGAGTAGCCAACGGAAGAAAAGATAGCAATGTGACAGCTGACACTTTAGAGTTCGTAAACATAGAGCGCTGTACGCAAGAGCCACGCATTTTCATTGTTGAGGAATATTTTGTTGCTGTTTTCGTGATTTCACAAAATTATGTAACCAGTGTCCTATAAAACACGCAAAATTTTAATTTTCCGCCATTTAATTGTACTGGATTGCCAACGGAAGAAAAGATAACAATGTGACAGCTGACACTTCAGAGTTCGTAAACATAGAGCGCTGTACGCGAGAACAACGCATTTTCATTGTTGAGGAATATTTTGTTGTCTTTTTGGTGATTTCGCAAAAGTATCTAACGAGTGTCCCAAAATTTACGCAAAATTTTAATTTTCCGCAATTTAATTGTACTGTGCTGCCAACGGTAGAAAAGTTAGCAATGTGACAGCTGACACTTCAGAGTTCGTAAACATAGAGCGCTGTACGCGAGAACAACGCATTTTCATTGTTGAGCAATATTTTGTTGCTGTTTTGGTGATTTCGCAAAAGTAACTAACGAGTGTCCCAAAATTTACGCAAAATTTGAATTTTTCGCCATTTAATTGTACTGAGTTGCCAACGGAAGAAAAGATAGCAATGTGACAGCTGACACTTCAGAGTTGGTAATAATATAGCGCTGTACGCGAGTATAACGCATTTTCATTGTTGAGGAATATTTTGTTGCTGTTTTGGTGATTTCGCAAAAGTATCTATCTAGTGTCCTATAAATCACGCAAAATTTTAATTTTCCGCCATTTAATTGTACTGAGTTGCCAACGGAAGAAAAGATAGCAATGTGACAGCTGACACTTCAGAGTTCGTTAACATGGAGCGCTGAACGCGAGAACAACGCATTTTCATTGTTGATCAATATTTTGTTGCTGTTTTGGTGATTTCGCAAAAGTAACTAACGAGTGTCCCAAAATTTACGCAAAATTTTAATTTTCCGCCATTTAATTGTACTGAGTTGCTGAGGATTTTCGGTGCCCCATAAACGATAGTATTGCTTGTTCACGTACCCGCTGAGGTGGAAATGAGCTTCATCGCTCATTATGATTTTGGTCGAAAAATCGTCCACTTCGTCCTCGAGATTGAGGATGGCTTGGGTGTAAGTTACACTCGTTTGGCGTTCGACAGGCAGCAGCTGATGCACGGACTGGACTTTGTACGAGAACATGCGCAAGTCTTTGACCAAAATTCGCCTTAGGGATGACCGGCTAATGGCTAATTGCAAGGCACGACGTCTGGTCGATGTTTCCGGCGACAGCTTGACATCCAACAGCGGCGATATTCTGGGCACAACGGGCGCCACGGGGTCGACCACTCTTGGCAACGTCTCGTGTGGTCCCATACTCTTCAAGGTTGGTGGCCAAACGGCGCAGTGTTTGCGCAGTCGGTATCGGACAGCTGGGGAATCGGCGACGGAATTCGCGCTGCCCCAACACTACAAGCGAATTGTTACTCAAAAAAATTGGCACGATTATTCCGCGTTCTTGCTGATTCTATTGCTTTCGCAATAAATACTTAAGAGTCTATCCATGGCTTGTTCACTTGTATTCTACATCTGTCAAGTCCACAAATATCAAAACAGATTTGACATTTACGGCCATTTGCAAAAAAAGAGCATCTTCCAATAGGGTGATCTCTTTTGGCTTACCTTGTTTATCTTAGCAATCTTTCTGCAATTTCTTAAACACTTTTTCGATGATTTGTACCAGATCTGTCATAGAAATAAATATAAATTAGGATGTCACCACCCATGGATTAGGTCATCATTACTACCTGACTTTAGGTCTTTTCCCGTACAAAAAAATATTTACTGATTCTTACTGATTTTTACTGATTTTTACTTATTGCCGTTCCCGTACGCAAACATAAGTGAAAGAGAGAGCTCACGAGAGAGCAAAAATCTACCCCTCCATAAAAATGCAGAAATTTCTGTTGGTAAAAATCAGTAAACTGTCAGTTGGTATCTAAAAGTGACAACTCGCTTGTTTTGACAGGTGGTTTATGTCATTTGTTCTTTAAAAGGCATACAAAATATATAATTTTAATGTTTTTTACTTAAACACGTTCCCGTACTATTTAGTAATTTTGTCTCTTTCTGAGATAATTTACCCCCACTCCAAGAAATTTTATAATTTACTAATTTTTACTGAAAAAGTACGGGAACAGACCTTTTATCAAGTTGCATAACGAGGGCCCTCTCCTCCATCCTGTTGCACCCAATTGACGATCATTTTTATGCGGTCAAACTGAGAATCTTACCACCTGACGAAATGTTGGATATTAAATTTTTTGAAAGTAAATTCTTTTAGTGAATAAAAGAAAGGGCAGATCGTTATTTTTATCTTGGATCATTATTTCATAATTCTTAAAAAAAAATGGGTATTTGACAGATGTTTCTGTGAGTAGTACAGTTCAAAAATTACCACCAGGGAGCGCAAGCAGACTTGTCCACTCATCAAAAAAAAAATATTAAACATGATCAAGTGATGCCGACATGAAGTGGTATTTTACGAAGCCACTAGACAGAATGAGCTTGATCGGCAGAGATGAGATGAAATTCCTGATCTACTTCAACCATTTCTAAACACCAATTTGACACTTCAAATCCCTAAGCGACTTTAGTTCTCATTGACAAATGCTCATAAAAAATCAGAACTAACAAACACTGTTGTACAATTTAATTCTAGGAAAAGGTTCTCTACACAGTACTCTGTAATAAGTGACAACTGTGTCAGGCCATCTCTCGAACTGTCAAACTGTGTCAATTCAAAGACATTTTGACATCAAGGATCGCTAAGAGATTTTGCTCCACTGCCTCGGGCTTTGGTTTTTGAAGTGTAACTTCTTTTGGGACGGTGAATTGGATTTTATGAAACGAATAAGTGTAACGAAAAAGAGACAACTAGAAATGTATTTATAAAGTTTAGGCTTTCAGATAATGAGATCAAATGCACAGAGTTTTACTACTAACATACATTCGATTTTCTTTTGAATTAAGGGGGACAGTAGTGGGGAACCTTTTCTACCAAAAAAACTATTTCCTTACGTTGTTGCATATAATAGATATCTTCCTGTACTAATATGTTTTTATTGATACTTAGGTTAGGTTAGGTTTCCTCATCGCCGCAGCCTCTACAGATATCGTCATCCTTGAGATTTAATTTCATTGTATGGGTTTTGAGAAAGTTTTGACCAGTGAGAGCCCCTTCCAGTTTAGATAAGGAGCTTCTGTCGTACCGCAAAAGTTTTTTGGTCCGGTTTCCGTTGTATTCTAACCAGAGCTTCCGAGATATTTCGCAGGTAGTCAATGACTTCCACCTGGTATTGGCTTTCATTCGGGTTTTGTATTCCACTCTTTCTCTGAGGTTACAGAGTGGTGGTTCGACCGTTTGTAGTGTCTGGGCATGATCTGTAGCAGATCCATTTCTTGCCAATTCATCGGCCATCTCGTTGCCGTCTATGTCCCTGAGACCAGGAACCCAGCAGAGATCAGCATTATGCTGTGAGCAGAGAACCTTAGGCTCTTCGCGACAGCGGCGAACTAGCTTTGATTTAATTTCGATAGCAGATACTGCTTTTATAGCCGCTTGGCTGTCAATGAATGTGGTGACATCACTGTGTGGTATTTCCATTATTGACACCAAATGAGCCGCTTCAGCGATTGCTAGCACCTCAGCCTGGAACACACTCCTATGATCAGGAAGCCTGATTGATTTGTGTATTACTAATTCCTCTGAGAATATGCCAGCACCTGTTCCACAGTCCATCTTTGATCCATCTGTGAAGATGAATATCGATTTCCTTTTTGTGGGTTCTTTCTTGTCCCATTCATCTCTGCTCGGAAACGAGCAGGTGAAGGGTCGATCGAAGTGTAGATAGGGAGATAGATAGTCTGAGTTTACTACGCTCACTACGTATTTCTTTAGGACCTGCGCATGCCCAGCGAGGCTCGGGATCCTGCTGTTTGTTTGGCTGATCCTCGAGGAGCTTTTGGCAGCTGATTCCTGCATGTATAGATCCAAGGGCAGCAGATTCAGAATCACCTACAATCCAGAGGTTGGGGTTGTTCTCATCGCACTGGTTGTCCCTATACACGCTAGTCTTTGTATTTTTGTCATTTGCCTCAAGTTGGTTGCTCTGTCTGTGCCTTGCCACCAGACTATACTGCCATATGTGAGAATTGGTCGCACGATAGCCGTTTACATCCACAGGATTATTTTGGGGTTAGGTCCCACTTTCTGCCGAATATTCGGTTACATGCGTAGAAATCATTTGCTGCTTTCTTAACTCTTTCATTGACATAAAGTTTCCAATTGAGCTTTCTGTCTAGAATTATTCCCAGATATTTCGCACTTTCAGCTCAAGTCTTCCCGACTTCGTTGAAGAATATTCCCCAGTTTATTATTCTGGGGTTCCTGCATTTACTTATTATTTCAATATTAGCTTCAATTAGGAATTCAATAATCCTGTGGTCTGAAAATGATGCTTCTTGGGAAACAGTCCATTCTCGCACAGTAAGATTTTGTGAGTTGTTGTAGAGTGTTACGTCTAAGACCTCACGCCTGTTCCTAATTATGAAGGTTGGTTCATTACCTTTATTGGCTTAAATGCTTAAAAATGGATAATTCTCAAGGGATAGCCTGGACCACATGAAAAGAGTTGTTTCGTTTCATTAATGGCGACATTCAAGACTGTACAGGTTTTTTTTTTGATACGCCATTGTTCCGTCCAATTTTAAACTTTATTGACGGCATTCTGCAGTTTTTCTGTTGCTTTCAGAACGTTATTTTCAGGCACCAGTAATGCTGAATCATAGGCAAAGGTAGCCATGAAAGCATTGTTATCCACTGGAATATCCCTAGTATATAACAGATACAGGGTTGGTCCTAGGACACTTCCTTGCGGAACACCTGCTTCGACTTTCTTAAGTTCTGAATATTCTTGTTCATATCTAACCCTAAAGAGTCGGTCTGAAATATATGATTTTAGTATTTCATAATGGTAAATCCCTATGCAATTTATACTCAAGTCCCTCATGCCAAACCTTGTCAAAGGCTTGAGCAACCTCTAGAAATAGAGCCGAACAGACTTGTTTTTCCTCCAGTGCCTTTTCTATAACATCCGTAATACGATGCACTTGGTCAATCGTGGAATGTTTATTGCTGGATCCAAACTGGTGATTCGGAATGAGTCTTCTTTCATCTATAATTTTGCTAAGTCTTTTCAGAAGCATTTTTTCGAAAACTTTTGCCAGAATTGGTATAATCGATATTGGTCTGTAAGAAGAAACTTCGGTTGGAGGTTTTCCTATTTTAGGTATTACAATGACTTCAGCAATTTTCCAGTGATGCGGCACATATCGGTGCTTTAGACATGCATTTATAATAAATTGAAATTTTTGAAAAGCTATTGGTGGCAATTCTTTCAAAACCTGAGCAGTTATTAAATCGTACCCTGGTGCTTTTTTGTTCGACAATTTATGTTGACATACGCTTTTTACTTCATTGAGTGTGACAATAAGAATTTCGCATTCGTCGTTTCTAACAATGAATTGTATTTCTTCAGTTGGAGCACTTGATGGGAACGGCTTAAAAACCCTCGAAAGGTGTTCTGCGAAGAGATCAGCCTTCTGTTTCGGGTTTCCGATCCATTTGCCGTCTTGTGATTTTAATGGTGGGTTCTGTAATTGCGGTCTTTTCAGGTATTTAGATGCTTTCCATAAGGAGTATTCGGTAGACGCTTCCGTCGTTAGATTTTGTAGGAAACTGCTAAGTGATTCATTTTTGAATTCACTAATTCGTTTTTTAAGGTCATTGTTAAGACGGTTAAAAGCTGTCTTATCATCGGGGAACCTCGTAGTTGCCATTTTCTTCGAGCTCTTTTATTAATTTCATTATTTGAACAGGGTATATAGTTTCTGGATTTCTTCTATTCGAACTAATTGGAGTGCTTTCCTCTGCCGCCTGTTGAATATCTGCAATGAATTGTTCCACTTCATGGTCAATTTGCCCATTTGTTTCCATAGGAGATCTTAGGTTAACAAATCTTTCAAGTTTTTCTCTGAATTGTGTCCAGGTTGTTCTTTTGTTCACAAGCTTTGGATTACTTTTTTTCTCGATTTCCGTTTCGCTTAGTGACAAGATAACTGGGGGAAGGTCTGACGATAAGTCATTACTACCTTCGACACTTATAATTATGATTCCGTTTATTTCCCTTAGCTACGAAAAAGTCAATAAGGTCTGGTATTTTGTTAGGATCTGATGGCCAGTATGTAGGCGATCCAGAGGAAAAGAATTCACATTTGTGTTTGCGACATGCTTGATAAAGCCTTTTGCCTTTTGTTGAAATAAGCCTAGATCCCCATTGGGTATGTTTGGCATTAAAGTCAACACCAACAAGAAAGTTATGTCCTAGCAGTTTTAGGAGTTCTGCATATTGTTCTTCTGTTGGAGAGCACCTTGGGGGCAATATATTGCTGATATCTTGAGCTCTTTCTTTCTTATTGTAGTTACTTGCATATTTTCATTAGTGAACTCAGCTTCTTCATAATGTTTTAAGCTCTTTCTTATGATAATAGCCGATCCTCCTCTAGCTTTGTCAGCTGGATGCGGAGCGTGGTAACATAAATTGGGTGATCCATTTCGAGGTTCCCTACTTTATTAAAGAAAAAAACACAGAAAACTCAAATTTAATGGAGAATGTTTATTATCATTTGAAAGAACATTCTTTGGCATTTATTTTCTGAAGATGATGTCTATCAAATGTTGGCCGTTGCTACGTCGCAGATGGTCCATCCGTTGAGTCCAATTTTCGATCACTCGTTGGAGCATTTCGACTGGAAACTGGCAATGACACGCGTGATGTTTTCCTCCAAGGCCTGAATCGATCGCGGGTTTGTCGGCATAAGCTTTTGACTTTACATATCCCCAAAGTCGAAAAGTCGAACGGTGTGATATCACACGATCTTGGTGGCCAATCGACCGGCCCAAAACGTGAAATTATGTGCTCACCGAAATGTTCTCTCAATAAGTCCATTGATTGATGCGATGTGTGGGAAATGGCGCCGTCTTGCTGAAACCAAATGTCGCCGAGATCACGAGCTTCAATTTCAGGCATAGTCGGTTATCATGGCACGATAACGATCGCCATTGACGGTTACGTTCGCACCGGCATAATTTTTAAAGAAATATGGACCGATGATTCCACCGGCCCACAAAGCACACCAAACCGTTGGTTTTTCTGGATGAAGTGGCAGTTCTTCAATCTCTTCAGGTTGCTCTTCGTCCCAAATGCGGCAATTTTGTTTGTTTACATACCCATTGAGCCAGAAATGGGCCTCATCGCTAAACAAAATTTGTCTCGAAAACGTCGGATCTTCTTGGAACTTTTCAAGAGCCCATAGAGCGAAGCGATGTCGCTTGGGAAGGTCGAGCGGCTTCAGTTGTTGCACAAGCTGTATTTTGTACGCTTTCAATTTAAAATCTTGACGTAAAATGCGCCAAGTCGTTCCATACGTCAGTCCGAGTTGCTGCGAACGGCGCCGAATCGACTCTCTACGGTCTTCGTGCACACTCTCAGCTACGGCCGCTATATTTTCTTCACAGCGTGCTGGACGTGGTCTATTCGGTCGAATATTATCCAATAATGAATGCTGGGTCTCAAAATGGGTGATGGTGTTGCGAAAAGTACGCTCAGTAGGCCGATTATGTTGACCATAAGTTGAGCGATGTGCACGAAACACATTCCTCACAGAACGTGAATTTTCATAATAAAGTTGAACAATTTGTAAACGTTGTTCACGCGTAAGTCTTTCCATTATGAAATGCCAAACAATACTAAACAAAAATAACATGACAGCATGACACGACTCACACGTGATCTATCAAAAAAGGCTATTGGAAAAAGTATCTCTACTTGGATCACCCGTTAAATGAAAAAGAGGGGCAATAGAAACCTGCCATTCCCGTCTGACCTATTCAAACCTCAGACCTATTCAAACCTTTAAGTGCACCGAGCTTTGGTGAGAATATGGTTTGGATATTTACACTAATTGAATACAGAAACCTTATTAACGATATTTAAAAAGTCTATGCTTCGATAAGCGCTTCTCAAACTATAAAAGAACAATGACTCAACAAAAATTGAGTTATTTATTAAAGTGTACTCTGTGGGCAGAAAGCTCTGACAATATGTGGTTTCGGAAAGTCTTCCTCTCCCACAAGCATTACTTCCAACTCGCATTTCTCCTTCAGTCTGAGGAAGTTAGTTTTCATCCACTCTGAAGTGGTGATGTCCGCACATACTAACAAGAGCCATCCGGCTTTGAAAGTTGTCCTGCGGAAAGCTGGCTTTGCATCCCCGTCGCGCAGTTCGATCGTGATGTCCATAATCCTCTCTTGTATCTGAACCATTTGATCATTTGTGAGAGGATTGCGATCGATATCGACTGGTACGATACCCAATCTGACATAGCTCGCTATATCTCTATAGGTGGTTCTGTCAGAGGTTGTTTTCCCAGTGCGAGCTCGTTTCGCTTCGGACTGAGGTTGTGTGTTGTCCTCAGATCTCATGTGTTTGGCTTCTTGAGCATCATCTTTTGTTTTTGCAAAGATGCGGGCTTGCTCTATGCTGCTACCCTGTTTCAGCGCTCTGTTGAAACGACGCTGTTCCGCTGGCGTGAATCTGATGCGCTTGGAATCAGTTTGAGCCGTTTTGCCAGGGTCCCTGGCGCTTCTGTATATTCCGGATGCAATTCATCCGAGAGTATACTGATGCTGTATACAGTACTTGATTCCCAGGCTGAGTCGCTCAGATGAGACAATTTCTCTTCTAGGCTCATCATCTCGAAATCACTAATTTGTGACCCTTCCCGATTGGCAGGTGTCGTGTCGGTTTCGACAGGGTGTTCTAAAACATCCCTAGTTGTTGATGCATTTGTAGAGGCATCATTCTCTATGTTTTTTTCTTTTGGTACTTCTATTTTCCCACGAGTAGGCGGGATTTATTGGTCGCCCGTGGTCTACCCGTCTAACCACAGGAAGGCTATCTTGAGATCGGAGGTAGCCCAGTATCCGAAATTCGCAAACTAGCGGCTGTTCCACCTTTGATTTGGGTTTACGGGTTTTCTCCCACCTCAAACTTATGGTCCCCGCTTGTACATTGATCGTGCGTTGCAACGTCAGCGCACGGTCAATATCTAAGTGGGACCCTTGGCTGACACTAAACAGGCATGCTGATTAGTCATTTTCAGGTGGGCGCCCGCGAGAAGGACTGAAAGATGAGGATTTTGCCCAACCCCCGTTGCAGGGTTAATGGTCACCTGATTACTGTCTCAACTCTGGGTACATCCAGGAAAATGGCTAGTTAGTAGGAGGTTGAGTGTGTCCGTACAGGATTGTGTCCAGTTGCCATCACTATCTTAAAGATACGTTGGAACTGTAGATTCTTTAGTTAAAATTTTCCTGAGTCTGGCTGATTCTGTGGTGTTTTCTATGTTATTGCAGAACGTGTGCAGTGCGTTTAGCTCTTGTGATTGCACTTTTGAACTTGCACTTGCTGGATTTATATAGACCCCAGTCAGTTTGTAAGTTTGTTACTTTGGCTGCGTTAAAGAGCGCTCTAGTCTTTCTCCTGATTTCGAGGAGCTCTTTCGTCCACCATGGTTGAGATTTCTTGCTCTTTGGGGTCCGTAAAGGACAAGCTTTTTCGTACGCATTGTTCAGAATCTTATTTAGGGTTTCTGTGGTTGCGTCGATTTCCTCTGGGGTATCTAACGTATATTGTTGCAGTTTTTGTTTATTCTTCCCGACTTCGTTAAAGAATATTTCCCAGTGTGTTATTCTGGGGTTCCTGCATTTACTTATTATTTCAACATTAGCTTCAATTAGGAATTCAATAATCCTGTGGTCTGAAAATGATGCTTCTTGGGAAACAGTCCATTCTCGCACAGTAAGATTTTGTGAGTTGTTGTAGAGTGTTACGTCTAAGACCTCACGCCTGTTCCTAATTATGAAGGTTGGTTCGTTACCTTTATTGGTTTAAATGCTTAAAAACGGATAATTCTCAAGGGATAGCCTGGATCACATGAAAAGAATTGTTTCGTTTCATTAATGGCGACATTCAAGACTGTACAGAGAATACAAATAAAATGTTAATAGAAACTACAAGGTGGCCCAAAAATAATCTTCCGATGTTTTTTGGCTGTAATTTAAAAAAAAAAATGAAAAACTTTGATTCTTCTTGTGGATTATTTTTATTTGTCTTTTAATATTTTTTACATCAAGTCGAGAATATGATGTCATGTAAATGGCCGCCGCCACAGTTGATTGTCATTTGAGCCCTTTTTATGGCATTTTCCATCACTTTGGCCAAAACTTCCGGCGATAGGTCCTCACATTCTTGACGGATATTGTCTTTAAGAGCTTCAAGAGTCTGAGGCTTGTTGACATAAACCCGCGACTTCAAAAAGCCCCACAAAAAGAAGTCTGGAGCGGTCAAATCAGGCGATCTTGCTGGCCAGTGCAAATCGCCAAGACGGGAGATTAGGCGCCCGGGAAATGCATCCTTCAGCATATCGGTTGTGGCACGTGCAGTGTGTGCCGTTGCACCATCCTGTTGGAACCACATGTTTTCCAATCCCAATTCATCAAGTTGCGGCAAAAATAACTGGTTGATCATTGCTCTGTAGCGCTCACCATTCACAGTAACCGTTTGGCCCGCGACGTCTTCGAAGAAAAAAGGTCCGATGACTCCTCCAGCGAAAACAGCACACCATACAGTGACTTTGAGCGGGTGTAATGGCTCTTCGTGGGTTACACGCGGATTTTCAGTGCCCCAGAAGCGTACGTTTTGCTTATTTACGTACCCGCTAAGATGGAAATGGGCCTCATCACTCATGATTACTTTTGATGAAAAATCATCTTCCTCTTGGTGGTGATTAAGGATGGCTTGAGCGATTGGCGGTCAGCAGCTAACAGCTGATGCACCGTCTGGACTTTGTACGGAAACACCTTCAAATCTTGTACCAATATTCGCTGTAAAGACCGTCGACTGATACCCATTTGCGTGGCACGTCGTCTGGTCGATGTCGACGGCGCTTCCATGACATCTTCGGCTACAGCAGCAATATTCTCTGCAGAACGGCTACTCCGGGGTCTGCCACGCCTGGCAGCATCTCGTGTTGTGCCAGCTCTTCGAGGCGAGCGGCTAAACGTCGCAGTGTTTCACCAGTAGGCGTTGGACGGCTAGGAAATCTGCGACGAAATTCACGTTGTGCCAAAGTCACCGACCGATTATTGCTCAAATAAATAGTCACCAATATTCCACGTTCTGGAGCAGTGTAGCGTTACATTGTTTATTAACGTGTACTTCGCATGTGTTTACTACACAAATGTCAAAACAGAACTGACATTAGGGGCCAATCGCAAAATTTATAGCATTTTCTGATAGTAGGATTACTTTTGCGCTACCATGTAACGGGTGATTTTTTAAGAGGTTTAGAACTTTTCTTAAAAAAAAAACACAAAAAATTCGAAAAAATGAATGAAATATTTATTTGAATCGATAGTTTGAACCTTGCAATTTAATGTTTAAAGATAATTTCATGCAAATGTTGACCGCGGCTGCGTCTCAGGTAGCCCATCCGCTGAGTCCAATTTTGGCATACTCTTTCACACATATCGGCCGGTATCTCACGAATGAATGCATGGATGTTGGCTTCCAGTGCGTCAATCGAGCGGGCTTGTCCCTATAGACATTAGCCTTGACATACCCCCACAAAAAATAATCGAATGGTGTCAAATCGCACGATCTAGGCGGCCAATTGACCGGCCCGAAACGTGAAATTAACTGTTCACCAAACTCGCCTCGCAATTGCGCCATTGTTTCGCGTGCTGTGTGGCATGTGGCACCGTCTTGTTGAAACCACATATCAAGCAAGTCAAGAACTTCCATTTCGGGCAAAAAAAAGTTTGTTATCATCGCTCGGTAGCGTTCACCATTGACAGTAACGCTGCGATTCGCATCATCTTTGAAGAAATATGGCCCAATAATGCCGCCGGCCCATAAACCGCACCAAACAGTGGCTTTTTCGGGATGCATTGGTAGCTGTTGCAATGCTTCTGGCTGATCTTCACTCCAAATGCGGCAATTTTGCTTATTTACGTACCCATTCAACCAAAAATGAGCCTCATCGCTGAACACAATTTTTCGATAAAAAGCGGATCCTCGGCCAGCTTTCCAAGAGCCCATTCACCAAAAATTCGGCGTTGTGGTAGGTCGGCTGGCTTTAGTTCTTGCACCAGCTGTATCTTAAAAGGCTTTACGCCCAAATCCTTCCGCAAAATTTTCCACGTAGTGCTGTAACAAAGGCCTAACTGCTGGGAACGGCGCCGAATCGACATTTCGCGGTCTTCTGTCACACTAGCTGATACGGCCGCAATATTATCTTCACTACGCACAGTACGTAAATGTGTTGGTGGTTTAATGTCCAACAAAGTAAATTTGGTGCGAAATTTGGTCACAATCTTCCGAATAGACTGCTCAGAAGGTCGAGAATGCCGATCATAAAATGGAAGCAGCGCGCGATGAACATTTCGAACCGAGCACGAATTTTGATAGTAAAATTCAATAATTTGCAAGCGTTGTTCATTTGTAAGACGATCCATGGTTAAATTGCAAACTAAACTGAAGCTGTTTGACAGTGACACAAGGTACTAAACACACGTCAGCTGTCAAAACCAGTGTTGCTAAAACCAAACCAGCTAAAAAATCACCCGTTTTAATAGATAATCGAGGGCGACAAGTCAAGATTAGCAATAAAAGTAAAAACCCTTCCAGTTTAAAGATTTTGATATAAGCTGTAAATAAGCTAGTTCTGCAATTATGGGTAAACACACAATTTTTTTAATTTAAAAAAAATATTTATTTCCTTTTATTTAACAACGAGTTTATTATTAAAATTAAAAGAAAATAAATTAAAAGCTTAATTCTCTACACTACAAGCTAAGTGCTATCACTTATAACTCTAAGAAATTACCACAACAATCAATTAAAATAAAAATAAATATCTAAATCCTTAAACAAAAAAACCTAGTTCTAGCCATAATCCATTAAATTTATTTACACGTCTTTATTCATTTGTAAATAATATAAAATAAGTTATTTTAAGCTAACATAAGATTGTAGACGAATTTTTATTAAGATATGTAAATTTGAACCGGAAGTCTTCGTATAATACAAATAAAAACTCATTTACAACCAAAAAAAAAACTAAAAATATGTACATACAAAACAAAATAGTTAAATGTTAAACAAAAAAAAAATTATAATAAATTAAATAAAAAACGCAAGCAAAAAAGAGCAAATATATATTAATACAGGAATTTTTTTTTTAATTTTTGTGTAAACCAAAAATATTTTTTAAATAAAAAAAAGAAATAGTTACCTTATTACAATAATTTCATTTCATTTTCTTTGCATAGAAATTATTATAGAAACAAATTTAAACAAATTCACAAAAATTGTTTTTATTTTAACAACAAGAAGAAAAAAAATCAAATAGCCATATGGTTGTGAAATTCGCAATTAGAGCTTAGGATTAAATTTAGAATTAGAAAAAACAAAATCTAGATTACAACCATAATTTAATTATGTCAATCTAAACAAAAAAAAATTGTTAAAAGCAAAAAAAAATATTTTACCTCTTATTTAACATCAAATTTTCGTTGCAAGCAAAATCAAAACCGAAAAGCAAATCAATTAAAATGATCAAAACGAAAAAAATAAGAAGAAATATAATAAAAAAAAATCAACTTTTGCAATATTCATGATACAATAAACAGTAAAACAATCTTCCGAAATTATATATATTATATATAAATCGTAATTAAATTTATATAAAAAAATATTTAACATAAAATCAGCTAAACAAATCGCATAAAAAACTACTAGGTTAGATAAAATAAAACTCAATTCATAAATTTGAAAGAAAAATTAAAAATTTACAAAAAAATTAAATAAAAGTCAATAAAGAAATTTGTAAAAGCAAAAAGAACACAAAATGTTAAATGAACAAAAAAAAGCAAACTGTTCTTACGAATAATATTTATCAATCAAATTATGCCTTGATAGTTAAGTAACTAACATTTTAAAATAAATAAGAAAACAAAACAAAAATAGCTAAGAACATTTTAAATAAAAAAAAAAACATAAAAAACATGAATGGAAATTTACGCATCAGTTGAACAAAAATTCGTTTTTGAGGGTGTCCCGTAATTCACGCAAAATTTTATTTTTTCCGCCATTTAATTGTACTGTGCTGCTAACTGAAAAAAAGATATCAAAGTGACAGCTGACAGTTCGGGGAAAAAAAAAGTTCGGTGGTTTCCCAAAGGTATCTAACAAGTGTCCCATAATTCACGTCAACTTTGAATTTTGCGCCATTCAATAGTACTTTGCTGCCAACGAACAAAAAGAGATAGCAATGTGACAGTTGACAGTTCTTACTTACTTACTTAAGTGGCACTACAGTCCGGGATGAACCTGGGCCTCAACCAACATGCCTCTCCAATTAGCCCGGTCCTTAGCTAACTGCCTCCAGTGGCGTACTCCAAGTTGGTTGAGGTCGGTTTCTACTTGTGCGCGCCACTTAAGGCGAGGTCTTCCTCTACTGCGTATGAGGTCTGGCTGGGAATCGAAGACTCTGCAAGCCGGAGTATTGGTGTCCATTCTTTCTACATGTCCTAGCCATCTTAAACGTCCAATGCGGAGTTTTTTGACAAGGGGTATGTCGCTATACAGCTTGTATAGTTCGTGGTTGAATCTTCGTCTCAATAGCCCGTCAACGCAAACGGGACCGAAGATTTTCCGAAGAATTTTTCTCTCGAATCGACCAAGGACTTCTTCATCCGCTTTTGATACGGTCCATACTTCAGCGCCGTAGAGCAGGACTGGGATGATCAGGGTAGTTCGAGTGAGGGCTGTACTACTAAATTGCCTTCTTAGCCCGAAGAAACAGCGATTGGCAAGAGTAATTCTTCGTTTAATTTCTGACGAGATGTTGTTGTCAGAGCTAATAGCGGAGCCGAGGTAGACAAAGTCCCGTACTACCTCAAAGTTATATCTGTCAATGGTGACGTTCTGTCCAATTCGTCGATGTTGTGAGTCCTTTCATGATGACAGCATATACTTAGTCTTGCCCTCATTTACTGCTAAACCCATTTTCGCCGCTTCCTTCTATATACTATCAAACGTGGCTATGACATCACGTTGAGTCCTACCAATGATGTCAATATCGTCCGCGTATGCTAGTAGTTGCACCGATTTTTGGAAAATTGTACCTCTGGTGTTGGCTTTGGAGTTTTGCACAATCCTCTCAAGAATCAGATTAAAGAAGTCACATGACAGCGCATCGCCTTGCCTAAATCCTTTTTTGGTATCGAATGTGTCGGTGAGGTCGTTTCCGACACTGATGGTGCAGCGAGAATTCTCCACCGTCATCCTAGAAAACTAGACATGGCTCTGTACAGTTCGTCTCTATAAATGCTGTCATATGCGGCTTTGAAATCGATGAATAGGTGGTGGGTATCGATTTGGACTTCTTGAGTTTTTTCCAGGATCTGCCGAAGTGTGAAAATTTGATCGGTTGTGGACTTTCCTGGCCTAAAACCACACTGATAAGGGCCAATCAGGTTGTTGGTAAACGGTTTCAGGCGTTCACATATTACTGCAGATAGGATCTTGTAAGCGATGTTGAGTAGACTTATGCCTCTGTAGTTGGCGCAGTTCAGAGGGTCTCCTTTTTTGTGGATCGGGAAAACGATGCTTAGGTCCCATTCTTCAGGCATGCTTTCATCCGACCAGATTTGGCTTATGAGTTGGTGGATGTTACTTACCAAGTCATCTGCACCAGCTTTATAAAGCTCAGCGGGAAGGCCGTCATTTCAGCAACCTTGCTAAGCTTGAGTTTGGATATTGCTATCCTCACTTCACTCAGGTCGGGTGGTTGGCAGTTTTCGCTGTCGTTGCCAATATTGAATGGACCGTTCTGCCTGACAGCGGAATGTTGTTCGTCATCACCGTTTAACAGTCTGCAGAAGTGGTTCTTCCATGTCCTCAGCATCGACTGTGTCTCAACTACAATATTTCCTTGTTCACCTCGACAGGATTCTGTTCGAGCTTTGTATCCTTGGCTTTGACGTTTTACACTCTGGTAAAACTTGCGAACATCGTTCCTGGAGTGGCACCTCTCTATATCCTCGATCGCGCGCTTTTCTTGCTCTTTTTTCTTCTTTCTGAAAAGCCGATGTTCTTCCCTTCTTCTTTGCCTATAGAGCTCAATGGCAGCTCTCGTCTTCACCTGCAGCTTAGCCTTGTAGGCCTCGTTCTTGGCTGCGAGCATCTGCCGGCATTCCTCATCACAAAAGGGGTTTTTTGCTGGTGGCCGCGAGAAACCTAGCACATCAGTTGCGGCTGATCTAATGGCCTGTTGGCATCGTTGCCATTGCTCTTCGACATTCGATGCTGGTGGTATGGTGTTAATCGAGAGGTTAAGGGATACGCGTTGTGCGAAGGTCTTGGCGGTCTCTTGCGATTGCAGTCTTCCGACATTCAATTTTTTCACAGTATTTCTGGATTGTTGTGGCGTGGTGGATATCCGCATTCTTACCTTGGCTGCTACAAGGTAGTGATCCGAGTCGATGTTAGCTCCTCGGAATGTTCGGACATCCAAAATACTGGATGCGTGCCTCTTATCTATCGCAATGTGATCAATTTGGTTGACCGTTCGTTGATCTGGAGACCGCCATGTCCCTTATGGATATCGAGGTGAGGAAACCGTGTGCTGGCTATAGTGGCATTTCGTTCCGTCGCGAAATCAATTAGCCTAAGTCCGTTACCAGACGTGTTGTCGTGTAGGCTATGTTTTCCGACAATACTTCTAAAGATGTCTTCTCTTCCTACCTTTGCGTTAAAATCTCCCAGCACGATTTTAACATCGTACTTCGGTAGTCGCTCATAGGTTTTGTCAAGGAGCTCGTAGAAGCAATCCTTAGCTATATCATCTTTTTCTTCCGTCGGAGCGTGTGCGCATATAAGGCTTATGTTGGCGAATTTGGCCTTGATGCGGATTGTTACCATGCGTTCGCTATTGTCTTGGAAACATAAGACTTCTTGCCTAAGTCTGGCACTTATAACAAATCCGAATCCGAATAGTCGCTGTTTCTGCTCACTATAACACGGTCCGTAGTAGATGTCACAGTTTTTCATCCTCTTTTTGCCCGGCCCATCCCATCGTATTTCCTGGATGGCAGTAATGTCTGCTTTGTAGCAGTTTAGGGCTTCCGCTAGTTGTTCGCCTGCACCTCTCCTGTTTAATGTTCTCACATTCCAGGTGCAGATACGAACGTCGTTGTCCTTTTTTCGTTTAGCAGGGCTTCAACAATAAAATCAGTCCTTTTCGAGGGTATTGGTTGCTTCGTAACCATATTTTTTTCTGTGGGTGGGTAGTTAACCCAAAGCACAACCCCCAACCTGGAGGGCCAGTTCCAATTTATTAGATACCCCTAGGACACGGGGCCATCAGTATCCACTACGGGATTGAGCGCTGCCGTTGGCCTTTCGGTTCATCCGCCACCATCTCTGTTCAAGGGGCCTGACTAACCCTTGAAATTCCTAGACAACCTGTTGTCCGAATATTTCAGAGCAGCTCATCTAGGTTCGCCTGGGACAGTAGGCCGGGTATTCATCCGTGCCATTCTCTCCAGGGTTTTTATAGTGTTGCTGTTTTTCGTCGTGTTATCAACACTCGCACTCGCCAATCAGAGTCTACCTTCGTTCTACAACCTCCAACCATCATGTCTCTTAGATGCTAGCGTGGGATTAACCCTTTTATCAGCTAGGGAAATGCAATTGGACGATCCTAGTCTAGCTAGCTCGTCTGCTTTCTCATTTCCTATAATGTCATTATGTCCTGGCACCCAGATAATTTGGACTTTGTTCTGGTTACAAAGAGCCTTCAGCTCTTCGCGGCAGCGTCCAACTACCCATGATTTTACTATATTAGATGCCAGAGCTTTAATGGCCGCTTGACTATCCACGTAGATGGAGATATCCTCATGTGATATGTCCAATACCGTAGCCGATTCGGCAGCTTCGAGTATGGCCAGGATGTCAGCTTGGATTTTTTTTTTTGAAGTCAAAGGTCTGTGCAAAAAAGTCCACGACCACCAAAGTCTTGAAAGAGGAAATTGGGCGGTTTGTTAATGAAATTCAGCCACATTTTTTACGAAATGGTCATAGAAAATTTTAATAAAAGATTACGTACTTGCCAGTAATGCCGTGGCGGCCATTTATTCGATGTAATCTTCTATACATAAACCTAATCTGCATACTCTATTAATTAATAAAAAATTTAAGCTTTCTACTTAAAAATCTTTGTTTTCTATCAAAATTACATTTCGCGTGAAATTGGGACACCCTTTAGTTATGAACCATTTTTTTAAATTAGCGTTTTTATTTTCATTAGCTTTTTTTTAATTTTTGTTTTTTTTTTTATATTTGTTTAGTAATTTTTAATTATTTGTTAAGTTTTTTTTAAATAATTAAATATTTTAACTTGATAATTGCGATAAATTACAAAGGAATTTATTTACGGCTTTAGATAAAGTAAGGTTTAATAGGCTCAGGAGATGCCGCATAGGTTCATTGTGGACACTTGATTAAGTCTTCGTACCTTCAAAGTTTTTTTTTTCCTGGGCTAAGACCACCACCCTTTTTGTATTTTTGTATTGCAACTTATCTAGCAATTTTTTTATCATACGAGTAATGAGATGTTTGGCAGGTAATTTTCCTCTGAGAGTTCCTGCTTTTTCCGCAATTTAAAGCGCGGTTTGTTATAATCGGGCCATATCCAAGTACTTAGTTCCTTGATGATGCCGCAATAAATTTGTTTCTTTAAGAATTTGGAAGACCATTGTGTTAACGTTATTTATGTTTTAGTGCAGAATTTTTCGTTTCATCTTTAACCGCGGGAATATCCAGATCTCTGCGTCGAGGATCTACGCGGATCGGGGATCCGTATGTACCACGGCGCATTGACGAATGATCTTAACATTTTGTTTACAAAAGTTTGAAAAATTTTTAAATTTGTTTCTCTGGTACAGCCCCATAGTTGTATACCATATGTCCAAACTGTTTTTAGCATTTTTTGTATAATAGCAGCTTATTATCAAGGTTAAGCTTCAAATATTTTCCGAGCAACCAGTACAATTCTCTGAATTTGTTTTTAAGTTCTTCGCATTCTTTTTTATATGCGACTTCCATTTTAATTTTGCATCGAGTGTTATTCCGAGATATTTCGCTTCATTTAGAAATACAGGCAAATTGTTTGTCCGTTTATACGAAAAATCTTCATGAATCGATTTGCTCTCATTAAGTGCAATCCGCCAGGATTTTGTCCATTCATTAACCTCGTTAAGAGCGTTTTGTAATTTGATATTGTTTCCTCTATTGTTTGTCCAACTGCTAGTATAGCAGTTTCGTCATCAAACGTTGCAACTATTTTATCGTTTGTTTGTGGGATATCACGAGTGAATAGGAGGTACAGGATTGGTCCAAGGAAACTTCCTTGAGGTACTCCTGCCATTATTTCTTTGAACTCGGAATATTCGTTTCGAAGTTTTACACGGAAGAGTCTATGCTCAAGATATGACTTACTTACTTACTTAAGCTACAGTCCGGGATGAACCTGTGCCTCAACCAACATGCCTCTCCAATTAGCCCGGTCCTTACCTAACTGCCTCCAGTTGCGCACTTAAAGATGGTTGAGGTCGGTTTATACGTGTGCGCTCCACTTAAGGCGAGGTCTTCCTCTACTGCGTCCGACGTCTGCCTGTGAATCGAAGACTCTGCGAGCCGGAGTATTAGTGTCCATTCTTTCTACATGTCCTAGCCATCTTAAACGTGCAATGCGGAGTTTTTTAACCAGGGGTATGTCGCTGTACAGCTCGTATAGTTCGTGGTTGAATCTTCGTCTCCATAGAAGATTTTTCGAAGAATTTTTCTCTCGAATCGACCAAGGATTTCTTCATCCACTTTGGATACGGTCCATGCTTCAGCACCGTAGTGCAGGACTGGGATGATCAGGATCTTATATAGCATCTCCTTAGTAGTTCGAGTGAGGGCTTTACTACTAAATTGCCTTCTTAGCCCGAAGAAACAGCGATTGGCAAGAGTAATTCTTCGTTTGATTTCTGACGAGATGTTGTTGTCAGAGTTAATAGCGGAGCCGAGGTAGACAAAGTCCCGTACTACCTCAAAGTTATATCTGTCAATGGTGACGTTCTGTCCAATTCGTCGATGTTGTGTGTCCTTTCGTGTTGACAGCATATACTTTGTCTTACCCTCATTTACTGCTAAACCCATTTTTGCCGCTTCCTTCTCTATACTAGCAAACGTGGCTATGACATCACGTTGAGTCCTGCCAATAATGTCAATATTGTCGGCTTATACTAGTAGTTGCAACGAATTAGGAAGATTTGGCCTCTGATGTTGGTTCGGGAGTTTTGCACAATCCTCTCAAGAATCAAATTGAAGAAGTCTAAATCCATTTTTGGTATCGAATGTGTCGGTGAGGTCGTATTTGTGGGAAACCACCAATAAAGAAAAAAATAGGAAAATAATGCCCGACGACTTCTTTTCAAACGTCAGCAAATCTGCTATAAAGGGTGGAACGTCCTGGAAACGAGCCTCGTCCCAATATCCAATGTCCGGAAGCGTCACGCATTTTAGAGCGAAACAGGTTGGTCATGCTTCGCTCAGATCTCATCAGGATAAGAGAGACGACTAGCGATGTTTCTGAAAAGGAAGATGGGTAGGCAAATGTCATGGAGACTTAAGTTCTTTTTTTCGAACGTAGACAGCTGAACTAAACGGACGTGCGTGGCAGGGTGAGAAGAAAAAAAAATATTTTTTGTGGTTACCTAGTGGAAAGTGGTAGTAGTAGTGTTGCGACAACGAGTGCAAACGAGGAAGCGTATTTATTTCGTAGGGCTGAGCTCAAAACCAAATTGGTTTGAGTGTGCTCGCCGCCAGGCGATAAGGTGTCGATTGGTATCCGCTGGTTCCTCGTCCGCTCCAACCACTCCTAAAGGAAAATCTCACTCCAAAGTGCCATCACCACGACGCGTGGTAAGGAGGCGTCAATTGCTATCCGGCGGTCTCTGGTACGCCTCTCACACTCATAGGGAACAAATCCTATTCCGTCTGTTACCACCACGCTGCGTTCGTTCGAATCTAAGTTCGGCAGAGTACGGTAGACGTTGAGTCCCGGAAACAACCGATGTATCCACGATAGTCTGTCCACCAACAATTCAGAGTAAACTTCCATATTTTTTTTTTTGTGCCGTTTTTGTCTTGCTGGCCGCTAAAATATGCCTCTAAGAATCCGTCTTCGAGCAAAAGACCCTACCACAAACACACCAAAAAGGGGGAATGCGGGCTCAAAGTTTCGTGCATGCGTTCTTGTATTCTCTCGTTGAACCTGTGCGGCTGTGTGCATATTGGGCCTCCGACGCCGAATTGGAAAACAG
This sequence comes from Rhingia campestris, assembly GCA_932526625.1. Lineage (NCBI taxonomy): Eukaryota > Metazoa > Arthropoda > Insecta > Diptera > Syrphidae > Rhingia > Rhingia campestris. The sequence continues at coordinate 180,401,605 of OW052182.1, forward strand.
TCTCGTCGTTGGCAGCCACCTCCTCCGTCCGATGGTTTGGATTACTCCGTGAAAAAACGTCAAAGGGGAGAGACGTTGGATTTTTTTTCGTCGGCAAATTGCGCCTCCATCGCTAAATGACAGCGCCGAAGTGTCTTCACTGAACAACGCATCGAAGTCACCAACCATCGCGGCCATCATTCTTTCCCGATTCGAAAATAAAAAAAATAGTTTAAGAGATCTACTACTATCGGACCCACATAAGAAGTCTGGAGCGGTCAAATCAGGCGATCTTGCTGGCCAGTGCAAATCGCCAAAACGGGAGATTAGGCGCCCGGGATATGCATCCTTCAGCATATCGGTTGTGGCACGTGCAATGTGTGCCGTTGCACCGTCCTGTTGGAACCACATGTTTTCCAATCCCAATTCATCAAGTTGCGGCAAAAAGAACTCGTTGATAATTTCTCTGTAGCGCTAACCATTCACAGTAACCGTTTGGCCCGCGACGTCTTCGAAGAAAAAAGGTCTGATGACTCCTCCAGCGAAAACAGCACACCATACAGTGACTGTGAGCGGGTGTAATGGCTCTTCGTGGGTTACACGCGGATTTTCAGTGCCCCAGAAGCTTAAATTTTGCTTATTTACGTACCCGCTAAGATGGAAATGGGCCTCATCACTCATGATCTTCCTCTTGGTGGTGATTAAGGATGGCTTGAGCGTATGTTAGACGCGATTGGCGATCAGCAGCTAACAGCTGATGCACCGTCTGGACTTTGTACGGAAACATCTTCAAATCCTGTACCAAAATTCGCTGTAAAGACCGTCGACTGATACCCATTTGCGTGGCACATCGTCTGGTCGATGTCGACGGCGCTTCCATGACATCTTCGACTACAACAGCAATATTCTCTGCAGAACGGCTACTCCGGCGTCTGCCACGCCTGGCAGCATCTCGTGTTGTGCCAGTCTCTTCGAGGCGAGCGGCTAAACGTCGCAGTGTTTCACCAGTAGGCGTTGGACGGCTAGGAAATCTGCGACGAAATTCACGTTATGCCAAAGTCACCCACCGATTATTGCTCAAATAAATAGTCACCAATATTCCGCGTTCTGGAGCAGTGTAGCGTAACATTGTTTATTAACGTGTATTTCGCATGTGTTTACTACACAAATGTCAAAACAGATCTGACATTAGGGGCCAATCGCAAAATTTATAGCATTTTCTGATAGGAGGATTACGTTTGCGCCACCTTGTATAATATTTTTATATTACACTGCCAAAAAATAATTCCTTTATAAAATTAGCGCTCTTTAATTTAAAATTCCCTTGTTTCCATTTTGTTTAAATTATTTTTATTTACTTTTCATCAAATACATTCTTTTTTTATCACATAAAAATAAAACAAAAAAAATTAATAAACAAAAAAATACTTATAAGTCATAAGCTAAATGAAGAGTAACACCAATTAATTTATTCTTTTAAATTTAAGTGAAACTATTTAGATAGAACGTATTACAATAAGAAAATTTACGATGGTTAATTACAAAAAAAAATCAATTTTAAAAAAAGGTAAAAAAATAACATAAAATCTTACAACTTTACAAGTATGCTTATTTAAAAAAAAATGTTTCTATATGAAAAATTCAATTATAAAAAAAAATTCAATTAGTTAAAATAAAAACTACAATTCGTTGACGTTTCAAAGTAAAAAAATAAACACTATAACTCTGAATGTGTAAAAGTACCTAATTACGTTAGTCTTATAGCTCATTAAAGAAAATAGTAAAACAAAAAAAAAAAACATGTGATGTGATGTTGTTTAACGATCTTAAAAAAACAAAAAAATATTGTGACGACCTATATTGAATTGCGTTTTTATTTTTAATCTGTTCACATCAACGCATAAATGTTATATTATATAAAGTTTATTCGTAGTTTATTGTTTAACATCAAAATGTAAATATTTTCATGATGTTTAAATTTGGTTTATTGTTGGAGTGTTTTGATTTGTCACTAGACGATGGAATTTTTGTGTTTTAAATCGAAAGTTTGTAAAAAATATATTTGTTGAACTTTTTATTTTGTTAAAATTAAAACCAAACAACTAAGTTGATTATCCTGTTATATGTAAGATGACATTTTCCAGGAAACATGAAATGGGAAAATAATAAAATCCAAATCATTATTTGTGTAAAATATCAACATTTTTAAAGAAAACAAAAAAGTGGAGATGTGCAAATAAATCATACATTTATTATTGAAAAAATATATAAAAAAATGTTTTTTAATGGTTAAACCAACCGGTGCTTAAGGATAGTGATGCGTTTATATGAGGACACACGCGTTCTCACTATCAACTCCTACTCTCACCTCCACGCTGGTGACTGGTGGGTGCCTAGTACCTCGACTGGAGATGGGGTATTAAATCCCTGTGGAAGGTAGTTGGTGGCAGCAAACGAGAGAGAGGGGAGGAGTGTCCTCTCACTAAGGCACTCACTCTTCAGGCGGCAGCGAAGGAATTCCCTAGATGGAGTCAACGGTGGCGCCTACAGCCCCAGTATGATCGAACTGGTAGTGAAATCCCTAAATGAGCTGCTTCGACATATTTGAACACCAGGTCTATAGGGATTTCCAATACTGAGCCAGGGTATTGGAAAAGAGTTGGTGGCGGAGGAGCCCTCAATGGGTCAATGGCAGCGCTCATATACCTACTGACATCGGTATTTTTTTCCGGCCCGCTGTCCTAGGGTCAAAACAAGGGCCTGGCCCTCCTGGTTGGGGGTTGTGCTTTGGGTTAACTACCCATCCACGGAAAAGAGATTATGTTACGAAGCAACCAATAGCCTCGGAAAGGACTGATATTACTGTTGATAACCCTGCTAAATGAAAAAATGACAACGACGCTCGTATCTGCACCTGGAATGTGAGAACATTAAACAGGAGAGGTGCAGGCGAACAACTAGCGGAAGCCCTAAACTGCTACAAAGCAGACATTACTGCCATCCAGGAAATACGATATGATGGGCCGGGCAAAAAGAGGATGAAACATATGAGAAGGCTACAATCCGCTGTGCGGATCGTTGAATACCCAATCCCATCCCATCTTTAAAATAATATCCTCAAAATGTGGTCTTTATGGCGATAAAATACAGAAAATGACATTTTCACAATATATTGCTCAGAGAGTTTATCAAAAACTTTTGTGGTTCGACAAAAAAAAAACGTTTTTGTATTGCATATGCCTTGGGGTAGGGCATACAAATGGTTTTTGTAGGAAAACGCCCCCAAAAAGTGGGCGTGACAAAAAACTTTGTATTGACGAAATATAGATATTACGATTTTCTAAATATGCTTTTCAGACACTTTTTTAAAATTCCTACGGTTTGGCCAAAAACTGCATTTTTCTTAAAAGGGGGCGTGGCAGTGGGCGGATTTCAATTTTTTTTACACTTTTTCTGTAGGCATGGGCGAGGATCCCATATACCAAATTTCATTATCCTAGCTCAAAATTTAAGGCCTAAAAATCGGTGGCGTACAGATGGACGGACGGACGTACAGACAGACATGGCTTAATCGACTCAGCTAGCGATTCTGAGTCGATCCATATACTTTGAGGTATATGTAGCTAAATTAAGTACGATGTCAAAATCGTGCTGGGAGATTTTAACGCAAAGATAAGAAGAGGAGACATCTTAAGCAGTACTGTCGGGATATATAGCCTACACGAAATCCTTTTTTGGTATCGAATGTGTCGGTGAGGTCGTTTCCGACCCTGATGGTGCAGCGAGAATTCTCCATCGTCATCTTACACAAACGGACAAGCCATGGCTCTGTATAGTTCGTCTCTATTAATTCTGTCGTATGCGGCTTTGAAATCGATAAATAGGTGGTGGGTATCGATTTGGAATTCTTGGGTGTTTTTTCCAGAATCTGCCGAAGTGTGAAAATTTGATCGATTGTGGACTTTCCTGGCCTAAAACCACACTGAGAAGGGCGGATCAGGTTGTTGGTAAACGGTTTCAGGCGTTCACATATTACGGCAGATAGGATCTTGTAGGCGATGTTGAGTAGACTTATGCCTCTGTAGGTGGCGCAGTTCAGAGGGTTTCTTCAGGCATGCTTTCAACCGACCAGATTTTGCTTATGAGTTGGTGGATGTTACTTACCAAATCATCTTCACCAGCTTTATAAAACTCAGGGGGAAGGCCGTCATTTCCGGCGGCCTTATTAAGCTTGAGCTTAGATATTGCTATCCTCACTCCACTTAGATCGGTTGGTTGGCAGTTGTCGCTGCCGCTACCAATATTAAATGGTTCGTTCTGCCTGACAGCGGAATGTTGTTCGTCATCGCCGTTTAACAGTCTGCAGAAGTGGTTCTTCCATATCCTCAGCATCGACTGTGTCTCAACTACCATATTTCCTTGTTCATCTCGACAGGATTCTGTTCGAGCCTTGTATCCTTGGCTTTGACGTTTTACACTTTGGTAAAACTTGCGAACATCGTTCCTGGAGTGGCACCTCTCTATATCCTCGATCGCGCGTTTTTCTTGCTCTTTTTTCTTCTCTCTGAATAGCCGGTGTTCTTCCCTTCTTCTTTGCCTATAGAGCTCAATGGCAGCTCTCGTCTTCACCTGCAGCTTAGCCTTGTAGGCCTCGTTCTTGGCTGCGAGCATATGTCGGCATTCCTCATCAAACCAGGGGTTTCTTGCTGGTGGCCGCGAGAGTGTTGTGAGTCGAGAGGTTAAGGGATACGCGTTGCGCGTAGGTCTTGGCGGTCTCTGGCGATTGCAGTGTTTTGACATTAATTTTTTCACAGTATTTCTGGTTTTTTGTGGCGTGGTGGATATCCGCATCCTTACCTTGGCTACAACAAGGTTGTGGTCCGAGTCGATGTTAGCCCCTCGGAATGTTCGGACATCCAAAATACTGGATGCGTACCTCTTGTCTATCGCAATGTGATCAATTTGGTTGACTGTTCGTTGATCTGGAGACCGCCATGTCATGTTATGGATATCGAGGTAAGGAAACCGTGTGTTGGCTATAGTGGCATTTCGTTCCGTGGCGTAGTCAATTAGCCTATGTCCGTTACCAGACGTGTTGTCGGGTAGGCTTTTTTTCCGATAATACTGTTTTAGATGTCTTCTCTTCCTACCTTTGCGTTAAAATCTCCCAGCACGATTTTAACATCGTACGTTGGTAGTCGCTCATAGGTTTTTTCGAGGAGCTCGTAGAAGCAATCCTTAGTTATATCATCTTATTCCTCGGTCGGAGCATGAGTGCATATAAGGCTTATGTTGGCGAATTTGTCCTTGATGCGGATTGTTACAATGCGTTCGCTAATGTCTTGGAAACATAATGAAGTCTGCCTAAGTCTGGCACTTATAACAAATCTGCATCCAAATAGTCGCTGTTTCTGCTCACTACAACACGGTCCATAGTAGATGTCAAAGTTTTTCATCCTCTCTTTTCCCGGCCCTTCCCATGGTATTTCCTGGATGGCAGTTATGTCTGCTTTGTAGCAGTTTAGGGCTTCCGCTAGTTGTTCGGCTGCACCTCTCCTGTTTAATGTTCTCACATTCCAGGTGCAGATACGAACGTCGTTGTCCTTTTTTCGTTTAGCATGGTCGTCAACAATAATATCAGTCCTTTCCGAGGCTATTGGTTGCATCGCAAAAAAGGCTTTTTTCCGTGGGTGGGTAGTAACCCAAAGCACAACCCCCAACCTGGAGGGCCAAGCCAGATGCGATACAGTGGTCTGACGAACCTAGATGCGATAAAACTTTGATGGTGTATTTATCAGGGTGAGAGGTAAGAAACAAATCCAGGGTGTTGGCGGCTTGAATGTTAATATCTGGTATGCGTTTCGGCTCATTTACAAGCTGGGTTAGGTTGTTTACCTCAGCAAAGATCTCAACATACCTACCATCGGTTGTTGTCTGTCTAGAATGTTGAAGCCACGTAGAATTGTGTACATTGAAATCGCCCGCAATGACGATTTCAGTGTGAGGATGCAGGGATACAATTCTAGAGATGGAGTCAGACAGCGCATCAAATTCATTAAAAGTTGAATGGCCATCAAAGTTTGGGCTTCTAGTGGATTAATTGCCTGCGGACATGGAATTTCAGCCATATAAAATTAAATTCCGGATTAGAACATTAGCCGCATTGTTGTTGAATTAAATAGGCTACATTACTACGAATGTAAACGGCGAGATCTCAGTGAGAACGTTAGTTGTAGTTTTTTGACTGTTTGTTCTCGATGATGTGTTTGCTCTTCGTCAAGCGTTCGTTCACCCATTGGTGGATGCTCGGGGTATCGTCTGCAGCTTAAGATTGTCTGCCTCTTTGGCATTCCTCAGACCATCCGTCTGTCTCCGTACCTGCTTTGTTGCCTTCAAGGATGGGTGGTCCAAATTACAAAATTCCGTCGAGCTAGACCGCTGGATCGTAAACAACCCAGGACGCTCTTCGAACGGGAAGAATAAAAGGATTATTTTTATTTGGTCTTTTAATTTTTTTAACATCAAGTCGAGAATATGATGTCATGTAAATGGCCGCCGCTACAGTTGATTGTCATTTGAGCCCTTTTTATGGCATTTTCCATCACTTTGGACAAAACTTCCGGCGATGGGTCCTCACATTCTTGACGGATATTGTCTTTAAGAGCTGCAAGAGTCTGAGGCTTGTTGACATAAACCCGCGACTTCAAAAAGCCCCACAAAAAGAAGTCTGGAGCGGTCAAATCAGGCGATCTTGCAGCCCAGTGCAAATCGCCAAAACGGGAGATTAGGCGCCCGGGAAATGCATCCTTCAGCATATCGGTTGTGGTACGTGCAGTGTGTGCCGTTGCACCGTCCTGTTGGAACCACATGTTTTCCAATCCCAATTCATCAAGCTGCGGCAAAAAGAACTCGTTGATCATTGCTCTGTAGCGGTCACCATTCACAGTAACCGTTTGGCCCGCGACGTCTTCGAAGAAAAAAGGTCCGATGACTCCTCCAGCGAAAACAGCACACCATACAGTGACTTTGAGCGGGTGTAATGGCTCTTCGTGGGTTACACGCGGATTTTCAGTGCCCCAGAAGCGTAAATTTTGCTTATTTACGTACCCGCTAAGATGGAAATGGGCCTCATCACTCATGATTACTTTTGATGAAATATCATCTTCCTCTTGGTGGTGATTAAGGATGGCTTGAGCGTATGTTAGACGCGATTGGCGTCGTCAGCAGCTAACAGCTGATGCACCGTCTGGACTTTGTACGGAAACATCTTCAAATACCAAAATTCGCTGTAAAGACCGTCGACTGATACCCATTTGCGTGGCACGTCGCACGGTGGGGCAAGATGGTCCAAAAGCTGGCATTAATTAAAAAAAAAATTGAGAATATCTATAATTTTTTTTTTTATTTTTTGATCAAACAATATCCACATTATTCAAAAATACAAATGATTTCTTTTTAGACCTATTTGATTCATTACAGCGCAGCTTAGTTTAAGCTTGATTTTGTTTCAGTTGACTTAGAAAAAAAATTGGTGTTTTTTTGTTCTCTTTATAAAGCCCAAATTTTTGTTGATCTGCAAATAATTTTAAAATCTGGGTATGTAGCCTTCAACTTCAGGTATGTCACAATGTGTTAGGCACAAAAAATAAAAATAAAAAAAAATTCCTAAAATAGAGGTGATGTCCTGTGATCAGTTCTTAAAAAGTGTGTGTTTTAACGTTTTTTTTAAATCCCGTGGACTTTTAGTTGTGTTCCGGGTTCGTCCGAGTTTTAAATTTGGTGGTTTTTAAATTTGTTTGATGTGTATTTTGTATTTTCGTCAAAAAATCCTGCTGCTTTTCTGCACTTTTCGTGATATTCGGATTTTTGTATGGTGCCTTCGGTTGTTATTTTAGGACTTTCTTCAAATTCTATTTTTTTGGCAAGAAGTGAACTAGTTGGCATTATGAGAAGCTCTGGGAGCATAATTATAGAAGAACAGTTCAAATTTTTAAAGGAACAACTTATTAAATTAACTAGAAGCACTGAAAAGACCCAAACAGAAGTTTTAAGCAAAACATTCTCGCATTTCAAAACTGATTTTAAGACTCGGTGGTTCAAAGCTTGCAGGATTGAGGAAAGATTTTTTAAAGCTAACAAAAAATGGCTAAACAGTTCAATTTCATTTTATAGAGCATTATCGGATTCAGGAAAAAACGTGGTCGTCCGGAAGTAAGATTTGAAACTTCTTCTGAACGATCAAAAAGGGTCAAAACGCAGGATTTGAGAGATTCGATACCTGTTAATGTCCTCAATTATGCTACTCAAATGAGCTTAAGAGCTTCCGGACAGATCCAAGCCTCCAAACTCCTAAAAGAAGAAACTTTAAGCCCCAATAGAGCTGAAAAGTATAGAAAAGCATTTCACAAGTCGCAGGAGAAAAGATGTATGACTGGAGAAGATGCTTTGGCAGTATTAGGGCCCTATTATGGCTATCAAATATCAACACGATATTTGATATTATTTGATAGCTATCAACGAAATTAGTTTATTGGTATTATGGTTATCAACTATCAACATTTTTGATGAGCTGTGAATTTTATAAGATTTTACATCTACTGTGAATAGTTCTATCGATAAAATTGGCATTACAGCTGTCAAAAAAGTTGATATCTATCAAATTTACTACTACTGAGCGTTGGAAATGACTTCAACATTGGCATGGCACAACCAACGGTATCAGTCGTTCTAAGTGAACTGCTAAGTGTTTTGGAAAGGCACATTTGTCCGAAATGGATTCGATTTCAATACACCCAGGAAGAAGAGCGTAGTGCAAAAATATACTTTTTTGAAAAAAGTGGAATTCCAAATGTAGTTGGTGCTGTAGATGGAACGCACGTGAAAATAGTCGGACCGAAAAAAGACCTTCGGCATGTGTATTATAATAGAAAGGGTTATTATAGTATAAATGCCATGCTTGTAAGTTTGGTTTTAGAGTAACAATTCAATTTCAACATTTTTTTTCAAAGGTTTGCGATCACTTAATGAACATCAGGTTTGTAAATGCAAAACATCCAGGAGCGTCGCATGATGCAAATATTTGGAATGTGTCACAATTAAAATTAAAGTTTGAAAGTGACTATCGTAATGGAAGAACTGATATTCGACTTCTTGGTGATGGAGGATATCCCCTTTCACCGTACCTAATTACACCGTACAGAGACGTTGAAGAAAATACTCTGCAAGCAACATTCAATAAAAAGCATGCACAAGGGCGAAATATTATTGAACGTACTATCGGAGTTTTGAAAAGTAGATTTCGATGCCTATTGCAAGCAAGAGAACTACATTACACCTCAAAAAAAGCAACTCAAATAATCAACGTATGTGTAGCTCTTCATAACATTTGCATTAAGTACAGATTGGAAAATCCTGAAACCTTTGATGAAGAAAATGAAAACGTTCTTGGAAACCGTGACGTTGTAGCTGATCCTGCAAACCCAACATTCGCTGAAGGCAATCGAATAAGAGATTCCATTGCAAGTTTTATGGAAAACGAATAAATTTCAAATTAATAATTCATTAACCATGAGATATTTTGAACTTCATTGATAGTTTTTATTACATTATTTTGTACTGCATTTTGATTCTGTTTTCATTCACTTAATTTAAAAAAATAAAATAAAAATAAGTTAAAAATCCATTAAAATAAACTTAAAATAAATCACAATAGTTCATTGATTACAGTCTTCAATTATAAGCATCATCGTTCATAATGTTTTGTTTTGCTTGCTCCAGTTCCAATATTTGCTTTTTTAGTTCTAATTTTATTTTTCTGTCATTCTCTTTATTCTCTTTATTTTCCATGTAAAGCTGCAACTTTTCTTTCTTAATTTTGAGCACTTCACTACTTTTTTCTTTTTTTAAATTATATGTTTTCTTAAAATAGTATTCAATGTTTCGAATACTCTTTTCATTGCTTTCTAATTTTGTTTGGATGCCACTCATGATATTTATCATTTTGTTGTAAAATTCTTCTTGAGCCGATGTTTGATTTTCTAAGAGGACAAGTCTCTTGTTCTCATTTGTTTGTTTGTTTGAGGATTTTTGATGGCTAGGATTTGGTGACTGCAGTGAGACATCTTCTTCGGCTTGAACTGCTACCACTTCTACTGTTTCTCGCTCCTCAATGGTAAAATTTGGTAGTTCCAAACCAAATTCCACTCCTGTAGGATCAACGCTGGCAGTAAAATTCATGAGGCGATTTACAGCTTCTTCTGTGTCAGACAATCGGGACATGTTGTTGGACCCCCCGCCAGTTGCAGTCATTTCAATCTTATTGTTGGTAATTTTTTTCTTTATTTTAGATTTTTGATCAACCCATACCTAAAAGGATTATATGAATAAATATATCGAGTGCATGCAAACGATGGTTAGTATTACTCTTTGCCATTTATATGGGTCGCGTTGTGGGGGACCCAAGCTATTTAACTCCAACGCAATAGCTTTCCACTTTTTTGCAAGAGCTGCCTTCGACAACATTCCCCTTGCAACGTCTGGACTTTCCTCCATCAACTCAACCAATTTCTCGAGTTGCCTTCGGTTGCTTACTACTCTATTCCTAAATAAAGAAAATATTGTTAAGAAAGAAAGCAAACAAATTTTACTTAATAAAACAATTTACATTTTTCCACCAATGTCGTTTGTCCTCCTCAGCCATAATCCAAAAACAAAATGAAAATTAACAACAGCAAACGTCAAAACAGAACCAATTCACAGTTATATTTCGAGCAGTATTCACAATGGTGTAAAAATTATCAATTGATAGCTATAATACCAAATTGTTGATGAATTGATAGATGTTATCGAGTATCAAATGATTGATAATTGATAGCTATAATAGGGCTCTTAGTCGCAGCGAAATTATCACGACACCAATATAATGTGATAAGAATGAGTGCTCCCGAAAAATTTCCGTCTTATAAAGTTGTGCAGAATGCAAAGAAAGATTGCTATCCTCACAAAGATCAAATGAAAATGACAGCAACAAGTGCCGAAGTCAGTCTTCAAGTTTTACTTGATATTACATCAAAAAGACTACTTTCGATGTTGGAGTGTGTTCTTGAGACAATCGAAGATGAGGAACTTGAGAAATGTACCTTAATATCCAAGTGGGGCTTTGATGGTAGCTCGGGGCATAGTTCCTATAAACAAGCTTTTCACGGGTCAGAAGCAGACGATTGCTGTTTTCATAACCTGTTTAGTCCCTACACGACTTATAAGTGGTAAATATATAATCTGGCAAAACCCTCGTCCAGCTTCCACGAATTTTTGCAGGCCTTTGAAAATTGAATACATTAAAGAGTCAACCGAAGTTTCGAAAGCTGAAAAAGTCCGAATCGTTTTATTAATTTGTTTTTCTTCACGATACAAGGGGCGTTAAAGTGGGGGTGTGCAAGGTAAGTGTAGTGGACAAAAATTAGATCTTCAATAAATCTTTTTTTAAGTTTTTAATATTAGGCGTGTTTTTTTTCTCTTCACTCCAAATCTATATAGGCTTAGCAAACAATTCACGTGTAAAATACAACAACACCTTAGCCTATATAGATTTCGCGAAACCTGGATAATTATCCAGTCTTACGCCCTTAGCCTAGATAGAAAACGTGCTACCAAACCAACTCATTGCTGTTGTTATCGAGAAATGTTATCGAAGATGGTTAAAGTGACATCCGTTTCTTATTTGGAAACATATTTAACGGCAGCAACATGGCAGAAAAAAGGTAAACAATTCAATAAATAAATTTTATATACAATAATTTATATATTCCAATTTAGTAAACGTAAAATATGGACAAAGGATGAGATTTTAATGTTGTTAAGGTGCTACCTTCAAAGGAAAGACGAGTTCCACCACCGCAGAAAAAAAGCTGAAGAAAAAAATTAAAATTTTGAAAAATTTGGCAAAAAAAAATAATCTGCTACATCTTCGTCAGCGAAATTTTCATCCGACGTAGAATTTAAAGGATCCGATACGTGAGATGAAATCGTCGTGACATATGCAAATGTTGTGCAAAACACAAGCACCCACGATGAGATTCGTAACAGCACTTAAATCTGTCTGTTCCGTGAACTTTATCAATCTCCTAAATCGTCCCTTGAGCAACCCAAAAGCATTTTCCACAACAATTCTACTTGCAGAATGAATGTTGTTGAAATTTCGTTGAGATTCCATTAGATTTCCACAATCTTTAAACCAACTTGACGGAGGGTAGGTAGAGTCACCAAGTATAAACGCACCATTGGGACACATAGTTAGCATGGGCTCTTGCATACAAGTTGGATCTCCGTAGTACCCTGTAGTCATGAAGAGATCCCGGCTCCCCGCAAGTGATGTTTGTGAACTTTTTGTTAGCATCAACAACAGCTTGTAAAACTAAGCTATAATTTTGCTTCCTATCAAAATAGCATTCTTTGTCTCTTCTTGGTGCTTTTATAGTGACGTGCGTACAATCTATTGCTCCAATAATGTTGGGTATTCTTTTCTTTTGAAGAAACGACGCTTGCATTTCAATTGCATCATCTCCTTGTGGTCATTTCACATATTCGTGTCCAATTTTAATTAAAAATTCTGTTACTCTGCGGACAACAATCCATGCTGATGACTTCGAAATACCAAACAAATTTCCCAGCTGCCTAAATGTCACGGTTTTGCTGATATACCAGATGTAGATATATACTGATTTCCTGGGATCTATTCTGGATCTTCCTCCACAAGAATTCAATTGATTTTCACATTCGAATAGTGAATATCTTGCTAAATTGGATGAAAAAGAACTATGAAGACAGAATAGTAAATAGAAAAATAAGATTCATACACATAAGGTATTCCAATGTTTGTCGTCGAAATCGCATATGAGATTTGAAATCGTCCTCATTAAATTCATCAATAGTTTCGATAAAATTTTGTACTTTCGGATTTCGCTTCCACTCCAGTTCAGATTCCTCCGAAGTACTGCTGGAACTCGAATCATCAGACCAAAGCGCAAGCACTATGGTCTTCAAAGCTATTGTGCAAAATTTCAGGTTCTTAGATGTAACGGCTGATTTGATGCCACATTTTAGGGCATTCTGCCCCACTGTGCGTGCGTCGTCTGGTCGACGGCGCGCGCTTCCATGACATCTTCGGCTACAGCAGCAATATTCTCTGCAGAACGGCTACTCCGGGGTCTGCCACGCCTGGCAGCATCTCGTGTTGTGCCAGTCTCTTCGAGGCGAGCGGCTAAACGTCGCAGTGTTTCACCAGTAGGCGTTGGACGGCTAGGAAATCTGCGACGAAATTCACGTTGTGCCAAAGTCACCGACCGATTATTGCTCAAATAAATAGTCACCAATATTCCGCGTTCTGGAGCAGTGTAGCGTAACATTGGTTATTAACGTGTATTTCGCATGTGTTAACTACACAAATGTCAAAACAGAACTGACATTAGGGGCCAATCGCAAAATTTATAGCATTTTCTGATAGGAGGATTACTTTTGCGCCACCTTGTACATAGGAGTATTCACTTAAGGAGTTGTTCAAGGTTAAAAGGATAGGAAAGGGATTTAGGGAAGAACAGACATACAAAAATATAACAAGATACCATTAACTTCAGAAGTAAAATAACATTTTTTCCGCGTTTCCCACAATTTTAACGCGACAAGATACCGCTTTTTTAAAGTAAGAGAAAAGCCTTATTTTTGTTTGTATTTTATTGATCTGACAAAATATTTGAAATACAAAAAGGACGGATTACATTTTGTTAACTCGATGATTTGTGTTTTATTTTTTATAAACTTTTTATAAAAAACTTGCTTCAGAAAGTGCATAGTATGTGGACATACCTTTTGTTTTTTTTTATAAAATTTGTATAACAATTAAAAAATCTCTATATGAGGTAATATTTAATATTCCATTAGATAAGGCAAACACAAGTCTCGCTTGGACTCCAATGGAAAGCTATGCACTTCCTATGTTTTCAAAGTTTTTCGATTTTTAATTTCGAATAATCTCTAAGGCAAAGTAGTCCTACAACTACATACGTTTGGTGGAATTTAAGTACAATAATGTTGCGTTAAAATATATTTAACAATATTTTCAATACATAAAACTACACATGTGTATAATCTTTGAGTATACTACATAAAATGCTCCTTTACAAAACACGATTTCCTTTTCTAAATGAACAATTTTTGTTGATATGATTTGTTGTTTTTTTTTTTTTTTTTTTTTAAATGATTGGTGAATTTCTTTTCTTAGAATTAAAAATGCGAAATAAATAAATTATTAAAAAATATCAGTTCGATGTAAATGTTATTTTAATTTTGTTTCTTTGTAAAAATTTAAATTTTGCTTCAGCACTTGACTAGTTCTGTGGTATACTTTGAGTATCTGTTCAGTGAACAATGAGCAAAAAATCAAAGGACGGTCGGTCTGGTATTGAAACAGGCAAGACGTTGGGCATGCATATATTCGTTTCGATGAGAATTCTTAAACTAAAATAAATACAAAACTAATGAGTTCCTATAAAACTATCTTTGGTAACAATTCGAGAGGTATGTCTACACTAGAAATAGATAATTTGAATTCGTGACAAAACTTAGAGTTAAAAAATAAATAAACGAAATGCTTATCGTTATCATTGGTATTGATAGTTTGGCTCTTGGAGAGCCGTTGTATACGATACAATAAGGACATTGTGAACTTCCGCAAACTTCGCAGATATTGAGTAGATATGTGGGTAGGGCGTCGAAAATAGTCTCATTGAAACGCTCTGTGGAAGAACGGTTTGAAAACATGAATTTGGCTGATAAAACAAAGCATTTGGAGACTTACCTGGTGCATAATAATCATAGACGCGTATGGGTAAATATCGTGACATATTTGCAACTGGATACCATCGTTCAACGGTGAAGTTAAGGCATATATCGGTGCTGTCGAGCTGTAATGGAATGAAAAATTTGCTGTGAGATATTGTGTGTAAATTAGAATGTAACAGAACTTACGTAATCGAAATAGAAAACAATCTTTTTATCCATAAATTTGGCGCGACGTAAATTTCGGACGCTGTTGCTTAAAACGTAGGAGTCGAGCTTTTGCTGCTGAACATAATATCCAGTGGGGATTGTGACATCGAGAATAGCCATGCCAGACCGCTGTGATTCATTTAAATTGATCCAACTGAAAACAAGAAGAAATGTCACTATTGGGTCTTTCGTTAAGGACTTGACAACTACTTGAGATATCTTAAAAAAAATTGTATTTGGCTTGAATGACTATCAAAACATTTAAGAATGGAATTCGACTTCATTCGTATGTCCAACACGGGAACTATATTGCTATAGAGTACGCACCACAGCTAAAAATGTTGAAGCTGTTTCAGACGCGGGCGGTAAGTGCAAAGGGGAATTTTCGTCGTTCGTATGCATCTGCTGAAGAATGCAATCGCAAGAGACCGCCAAGACCTTCGCACAACGCGTACCCCTTAACCTCTCGATTAACACCATACCACCAGCATCGAATGTCGAAGAGCAATGGCAACGATGCCAACAGGCCATTAGATCAGCCGCAACTGATGTGCTAGGTTTCTCGCGGCCACCAGCAAGAAACCCCTGGTTTGCTGAGGAATGTCGACAGATGCTCGCAGCCAAGAACGAGGCCTTCCAGGTTAAGCTGCAGGTGAAGACGAGAGCTGCCATTGAGCTCTATAGGCAAAGACGAAGGGAAGAACATCGGCTTTTCAGAAAGAAGAAAAAAGAGCAAGAAAAGCGCGCGATCGAGGATATAGAGAGGTGCCACTCCAGGAACGATGTTCGTAAGTTTTTATGTGTAAAACGTCAAAGCCAAGGATACAAGGCTCGAACAGAATCCTGTCGAGATGAACAAGGAAATATCGTAGTTGAGACGCAGTCGATGCTGAGGATATGGAAGAACCACTTCTGCAGACTGTTAAACGACGATGACGAACAACATTCCGCTGTCAGGCAGAACGAACCATTTAATATTGGGAACGAAAGCGAAAACTGCCAACCACCCGACCTAAATGAAGTGAGAATAGCAATATCTAAACTCGGCCTTCCCGCTAAGCTTTATAAAGCTGGCGGAGATGACTTGGTAAGCAACATCCACCAACTCATAAGCCAAATCTGGTCGGATGAAAATATGCCTGAAGAATGGAACCTCAGCATCGTTTGCCCGATCCACAAAAAAGGAGACCCTCTGAACTGCGCCAACTACAGGGGCATAAGTCTCCTCAACATCGCCTACAAGATCCTATCTGCAGTAATATGTGAACGCCAGAAACCTTTTACCAACAACCTGATTGGCCCTTATCGGTGTGGTTTTAGGTCAAGAAGTCCACAATCGATAAAATTTTCACACTTCGGCAGATCCTGGAAAAATCCCAAGAAGTCCAAATCGATACCCACCACCTATTCATCGATTTCAAAGCCGCATATGACAGCATTTATAGAGACGAACTGTACAGAGCCATGTCTAGTTTTGGTATACCGCCCAAACTCGTCCGTTTGTGTAGGATGACGATAGAGAATTCTCGCTGCTCCATCAGGGTCGGAAACGACCTCACCGACACATTCGATACCAAAAAAGGATTTAGGCAAGGCGATGCGCTGTCAGTTCTGCAGTTTGATTCTTGAGAGGATTGTGCAAAACTGTCGAGCCAACACCAGAAATCGGTGCAACTACTAGCATACGCCGACGATATTGACATCATTGGTAGGACTCAACGTGATGTCATAGCCACGTTTGCTAGTATAGAGAAGGAAGCGGCGAAAATGGGTTTAGCAGTAAATGAGGGTAAGACTAAGTATATGCTGTCATCACGAAAGGACTCACAACATCGACGAATTGGACAGAACGTCACCATTGGGAGATATAACTTTGAGGTAGTACGGGACTTTGTCTGCCTCGGCTCCGCTATTAACTCAGAAAACAACATCTCGTCAGAAATTAAACGAAGATATACTCTTGCCAATCGCTGTTTCTTCGGGCTAAGAAGGCAATTTAGTAGTAAAGCCCTCACTCGAACTGCTGAGGAGATCCTATATAAGACCCTGATCATCCCAGTCCTGCTCTACGGCGCTGAAGCATGGACCGTATCAAAAGCGGATGAAGAAATCCTTGGTAGATTCGAGAGGAAAATTCTTCGAAAAATCTTCGGTCCCGTTTGCGTTGACGGGCTATGGAGACGAAGATTCAACCAAGAACTATACGAGCTGTACAGCGACATACCCCTGGTCAAAAAACTCCGC
This sequence comes from Rhingia campestris, assembly GCA_932526625.1. Classification (NCBI taxonomy): domain Eukaryota; kingdom Metazoa; phylum Arthropoda; class Insecta; order Diptera; family Syrphidae; genus Rhingia; species Rhingia campestris. The sequence continues at coordinate 180,418,870 of OW052182.1, forward strand.
ATTGGACGTTTAAGATGGCTAGGACGTGTAGAACGAATGGACACCAATACTCCGGCTCGCAGAGTCTTCGATTCCCAGCCAGACGTCGGACGCAGTAGAGGAAGACCTCGCCTTAAGTGGCGCGCACAAGTGGAAACCGACCTCAACCAACTTGGAGTGCGCAACTGGAGGCAGTTAGCTAAGGACCGGGCTAATTGGAGAGGCATGTTGGTTGAGGCCCAAGTTCATTCCGGACTGTAGCGCCATTTAAGTAAGTAAGTAAGTAAAGATTGGCGAATATAGGCAGAACTGGAACTAGCAGACTATAAATCAGAAGCTGTCCTTATAACTGGTAGAAATCTGTTGAATTCGTAAGGTTGGTATCCAAATGAGTCAAAAGGAGCAGTTTGGAGTAATGCTGGATTCTGGTAATGCAGTTCAAAGCCCATGTAGGTTATTTATTCCAAAAGGCATCGAGAATACAGGGAGCTCTCTCGCGCATGTTGCCTAATATCGTTGAACATGAATACGCCCGAAGATTCTACTTTCCAGAGTCATCACATCATTATACGCAGCCCCAAACTGGCAGCATGCTCCATGGGCGAATGAGACCAAAAGGAGACTGTCGTCAACATACAGCCTTTTCGCGCTACGGACATTCAGCGGCTTTCACACCAACTCAGATGAGGTCTCGTTGTCATAGCAGGCAGACGAGATGTACAATAGAATTCTGAGCCAAAATCGATGCCAATAACATCAAGGCAGCGTCAGCTGATAGGTGGCAAGATTGTTGGGCCAATATTACGTTAGGCTGATGGATACACAAACTAATACCAACAATCCAAGTCTGGATAAGCCGAGAGCATGGAGACTGCAACTACCATATCACGCGGTTCCTGTCTGGTCACAGTGGTTAACGCAGGTACCTTCACCGATTTGGAAACGATACCTCCCCATTCTGTCTACAGTCTCCAGGTGAAGGCAAAGATGTAGAGCACGCAGTTTATTATTGCACACGCTTCACGGCACGGAGAATTACTCTGCCCAACCCGTCGCTACTTCTCGACCATCTGTTGCGGTCGGATAAAAACTGGATGGCAGTATGTAAATTTGTAACGACTTTATAAAATGAGCTGCGGAGCATAGAAAAGCTAAGAAGAGCAGCAGAAGCATCTGACACAAGACGTATAGCATGATTTGCTAACCAAGCCCTCGAAGTAATACCTAATGGACAGTCCCGAGAGGGAAATACTCGAAGTATGTGTTCGGGGGTTGAGGTTCGTAGGGATATATCGGCTGACGTCGTCGGGAACAGGTATATGAACCGTGCGTGTGAATATCACGTGATAACCAAAAAAAATCCCACATACATGGTGCCTACAATCAATTTTATCCCGTCAATCCCGACAATTGTGAACCGTTCGGTGCACCAACAACTCCAAGGAATACCAATTCAAAGCTTCACAAAGCGCAGCACAAAGGTGTTAGGAACATGCCCAGTAAAGGCGTTTTCCGGATCGAATAGCGATCAGAATCTACTTTAATACGGAAAAACATTGCGTAGCTTCTCAACTTAAAAAAAAAAACGATTAGCTGTGAGGGTAACTTGGCTAGGTGATACGACAACGTACACTGCTAACCATCACGACAACGACTGGACCCTTCAAGGACAAGGACAGAACAAACCCTGCAAATCTTCGGTCAATAAGCCTTCTGCCGAATGTAAGCAAGGTATTCGAGAAGATAGTCAATAGAGCTCTGCTTAAGTGGGTTGAGGAAAACAAAATTATTCCGGAAAATCAGTTTGGTTTTCGAGCGAGGCATGACACTATTCATGCCGCGTCGAAACTAGTCTCCGACATCCAATGGAATAAATCCAAAGGACAATGCACAGGGGCCTGTCTGGTTGACTTTGAGAAAGCCTTCGACACCGTATGGTTAGAAGGGCTTTTCTACAAGCTAACCAGACTGGGTATGCGTAAACCCATGCTATATATGATTTATGAAATGCTTATGGGAAAGAAGTTCGTTGTCAAATGTGGCAACGTAACTTCGAGTAAAGTCTTTGAAATTAAAAACGGTTTACAACAGGGGGCGGTGAACTCCCCGATATTGTTTAACATTTATACAAGTGATCTTGTAGGTTCCCTTAGTCACGCTATAGCGTATACAGATGATCTAGTGGCGTACAGATCAGGTCCGAAAATCGGAGTCATCAACATACTCTTGCAACGTGACTTCGATCACATTAAGGGATATTGCGACGATTGGAAATTGAAGATCAATTTCCAAAAAACCGAAACAATTCTGTTCAGGACCCCAGTGCAGAGGGCATCTTACGATACCAGAAAAAACTGGAAAAAATTGTGCATTATTGGACAGCATGGACGGCCGTTGGCGCTGAGAACTGAAGTCAAATACCTTGGCATCTGGCTTGACAAGTTTCTGTATTTTAATAAAAATGTGGATGCTTGTCTGGCTAGGGCTAGGGGGGCTTATGCTCTGACAAGAAGATTGTTTCAAAGCAGTCAACTTGATTCAAGGGTGAAAGTCATCTGCTACATGGCCCTCATAAGGCCGATCATCGCCTACGGTTGTCCTGTGTGGTTCAATATTTCACCATCCTACATGGAAAGGATACGGCTGTTTGAGAGGCGTTGTCTCCGATCCTGCTTAGGATTGTACCGAACGCCGGACTCTGAGTACATAAAATATTATCGCAACGAGGTTCTTTACAATGGGGCCCAGCTGAACAGAATCGACAATTTCCTTATTAAGGTGATTCGAAGGCACGCGGCAAGGGCGATGGCTAGCGACAACAGCCTGATCTTCGGGGCTTATTACCCCAATGAAACGTACATGGAGAGTACGCTCGTGTCTGGCTTTATTCCACCAGAGGCGTTTATTTATATCGATTCGTTAGGGTTGGTACAGGACAGGAACGGTATCCCGGTTTTATACCACCGCTACCGTGACGCGCGTGACAAGCGGCTAATCCGCGACGGGTATGTCGACAATGCTCCGGAGCTCCTCCGCTTTAGCACTTCGGTATCGGATCGCGATAGGACCGATGCTGAAAGGCAGAGTTCGGAATTTTGGTGGCTGCATGAGGGAGGTGGTTCTGCACTTCCTCAGGTCTTTGCGGACTTTTAGTCCACTCCATAATGATTAAGCAAAATGAAAATTTTTAAAAAAGGTCTGGGGCGGGGCATGTACACCATATTGGGGTACAATATGGGTGGTTACATGCTGCCTGTGGACCAAAACTCGATTGGGATGGCGACCCCTCGGGGCATTTGCAACGAGTGCTCGCCACACCGATTATAATTAAGTTAGGTGTAAGTAGTTTTAAGTAGTATTAAGTAGTATTAAGTAGTATTAAGTAGTCTTAAGTTAGTTTTAACCTAGATTAAGTTTTTTATATTAAACAAAAAAACATGTCGACTATCAAAGTTTTTTGAATTTTCTTTGAAAATTAAAATATATTTCAAAAAAAAAAAAGATAAATTTAAGCCGAAAGGCAAAATTAAAAAAAAACTAGTATATATTAGCTTAGAGCGCCCGCTTAGGGCCGATAGGTTAATTAAAGAAAAAATTGTTAATTATAAGTTAGATTTAAGCATTTTTGTCTAGTGTTAAGTTAATATTTTAAGATAATAAAAAATGAATTTAAAAGTAAAAAAAAACGACTGGACCCTTCAGTGGCTCAAAAGCCAGATCGCAAAAATGTCCAATATCTGGTCAGGCGCCGATCTTGCGCTTCTAGAGCATAAAGAGCTTCCATCCGCTCCCAGGGGTAGGATGTTTATACCGGGCCCAGCCATTCCAAGGGAAAGGCTGTTGGAGATACTCAAACGGCAAAACCCCGAATTTCCGTCTGATGACTGGGCTATAACAGAAATGTTTGAGTCATCTGTCAAAGGACAAAGCATCCGAATTTCACTAAACTATCAAACGTTGGTGAAATTCCAGACTTCAGGCTACAGACTCAAGGTGGGGTTTAAGTTCGTTGACGTCAGGGTAGGTGGTCAAAATTCACCCCGACCTAGTACTGCCAAATCTGATGAAGGTGCTTCAACTAAACCTCAATCACAGTAGGGCGGCAAGCGCCAACCTACTTCTCCACCTAGCCAAGCACCAAGTCGACATTGCACTCCTTCAGGAACCCTGGATCTCAAACAGGGTAATTTGCGGACTAAAATCCGATGATTATAACATTTATTATAATAAAAGCACCAACGGCAATTGTCGTAGCTGCGTCATGGCTAGGAAAAGTGTTAATGTAATTTTTCTACACCAACTCAGCAACGATGACCTAGCAGCAGTCATGTGGGAAAGGAAAGATTCAAAGCCATTGATTCTCTCCTCTGCTTACATGCCATACAACTCGGAAGATCCACCTCCTCCCATTGCTATCAAAGACCTCGTCCGACATAGTAAAGCGAGAGATTGGGACCTACTTATAGGATGCGACGCTAACGCTCATAACACCAGCTGGGGCAGTAGTGATACAAGTACTAGAGGTGAGTCCCTATTCCAATATATTATCAAACATAGCTTATTAATTCATAATCGGGGTAATGAACCCACTTTCATCACTAAAAATCGTAGGGAAGTCTAAGACCTAACAATTTCCTCTAACTCTGTCACCCTATCAGTCTCTGACTGGAGGGTATCAAACCAACCTAGCTTTTCAGATCACAGTATTAAACTGTTCTCACTACTTGAAACGCTAGCTAACATCGCTCCGTTTCGCAATCCGAGAAAGACAAACTGGGACACCTTCATCTCCGCAGTCTCCGAGCACACCTTTAGCAGTGTCGCACGAAACCAATCAGATGTTGACAAAAACGTCAACGAACTCGTCTCGGTGTTTAAGAATGCTTTTTCAAAAGCGTGCCCACTAAGCAAAGTTAAAAAAAAAGAAAAAGAAACAAAGCCACAGGTGGTCTGGGGAACTGGCCAGACAACAGAAGCGTAACGAGAGAACTCTTCAAAATAGCAAAAAGATCAAACGCAGAAGCAGACTGGCACTCTTACAGAACCAGCCTCTGTAAATTCAAAAAAGAGACCAGAACGGCCAAAAGAAAGGCTTGGAAAGAATTCTGCAGCAATATCGAGGATAACAATGAATCTGCCAGATTGAGGAAGATACTATCGAAAGAAGCAAGCAGCCCAGGTTTTCTCAAAAATTCGGCAAATGAATGGACGGAATCAACCGCTGATACCCTAAACCTTCTTTTAAACACACACTTTCCGAACTGCAAAACGGTAGAGGAAAATGTCATCGTAAATACAAAAACAGACCACACAACGGACAACATGGGTTGTCCTTAATACGATAGTGTGCAAGGAAAAAATTGCATGGGCCATTAATTCATTCAAGCCCCATAAATCAGCCGGCCCTGACGGCATAACCCCTATCATGCTACAAAAAACTGCTTAGCTAATAATGCCAACACTGCTCACTATCTTCCGTGCATGTCTAAAACTAAACCACATACCACAAGTGTGGCGTGAAGTTAACGTTATATTCATACCGAAGGCAGGTAAATGCAGCCACACCGTAGCGAAGGATTTCAGACCCATAAGCCTGTCCTCCTTCCTACTGAAAACGATGGAACGATTACTCGACATCCATATACGTAGCAACCTGAATCCAGGTTACCTATCTGAAAGCCAACACGCCTATATAAAGGGTATCTCGGTGGAAACGGCTCTACACGAAGTAGTACGCACAGTAGAAAATTCACTGCACTACAAAGAATATACGTTAGCAGCCTTTCTAGATATAGAAGGAGCCTTCAACAACGTTACAACTGAAGCAATTGCGAAGGCACTTACCAAAGCTGAAATAGGAACGGTTTCTAGCAATTGGATCTTAACCATGCTCAATAGCCGGATCATTTCGTCAACACTAGGCGATTGTTCCAAAAGGATCACAACGTCAAGAGGTACCCCCTAGGGAGGCATACTATCCCCACTCCTCAGGCTATTAGTAGTCAACGAAGCACTTAAGAAGCTGGATATCACTGCAACAAAAACAGTGGCATACGCTGGTGATGTAGTCCTTATGGCGTGCGGAAAATTCCCACCGACACTGAGTGAAATTATGCAAAGAAGTCTCAATATACTCAGCAAGTGGGCAAAGTCTTGCGGGCTGGGTGTAAACCCAAACAAAACAGAACTGGTTCCCTTTACTAACAGGAGATCGATCCCAGCATTTCCGGCACCGTCTTTGGAAGATTCGACTCTCTCATTGTCAGCAAGCGCGAAATATCTGGGGGTGGTACTTGATAGTAAACTGAACTGGAATCTAAACGTTGAAGAAAGAGTAAAGAAAGCAAATATTGCCCTCTATAGCTGCAACAGAATCTGCGTCAAAAAATGGGGCCCATCCCCGAAGGTCACAAAATGGCTATACACAGCCATTGTCAGGCCAATCCTAACATACGGCTGCTTGGTCTGGTGGAATGCTATGAAAAAAGCAAAACATATGACCAACCTTACGAAAGTTCAAAGGACAGCATGCATACTCACGACAGGAGCCATGCGCACTAGCCCCACAGTAGGGTTAGAAACAATCCTAAACATAACACCAATTGACTTACAAATCAATGACACAGCAGCAAAAAGCGCAGCAAGACTCAAAGAAACGGGCAATCTGCTTACGAAGCCTTTTGGCCATAGCCCAATATTAAACTGAATGGCATATGCGGATGTGGCATCTGACTACATTATCCCATACCACGACTTTGATCCTGATTACTCTATCAGAATATCAAGCAGAGACGAATGGTCTTCAAACAATGTGTTATCTAACACTGAAATAGCAATCTATACCGACGGATCCAAAATGGAAGTCGGAGTGGGCTCTGGTGTCTACTCTGAAAAGATCGGGCTAGCTACATCCTTGAGATTAGCAAACTCGTGTAGTGTATTCCAAGCTGAGATCCTGGCCATACTCGAAGCTGCCGAATTGGCTAGGCTATTGGACATATCACATGAGGATATCTCCATCTACGTGGGTAGTCAAGCGGCCATTAAAGCTCTGGCATCCAATATAGTAAAATCACGGGTAGTTGGACGCTGCCGCGAAGAGCTGAAAGCTCTTTGTAACCAGAACAAAGTCCAAATTATCTGGGTGCCAGCACATAATGACATTAAAGGAAATGAGAAAGCAGACGAACTAGCCAGACTAGGATCGTCCAGTTGCATTTCCCTATCTGATAAAAGGGTTAATCCCACGATAGCATCTTAAAAACATGATATAACCCAGCACACTCAAAAAGTATCTATAACAAGATGGCAAAACACAATCACTTGTATACACAAAAAATCTCTCTGGCCGGAGTTAAGCGGCAGCAAATCGAACAAGCTAATAGCTTTGAACAGAGCATCCATTTCTATAGCGGTGATAGTGATAACAGGTCACAACCTGTTGGGTAAGCACTTCAATAAGATAAAACTGACTGGTGCGAACCAATTTTGCAGGAAATGCAGCGACCCCGCCGTCGAAGAAGATGTCTCACACCTGCTATGCCACTGCCCTGCGGTCAGTCGATTTAAATTACTAGGCAGCCTTTACTTCGATGATCTTAGTGATCAACGACTATCCCAATAGCGCTGATAGTCCGTTTTTGTTGCAGATCAGGATGGAGCAACTACCTCTTTGAGGCTGAAGGAGCAACACAGACCAGCACCGCATAAGTATCACAAGCGAACTTAACCAGGTATCCTCTTTCTCTTTTTCAGGATACTTCTTCGAAGGGTATCGCTATGGGCCCACGTAGGCCTATGCGTGTTTGACGACTCACCCGAGCGTCAACAGCCCATCTAACTAACCTAACCTAACCATCACCTTCCATTTTCTATTTGTTACTTCACCAATCCCTTGGTTATTCGACACGCCTAGGTTGATTAACAGAATAATAATCGAGATTAACAATAAAAGCTGGCTCCTGGCCTCGTAAGTACCTTCTCCCGATTTAATTTCACTTTCAAAGCCTCCTCTATCAGCCGGTTTACAATCTCAATAAAAAGAAGTCGCAACCCTCCAACTTTTCAAACAAAACCAACAAACCTTTGACAGCTTTCATAGAAGATATGCGAGTGATTTCTTCCCTGGAACAACGCGTTGGTCTGCAAACTGAACGCCGGCACCGGAGGCTTGGTTTGGAACTTCTCTATATCCACGTTATACTGCACATGCATTTGCAGAATAGCGTAGCCAGTGCCCTTCGCCTGAACCTTAACCGTGCCCCATGCATTTGGAATCTAGAAACGAGAAAATAAACCCTTGAATAACATTTTTGGCAAAACTACTCCTACTCCATACATCGATGCTCTGCAGGTGGGCCAAATTCCTGTCGTCAATGTACAGCGACTTGTGTTTGTCTTGCAATGATGTTGACTCCACCGAAATGGAGAGAGAAGAGACTTCACGAATCCGGGAGTGAACCGTGTATTCAATGAGTGCTTTTAGAGCCGCTCCAGTGTCCTAAAAAAAACGATTAACGTTTAACAGCCTACAAAACAATTTAAACAAAAACAACCCACCTGAGTTGAAGCCCATCCACCATCGGTTAGCCGCTGTGCATTCAGCCACCTTACAATGGGATCTACATGGTACTCCCTGCGATGGACATACACCAACAGAGCGTAGGCCGTTGTCTCGATGTTCAACGAATCAAACTCGTATGGCAACCGTGGCAGCGAAAAGTACTTCTGGTTCTCTATCTTACTCGGTGGCTGTTGCAGTTCATCCCTACCCCAGTACATGTACTCCCCAATCGTTTTCGTTTGTGTTCGCAAAATCGCAAATACATGCTCGGCGGTTGGGGCCTTGCAAAGCAACAACGCATACGCGGTTATTGCCACAACATAGGACTCGTCCGTTTCCTGCAAAAGCTGCATATTTCTTTCAATCCAGGTGAGCGCTCTCTGCTGGGCCATCGCTACTCGAGCTCCCAAACTACCTGATAAGTCCTTCACAGTCGCCAGAGTGATCAACACATGAGCGGTGAGGGAAATATTCCGATTCGCTGTGTTCGAGTGATTCATCTTTCGATCTGGCAGCCAGGTTACCTCAGAGAATGCCCCTTCAGGCCCTTGATATTGGAGAAGCCATCGAACTCCCTTTTCAATCACTTTAGGGTCGATGTAGATAAAGTTCTCCCACTCATAGAACGCGGCTTCTTGAAAAGTTCGCACGCAATATGCCGTCAGCCAGACAGACGACTCGGAGTTATTCCAATCGGAACGAAACAAAGCGAACGCACCATCCTCGCGCATGAAGCTAAGTTGTCGCTGATAGGCGAGGTTCAGGTGGTGGAAAGCATTCTTTTCGATGGTCTTGTTCCGCTGATTGATCAATCGCATGTACATCACTGTGTACAGGTTCACAGCGAAGCTAAAAGCGTTTTGTTCGGCACATTCCATGGGCAAATTCAGCAGGGAGGTAGCATTCACCGGCATCGTGGGGAATATCGGTCCAACAACATCACCTACGACTGAAATCGTCGCACGATTCGAGCCATAAACGAAATACCGGTCTACTTGGTATGGGATTATAGGCGTCTCGGTGATGTTCATATGCATGTACTGGAAGACGTACGCCCGATTGCTCAAGTCCAACAGAATTGATTGATGTCGGTACTGAGGCAGGCCGTCCGCCTCTACTCGAAGCCGTCTAGTAACTTGATCGGTTCCTAGCAGAGTCGCTGCATGTACTGTAACATCGATATCACCCAACCTGGTCGGGACAATCGGTACATAGACGATACTTGCACTCTGCGGCTCTAAGTATACAAAGAACTGCTGCTCACCGTACGAGGTCCGAGGGTTGTAAGCAGTCACGATGCCATCTTCTTCGACATGGACAAACATATACTCATTGGAGCCATGAAGAACCACAGTTGCTTCAGTTGCACTGCATCTGTAGTTGAAGACCGTCACACGAATGCCCACTTGTTCGCCTTGTTTGCACTCCATCGGCATCTCAACGTTTATGTAGAATGGCTGTACACCTAAATACTCCACCGGCTCCGCCATTATTCCGAAGCCCCTCGATGGACTTACACTAAACGCAGATACCATCCAATTTGCAGCCCCATCCGGCACCTCGATATTGAAAATAAATCGTCCATGCGGTCCAATATTCACGTCTCTCCACAGCCAAACGTTGTCGTAGTGTCGCTGAATGCGGTTGAAGCGATATCTGCGGTAGGCCAACAATTCCGTTTCATTGAGCTTCGTAGAGCTATCGAGCTGGTTGCCATCATTCTCCTTGGACCATGTTAGTTCCCACTTTTTGGGCACTTCCGCATCAGTGAACACCACCAAGTTGCACAGTTCAAATGTTCTATTCGCATCTATCCCAAACGATGAAGCCGGATACGAGACCAACACTTCCGACTGGCCGTGGAATATGTGACTGTGAATGCCACTCGCCTGGTTACCGAATGTCGACATCTTCTGAATGATTTTCAATTTGTTCAAGTCGTTCGTCAGGGCGTTGTCTATGCCCGAGAGCCCAACAAATGATCCTGGCTCGCCAAACACACCAACCTCGACTCGCTCCCCGGTGCGGGATTTCCGACTGTTAATGTAAAAAGTAAAGTTGTTCCTGGACAGCCCGTTTACGGGAAAGGTAAGTGAATCTGCGACCACTTGACTTTGTTGGGTTACCTAAAATTTGAATGAGAACGACATTAGCTGGAAAATCTTATGCAAGGTTGACCAATATTTACCTTCCACACGACAATAGTCGCGATTGGAGCCATTTCAGAGGACAACGGCACCGCCATCGTATGACTACCGACTTCCATGGACTCCTCGTCGCTTATTATCACGACTCCTTTCGCCATAATCAGATAGTTGAAAGTCTCCACAAAAAAGTTCGTCCGAATGTGGAATATGATGTACTCGCCGACTTCTGCGTCCTCAGTGCTCGTTGTTACCCCAATAAACTGGTTCTGTGGCGAGTGATGGGTTATCAGCAGAAGCTCTGCCTTTGCATCACGATATCGTGCCTCTAATTTCATGGTGAGCACTCCGGCTAGGAATTGCTTGTCCAAGTCCATGTCGGTGAGCAAGTCAATTTTCAACTCCCAGACGCCGGGATGGGTCGGCGACATTTGCAACTTTTGTAATGGGTACTCCTGAGCCCCACTCTTACTCTGGATCGTCCCGGTGACAATCATTTCAGTGTTATCGAGAAATTCTCCACTTAAAGGCGAACCATCTTCGTGTTGCACTATAATCTGAGTAGAGAACGCTATTGACGGTTTGAAAACCTGAACTCGTTCGCCGAGAAAAACCGCTCTAATATCCGCCGCGTACAACCGTGTAAGCGCATAACCGGAGATGATTTCGTCATAGAACCTCTCGCCGACAGTCGCAGTGATGAGGAGCTCCATGCCGGATAGATTCGAGGACATCGCCTGAAGCTGGCTCATTGGTAGTTGAAAATCAAAGGTTCCATTGAAATATCGCAAGTACGGGATGAGACCGTCATCCCCATCCGGCTTACTTAGCCAAAATGGCCACTGCTCGTCAAAGTTGAAAGTGTGCTCCTTCACATCGCCGAGGGATGTATTGAAAATACTCTTCGCCGTCCGGCCAATGCGATACTTTTCATTCAGCGCTTTGTAGTCAATCGAGCCAATAGGCGCTAAGATCGCTTTGATGGTTAGATTCCCCTTTACCGGAGCGCCGCTTGTAAAGTTCGCCATCACCTTACCCGAGATGAAGGGCTGTGACAAAAGGAAACTCTCTGGCATTGTGACATTCACCTCGAACCTCGTCTGATAGTACTCCTCCACGACAAAGTGTCCTTCTTCAACCTGGCCCTGGGCGACTACTTTTATGGTCCACTCTCCAAACACCGGTTGATCGGACAGCTTGTATTCCAGACTGACGCTTCCCAAATAAGACAGTCGCGATAGCCATCGTCGAAGGATGTGCTTATTCGGGTCTAACATGAACACATCGATTGCCTTGTCGTAGCCCTTCAATTCGGTGGTGATGGGAATCGTTCTAAATCGCACAGCGTCCCCCTGCCGGTAGAAGGGTTTGTCCGTTTCGACGAAAATCGTAAGAGACCGCTGCGAGAAGTTCAAATCGGTTTCGTTGAGAAAAGCCAAATTTTCCGACGGATGGATGTTGGCATAGAATCCCTTAACTCGAAGCCTGTAATGACCGGCCACACTACTCGTTGGTATTCGCATAAGCAGTGTTTCGGGTATTCCTTCTTTGACCTCTTTGGAATCTCCGGAGATCTCCACGCCATCGTGAGAGATACTCGCGTGTACGGTTATTGGGTATTTGGCTTCCAAAATCGACACGGACACTTTGTAAATCGTGCCAGGACGTACAAGCCTTGAAGCAACAATAAAATGCGTCGATCTCGTCGAGAAGATATTGTCCCGTAGTTTTGTGGTCGCTTGATATGACGACTTTTGTGGTTTTAAGCCTTTGAGCGAGACTTTGCTGGGACTGTTGATATCATTGTGACTTTCGGTCTTGTAGAGGGTTTTAACGATCCGCTCTTGATCGACAGTTAGCTTTATGGCACTTTCGAGATTGTACTCGAAGCTATTTGTTTCGAGATAATTGTCATCAGAGCTGTCCGAGTAGCCGTCTGTGATTGGAGCTATTGCCAAGGATTGCTGAGCACTGAACACTGAGGCGATTAGAATACTCTGCGCACAAGCGAGAAGGAGAATGGAGAAAGGCTTCGCCATATTAGTTGGTCGTTCTGGAATGAGAAAACAAAAATATTAAGACATTGGGTAAGGATGACGTTAGTTGAACAGCCACAGGTGGGCTTCAAAATTTAATAAAGAGCGTAACCTTTCGTGAAGTAATACAAATTAGAAATAATCAGAGGTATCCAAGCAGACCTTTGCAAGGAATTATATTGTATAGCCTCCAAAAGTCAGCAATAATGGAAATTCTGTTAATTTTCAGGAGGGCAGAGTTAGGTATTTTCCTTCTTTCAAAGGTTCATGGTTGTCTGACCATCTCATAAAAAGTTTAAGTCAGGCCTTACGAGTAGACAGTCTTCATTACTAACTCACTTAAGTGTCCTTATAGTCAGTGCTGATTCTGGAACTCAATCTAAATATGATTCTGCAATTACACCCGTCTTTAACTACCCTAAGATCCGTACTTCAAGTTGGTTGAGGTCGGTTTATATTGAGCACTTCACTTAAGGCAAGGGTTCCTAAATTGGGTTTTAATGAAGCTCGGAAAGTACTGGTTCTACGGTTGAAGACAAAGCTAACAGACAATTTAGAACACTTAGAAGGAAAGGTACAGTTGAACAACTGGCAGAGCCTCTAAGCTGCTAGAAAGCAGACATTACTGTCAACCAGGAAATACAATGGGATGGGCCGGGCAAAAGGAGCCTGAAGAACTTCGAAATTTACTTTGATCCGTAAAGTGAGCAAAGGCTGAACCCTCAAGCTGCTAGAAAGCAGACATTACTGTCAACCGGGAAATACAATGGGATGGGCCAGCTACAGAATTAGACGCGAAGTCTTATGCCTCGAAAACATCAGCGAACATAAGCTTTATATGCTCTCATGCTCCTGAAAAAGATGACATCACTTAAGACTGCTTCTACGAGCTCCTCCAAAAAATTGTTAGCGATTCTCGAAGCATGATGATAAAATCGAGCTAGGTAGGAAGAGACTTGGGACTTGGGTTAACCTCGCTGCGGAACGAAATGCCTCTATAACCAAAATACGCTTTTTCTCACTCTAAAGGACATGGTGGTCACCAGACCAAGAAACAGTCAATCAAATCGACGACATTGCGAATGAAAAAAGGTCACACATCTACTATTTGGTTGCTATAATAGGAATCAGTGAGGTTTTCAGGTGCCCTTCTCTCAGGATGATCTCACAAATCATGCGAGTAGTTTTCATTTCCATAAAAAGCTCTGATTTGACATAAAACCGGATTTTCCAAGGAATTGTTTGTTAAGGTAGCGATAAAACAGGTGACATTTCTGTGGTGTTCGAGCGAAACAATGGAGTTCGCTATTACATAAGCCCACGATAAGATATTTCGCATGATTTTGAAAGTTACCAAGTTGTATTTGGTATACACGACCAGGATGGGATGTCCGACTCAAGTTAGAGGCGTATAAATGCTTGTCCTCAATATATAGGACAGATCGCAATGGGTAATACATTTAAGACATCGTTGTTGAAAACGTATCGCTTGCTTTAAATATGTGTGGTCATTCCTGTGAAGGTCGTTACTAACACACATACCGAGCATCGGAACATTTTCGGTTCGTTTCAGCGATTCAAGTTCATGAATTCATGGATAATGGCTAGAAGAAGACAGCTTTATGTTTTGCAAGCAATGAATTCCATTCTGCAAAAAATTGTCCTTTTTCACCCTTTTTGCATTCGCGCTTTTAATGGCCTTAAAAAATTGTCTTAATTACTTAAGTGGCGCAACAGTCCGGAATGAACCTTGGCCTCAACCGGCATACCTCTCCAATTAGCCCGGTCCTTAGCTTACTGCCTGCAGTTGCACACTTCAAGTTGGTTTAGGTGGGTTTCTATTTCTACTGTGCGCGCCACCTAAGTCGAAGTCTTCCTTTACTGCGTCCGACATCTGGCCGACATCGAGCCAAAGCGTTGAAGTCCCATCTTAAAAGTCCAATGTGGAGTTCATCGACTAGGGGCATGTCCCTATACAGTTCGTATAGCTTCTTAGCCAGATGAAACAGCGGTTGGCAAGTGTGATTCTTCGTTTAATTTCTGACGAGATGTTGTTGTCAGAATTATGAGCGGAGCCGAGGTCCCGTACTACCTCAAAGTTATATCTGTCAACGGCCATGCTCTGTCCAATTCGTCTATTTGTGGCCTTTCGTGTTGACAGCATATACTTAGTCTTAACCACATACACAGCTAAGCCCATTTTTGCCGCTTCCTTCTCTATACAAGCAAACGTGGCTATGACATCACGTTGAGTCCTACCAATGATGTCAATATCGTCGGCGTATCCTAGTAGTTGCACCGATTTTTGGAAAATTGTGCCTCTGGTGTTGGCTCGGGAGTTTTGCACAATCCTCTCAAGAATCAAATTGAAGAAGTCACATGACAGCGCATCGCCTTGCCTTAATCATGTTTTGATATCGAATGTCTCAGTGAGGTCGTGTCCGAACCTGGGGCCCTACTCTGTATTTCGTTCCGAAAGTAAATCCTATTCGAAATTGCTTTTCGTTTCGCTTTTGAATTGGCACTCTGTAACACTTTCGGAATGTAAAAAAATACTACTAGATGCTTTTTTCATTTACGGATTTTCTTCCGTCGAGTCTCGATTTATTTGTATTGAGAACTGTCAAATAAATTAACCAAATCAAATACAAATATAAGTAGGTGCGAGTGGAAAAAGGAAAAATTTTGATATTTAAAGAAATAATTTTGCATAAATGAAAAAAATGGATTCTGTTGCGCTATGGATGGACGAAAAAAATCGTGAAGAACGGATTGAGCGGAAAATTATACGGGACAAATCAAGTATTATGGAAATAAGTGATAAAAGGTAAAACTCGATTGGTAGTAAGGATTCATTTCACCGTTAACTACTATTTCTTATTTTAGTTTTGTTCAGAACTTTCGCCTGTCGAAAGATGCTTTTTTATATGTTTTAAATTGCATACGAGATGAACTTGCTGTTCCTTTGAGATCAACTGCAGTTCCTGCAATATTAAAAGTAGCTGTTACTCTTAAGTTTTTAGCACAAGGAGGCTATCAGCACCAAATAGGACACGATTACAACATTGGCATGGCACAACAAACAGCATCAAGTTCTATTGCAGAAGTCTGTAGAGCGATAGAAAAAATATTGTGTCCAAAACACATAAATTTCAAAATAAGCGAAATAAAACGGCGAGAAGCTAAAAAATATTTCTTTTCGAAGTCAGGAATTCCAGGAGTAATTGGTGTGGTGGACGGAACACACATTCAAATGATAAGACCGAAAACTAACGAGCACTTATATTTCAATAGAAAATTAAAGCACAGTATTAATGCCATGGTGGTAATGAAAATATTTTTATTCTTTCAAACAATAATTAATATGTTTTTATAAATTAAAGATATGTGATCATGATATGTTCATACGGGCAGTAAATGCAAAGTGCGGTGGTGCATCACATGATTCTCATGTATGGAATCTATCTTATGAACGTGAATATTTAAAACAAAATTATGAAAATGGAGATAGGTCGTCTTGGATTCTTGGTAAGTATTTTAAATTTCTTCAAATCCAAATCGATATTTTTAATGGTCACTTTTAATTTGTTTATTTAAGGTGACTCTGGATATCCTTTGGAGCCATGGATTTTGACCCCATTTAGAAACGCTCCGGAAAATAGCGCCGAGTGCTACTTTAATGAAAATTTCTCTAAAGCAAGATCTTTAATTGAGAGGGTATTCGGTGTATTAAAAGGAAGGTTTCGGTGTCTTTTAGCAGCGAGAGAACTCCACTATTCTCCAGAAAAAGTTGTGCAACTAATGAATGTTTGTTGTGCACTGCATAATATATGTTTGGCACATAACGTGGCCTTGCCATCGGATGCCGTGTCTGAAATCCACGATGATGCATCATCAAACAGCATCGAACAACAACATGAAGTAGATAATGCTGCCTACTCCAACATTGCTAAGAGAATACGCGAGCAAATCAAAACTAATTTGTTAAATCAGTAAACACAAAAAACAACAGCAAAAAATTCAATTAAATTTCGTTTATTAAAATATGTATTATATTAGGTAACAAAAATAAATATTATATTAGGTAACAAAAATATAAAAAAAACATAAAAATTTATTTATTTCATTTAAACTAAATAACATTTGATCATCACTATTATTTTAGATGTCATTACTTTGCAATTTTAACATTTCTTTTTTTAGTTAAAGTTTGGCAAGTTTAATCTGGTTTTTCTCATAATCATTTTTTCTTTTGTGTTCAAATTTATCTTTAGCAAGTTTGTATTTTTTCTCGCATAAATCAAATTTTTTTTCTCATATTTTGCAATTGTTTTTAAATGTTCGTTCATGTCTTTGAGCATCCGGCATGATTTTGTCTGATAATCAATTTGATTGTCCACTTGCTTTTGCAAAAGATTTTCTTTATTTCTAGGAGCAGAGCGAATATGATTTGAGCAAGAAACATCGTCAGCTTTGCGCCTTTGAAATTCTGGTGTAGTCTGTATTTCAAAAGCTGATTCGTTTGCTATATTCTGTTCATCTAATTCGCTCTGCAAATCTCTTGCTTCTGTCGAATTTTCAGCATGAACATCGAAAACTGAAGCTTTTGGGATTCCGTTTACCGATTCATCTATTTTCAGCAAATTTATCACTAACTCCTCTGAAGGCGTAAAGGAGCAGTACTTAGCAGGTCCACCTCCTGTTCCAGAAATGCTTGTTTTGTTTTTTCTCGTTTTTGATCTAATATAGGTCTTATGATCTGCCCATATCTACAAATATTTTTATATTATTTACTGTTACAATCTTTTCTGTATTTTTATTTACCTTTTTCCAAGCAACTGCATCCCGCATTGGTGGCCCTTCTAAATTTAAATCGGACGCCAGCCTTTTCCACAAATTGTTGGATATTTGCTTCGCATCAGCGGTTTTTAAGTGTCCTTTGGCCAAATCTGGATGGGCACACATAAATTCCACCATAATTTCAAATTGTTTTATTTATTCCCTGTTAATTAAAATTTTATTTGTTTAAATTGTTTTCTTCACTGATATTCTTAAAAAAACTTACATTTTAAGGCACTTGAAAATCGTTCCGTTATCGCCTTTGTTGTAGAAGAAAAATTTCCGTATTCGAATGCTTTTGACATTAGGAAACGTGATGCCAGGTACCAAAATTCCGCTTTCGGATTTACTTTTCGAAAGTAGTAGATTTGTATTCCGCATTTGAAATACAGAGTACCAAATATTCGTTTTCGGAAAATTTTACTATCGGAACGAAATACAGAGTAGGGCCCCTGATGGAGCAGCGCGAGAATTCTCCATCGTCATCCTACACAGACGGACGAGTTTGGGCGGTATACCAAAACTAGACATGGCTCTGTATAGTTAGTCTCTATACAGTGAGGTCCTTTCCGAACCTGATGGAGCAGCGCGAGAATTCTCCATCGCCATCCTACTCACACGGACGAGTTTGGGCGGTATATCAAAACTAGACATGGCTCTGTATAGTTCTTCTCTATAAAAGCTACCATATGCGGCTTTGAAATCGATAACTAGGTGGTGGGTATCGATTTGGACTTCTTGAGTTTTTGTTACTGGATCTGCCCGAGTGTGAAGATTTGATCTGTTGTGGACTTTCCACTGATGAGCGCCGATCAGGTAGATAGGATGTAGGCAATGTGGAGGTAACTTATATTTCTGTAGTTGGCGCAGTTCCGGTCTCCATTTTATGGATCCGGCAAACGATACTGAGGTTCCCTTCTTCAGTCATACTTTCAACCGACCAACTGTCGCTCCTGCCTTCATTATAAAGCTCGGCAGGAGAGCCGTCGTTTCTGGTAGCCTTGTTAAGCTTATGTTTAGGTATTGCTATCCTCACGTTACTTAGGTCGGATGGTTGGTACTTTTCGCTATCGTAGTCAATATTGAATTTTTCGTTCTGCATGAAGGCGGAAGATTGTTCGTCATCGCCGTTTAACAGTTTGCAGAAGTTTTTCCATATTCTCAGCATCGACTGTGTCTCAACTACGATTTTACTTGTTCAATCGGATCCTGAATCCCGGGCTATACCCCGTTTTATACCTGGAGTGACACTTCTCTCAATTTCCGATCGCACACTTTTCATACTCATTTCGTCTTCTCCCTGAAAATCCAATGGTTTTCCATTCTTTTTTTGACCATAAATGTCGGCTCTCGCCTTCTCCTGTAGGGCTTTTCATGCGTTTCTTGCTAGTGAGCGGTAGAAATCTAGAACATCAGCTGTGGCCGATCGTATGCATTATCGCCATTGGTCATCGAGTTTAGATGCTTTGGCATGGTATTAGTCGAGAGGTTAAGGGATATGCGTTGCGCGAGGGCCTTGCGATTGCAGTCTTTCGACATTCAATTTTTTCACAATATTTCTCATTTGTTGTAGCATAGTGGATATCCACATTCTTATCTTGGCAGCAACAGTAAAGTGTTCCGTGTCCATGTTAGCCCCTCGGAATGTTTGGACATCCAAAATACTGGATGCGTGCCTCTTGTCTATCAACCAAATTGATCACAATTTGGTTGACTGTTTGTTGATCTGGAGACCAGCATTTCCCCTTATGGATATCGAGGTGAGGAAACCGTGTGCTGGCTTAAGTGGCATTTCGTTCCGTAGCGAAGTCAATTAGCCTGAGTGGGGAGGCAGACGTGTTGTCGTGTAGGCTTTGTTTTCCGGAATTACTGCTGAAGATGTCTTCTTTCCCTATACGTTTGCGTCCTCTTAGCACGATTTTACTTTCGTACCTCGGTAGTCGTTAATAAGTTTTGTCAAAGAACTCGTAGAAGCAGTCTTCCGCTTTATCACCGTTTTCCTTAATCGGAGCGTGAGCTCATGGAAGTCCTATTTTGGCGAATTTGACACTGATGCGAATGGTAATAATGCGTTCGTTAATGTTTTGAAAGCTTGGACTTCTAGCCGAAGCATGGCACTTATAACAAATCCACTGCCGAATAGGCTCTGTTTATGTTCACTATAACGCGGACCGTACTAAAGTCACAGTTTTTCACCCTCATTTTGCCTGGCCCATTCCATCGTATCTCCTGAATGGCAGTAATGTCTGCTTTGTAGCAGCTTAGGGCTTCCGCGTATTGTTTATTTGCGCCTCCCCTGTTTAATGTTCTCACATCCCAGGTACAGACACGAACGTCACTGTCCTTTCTTCGTTTAGCATGGTCGTCAACAATAAAAACAGTTCTTTCCGAGGCTGTTTGTTGCTTCGTAGCAAGCTGTTTTTTTTTTCATCTGAGTGGGTAGATGGCCCAAAGCAATACACCCAACCTAGAGGGCCCATGTGTTCAACTGAGGATAGCAGGTCGGATATTCCATGCCAGTCATCCTGATCAAGATTTTCGTAGTATTGCCGTTTTTCGTCTTGTTTTCAACACTCGCACTTAAAAGTACATATAGCATGTCAAATGTGGTTATATGAGACCAGTATCCTTGGAGGTGAATAAGGTCAATTGATGCGTAGTCAAAGTTACAACGATTGTCAGAGTTTGTCTTCCTTGTACGACAGCCAACCATTTTTATGCAGCTTTATGTCTCTGTGCGAAATACGATGTATTGCTGATGTATGCACATTTTAAGGATATTTGCAGGCATACGAATAACAAGGTACCGATTGTCACGAATTGACTTACTCGCTAGGTGCCCACGTAGCCCTATGCGAGTTTGACTGCTCACCTGAGCATCAGCAGCCCATCAAACCTAACAATTCTCTACCGTTCTTGATACTCTTAGTCGCCTTGATTTGGTTTTTGCAGTGTTTTAGTGGTCCCTTCAAACTTGTTGACCTATTTTCGAATGAGAGTTGTACTTGGCGCATCATTTAAGTGACGAAAACCTGGATTATTGCAGAATCATCTACGCACTAAATGGTCTTGTAAAACCCTCGCCTCGCAAACAAAACACTCCATTGCGACTGAATTTCCTAGAGCTATTCGACTTATTGACATACCTGCGCGCCTCTTGGCTTGGTTGTCTTTATACACAGTAAGCTGAACAAATATAAATCGTCTTTTGAGACACCTTGCAGTTGAGCACTAATCATTGAAACGGTCTCCATTGTGCAGCAATATTATTAAGAAAGCGGCTGATTATCACGTTTCTATTTTTAAAGTACCCCAACTTTCAATTTTAAAAATACAACGGGCCCTAACCATTTCGCATCAACTTGAAACGTACTGCATTCGAACACACCCGGATCCAGAGCTCGTATTTAATTTGGACACACATCACTCCCGATATTCAGATAGCTTCCATAGTTCTTCACGAATGTACCCTTAATACAAATTACCATCAAAGCGTTTCTGACAAACAACAAACCACTCCCTTGTTTGTAAACCATTTTCGACACAATCACCAACCACTCGTAAGTCATTTGTCACCATCCGAACAAAGCCATCAACGTGTAGACCAATTAAAATTTGCAAAACAAAAACACCTAGGGTAGCTAATTAGGGATTTAACTGTGTGCCTCCCCTAATACAAAGCCTGAAATAAATGCAATCGTGTACGTCCTTAAAATAGGATAACACTTGTACAACATTGCGCGCATACAAATGAATCAAAGACTCATAGTCAGAGCGGTGATTAATTCGGCTGAAATAATTTATTCGTCTGCGACGACGGGAGGATGGTTCCACACCCACCTCGATGAGCTGCTGATGCCTTCAAATTGGATTGTCTGTTTGGTAGTCTATCTGTGTTTTTTTTTTTTTTTTGAATCTTAATGCACCCAACCATCCGAATTGATGGGGGCTGGGGTAATGTTTGATTACTGCTCAATGCTGATGAGATTTCAAGTGGAATATTGACCCCCGCTGACTGGGGTGGGGGGAGCAGTTCTTTGTTTATAAACACCGATTTGTGGTTTAATGTGGTTTCTGTGAGCTTATTCGACATTGAATACTCGGGCGCAGATAGACGCTTTGTTTACCAATTTTTCGGATTTTATTGTTTCTAAAAATATTTTGAAAATTCGAAAAATGACTTTGAGAGCTTGAAAAACGTGCGAGCGCGTTACTGCAGTTGAGGCGAAGAGTTGTTTAGTGAGAATGATGGGATTTTAGAAATAGACGCAGACATTTGGATGTTTGTGTTGATTCAGGGGTTTCTGTTTCCAAAGACTTTTCAAGTTTAGTCGACGCTGGAATGATGTGGCAGTGTGTTAATGACGTTGATGTTTCTCTGTGTAATCCAATACAAGTCCAGTGAGTGACATGCTTTTTATTCGTACTGCAGCGCCAGGTGATGTTCTGTATCTACGAAAAACTTGTAGAGATTTGAATTTTTATAAAAGAAAACGTTTGAGGCTGGAAAATAAAAGAATTTTGATTGAAAAACAAACGCACGAATATTCCTTCGTTATGCATTCGTTCGCGTGCACTTGTTCTAGCGAAAATTTTAATAAAATTCGATGTTAAACTTTGCTCAGTGCAGCGATGTTTAGTGCGATGAACTGCCGCGCCGAAGATATGGGTTCGATACCCGTCCGTAGCTACGCTTAAAATGTCTTTTCACTGGCCCTCCTCTCGCGATGATTTGAGAAATAACGCCAGTGGTATCAATTGTCAGAAAAAGCTCAGATGTTCGAATTCGGTATAAAACAGGAGGTCCCGCCATCGTGCAAAAGCACACATGAATGGTTGTGGGAAAAAGCTAGGCCCTGTTGCGCCAGTTTGTGAAAGTTCGCAAACATTCCGGCAACAGATGAGAGCGGGGGGCACTTCTTATAAAGCCAACGGTGGCATCCACCGTCCGTGTTAAGATGGACAAAGTGAAAAACTTGATCTCCTTCGACATACCCGGATGACAGGTTTTCTAAGAATCTCAAGAGCTAGTAAGGTCCTTTGTACATAGATACGTAGTGAATACTGATAGACCCGTATCCTATGGCAACCTAATAAATTGGTACTGGCTCTCCTCTAGAAGTCGAAGCAATGCAAGTTTGCTCTATACAAGTCAAAAGCAGACAATCCTTTCTGAAGATATCTTCTATTTACTGCCCACCACGATGCAAGGTTTATTGTTTTTGAAAACTTGCTCAATTCCCTTGGACAGCGTTTTGTTATCGTAGGGTACTATAATGCAAAACATACATTCGGGGGATCTAGATGCGTATCACAGAATGGTAGGATGGCTTACGATATGTAGGTAGAAAGTACAATCCCGAATTTTATTCAACGGGAAAACTAACTTACTGGCCAACTGATGCTAGAAAAAAACCGGATTTGATCGATTTTTTCATCGTATAAGGTCTGCCGACCAATCGAATCAAAGTTGAAGAATGCTTTGATCTTCATTCTCTGACCGGAGAATGCATTTTAAGAACGAGTGCGTCAGACCAACAAACGGGAAAACCAACAGAATTCAAAAACTATATTGAAAATAATATCCGACTGGGTGTATCGCTCAGAACCCCATTGGAACTCGAAGTCGCGGTTGACTCCTTTATAGATACAGTTCGAAAAGCAGCATGAGATAATACTCGTACTTACTTACTTACTTAAGTGGAGCTACCTGCCTCCCCAATTAGCCCGATCGTTAGCTAACTGCCTTCAGTTGCGCACTTCAAGTTGGTTGAGGTCGGTTTCTACGTGTGCGCACCACTTAAGGCGAGGTCTTCCTCTACAGCGTGCGACGTCTGGCTGGGAATCAAACACTCTGCGAACCGGGGTATTGGTATCCAGTCGTTCCACATGCCCTAGCCATCTTAAACGTCCAATGCGGAGTTTTTTGACCAGGGGTATGTCGCTGTTCAGCTCGTATATTTCGTGGTTGAAACTTCGTCCCCATAGTCCGTCAACGCAAACGGAACCGAAGATTTTTCGAAGAATTTTCCTCTCGAATCTACCAAGGATTTCTTCATCCGCTTTTGATACGGTCCATGCCTCAGCGCCGTAGAGCAGGAATGGGATGATCAGGGTAGTTTGAGTGAGGGCTTTACTACTAAATTGCCTTCTTAGCCCGAAGAAGCAGCGATTGGCAAGAGTAATTCTTCGTTTGATTTCTGACGAGATGTTGTTGTCAGAGTTAATAGCCGAGCCGAGGTAGACAAAGTCCCGTACTACCTCAAAGTTATATCTGTCAATGGTGACGTTCTGTCCAATTCGTCGATGTTGTGTGTCCTTTCGGGTTGACAGCATATACTTAGTCTTCCCCTCATTTACTCCTAAACCCATTTTTGCCGCTTCCTTGTATATACCAGCAAACTTGGCTATGACATTACGTTGAGTCCTACCAATGATGTTAATATCGTCGGCGTATGAGGTAGTCGGTGCTTTTGAAAAATTGTGCCTTTGGTGTTAGCTCGGGAGTTTTGCACAATCCTCTCAAGAATCAAATTGAAGAAATCACATGACAGCGCATCGCCTTGCTTTAATACTTTTTTTTGGTATCGAATGTGTGGGTGAGGCCCTGATGGTGCAGCGAGAATTCTCCATCGTCATCCTACACAAACGGACGAGTTTGGGCGGTATACCAAAACTAGACATGGCTCTGTATAGTTCGTCTCTATAAATGATGTCGTATGCGGCTTTGAAATCGATAACTAGGTGGTGGGTATCGATTTGAACTTCTTGGCTTTTTTCAAGGATCTGCCGAAGTGTGAAATTTGATCGATTGTGGACTTTCCTGACCTAAAACCACACCGATAAGGGCCGATCAGGTTGTTGGTAAATGGTTTCAAGCGTTCACATATTACGGCAGATAGGATCTTGTGCCTCTGTAGTTGGCGCAGTTCAGAGGATCTCCTTTTTTGTGGATCGGGCAAACGATCCGACCAGATTTGGCTTATCAGTTGGTGGATGTTACCTACCAAGTCATCTCCGCCAGCTTTATAAAGCTCAGCGGGAAGGCCGTCATTTCTGGCGGCCTTATAAAGCTTGAGTTAAGATATAGCTATCCTCACTTCACTTAGGTCGGTTGGTTGGCAGTTGTCGCTGTCGTTGCCAATATTAAATGATTCGTTCTGCCTGACAGCGGAATGTTGTTCGTCATCGCCGTTTAACAGTCTGCAGAAGTGGGTCTCCCATATCCTCAGCATCGACTGTGTCTCAACTACGATATGTCATAGTTCATCTCGACAGGATTCTGTTCGAGCATTGTATCCTTGGCTTTGACGTATTACACTTTGGTAAAACTTGCGAACATTGTTTCTGGAGTGGCACCCCTCTATATCATTGAGATCGCGCTTTTCTTGCTCTTTTTTCTTCTTTCTGAAAAGCCGATGTTCTTCCCTTCTTCTTTGCCTATAAAGCTCAATGGCAGCTCTCGTATTCACCTGCAGCTTAACCTTGTAGGCCTCGTTCTTGGCTGTCGGCATTCCTCATCAAACCAGGGGTTTCTTGCTGGTGGCCGCGAGAAACCTAGCACATCAGTTGCAGCTGATCTAATAGCTTGTTGGCATCGTTGCCATTGTTCTTCGACATCAGATGCTGGTGGGGTGTTGTGAGTCGAGAGGTTAAGGGATACACGTTGCGCTAAGGTCTTGGCGATCTCTTGCGATTGCAGTCTTTCGACATTAAATTTTTTCACAGTATTTCTGGTTTGTTGTGGCGTGGTGGATATCGCATCCTTACCTTGGCTACAACAAGGTAGTGGTCCGAGTCGATGTTAGCCCCTCGGAATGTTCGGACATCGAAAATACTGGATGCGTGCCTCTTGTCAATCGCAATGTGATCAATTTGGTTGACTGTTCGTTGATCTGGAGACCGCCATGTCCCCTTGTGGATATCGAATTGAGGAAACCGTGTGCTGGCTATAGTGGCATTTCGTTCCGTAGCGAAGTCAATTAGCCTAAGTCCGTTACCAGACGTGCTGTCGTGTAGGCTATGTTTGCCGAAAATACTGCTAAAGATGTCTTCTCTTCCTTCCATTCTAGCACGATTAACATCGTACTATGGTAGTCGCACATAGGTTTTGTCAAGGAGCTCGTAGAAGCAATCCTTAGTTATATCGTCTTATTCCTCGTCGGTGCATGAGCGCATATAAGGCTTCTGTTGGCGAATTTGGCCTTGATGCGGATTGTTACAATGCGTTCGCTAATGTCTTGGAAACATAAGACTTCTTGCCTAAGTCTGGCACAAATAACAATTCCGCATCTGAATAGTCGCTGTTTTTGCTTACTATAACACGGTCCATAGTAGATGTCACAGTTTTTCATGCTCTTTTTGCCCGGCCAATCCCATCGTATTTCCTGGATGGCAGTAATGTGTCCTTTTAGCAGTTTAGGGCTTCCGCTAGTTGTTCGCCTGCACCTCTCCTGTTGAATGTTCTCACATTCCAGGTGTAGATACGAACGTCGTTGTCCTTTTTTGTTTAGCAGGGTTGTCAACAATAATATCAGTCCTTTCCGAGGATATTGGTTGCTACGTAACAATGTTTTTTGTTTCATGGGTGGGTAGTTAATCCAAAGCACAACCCCCAAGCTGGAGGTCCAGTTCCAATTTATTAGATACCCTTAGGACACGGAGCCATCAGTACCTACTACGGGATGAAGCGCTGCCGTTGGCCTTTCGGTTTATCCGCCACCATCTCTGTTCAAGGGGCCTGACTTAGCCTTGAGATTCCTAGATAACCTGTTGTCCGAATACGTCGAAGCAGCTCATCTAGGTTCGTCTGGGACGGCAGACCGGGTATTCATTCCGCGCCATTCGGACCACGATGACTATAGTGTTGCTTGTTATCAAAACTCGCAATTATCGTTTAGCAAGTCAAATCTGGTTGGATGAGACCAGTAAACGATTTTTACCACTTGTAGGTAAAAAAAAGCACATTTGATCGGATAGTCGTAAATGTCCAACACATTTCTGGAACAAACCATTTAAAGTTTTTCTTCCTTAGTTTCTTCCAAGTGACAGTTTTATGATGTTTAACATGCCACCAAGTTCATCTGCATAGTGGGCTTTTACAACACAGCTATATGTGGGGCCCTTCAATGATGTTCCTAAGTCCCTCCCCGGAGAGTTATGGGTGTTAATTAAATGGCCCCAATAATTGAGTTCGCATTAAAAATTCTTGTAATGATGCAGCTGTTCATGAAACATGCATGTTGTTGAGAATCATTTGTACATCCCTGGTAGACGAAGAATAGGATGTATTGGGATGGTGCAGGAAATCGATGTTTTAGGTACCCTCAGTGAAAAAAAAAACGAGTTTTTGAAAAACCCAATTCCTGTAGGATATTTGAGTCCGAACTTTGGAGTAATTACCAAACTCCTCGCTTGATTTTACATACCATTATGCGTGTCGTTGTTGGCACCATAGGGAATTAGCTACAAGCCATAAAAATCCCCCTTCTCCAATAAAAAAAGTCATAAAGATTATAATAGCAGTTCACTGAAATGACTTTTTCCAGAAAATCCATTTGTTCAAGCTATCATCGAACAAAATTATCCTCTAACAGTCGGAAGTTTAGCAGAGTCGTGTCCGTTCGTTTCATTTTATATCTTCTCGAGTTGTGAGATATTTTTAGAAAGAGTTTCACTTCGTAGAACACTTTATTAGATTGGGATTAACAAAGTACCGACCACTTCCTAAATACATCACAAACGGCTTCTCTGAAAGCCTTAGGCGTTATTTACGACCTCATTTTGTTTTCATATTCCGAAGTGCATTTATAGTTTAATAGCCTATTCTACCATTTGTATACAGATGGGATCAAAACAATTGAAGGAGTGGGTACAGGTGTCTTCTCTGATCGCCGGATCTTTCCGAGTTGTTGGGATAAATGATGTTTTCTGGAAGAAAACCTACAATCTGCATAGTAATAAGTAAATCTTACTTTTTGAGAAGGTATTGACAATCCCTACAAACAGGAGCAGATACATTTTTCAGGCAAAAGTGAATAACCCAAATGAGCTGAGGACAACAGGTCATCTAGGAATCTCAAGTGTAAGTCAGGCCCATTTAACAGAGATGGCGGATGAGCCGAAACCAACGGCAGCCCTTAATCCTGTAGTGGATACTGATGGCTCCGTGTTCTAGGGGTTTAATTTAATTAATTGGAACTGGCCCCCTAGGTTGCAGGTTGTGCTTTGGGGTAACTACCCACAAACGGAAAAAAAACTCTTGTTACGAGGCAACCAATAGCCTCGGAAGGGACTGATTTTGTTGTTGATTACCATGCTTAACGAAAAAAAGGACAACGACGTTTGTATATGCACCTGGAGTGCAAGGACATTAGATAAACAGGAGAGCTGCAAGCGAACAACTAGCGGAAGCCATAAGCTGCTACAAAGCAGTCATTACTGCCATCCAGAATTCGATGGGATGGGCCGGGCAAAGAGATGATGGAAAACTGTGACATCTACTATGGACCGTTTTATAGTGAGCAGAAACAGCGACTATTGGGATGCGGATTTGTTATAAGTGCCAGACTTAGGCAAGAAGTCTTATGTTTCCAAGACATTAGCGACGCATTGTAACAATCCGCATCAAGGCCAAATTCGATAACATAAGCTTTATATGCGCTCATGCTCCGACGGAGGAAAAAGATGATTTGCGGAAGACTGCTTCGACGAGCTCCTTTACAAAACCTATGAGCGACTACCGATGTACGATGTTCAAATCGTGATGGGAGATTTTTACGCAAAGGTAGGAAGAGAAGACATATTTGACAGTATTTTGGGAACATATAGCCTTAGGCTAATTGACTTCGCTACGGAACGACATGCCTTTCCATGGTTTCCTCACCTCGATATCCATAAGTGGACATGACGGTCTCCAGATCAACGAACAGTCAACCAAATTGGTCACATTGCGATAGACAAGAGGCACGCATCCACTATTTTGGATGACCGAACATTCCGAGGGGCTAACATTGACTCGGACCACTACCTTGTTGTAGCCAAGGTAAGGATGCGGATATCCACCACGCCACAAAAAAATCCAGAAATACTGTGAAAAAATTTTATGTTGAAAGACTGCAATCGCCAGAGACCGCCAAGACTTCGCGCAACGCGTATACCTTAACCTCTCGACTCACAACACACCACCAGCATCTAATGTCGAAGAACAATGGCAACGATGCCAAAAAGCTATTAGATCAGCCGCAACTGATGTTCTAGGTTTCTCGCGGACAACAGCAAGAAACCCCTGGTTTGATGAGGAATGCCGACAGACGCTCGCAGCCAAGAACGAGGCCTTCCAGGTTAAGCTGCAGGTGAAGACGAGAGCTGCCATTGAGCTCTATAGGCAAAGACGAAGGGAAGAACATCGGCTTTTCAGAAAGAAGAAAAAAGAGCAAGAAAAGCGCGCGATCGAGGATAAAGAGAGGTGCCACTCCAGGAACGATGTTCGTAAGTTTTTATGTGTAAAACATCAAAGCCAAGGATACAAGGCTCGAACAGAATCCTGTCGAGATGAACAAGGAAATATCGTAGTTGAGACACAGTCGATGCTGAGGATATGGAAAAACCACTTCTGCAGACTGTTAAACGGCGATGACGAACACCATTCGGCTGTCAGGCAGAACGAACCATTTAATATTGGCAACGACAGCGAAAACTACCAACCACCCGACCTAAGTGAAGTCAGTATAGCAATATCTAAGCTCAGGCTTAATAAGACGGCCTTCCCTCTGAGCTTTATAAAGCTGGCGGAGATGACATGGTAAATAACATCCAGCAACTCATAAGCCAAATCTGGTCGGATGAAAGCATGCCTGAAGAATCGAACCTCAGCATCGTTTGCCCGATCCACAAAAAAGGAGACCCTCTGAACTGCGCCAACTACAGAGGCATAAGTCTCCTCAACATCGCCTACAAGATCCTATCTGCCGTAATATGTGAACGCCTGAAACCGTTTACCAACAACCTGATCGGCCCTTATCAGTGAGGTTTTAGGCCAGGAAAGTCCACAATCGATCAAATTTTCACACTTCGGCAGATCCTGGAAAAAACCCAAGAAGTCCAAATCGATGCCCACCACCTATTAATCGATTTCGAGGCCGAATACGACAGCATATATAGAAACGAACTATACAGATCCATGTCTAGTTTTGGTATACCGCCCAAACTCGTCCGTTTGTGTAGGATGACGATGGAGAATTCTCGCTGCACCATCAGGGTCGGAAACGACCTCACCGAGACATTCGATACCAAAAGAGGATTCAGGCAAGGCGATGCGCTGTCATTTGACTTCTTCGACTTGATTCTTGCGAGGATTGTGCAAAACTCCCGAGCCAACACCAGAGGCACAATCTTCCAAAAATCGGTGCAACTACTAGCATACGCCGACGATATTGACATCATTGGAAGGACTCAACGTGATGTCATAGCCACGTTTGCTAGTATAGAGAAGGAAGCGGCAAAAATGGGTTTAGCAGTGTATGTGGGTAAGACTAGGTATATGCTGTCAACACGAAAGGAAACACAACATCGACGAATTGGACAGAACGTCACCATTGACAGATATAACTTTGAGGTAGTACGGGACTTTGTCTACCTCGGCTCGGCTATTAACTCTGACAACAACATCTCGTCAGAAATCAAACGAAAATTACTCTTGCCAACCGCTGTTTCTTCGGGCTAAGGAGGCAATTTAGTAGTAAAGCCCTCATTCGAACTACTAAGGAGATCCTATATAAGACCCTGATCATCCCAGTCCTGCTCTACGGCGCTAAAGCAGAAAAGAGAAAAATTCTTCAAAAAATCTTTGGCCCCGTTTGCGTGAACGGGCTATGGAGACGAAGATTCAACCAAGAAAAAAAACTCCGCATTGTCAAAAAAACTCCGCATTGGACTGAGATGGCTAGGACATGTAGATCGAATGGACACCAATACTCCGGGTCGCAAAGTCTTCGATTCCCAGCCAGACGTCGGACGCAGTAGAGGAAGACCTCGCCTTAAGTGGCGCGCACAAGTAGAAACCGACCTCAACCAACATGGAGTGCTCAACTGGAGTTAGTTAGCTAAGGACCGGGCTAATTGGAGAGGCATTTTGCTTGAGGCCCAGGTTCATCCCGGACTGTAGCGCCACTTAAGTAAGTAAGTACTTGTAGTGCAATTCCATGCAAACAGACGACGAAGGTTCAACAACATAAGGAAAGGAGCTGTACGGTGAAATATTTTTGGTCAAAAACTCCGCATTGGACATTTAAGATGATTAGGATATGTTGAGAATATGGATATCAATTATACTGCCCGTAGAGTCTTCGACAGGTGATATACGCATTAAAGGCAGACCTTCCATTAAGTGAGCGCACAGTAATAAAAACGATTTCATACCTGATAAGCTGGCCCGTCAAACGTTGTTTTGCCAACGTCATTTTGGAATGACCGCCTACAGCGCCACCCGTTGAGAATTTTTCAATTTTTCTTTTTCCTAAACCTTCGCGGAGCAATTACGAACAAATCCGCAGAAGGAAGTATCCAATTTGGTCCAGTCGTTTTCGATTTTTAAGCATCCGAACAAACCAAGATCCATTTTTTTATATATAGATAGAAGAAGATGTGAGCAACAAGAATCACAGGATCTGGCCAATTGGAGAGATATGTTGGTTGTGGTTCATGACCATTTCGGACTCTCAGAAAAATACGGGTGGAATTGGTGTTGGCATCGCCAATCCAATGTGAACACTCTGTGGAGAAGAAGGTAAAGGAACATCATAAGCAGGCTCTATTCCATTGGTCATCTATATAGGTACACAGTTCGGTATGCAATTCCCCAGCCAGTTCAATGATTTCCATTGTGCTAATAAATCTTATTAACACAAACTGAACAAGCAATAGAATCTCCTGCATGAAAAAGGCTGATAACATAATTCCAAGCTTAACGTCAGCACAAATAACGGGCAAACTAGATCGAGTTTATTCCATTATACAATTCTTGTGTTATACTTAAGCCTCTCTCATCCCGCATGCATGTCCAAAAGGAAAAAAAATACTCTACACCATGTGCATGAGGGTTTAACTGACACATAAAACAATAACCAACACGATAGCATGGAAACGCTTGAGAACATCTTCAAGGACTCTTTGTGTGTATTTATTTATTTTACGCGTAACATTGTCACGCACGCATGCAACCAAGGAATACCTTTTAAATAGAAGCGACACCGGTGACCCTTAGGGGATGATGATGATGACAAATTCCTCCTTTTCGTCAATAAAATCCGTTTCACTGTTTCAATCGATTTTTTACACACAAAAAGTCAAATTACCCCGACTTTACTTGAATTTGCCACTAAATTAAACGAATTCACACTTTATTACCGAACACCGACAGCTCGAGCGAATATGAAGTACTCACTGTCGTTACCATTTGAATGTCTGGTCAAGTATATTCAACCACCACAAGCTGCCACTCAAAAGTACATTCAACCAGAAATATTATTCTGGATTAACTAGAAATCCCATGTTCGTTCTATTTGCGCTACTTGTGAAAAAAAAACCGAACACGTACACGTATCGTTGGACTAGTTCACTTGCGGTAAATCATTGTTTAGCTCCGAAATACTTTCCGTCTCTAATTTAAGAGCAACTGAGGATTGTTTTGTTTTAAACTAAGAAATTCATCAAATTACAGAATTGCGTAAGTAGGCATCGACAGTAAATGCCTTTCGCTATATATAGATCCGTCGACATACAATACACTATACGGAAGCAGACTAACTAGGCGCACGAGCCACGAACAGAACAACACAAAAAGAAACACCTTCGCCCGACTCCAATTGGAATAGAACTGCGGCGGTGGTCGACGAAATAAAAAAAAACGGTTCACACGAGACAAAACTCACTGGAGCATTACTCTGGCAGAGGATATACCCCTCGATGATAATTTAATGGAAATACATTCGAATTTTATTGCAATTCTTGATGGCATTTTAGATTTTATTGTTTCATTCATAAAGTTAAGGAATTTTCGATTTTTTTTTAATGGAGTGCTCATAGCTCTTGAGCAACTCTTTATATGAAACTCACCCCTGAACCTGATGTTGCATTGATTGGTTTCTTTCGTTGGATTTGGTTGCTGTCACACAGGAAATGCACATTTAATTTGTTGTTTTATAAATGTTTTAAGATATTTTTAAGAATTTAGCACAATTTGAGTGGGAAAAATAAACACTAAATGAGAATAATAAACGTAAAAATAAATGTTTCCGACCGGTGCTAAGGGCGTGAAGTAAACAAATGCAAAGTGACAGCAGCTGTGTGACAGTTTGATTTTTGTCAAGGGACAGTTGAGATGACAGGGTGGTGCTGTTAAAATTTACTTTTATTTATAGTAATTATTAATTATTGTTGAATTTGTTATTTTTTGTTGTGATAAATGGCATTTTGGTATATGTACATCAACATATTCATTTAGGGTATTCATGCAACGTCGTAATTTTATTACGTGTGAAAGATTATAATTTTACGACGACGTTTCATGAGCGACCCTAAAACTGCACCACTAAATTATGCCGTAACCCACTGAATTCAATTTTTAATTAGTAATTTATTTATTGATAGAATTTTGTTCTTATTGGGCCTGCGCACACGAGTATGCTTCAACCGTAGTCATTATGGTTACTTTCCAAACACATGGGAATATGTTCAACCGGTTGAATTTTGTGTTATATACCAAACTTTATATGTATGTGTAATTCGATTAACACCGAACTAGCCGCCGTATTTTTTTTTTAATACCACAACTGTCAGAAACGCATGCATGTGTTAGTAGATTCAACCTCTTCAACCACTTAATTTTGGGTGAAAAATTGCTCTCCAATGCCTCTCAAACTGTGCTCCCTCCTCACCCGTCCCACCAACAAACATGACGTTCAACCGGTTGAAGCATACTCGTGTGCGCAGGCCCATTGTTCTCTTTCCATTCTCGATAATTTTTTTCAGTTTAGCGCACACGTTCGATGTGTGAAAGTGACTGATTAAATGTCAAAATTTCAAAAGTTTACAACGTTTACTACCTCAGTTTACGCACCAAATTCCTGTGAGAAAATTCCGATATTGTTAGAAAAAATTTCCCATACAAATTTTGACAGTTCATTTATCACGTCGTAATTTTATCACGTTTACAACGTTTACGACGACTTTCCGACGTTGCATGAATACCCCTATTATTTCTCCAAAGGCGTAAAAGTGGCGCTTTTCGTATAAAAAATAGCTACAAATTAAAATTACACTGGAGCTAGACTTTTTTCATATAGGAATAGGTGCTCACATTGCTTTTTCTTCTACTAGTCTCAAAAATGACGCTATTCGTATAGAAAATAATCGCAACACAATACATTTTTTCGTGTTAAAATCAAAATTAATACAAAATTTCGCTCAGCATAATACAAGTGGTTATATAGATTTTTTAACATAGGTAAAGAATGCGCAGACAAACTTTTGCATTTGTCCATTGACGGAAAAATATTCAGCAGTATTTGTTATATTTTCTTAAAATGTCACTTATAGCCCGATTCTCCCCATCGTCACTGATACCACAGTCACAGCTTGTGAGAGTCACAAAAACAATCGAAATTGTGATCTCCTTCAGAGCAGGTCACAACTAGAAAATTATTTGAGATTTGATATTTTGATTGTTGAGTAGTGTACAAAATGGAAGTTGAAATGAATATGGGGTAAATGAAAAGTAAGAATTTCAAAAAAGCACATAATTTGTAACAAACTAAAAATATTGATTGTAACAAACTAAAAAATAAGATTGCAGCGAAGACGGCTTTTAAGAACCTTGAGAGGTACCAATGACCCAAAAGCTATACAGAACAGCACATTTGTAAAGTTTTTTCGATTTCTAAAAACATTATGCTGGGATCTCATGCAGAGTTTGAAGCCTCATGACAATCAACCAACTTCATTGATTTTTGTACTTCGAGTATGTATTACATTTAGTTCTTCTCATTGCAGTTTTATTAAATTTGTTTTGAATAGTTTCTCGCAGTGCCATATTTCCTTGCACATGGCTGTTATCAGAAGTGCATAGGAAATAACTATACAATACCTCACAGCCAAGCCACAATTTGCAGAAGCGTCGCTTATATATATTCACCTTTACTGTGGTGAGTTTCGTTGTGACTTTTCTTGTGAGGATTATCGGAGAATCCGACAAATGTTATCGAGTCACAATAATAGTCACAATAGCTTGTGACTTTTGATTCCTAACAAGGGGGAGAATCGGGCTGTTAGACGTCGTTTAGTTAAGCAGAATTATTGACGAATTCAGAGGACTATGTTGCAACAGTTTTTGAGCGCGTTAGACTGGTCAAAACTGGTAAAAAATGGTTATTATCTATTCACAAAAAAATCTCCTCAAGCTTTGAGATTCCCAAATCAGATGCTAAACAGAAGGGAGAGGAGCCTCCAATAGAAACAAGAAAAGATGACAAATACGGAGCTCCACCTCCGACTAATCAGCCATCTCGTGGGTATTTCGACCGAAGAAAGGTTCTCAATGACTGTCTCATTCTTGGTGGCAGCAAATGAAAACGAGGGGAAGATGTATTTTTTTTAAATTTACTCAAGTGAGACGAACCTATATCGCTCTAGAAGCGTCCTGAGATGTTGCTTGCAGATGTTTATTGACTCTGATCTTGAATTGTTGTAGATTGTGAATTGGTGAAAATACGTCTTCTGGAAGCTCGTTCCATTATTTGTTTGTTATGTTACTAAAAGTATTTTCGTATTGCGGTATATTCGTGTCGTTTTTAGGTGGACAGTGTAGTTGTCTTCACACTAAGGTACATAATCCATTTCCAATTGGACAAAGGTAGAATTCCCAAGATCGAAACTACCTAAATAAGCTCCTTAAACCTTTTCAACAACAGGTCATTTAGTAGTCTCAAAGGTTAGTAAGGCACCTTGAACAGAGGTGGTGGCGGAAGAGCTGAAAGACCAATGGCAGCACTCAATCTCGTAATGGATACTAAGGGCCCCTTGGCCTAAAAGTATTTAAAAAGTTGGAATGGGCCCTTCAGGTTGGGGGTCTTGCTTTGGACTACGCACTCAAGTAAAATATAGCTGTTACGAAGCCATTAACAGCCTCTGAAAAGACTGATTTTGTTGTTGACTACCATGCTACCGAAAAAAGGATATATACTATGGTCCGTGTTATAGTGAGCAGAGAGAGAGAGAGGAACTATTCTGATGTTGATTTGTTATGAATGCAAGACTTAGGCAAGAAGTTTTATCCATTTAAGACACTAGATCAACGATCGGTCAGTCAAATTGATCACATTCTGATAGTGAAAATCCATTATTTTGGATGTTCGAACATTTCGAGCGGCTAACATCGACTTGGCAAAGTTAGAATGCGGATATCTACCAGGCCAACACTTAAGTTTTACTAAAGGGTAATATATCAAAGGTAAGGTTATATATTTCTGTTGAAATATAATTCTCTTTTTCTTTCAAACACCCTGTCATTGAACCACCTTACAATAACACCACAACCAACTTCACTGAACTCTGTGACAAGTGCTCCTTTTAAAATAACCGACAACAAATTCAAGCAGGTGTATTTACAACAGCCATTCTCAAACTGTTGTTAGTACTTTTGAAATTAAGGGTTGATTTTGCTAATCAGAAAATTCTCATTAGGAACTGGTTTTCTCTTATTAGCGATTGCGGATTGGCCATTTTTACAAATTGGAGTAGAATTACCTTTTTGAATTATGTTTCGACATCTGTGGAGTGTGTGCCTTTGGACATATTAACCGCCAACCAATTAAAATAAAAATAAGTCCAACTGGGTTTTAAGAGTGTAAATGAACATAGGGGGATGTGAATGATTAACATGGTCGTGTTTTCTGCCAGTTAACCCCTATGTTGGGCAATGTCTGTGTAGTTGAGCGTTACAAAGAGTATATTTACGGCGTGGGTTGATTTTTTAATGAAGATATGGGTAGTATGAGTATATTTTCCCTTATAGGAGATAATTTCGATGCTGAAATTGATATTTCCGGTGACCACACCGTGCGTGACATTACGACAGTTTTATTCAAATTTGCAACAATTTTGCAGTTGCAGTTGGTTGGACATTGATGCAACTATGAATGCAATTTGTATTCTGAAGGGTTGTAGGACAAATTAACTCAAAAGCTATAGGTGTGGTTGATTGATGATGTGGATAAATGAGGCGTTCAGATCACTGTGGGTCCACACTCCACAGTTCCAGGACTTTGCTCTGGAATGTAGGACTAGTAGGATTAAGTCAGTAGATTAAATATTTGGACTTCTGTGTTTAGAGTTTTGTTCCCATTTGTTTCGCTAAACCGAAATAGCATCTGTTTCCTATGGTCGTCTTCGTCGCATCTTCACTAAGGTGTCATGGAGTTGATGTTAAGACCGAGGTATACGAACTATCTGTAACTACCTCAATTATTGCTATCAAGAGTGACATTTTGTCCAAGATCCATCTTATTAACATCGAAATCAGCCCACGAATGCCGCCTATCTCTAAATGAGATAGCATACCATTTACAAGGCTTGCCAGACTGGGCACTACCCTTGATATTCTTGATATTCACTTAGTCAAAGCGTGCAGCCCACATAATCTTACCTAACGTAAGCTGTGTTTTTATTTTTAGTTTAAAGGATTTGAAAGTATCACATAAGTACAAAGAAGTAGATGAATCATTTTGACTCATTCTCCGGTAGGTTCCCGATCTTTTCACCTTTTTCCGATCTTTACACCTTGTCCCGATCTTTTCACCATTTTTGACGATCTTTTACCTTAGCTTTCTTAAGCCTTCATTCTTAAGCTCTATACATGCTATGCTTCGGATTAACTTCGTGGGAAGTTCTACCAAAACATCGTAACGTATGGTACGTGTACACACATCTCTGAAAGCTTTAAAACAACCTTACAGAAGTTACGCTATCATAATTTCGGTTATGCTTGTGAATTTTCCAGCATAATGTCTTAAACAAGCTTCTACTCAAACATTCTACTGCCAAAATGCTCAACCTCCGAGCACAAGTGCTCTATAAGGCCTATAGAAATAATTGCTTGTTAGTTGGGTATGTAGTCCACGATTCTAAAGAGAACAGCATTACATGTCTTGTTGACGTGTCTGCATCTGTTTCATCTTCTACTTACTTACTTAAGTGGCGCTACAGTCCGGGATGAACCTGGGCCTCAACCAACATGCCTCTCCAATTAGCCCGGTACTTAGCTAACTGCCTCCAGTTGCGCACTCGAAGTTGGTTGAGGTCGGTTTCTACTTGTGCGCGCCACTTAAGGCGAGGTCTTCCTCTACTGCGTCCGACATCTGGCTTGGAATCGAAGACTCTGCGAGCCGGATTATTGGTGTCCATTCGTTCCACATGTCCTAGCCATCTTAAACGTCCAATGCGGAGTTTGTTTGACCAGGCGTATGTCGCTGTACAGCTCGTATAGTTCGTGGTTGAATCTTCGTCTCCATAGCCCGTCAACGCAAACGGAACTGAAGATTTTTCGAAGATTTTTTTCTCTCGAATCGACCAAGGATTTCTTCATCCGCTTTTGATACGGTCCATGCTTCAGCGCCGTAAAGCAGGACTGGGATGATTAGGGTCTTATATAGGATCTCCTTAGTAGTTCGAGTGAGGGCTTTACTACTAAATTGCCTTCTTAGCCCGAAGAAACAGCGGTTGGCAAGACTAATTCTTCGTTTAATTTCTGACGAGATGTTGTTGTCAGAGTTAATAGCGGAGCCGAGGTAGACAAAGTCCCGCACTACCTCAAAGTTATATCTGTCAATGGTGACGTTCTGTCCAATTCGTCGATGTTGTGTGTCCTTTCGTGTTGACAGCATATACTAAGTCTTACCCTCATTTACTGCTAAACCCATTTTCGCCGCTTCCTTCTCTATACTAGCAAACGTGGCTATGACATCACGTTGAGTCCTACCAATGATGTCAATATCGTCGGCGTATGCTAGTAGTTGCACCGACTTTTGGAAAATTGTGCCTCTGGTGTTGGCTTTGGAGTTTTGCACAATCCTCTCAAGAATCAAAT
This sequence comes from Rhingia campestris, assembly GCA_932526625.1. Taxonomy (NCBI): domain Eukaryota; kingdom Metazoa; phylum Arthropoda; class Insecta; order Diptera; family Syrphidae; genus Rhingia; species Rhingia campestris. The sequence continues at coordinate 180,457,570 of OW052182.1, forward strand.
TGAAAAAGTCACATGACAGCGCATCGCCTTGCCTAAATCCTTTTTTGGTATCGAGTGTGTCGGTCGTTTCCGACCCTGATGGTGCAGCGAGAATTCTCCATCGTCATCCTACACAAACAGACGAGTTTGGGCGGTATACCAAAACTAGACATGGCTCTGTATAGTTCGTTTCTATAAATGCTGTCGTATGCGGCTTTGAAATCGATAAATAGGTGGAGGGTATCGATTTGGACTTTTTGGATTTTTTCCAGGATCTGCCGAAGTGTGAAAATTTGATCGGTTGTGGACTTTCCTGGCCTAAAACCACTCTGATAAGGGCCGATCAGGTTGTTGGTAAACGGTTTCAAGCGTTCACATATTACGGCAGATAGGATCTTGTAGGCAATGTTGAGGAGACTTATGCCTCTGTAGTTGGCGCAGTTCAGAGGGTCTCCTTTTTTGTGGATCGGGCAAATGATGCTGAGGTTCCATTCTTCAGGCATGCTTTCATCCGAAAAGATTTGGTTTATGAGTTGGTGGATGTTACTTACAAATTCAGCTTCGCCGGCTTTATAAAGCTCAGAGGGAAGGCCGTCATTTCCGGCAGCCTTGTTAAGCTTGACTTAGGTCGGGTGGTTGGTAGTTTTCGCTGTCGTTGCCAATATTAAATGGTTCGTTCTGACTGACAGCGGAATGTTGTTCGTCAGCGCCGTTTAACAGTCTGCAGAAGTGGTTCTTCTCTATCCTCAGAATCCCCTGTGTCTCAACTACGATATGTCCTAGTTCATCTCGGCAGGATTCTGTTCGAGCCGTGTATGCTTGGCTTTGACGTTTTATACTTTGGTAAAACTTGCGAACATTGTTTCTGGAGTGGCACCCCTCTATATCATTGAGATCGCGCTTTTCTTGCTCTGTTTTCTTCTTTCTGAAAAGCCGGTATTCCCTTCTTTTTTGCTTAGCTTAGTAGGCCTTATTCTTAGCTGTGAGCATCTGTCGGCATTCCTCATCAAACCAGGGGTTTCTTGCTGGTGGCCGCGAGAGACCTAGCACATCAGTTGCGGCTGATCTAATGGCCTGTTGGCATCGTTGCCATTGCTCTTCGACATTAGATGCTGGTGGTATGGTGTTAATCGAGAGGTTAAGGGATACGCGTTGTGCGAAGGTCGTGGCGGTCTCTGGCGATTGCAGTCTTTCGACATTAATTTTTCTCACAGGATATCCGCATTCTTACCTTGGCTACAACAAGGTAATGGTCCGAGTCGATGTTAGCCCCTCGGAATGTTCGGACATCCAAAATACTGGATGCGTGCCGCTTGTCTGTCGCAATGTGATCAATTTGGTTGACCGTTAGTTGATCTGGAGACCGCCATGTCCCCTTATGGATATCGAGGTGAGGAAACCGTGTGCTGGCTATAGTGGCATTTCGTTCCGTAGCGAAGTCAATTAGCCTAAGTCCGTTACCAGACGTGTTGTCGTGTAGGCTATATTTTCCGACAGTACTGCTAAAGATGTCGTCTCTTCCTACCATTCCAGCACGATTAACATCGTACTATGGTAGTCGCACATAGGTTTTGTCAAGGAGCTCGTAGAAGCAATCCTTAGTTATATCGTCTTATTCCTCGATCGGATCATGAGCGCATATAAGGCTAATGTTGGCGAATTCGAATTTGGCCTTTATGCGGATTGTTACAATGCGTTCGCTAATGTCTTGGAAACATAAGACTTCTTGCCTAAGTCTGGCACTTATAACAAATCCGCATCCGAATAGTCGCTGTTTCTGCTCACTATAACACGGTCCATAGTAGATGTCACAGTTTTTCATCCTCTTTTTGCCCGGCCCATCCCATCGTATTTCCTGGATGGCAGTAATGTGTCCTTTTAGCAGTTTAGGGCTTCCGCTAGTTGTTCGCCTGCACCTCTCCTGTTTAATTTTCTCACATTTCAGGTGCAGATACGAACGTCGTTGTCATTTTTTTCGTTTAGCATGGTCGTCAACAATAATATCAGTCCTTTCCGAGGCTATTGGTTCGTAACATAAGCTTTTTTCCATGGATGGGTAGTTAGCCCAAAGCACAACCCCCAACCTGGAGGGCCAGGCCCTTGTTTTGACCCTAGGACAGCGGGAAGGAAATACCGATGTCAGTAGCCCATTTTTGGGATATGAGCGCTGCCGTTGACCCATTGAGGGCTTCTGCGCCACCAACTCTTTTCCAACACCCTGGCTCAGTATTGGAAATCCCTATAGACCTGGTGTTCAAATATGTCGAAGCAGCTCATATAGGGATTTCACTACCAGTTCGATCAAACTGGAGCTGTAGGTGCCACTGTTGACTCCAGCTAGGGAATGCCTTCGCTGCCGCCTGAGAGTGAGTGCCTTAGTGAGAGGACACTCCTCCCCTTTCTCTCGTTTGCTGCCACCAATGACCTTCCACAGGGGTTTAATACCCCATCTCCAGTCGAGGTACTAGGCACCAACCAGTCACCAGCGTGGAGGTGAGAGTAGGAGTTGATAATGAGAGGCTAGAGTGAGAACTCTTGTGTCCTCATGTAATCGTATCACTATCCTTAAGCACCGGCTGTTTCATCTTCATCTTCACAAAAAACAAAACAAAACTGACAGTTGCCGCCATTTGCAAAATTTACAGCATCTTCCGATAGAATGATATATTTTGGAAAATCCTGTAAAAAAAACTTAAAATTTCTTATTTTGTCCTTCGATTAATAAAATATTTCCCCCACCAACTATTGAGAAGGATATTATCAACACCCATCAAACCTAGATATCCTTTCAACGAAATTTCTTAAGGGCAAGACACATTTTCTAAAAAAAACTTTCCCAGTTCAACTGAATGACTGTGTCAAGGTGACACAATTCTATTTTTTTCCTAAATGGGTCGATAGGATAAGTTGTATCCTTTCGTATATTTATGCCAAACAGAAGTCTATGTCAATGTGATGGTCTCTTCAATCATCGCATTTCATTGAAACTTTTTCCGAAAAAAACCTCTCAAAATGCTGACTAAATTTCCGGCTCATTTCAAATTTTAATTGACTTTTCCCCACTGAATAGCTAAATAAAAGGGAATTCCCAGGCCGCAAACCAGGATAAAAAAAAACCTAACCTACAAAAAAAAAACTTTTCTCTGTGTGCGCGCCTTATGCTCGCAAGTATGAAAGTAAAATTCTATTGTGTAGTAAATTTTCCGCATAATTTACTTTTCATTATAACTTTTCTCAAGAAAATAAAAAAAAAGGAAGTCAAAACCAGAACATGAAAGGAATATCCTTATCCCATTGAATATGACAACAGGATTAGAATGAATTTATCAATTCCGGTTGGTTGCAGAATATTTAACAAAAAAAATAAGTTCGTCTTTAACTAAATTCGACAGGAAATCCTTTTAACTCCTTAAAGCCATAAAAATAGATCTCTTTCGAACAAAATATTATAAAGATTAACTTGCACCCAGGACTATGCGAGGATAATCTTTTTATTGCCATCAGGGGAGTTCATAAAACAGGGAGAAGACAATAATGTTAACGTTTTGTTGTAATTGCCACCCCCAGACACACCTAATCGAAGGAACATTAATTATTCCAGCACACATCTCGTGTCCTTTTATTACCCCGGCCCAAACCCATGAAATAAATTCACACTCCAGTCAAGAGCCATAGTACTTGTAGACTCATAAACGAATAAGGACGAAGCGCAATTACGTGCTTGGCTCGGCATAAACAAAAGGACAGGAAAAAAAATTCGCATAACTGCAAAAGATGAACAATAATTTTCGCAAAGGTCTCCTCTTACCTTTGTCCTTACAATGTGTCTACATGCGCTGGTGTGTGAGTGTTGGTTGTGTGCACGTTTTTATTTGAATTAGTTTCTGCAGATTTCAGTACCCGCACCATGCAACATTTCAATCAGCTACAACAATCCAAATGCAAGTACGTATCCTTTTTAGTGGTTCATTCATATTCAAGTGTTGTTTTGCTAGATGGTTTCACTAACAGATACTCGTGCAGCCTTATTCTTAATGAAAGGAAAGAGAGCGGTAAAGCCATTAGTGCGAGACAACCGATTTGCAATGTAAATTGTGTAATTCCTTGGGCTTGAATTGGCACCAGCAATATCAACATATACATTATCTACGTACGTGTGAAGGAAGAAGTCCTGGAGGACTATACGTGTCGCAAGAAAATTTAATATTTACTGCAAGCAAATATTAAGGCAATTTAATATTAAGGTCCTTAATCGAAGACTCTAAACATCCTCGGCTTACTTAAGGGCGCTGGAACATTGACCGTATCGAAATATGATGGAAAAGTCCTTGGTCGATAAATTCTTCGAAACATCTTATATCTGCGTTGATGGGCTATGGAGACGAAGATTCAATAACGAAATTTACGTGCTGAACCTGACCAAACATAGAAATGTCTACATGACCTGTTCTCCAAATGTATCAGACCAGGTCATGGTGGTTATTTTGTCTTGGGAATGTAGACGCCGCCATTGATTTTATTTCGGAAATTATCCAGCTGATGTCTGGAAAAAAGGGTGGTAAGGTGTTGAAGAATGAGGGTGGACACTGAGCTGCTTTTACTGTTTAGACAACGCCAACCCATGGCGATTTCGACAATTGTACTTCTTTTACCTTTTACCTGCCATCGGATACAGGATTTATCCACCCGCATTTGACTTGCCAAACTTATATAAATGCAAGTGTTGGTCACAAAAACAACATGGGAACACTTTTTCAAATACCTGATCAAAATGGGAATATCCGTCCTTGAAGGCAATAGCGAACGCATCGTAACAATCCGTAATAGGACCAAATTCGCCAACATAAGCCTTATATGTACTCAAGCTCCGAAAGATGGCATTGCTAAGGTTTGTTTCTGCGAGCTCCTGGACAAAACTTTGGAACGACTACCAAGGTAAGATGTTAAAGTCGTGCTTTAACGCAAAGGTAAGAAGAGCGGAATCTTTAGCAGTACTGGTGGAAAACACAGCCTACATGAAACTTCGTCTGGCAACAGACTTGGGCTGATTGCTTTCGCAGCGGAACGAAATGCAACTCGATATCCAAAAAAGGGACACGGCGCGGTTTTCAGATAGGTCGGTCAAATTGATCACATTGACAAGAGACAAGAGGCATATGTCCAGTATTTTGGTTGTCTTTTGAGATGGAAATATAGATTCGGACCACTACCTTGTAGTGGACAAGATAAGAATGCGAATATCCACCACGCCACAACAAATGCGAAACACTGTGTAGAAATTAATGTCAATAGACGTCTGCAACAGGCAGACCTTTGCAAAATGTGCATCCCTTATCCTCTCGACTAAAATCCTACCACCAGCAACTTATCTCGAAGACCAAACCGATCTCAAAACAGCCATAAGATTGGCCGCAACTGATGTGGTAGCTTCCTCCCGCCCACAAGCAAGAAACGATTGCTTAGACGAACATTTTCGACAGATTCTTTCAGACAAAAGTAATGTTTATAAGAAAAAACCGCCATTGAGTGTAATAGGCAAAGGAAAAGGAAAAAACACCAGGGTTTCAGAAAGAACTTCAGGAATGATGTTCTAAGGCTTTTTCAAAATGTAAAACGTCAAAACCAGGGCAACAAGGCCTGAACAGAATCCTTTGGATATGAACAAGCAAAGATCTAAATTGAGTCACAGCCGATACAGAGAATGTGGAAGAATCACTACGAAGACGACCAATCATCCGCTGTGAGGCTGATAGAACCATTCAAGAACCATCCAATAAGCCGACCTAAGTGAAGGATGATCGGAATATCTAAACTTAAGCTCAAAAAGGCAACACGAAATTACGACCTACCTGCCAAGCTATGTAAGCCCGTTGGATATGATTTGATGGCATACACCAACTCATAAGCAAAAGGTGGACGGATGAAAAAATATCCATTGAATGGAACCTCAGCATCATTTGCAAGATCCCCAAGAAATGAGATCCTCCGAAATGTCAAAACAGCAGACTAAAACATCACCTACAAGATCCTATCTGTCATCTGTTTGAGACAACAACCCTATCGGTCCCTATAAGTGTGGTTTCAGGCCGGGGAGGTCCGCAACTGATCAAATCTTCAAACTTTGTCCGATCCTGGAAGAATCCCTAGAAGTGCAAATAGATACCCAACACACAATCAACAACCTGTTCGGTCCCTATAAGTGTCGTTTCAGGCCGGGGAGGTCCGCAACTGATCAAATCTTCAAACTTTGTCCGATCCTGGAAAAATCCTAAGAAGTCCAAATCGATACCCACCACCTATTCAACAACCTGATCGGTCCCTATAAGTGTGGTTACAGGACGGGGAGGTCCGTAACTGATCAAATCTGCAAACTCTGTCCGATCATGGAAAAATCAAAAAAAGCGCAAATCGATATCCACCACACATTCAACAACCTGCTCGGTCCCTATTAGTGTGGTTTCAGGCCGGGGAGGTCCGCAACAGATCAAATCTTCAACTGTTTCCGATCCTGGAAAAATCCCAAGAAGTCATAATTGATACCCACCACCATCAACAACCTGATCGGTCCCTATAAATGTGGTTTTAGGCCAGGAAGTCCACAACTGATTAAATCTGCAACCTTCGTCCGATCCTGGAAAGTCCGAAGAAGTCCAAATCGAGGAGGTCCATCATTGATCAAATCTTCAAACTTCGTCCTATCCTGGATAAATCACAAAGAAGTCCAAATCGATACCCACCACCTATTCAACAACCTGATCGGTCCATATAAGTGTGGTTTCATGCGATTCTGTAAAAATCGCAAGAAGTCCAAATGGATACACACCACCTATTCAACAACCCGATCGGTCCCTATTAGTGTGGTTTCAGGCCGGAGAGGTCCGCAACTGATCAAATCATCAAACTTTGTCTGATCCTGGAAAAATCCTAAGAAGTCCAAATCGATACCCACCACCTATTCAACAACCCTATCGGTCCCTATAAGTGTGGTTTCAGGCCGTGGAGGTCCGCAACTGATCAAATCTTCAAACTTCGTCCGATCCTGGAAAAATCCTAAGAAGTCCAAATCGATACCCACCACCTATTCAACAACCCGAACGGTCCCTATCAGTCTGGTTTTAGGCCGGGAAGGTCCGCAACTGATCAAATCTGCAAACATCGTCCGATCCTGGAAAGTCCGAAGAAGTCCAAATCGAGGAGGTCCATCATTGATCAAATCTTCAAACTTCGTCCTATCCTGGATAAATCACAAAGAAGTCCAAATCGATACCCACCACCTATTCAACAACCTGATCGGTCCATATAAGTGTGGTTTCATGCGATTCTGTAAAAATCGCAAGAAGTCCAAATGGATACACACCACCTATTCAACAACCCGATCGGTCCCTATTAGTGTGGTTTCAGGCCGGAGAGGTCCGCAAGTGATCAAATCATCAAACTTTGTCTGATCCTGGAAAAATCCTAAGAAGTCCAAATCAATACCCACCACCTATTCAACAACCCTATCGGTCCCTATAAGTGTGGTTTCAGGCCGTGGAGGTCCGCAACTGATCAAATCTTCAAACTTCGTCCGATCCGGGTAAAATCCCAAGAAGTCCTAATTGATACCCACCACCATCAACAACCTGATCGGTCCCTCTAAATGTGGTTTTAAGCCAGGAAGTCCACAACTGATTAAATCTGCAACCTTCGTCCGATCGTGGAAAGTCCCAAGAAGTCCAAATCGAGGAGGTCCATCATTGATCAAATCTTCAAACTTTGTCCGATCCTGGAAAAATCCTAAGAAGTCCAAATCGATACCCACCACCTATTCAACAACCTGTTCGGTCCCTATAAGTGTCGTTTCAGGCCGGGGAGGTCCGCAACTTATCAAATCTTCAAACTTTGTCCGATCCTGGAAAAATTCCATGAAGTCCAAATCGATACCCACCAACTATTTAACAACCTGATCGGTCGCTATAAGTGTGGTTTTAGGCCGGCAAGGTCCACAACTGATCAAATCTTCAAACTTCGTCCTATCCTGGAAAAATCCTAAGAAGTCCCAATCGATACCCACCACCTATTCGACAACCTGATCGGTCCCTATAAGTGTAGTTTCAGGCCGGGGAGGTCCGCAACTTATCAAATCTTCAAACTTTGTCCGATCCTGGAAAAATTCCATGAAGTCCACATCGATACCCACCAACTATTTAACAACCTGATCGGTCGCTATAAGTGTGGTTTTAGGCCGGCAAGGTCCACAACTGATCAAATCTTCAAACTTCGTCCTATCCTGGAAAAATCCTAAGAAGTCCCAATCGATACCCACCACCTATTCGACAACCTGATCTGTCCCTATAAGTGTAGTTTTAGGCCGGCAAGGTCCGCAACTGATCACATCTTTAAACTTCGTCCGATCCTGGAAAAATCCCATGAAGTCCAAATCGATACCCACCACCTATTAAACAATCCGATCGGCTCCTAGTGGTGTGGTTCAAAGACGGGGAGGTCCGCAACTAGACGAACTATACAGAGCCATGCCTAGTTTTGGTATACCGCCCAAAATTGAGCGTTTATGCAGGATAACGATAGAGAATTCTCGCTGCTCACCAACGAGGAAAACATTTTAGTAATAAAGCTCTCACTCGAACTACTAAGAGGATATTATTTATGACACCTAGCACCTAAAAATCAGATCCTTGGGCGCTTCAAGAGAAAAAATTTAATTCTTCGCGCAGAAGGTCTGAGTTCGATTTCCAGCCGTAGCAACACCTAAAATGATTTTTCATTGGCCCTCTGACAAGTCACCCGAGTATTATCAATTGTCAAGAATAGCTTATCTCAACATAGCCATTCGGAGTCGGCATAAAACAAGAGGACCCGCCATCATGCAAGAAGCACACACAGAAGGGAACATGAATGCTTGTGAGAAACCTGGGTACTAACTAGCCTGTTGCGCCGAAAATTCGTAATTTTTGTTTGGGGGTGGTTAGCTAGGGACCTGGCTAATTGGAGAGCCATGTTCGTTGAGGCCCTGGTACATCGCGACTTTGGCGCCACTTAAGTAAGTATGAAAGCCCAGTTTTGAATTAGATTGAGGCCTCCTTAAGTTGTTTGGTTGCAACTTTTCTTTTCACTGATCTGACATTCTTAAAAATTCAAACGTGATCCAATACGAGATTCACCTTAGACTTGAGCCTTGCCCTCCATCATCTCAGTAAAAAAGGCCTGAGTAATCCCTGAAATTTCAACATTACCTCATCAGACGTATGTCCAATCGACTTTTCAAAAAGTTAACAAAAAAAGTATGAAGCGTTGAATCACTACTGTTGGGACTATTGTTCCAGCTTGACTATTTCCAAAAATAGGGATTCTTCAAACATTAATTCCAAACACAATGCTCCTCCAGATATCTTCTTTGTCCAAGTCATATCGTACCGCTTTTTCGGATTGAGCGTGTATTCAGTTTTTTCGTACTTTTGCTCTTTTTTTATAAATCCCCAACCTGTCTTAGTACTCCTAGATCAGTAGACCGCCCTAGAGGGTTTTGTTTCCCTCGAAGCTTGATAAAAGGACAGAGAGATGATAGAAATTCACTGAAAGCGGATGTCAGCTTCAATAGCAATCTACCACCTAACTGTATGCTAAATTTAAAAGCTTCAAACTTGATGAATTGAATTAGGAATTCCTTGTGTACCTAGTTCCTAATAATTAAATTCCCTAATTGGGCCACTCAGGAGCAGAGACTTTTTCAAAGTAAAGCATGAGAGCCCTTAACTGTGCTCCCAAGTACACATTATTCATCCTGTGCTCTGAAATTGTGCATTTTCCTGTGGGAGGATACACATGCCCATACCTCACGTTGCATATACCCACCCCACGGTGAATCACCATTTTCGTTGAAGACATTTCCTTAAATCACATGAGGAACACTCCTTGACTGTTTCTTCGGCTCACAGTGGATTTTGTCATAACCATGCCTGGCACTTTGCAGCAACTGTATGAGTGCATACTCCTACGAGATGATAAAGCGACTAAAAGATAGGATTCTGCCAGGCGAGCAGGTGTTTATCTAGATCGTGATAAAGTACGTACACGAGTAGGAGGATAGTTGGCACTCTCAAGCGCAGATTCAAGTATTCCTCTCAAAGATATATCTCATACCATTTGAACGCATTCTTCATCGTCTTAGAAGCCTGCAGTGCCGGTATCCCTTCTGTGTTGGCCCGTTGTCTACTCACTGGAACTTGTTGAGGTTACATGGAAGGATATCCAGAGTGCTGAGATAAAGACTATCCCATCCATGGTTGAGCGGTTGGTTTATGTATCACAGACGAGTGCACTCCTTAAAACTTTTCGTACGGATAGCTGCTGCCTATACAATGGCATTCCCATTGTGCCGTAGCACACAAAATGAATGATTTCTCCTGAGGATGCCTCGTAGATACGATTTGGAAGCCAACACTGGTACAATCTCAAACCATAGATGGCATTCTGGGAACAAAAATTCGGTGATGTGGTTGAAAGGACGTCACCTTAAATACTCGTGACGTTTAATTTGTTGGAACTATACCGACAAGCGGGCGTTTATGGAGCACGGACGTTAATCTGGTTGAGACTTCAAAGTGTCATTCGTTAATTTATGCGAGTACGCACTTGATCGTTGAACAATGTGCGTGCTTAATGCGAAGATTACCCTGCGTTTGGCGTTACGCATTTTGGTTAAGGATTTGTTGTATAAATACCGTTGTATATAAATGAAAAGATCCACTCATCGTGATAGGTGTGTTTTAAGAGGCGTCGACTTCCGATGGAGATAATTGTCAAAATAGTTTGTCACTTGTTGGATGGTTGCATGTAGGACAACGAGGGCAAACCCTGATTGTCTTTAACTTAGCAATGCCCAGTGGTTATAACTCTGACTTCACATCAATGGTACTTACAGAGATGGTGGCGGATGAACTGAAAGGCCAACGGCAGCGCTCAATCCCGTAGTGTATACAGATGGCCCCGTGTCCTAGGGGTATCTAATAAATTGGAACTGGCCCTCCAGGTTGGGGGTTGTGCTTTGGGTTATGTACCCATCCATGAAAAAAAAAACTATTGGTACGAAGCAACCAAAAGCCCCGGCAAGGCCTGATTTTACTGTTGACCACCCTGCTAAACGAAAAAAGGACAACGACGTTCGTATCTGCACCTGAAATGTGAGAACATTAAATAGGAGAGGTGCAGGCGAACAACTAGGAGAAGCCCTAAGCTGCTACAAAGAAGACATTACTGCCATCCAGGAAATACGATGGGATGGGCCGGGCGAAAAGAAGATGAAAAACTGTGACATCTACTATGGACCGTGTTATAGAGAGCAGAAACATCGACTTTTCGGATGCGGATTTGTTATAAGTGCCAGACTTAGGCAAGAAGTCTTATGTTTCCAAGACATATATGCGCGGAATATTTTGAACGTGAAGCACCTTCTCTGAGGTTACTAAGATCATCACTCCTAAATATTTTAAGACGGTAGTAAGTGCATTGGACTACTAAGTGCTGAGTACCTGGCTCAAATCACGAATGTAGCAAAACATAAAACATACAGCTTCTTCCGAAAGTCAGACATTTGCCTTATACTCTTGGCTGTGACGAGAATCTTCATTTGAAATTCAGAATCTGAGCCCAGCTAGAGGTCCTATCCTTTGGTGCAGAAAAAAACTTCGCACGCACAAATGAATGGAAAAGATAGGTTTAAGCCCGTGTGTAGTGTATGGGCCATTGTGGTTAAGTGGCGCTACAGTCCGGGATGAACCTGGGTCTCAACCAATATGCCTCTCCAATTAGCCCGGTCCTTAGCTAACAGCCTCCAGTTGCGCACTCGAAGTTGGTTGAGGTCGGTTTCTACTTGTGCGCGCCACTTAAGACGAGGTCTTCCTCTACTGCGTTCGACGTCTGCCTGGGAATCGAAGACTCTGCGAGCCGGAGTATTAGTGTCCATTCGTTCTACATGACCTAGCCATCTTAAACGTCGAATGCGGAGTTTTTTGACCAGGGGCATGTCGCTGTACAGCTCGTATAGTTCTTGGTTGAATCTTCGTCTCCATAGTCAACGCAAACGGGACCGAAGATTTTTCGAAGAATTTTCCTCTCGAATCTACCAAGGATTTCTTCATCCGCTTTTGATACGGTCCATGCTTCAGCGCCGTAGAGCAGGACTGGGATGATCAGGGTCTTATATAGGCTCTCCTTAGTAGTTCGAGTGAGGGCTTTACTACTAAATTGCCTTCTTAGCCCGAAGAAACAGCGATTGGTAAGCGTAATTCTTCGTTTAATTTCTGACGAGATGTTGTTGTCAGAGTTAATAGCGGAGCCGAGGTAGACAAAGTCCCGTACTACCTCAAAGTTATATCTGCCAATGGTGACGTTCTGTCCAATTCGTCGATGTTGTGAGTCCTTTCGTGATGACAGCATATACTTAGTCTTACCCTCATTTACTGCTAAGCCCATTTTCGCAGCTTCCTTCTCTATACTAACAAACGTGGCTATGACATCACGTTGAGTCCTACCAATGATGTCAATATCGTCAGCGTATGCTAGTAGTTGCACCGATTTTTGGAGAATTGTGCCTCTGGTGTTGGCTCGGGAGTTTTGCACAATCCTCTCAAGAATCAAATTGAAAAAGTCACATGACAGCGCATCGCCTTGCCTAAATCCTTTTTTGGTATCGAATGTGTCGGTGAGGTCGTTTCCGACCCTGATGCTGCAGCGAGAATTCTCCAACCACATCCTACACAAACGGAAGAGTTTGGGCGGTATACCAAAACTAGACATGGCTCTGTATAGTTCGTCTCTATAAATGCTGTCATATGCGGCTTTGAAATCGATGAATAGGTGGTGGGTATCGATTTGGACTTCTTGAGTTTTTTCCAGGATCTGCCAATCAGATTGTTGGTAAACGGTTTCAGGCGTTCACATATTACGGCAGATAGGATCTTGTAGGCGATGTTGAGCAGACTTATGCCTCTGTAGTTGGCGCAGTTCAGAGGGTCTCCATTTTTGTGGATCGGGCAAACGATGCTGAGGTTCCATTCTTCAGGAATGCTTTCATCCGACCAGATTTGGCTTATGAGTTGGTGGATGTTGCTTACCAAGTCATCTCCGCCAGCTTTATAAAGCTCAGCGGGAAGGCCGTCATTTCCGGCGGCCTTATTAAGCCTGAGTTTAGATATAGCTATCCTCACTTCACTTAGGTCGGGTGGTTGGCAGTTTTCGCTGTCGTTGCCAATATTGAATGGTTCGTTCTGCCTGACAGCGGAATGTTGTTCGTCATCGCCGTTTAACAGTCTGCAGAAGTGGTTCTTCCATATCCTCAGCATCGACGGTGTCTCAACTACGATATTTCCTTGTTCATCTCGACAGGATTCTGTTCGAACCTTTTATAATTGGCCTTGACGTTTTACACTTAAAAACTTACGAACATCGTTCTTGGAGTGGCACCTCTCTATATCCTCGATCGCGCGCTTTTCTTGCTCTTTTTTCTTCTTTCTGAAAAGCCGATGTTCTTTGCTTCTTCTTTGCCTATAGAGCTAAATGGCAGCTCTCGTCTTCACCTGCAGCTTAGCCTTGTAGGCCTCGTTCTTGGCTGCGAGCATCTGTCGGCATTCCTCATCAAACCAGGGGTTTCTTGCTGGTGGCCGCGAGAAACCTAGCACATCAGTTGCAGCCGATCTAATAGCTTGTTGGCATCGTTGCCATTGTTCTTCGACATTAGATGCAGGTGGTGTGTTGTGAGTCGAGAGGTTAAGGGATTCGCGTTGCGCGAAGGTCTTGACGATCTCTGGCGATTGCAGTCATTCGATATTTCTTCACAGTCTTTCCAATTTGTTGTGGCGTATTGGATATCCGCATCCTTACCATGGCTACAACAAGGTAGTGGTCCGAGTCGATGTTAGCTCCTCGGAATGTTCGGACATCCAAAATACTGGATGCGTGCCTCTTGTCTGTCGCAATGTGATCAATTTGGTTGACTGTTCGTTGATCTGGATACCACCATGTCCGCTTATGGATACCGAGGTGAGGAAACCGTGTGCTGGCTATAGTGGAATTTCGTCCCGTAGCGAAGTCAATTAGCCTAAGTCCGTTACCAGACGTGTTGTCGTGAAGACTATATTTTCCGACAGTACTGCTAAAGATGTCTTCTCTTCCTCCCATTCCAGTACGATTTTAACATCGTACTTTGGTAGTCGCACATAGGTTTTGTCAAGGAGCTCGTAGAAGTAATCCTTAGTTATATCATCTTATTCCTCGGTCGGATCATGAGCGCATATAAGGCTTATGTTGATGAATTTGGCCTTGATGCGGATTGTTACAATGCGTTCGCTAATGTCTTTGAAACATAAAGCTTCTTGCGTTAGTCTGGCAGTTATAACAAATCCGCATCCGAATAGTCGCTGTTTCTGCTCACTGTAACACCGTCCATAGTTTCAGTCACAGTTTTCATCCTCTTTTTGTCCGGCCCATTCCATCGTATTTCCTGGATGGCAGTAATGTCTGCTTTGTAGCAGTTTAGGGCTTTCGCTAGTTGTTCGCCTGCACCTTTCCTGTTTAATGTTCACACATTCCAGGTGCATATACGAACGTCGTTGCCTTTTTTCCTTTAAGACGGTAGTTGACAGTAAGATCAGTCCTTTCTGAGGCTATTGTTTGCTTCGTAACATATGCTTTTTTCCGTGGATGGGTAGTAAACCCAAAGCACAACCCCCAACCTGGAGGGCCACGCCCTTGTTTTGACCCTAGGACAGCAGGCCGGAAATTACAGATGTCAGTAGCCCATTTTGGGGTATGAGCGTTGCCGTTGACCCATTGAGGGCTCCTCCGCCACTAACTCTTTTCCAACACCCTAGCACAGTATTGGAAATCCCTATAGACCTGGTGATCAAATATGTCGACTGTAGCTGTAGGTGCCACCGTTGACTCCATCTAGGGAGTTCCTCCGCTGCCGCCTGAGAGTGAGTGCCTTAGTGAGAGGACACTCTTCCCCCCTCTCTAGTTTGCTGCCACCAACGACCTTCCACAGGGGTTTATTAACCCATCTCCAGTAGAGGTACTAGGCACCCACCAGTCACCAGCGTGGAGGTGATGGTAGAATTGATAGTGAGAGGCTAGAGTGAGAACGCTTGTGTTCTCATGTAATCGCTTCACTATCCTTAAACACCGGCATGAAGAACTAAGTGTCAAAAAATAGGAAAACGATTGTTAACCCATAAAAAAATTTTTAAAATGAATAATTTTGGATCGATTTACCATTTAAATATCTTATGATGGTCCAGTCACTCCTGTACTATCCTATAACAGGATTAAAAGGGTCAGTTTTATGCAAACAATTTTAATCAGATTCCATCTTCCCCTTTTTTTTGGCAAAACTATAACAAACAAAAATGAATGAGAGAAAACTCAAGTTTACAGGATATTTTGCAGCCATAACATCCCAGCGGGTAATATCGCATTCCTTTAGATTTGACGTTGATAGTGTTTATTGCAAATCCCTTGAGGCTATGGATCAGCTCTCAGATGCTTTACGATAGTCATTTGTTCGTATATCCTTAGGCGGCAATCGACCTTTTCGACGTGTACAAATCTCAACTTTATTACTCATAAATGTATGCTTTATGGGGAACACATTCAATTCCCCATCGAGGATAAAGTGTAATCGGCCCATGAGTAGTGGGTGCTCGGGTGCGGTAATAAAAATGAAAGCCTTCGCCTATGGAAGGGTTAGTTCTTGGGTATGGATGCTTTGCAATAAATTCGAAATCTACAGAAATTTACTACGTCAATTCCACAGAGATTTGGAAATTTTATACAAGAGAGGATGTAGACCGTAAAAAAATAAAACTCAAGGATAACGAGATATGAGCATTTAAATTGGTTGTCAATCATAAGGCAGTAACAAGGTGGAGTTAATACGAGGAAACGGATAATATATGAAACGGGATATCAAAATGAAAACATTTTTGTAGGTTTTTGACCCACATCAGTGAAAGTCCTTGACTTGTATTAATCGGATGTGTATACAGCATGCAACATCCTCGATGGGCACACATTTTGAGGGGCAAACGTCGACTGTGACAATTTTTTTTGTCGCGGCTAATTTGAGAGCTCGACTGTGCAACGAGGAGAAGTTGCGAACTGCCCAGAAGGAGAAATTCGACGTTGGACACCCGGAGTAGACAGAGCCTACAGCGAGCGCTTGTGTATGAAACTCTCTTCTGGGCACTCACCTACCACAGACGCATACAATCAGTGGTGTCAGTATCGCGACATCGTCAAGGAGGTAGCCGAAACCTCTGTAGGGTACCAGCCACCCCCGAGAAAGAGCCCGTGGTATGATGATGAATGCGTGGACCAGAAAAAGGTGACAGAAGATGCACACAAGAAAGCGCTGCAGCGCAAAACAAGGGAAGCTAGAGGAAAGTATCGAGCCAGGAGAAGGGAGCAAAAGAAGATCCTGCGTAGATAGAAGAGAGCATACGCAGTCTCCCAGCTCAAGGCGATCGAAGAGTCGCGCGATCGTAACAACATCCGGAGGTTATATAAAAAAACCAAGCAACTGGATTCCGACTACAAAACCGGAACGCAGGCTCTTCGAGACAGCAAAGGAAATCTAGTCACCGAAGCGCAGCATTTCCAGCAGCTGCTTAATGGGCATCATGTAGAGTGAGCGATAGGGCAAAAAGAGAACCCATGTCCAGTCAATGAAGAACTAGTTCCACCACCTAGTATGAAAGAAGTTGGCCTAGCTATAAAAAGCTTAAGAACAACAAGGCCCCTCGCTCTGATGGCTTACCAGCGGAGCTTTTCAAATACGGTGGTGATGTTTTGGTAGGGTGCATGCACCGAATCATCAACAAAGTATGGGTGGAAGAAAACATGCCCGATGACTGGAATATCAGCTTCATATACCCCATCTACAAAACAGGCAATCCTATGTCTTGCAAGAACTATCCAGGCATATCCCTGCTTAATGTCGCATACAAGATCCTATCCAACGTAGGTACTGTGTGAAAGTCTAAAACCATTCTGCAACACACTAATCGGCACGTACCAGTGTGGCTTCCGGCCCGGCAGATCGACTATAGACAACATTTTTACGCTGAGGCAAATCCTGGAAAAGACCAACGAATTTCAAGTGGAAACTCACCACCAATTCATCGACTACAAAGCCGCGTATGATAGCATACATCATCAGGAACTCCTTATGGTGTTGGCCGAATTTGGAATCCCGGAATACCTGATTCAGCTGTGTCGGATGACGCTGGAAAACACGCGCCGCAACGTGCAACTATTCCAAACATGCACCGGATTTCGGCAAGGAGAGGCCCTATCATGTGAACTCTTCAATCTCGTACTGGAGCAGATAGTGCGCAGGGCAGGTGTTGACACGGAAAGCACTGTCTTCAACAGGTCCTACCAGCTGCTGGGCTATGCAGACAATATTGACATCATCGGTCGCTCCCAACATGCCGTGATAAAAGCGTTGATGGCGATTGAAGAACAGGCTATATCCGTTGGCCTTGAAGTAAATGAGGACAAGACTAAGTACATACTATCAACAGACAAACAAGCATCTGTCCACCGCCTAGGACAAAACGTCGCTTTTGATAGCAGCAATTTCGAGGTACCTAAGGAGTTCACCTACCTCGGAGTAAACATAGACTCCACGAATGACACCCTAGTGGAGATCAGTCGAAGAATTACCCTAAGGAACCGTTGCTAGTTCGGTTTGGCGAATCGACTGGGTTCAGAACTCCTACCTCGAAGGACGAAATGTGTGCTCTACAAAACCCTTATCCTGCCAGTTCTGCTTTATGGCGCCGAGTGCTTCACGATAAGCAAGAAGGGATAGTTGATACTGGGCTCCTTCGAAAGAAAAATACTTCGGCGGATTTTTGGTCCTGTGCGCGAGGAGGACGAATGGAGGATAAGATACAACCGCGAACTCTATCAGCTGTACCAAGATGTGGATGTAGTCCAAAAAGCCAAAACATATCGACTACATTTGCTCGACCACATCAAGCGAATGGACAATAATGCTCCAGCTATGAGGATCTTTGAATACCAGCCCCAGATTCGAGAAGACAAGGAAGACCGAACCTCCGTTTCAAAGACCAAGCCATCGCGGATGACAGAGCGGTTGGTGTGGACAACTGGAAGCAGCGAGCCTGGGATCGAAGAGGATGGATGGCTGCAGTGCCTCAGGCAGAGGCTCTTCACAACAAAGAAAGAAGAAGAAGAGCTGAGGGATCCATTGAACAGAAGCCCAAGGAAGTAGATGAAAAAAAATCCGGCTTTAGATTCCAGTTCATCGCGATTACATGTACCAATCGCTCCTATTGCAACTTCATCGTCTCTTATAAACCTCTTATCGTCTGTAATCACAACCAACCCAATTGGAAACCCTTCTGTTCCGTCAGTTCCGGTGTCACAAGTGATTAGAGTTTCGTCAATGCATCTTGTCCCCTCAAATCTGACAATGACCATCCAAACTCCGACGGATGTAGAAGTTATAGTGTCTGACATAGTCGCTTTGGATAGACCCCTAGTCCCCTACCGATATTTATTTCGAACTTTCCTAAATCAACTATGGAGTCTACTGTCCGGACTAGAGTCCGGAATTTACCAGTGCCTTGCCTTTCCAATTAGCCCGGTCTCAAGTTGCACTTCAATTGGTTTGGGGTCGGTTTCTACAAGGTGGACCAAAAGAAGTCATCCGATGTAGTGCGCAGTGTGTGCCATTGCTCCGTCCTGTTGGAACCACAAGTCCTCCAGTCCTAATTCGTCCAATTGTGGCAGAAAAAACTCGATTAACATGGCCCTATAGTGCGCACCGTCCACTGTAGTCGTTTGAAAAAAAAATGGCACGTCCATGCAGTAACTTTGAGCGGGTGTAATGGCTCCTCGTGCATTACTCGTGGATTTTTGTGCCCCAGAAACATAGTTTTGCTTGTTCACGTACCCGCTGAGGTGGAAATCAGCCTCCTCGCTCATTATGATTTTGGTCGAAAAATCGTCCACTTCGTCCTCGAGATAAAGTATGGTTTGGGCGAAGGTTACACGCGATTGGCGGTGGAAATGCAGCAGCTGATGCACGGACTGGGCTTTGCACGGGAACATGCGCAAGCCTTTGACCAAAATTCGCCTTAGGGACGGCCGGCTGATGGCTTATTGCGAGGCACGGCGTTTGGTCGATATTTCCGCGACAGTTAGACATCCTCGGCAACAGTTGCGATATTCTCGGCATAACGGGCGCTCCAGGGCGGGCCACTCTTGGAAACGTCTCGTGTGGTCCAATGTTCTTCAAGGTTGCTGGCCGAACGGCGCAGTGTTTGCGCAGTCGGTATCGGTTGGCAGGGCAATCGGCGACACCCTGCGGCAACACTACAGACGAATTGTTACGCAAAAAATTAGACACGATTATTCCGCATTCTTGGGAAGTGTATCGTTCCATGGCTTGTTCACTTGTATTCTACATCTGTCTAGTCCACAATTCTCAAAAAAGATTTGACATTATCGGCCATTTGCAAAAATAAGAGCAACTTCCAATAGGGTGATCACTTTTGGGCCACCTTGTAATTGTGCGTGTCACTTAAGGCGAGGTCTTCCTCTTCTGCGTCCGACGACTGACTGGGAAACGAAGACTCTGCGAGCCGGAGTATTGGTGTCCTAGCCATCTTAAACGTACAATGCGGAGTTTTTTTTGACCAGGGGTATGTCACTGAACAGCTCGTATAGTTCTTGTTTGAATCATCGACTTCATAGCCCGTCAACTCACACGGGACCGAAGATTTTTCGAAGAATTTTTCTCTCGAATCGACCAAGGATTTCTTCATCCGCTTTTGATACGGTCCATGCTTCAGCGCCGTAGAGCAGGACTGGGATGATCAGGGTCTTATATAGGATCTCCTTAGTAGTTCGAGTGAGGGCTTTACTACTAAATTGCCTTCTTAGCCCGAAGAAACAGTGATTGGCAAGAGTTAATAGCGGAGCCGAGGTAGGCAAAGTCCCGTATTACCTCAAAGCTATATCTGTCAATGGTGACGTTCTGTTCAATTCGTCGATGCTGTGTCCTTTCGTGTTGACAGCATATACTAAGTCTTGCTAACCTCATTTTTGCCGCTTCGTTCCCCACATACTACTCAACGTGATTACGACATCACTAAAGAGGTCTTCTCTTCCTACCTTCGCTTTAAAATCCCCCATCACGGTTTAAAAACCGTACTTCGGTATTCGCCCATAAGTTTTGTCAATGAGCTCGTAGAAGCAGTTTTGCGCTTTCTCATCTTTTTCCGCCGTCGGTGCTGAACGCATATAAGGCTAATGTTTGCGAATTTGGCCTTGATGCGGATTGTTACAATGCGTTCGCTAATGTCTTGGAAACATAAGACTTCTTGCCCAAGTCTGGCATTTATAACAAATCCGCATCCGAATAGTCGCTGCTTCTGCTCACTATAACACGGTCCACAGTATATGTCACCGTTTTTCATCCCCTTTTTGTCCGGCAGATCCCATCGTATTTCCTGGATGGCAGTAATGTCTGATTTGTAGCAGTTTAGGGCTTCCGCTAGTTGTTCACCTGCACCTCTCCTGTTTAATGTTCTCATATTCCAGGTGCAGATACGAACGTCGTTGTCCTTTTTTCGTTTAGCAGGGTCGTCGACAATAAAATCAGTCCTATCCGAGGCTATTGGTTGCTTCGTAACCATATTTTTTTCTGTGGGTGGGTAGTTAACCCAAAGCACAACCCCCAACCTGGAGGGCCAGTTCCAATTTATTAGATACCCCTAGGACACGGGGCCATCAGTATCCACTACGGGATTGAGCGCTGCCGTTGGCCTTTCGGTTCATCCGCCACCATCTCTGTTCAAGGGGCCTGACTAACCCTTGAAATTCCTAGACAACCTGTTGTCCGAATATGTGGAAGCAGCTCATTTAGGTTCGCCTGGGACAGCAGGCCGGGTATTCATCCGTGCCATTCTCACCAGGGTGTTTATAGTGTTGCTGTTTTTCGTCGTGTTATCAACACTCGCACTTATCGTTTAGCAAGTCAAATCCGGTTGGATGAGACCAGTACCCGATGGTTACCACTTGGAGGTAAAGATAAGCACATTTGATGTGTAGTCAGAGTTGCAACACTGGACATTGCCAAGTTAACGCCAATCAGAGTCTACCCTCGTTCTACAACACCCAATCATCATCCAAGCGTATATATTGGACATTATTTTATAAAGCCTTTAGGACGAAGTCCAATCCTGTATCCATCATTAATGTGGCATTCGAATTCTAAGGCATTCAAAACAACAAAGTGAATGATAACCTAACACTTTCTACTGAATGATATCCCGCTGATACAGGAACATTACTTCCAAACGTGTATGTGCATTGGTCTAGTGTTTTCGCATTGGACTACTACCTTGGGGTCCTCGCTTCAAATCCCGAAAGTAACGAAACCAAAATTCATGTTTTCATTTCCGCACCTCGTATAAAAGTCTGACAAACGTCCTAGAGTATGAAACTGACATGAGAAGCTTCACAAATTTGTCGTTCGAAATTTAGGTTAAACAGGAGATCCAACAATTTCAGTAGAAAGATGCGATTAGGTATCTAATCTCTGTATAAGGTAATGTGCGGTAACTCAGACCATGTAAACTTACAAAATTATCTGAATAAAAATATATCTGTCTATCTAACAGGAGATCCCAATATTTGTTGGAAAAATTTAACTTCGCACACACAAAGTAATGGAAACGCCAGATTTCCAAACAAAATTGATGACCATCAGATCTCTCCCTCAGAAGTTAGACAAATGTATCTTTTTTTCCTTTCATAGTGACATCTAGAACTAAACTATCGCTGTTGATTGTCGTTGGTTCAATGATTTCCACCATCTCACAAGAATATCCTGACTTTTGCCTTACTAAACAAATGGCTCCATAGCATGGTGTATGTTGTAAAGATTCAAACGAGTACGTCCTTAAACTAACAGCTGACTGTAACAACGAGTAAAACAATGTTTCCTTGCTCAACTAGGAACATGTTGATATTGTATGCGCACACGTGTAAGCATCTCCTTTGATTTTATTCACCACGACCTTGAAATTTTGGGGGTGGGGGGCAGAGCTTTTTTTCTCCATTCGCCGAAAACATGAAAAGCTCAAGTAAGTCATATTGAGAGTGAATGATGGTTGAGATACATTTTAGTGTTAGAACCAAAACTCAGTAGATGTTGATGTGCTTCAATGCAAGTCAGATAAATGAAGGCAGCAGAAGTGATATTTAATGATAAGGAGTTGTGTACTTTCAGGGATGGTTTGTATTCCCATAAAGCATCTAGCATTACTGAGACCTTTTTCATGTAATATGGTTCTGTGAAGTTAATTATTTTAAATTTTTTCGTGAAAGGAAAAGGTGTCGTGTTCCTGAACAATTTCGGACTTAATATTTTTATTGATTTCAACGATGATCGGGGAATCCAAAAAAGTGTTTCCCGTGATTCCGTTTAAAGATCTGTCCAATCGGTCCGAAGTCTCGTCTGTCCGTCCACAACCGATCAAATTTTCACACTTCGTCAGATCCTGGAAAAAAAATACCCAAAGAGTCCAAATCGATACCCACCGCCTATTTATTGATTTCAAAGCCGCATACGACAGCATTTATAGAGACGAACTATACATACAGAGCCATCTCTAGTTTTGGTATGCCGCCCAAACTCGTCCGTATGTGCAGGGTGACGATCGAGAACTCTCGCTACTCACTCAGGCTCGGAAACCGACAGGCTTGATACCAAAAAAAGGATTAAGACAAGGCAATGCTGTAACATGTGCCTTATTTAATCTCATTCTTGAGAGGATTGTGCTAATCTTCCGAGCCAACACCAGAGGCACAATCTTTCACAAATCGGTGCCTCTACTATCATACGTCGACGATATTGCCATCATTGGTAGGACTGAACGTGATGTCATTGCCACGGTTGCTAGAATAGAGAAGGAAGCGACAAAATTGGGTTTAGCTGTAAATGAGGATGAGACCCAGTATATGCTGTCAACGTCGACGTCGACGATAAGTCGAAACAAGATCTTCGCATCCCTACCAGTGGTGGTCGACACTTTGCCGACGAACTCGGAGTTGGCGGAAGCCCCATAAAAACAGTATTCAGATCCAGAAACCCACAACGCTACCTTCTCTGGGGTTGATATCAAGTCAACCGACCTGGAGCTGGCTAGTGTTACCCACAGCGCTACCATCTTTGGGGTTGACACCCAGTCAACAGACCTAGAGTTGGCCAGTGTTTCCGAAAGGCTTGCAGAAGAGGACCTCCTTGGATCCGATTCCGAAGATGCCAACAATTCGGAGGCCAACACCACTGTACATTGTTCCAATGATGGAACTCTAACCTAACCTTCACATATCCACAATGCTGTTCAAAAAAACACACACCAATTCCTTCTCTAAATCCTACTTACTTACTTAAGTGGCGCTACAGTCCGGGATGAACCTGGGCCACAACCAACATGCCTCTCCAATTAGCCCGGTCCTTAGCTAACTGCCTCAAGTTGCGCACTCCAAGTTGGTTGAGGTTGGTTTCTACCTGTGCGCGCCACTTAAGGCGAGATCTTCCTCTACTGCGTCCGACGTCTGGCTGGAAATCGAAGACTCTGCGAGCCGGAGTATTGGTGTCCATTCGTTCTTAATGTCCTAGCTATCTCAAACGTTCAATGCGGAGTTTTTTGATCTGGGGTATGTCGCTGTACAGCTCGTATAGTTCGTGGTTGAATCTTCGTTTCCATAGCAAACTGGACCGAAGATTTTCCGAAGAATTTTTCTCTCGAATCTACCAAGGATTTCTTCATCCGCTTTTGATACGGTCCATGCTTCAGCGCCGTAGAGCAGGACTAGGATAATCAGGGTCTTATGTAGGATCTCCTTAGTAGTTCGAGTGGGGGCTTTACTACTAAATTGCCTTCTTAGCCCGAAGAAACAGCGATTGGCAAGAGTAATTCTTCGTTTTATTTCTGACGAGATGTTGTTGTCCCGTACTACCTCAAAGTTATATCTGTCAATGGTGACGTTCTGTCCAATTCGTCGATGTTGTGTGTCCTTTCGTGTTGACAGCATATACTTAGTCTTTTACTGCTAAACCCATTTTTGCCGCTTCCTTCTCAATACTAGCAAACGTGGCTATGACATCACGTTGAGTCCTTCCAATGATGTCAATATCGTCGGCGTATGCTAGTAGTTGCACCGATTTTTAGAAAATTGTGCCTCTGGTGTTGGCTCGGGAGTTTTGCACAATCCCCTCAAGAATCAAATTAAAGAACTCACATGACAGCGCATCGCCTTGCCTAAATCCTTTTTTGTCATCGAATGTGTCGGTGAGGTCGTTTCCGACCCTAATGGAGCAGCGAGAATTCTCTATCGTCATCCTACACAAACGGACGAGTTTGGACGGTATACCAAAACTAGACATGGCTCTGTATAGTTCGTCTCTATAAATGCTGTCGTATGCGGCTTTGAAATCGATAAATAGGTGGTGGGTATCGATTTGGACTTCTTGGGGTTTTTCCAGGATCTGCCGAAGTGTGAAAATTTGATCGGTTTAGGACTTTCCTGCCTAAAACCACACTGATAAGGGCCGACCAGGTTGTTGGTAAACGGTTTCAAGCGTTCACATATTACGGCAGATAGGATCATGTAGGCGATGTTGAGATGACTTATGCCTCTGTAGTTGGCGCAGTTCAGAGGGTCTACTTTTTTGTGGATCGGGCAAACGATGCTGAGGTTCCATTCTTCAGGCATGCTTTCAACCGACCAGATTTGGCTTATGAGTTGGTGGGTGTTACTTACCAATTCAGCTTCGTCGGCTTTCAGAGGGAAGGCCGTCATTTCTGGCAGCCTTGTTAAGCTTGACTTAGGTCGGGTGGTTGGTAGTTTTCGCTGTCGTTGCCAATATTAAATGGATCGTTCTGCCTGACAGCAGAATGTTGTTCGTCATCGCCGTTTAACAGTCTCCAGAAGTGGTTCTTCCATATCCTCAGCATCGAATGTGTCTCAACTACGATATTTCCTTGTTCATCTCGACAGGATTCTGTTCGAGCCTTGTATCCTTGTCTTTGACGTTTTACACTTTGGTAAAACTTGCGAATATCGTTCCTGGAGTGGCACCTCTCTATATCCTCGATCGCGCGCTTTTCTTGCTATTTTTTCTTCTTTCTGAAAAGCCGATGTTCTTCCCTTCTTCTTTGCCTATAGAGCTCAATGGCAGCTCTCGTCTTCACCAGCAGCTTAGCCTTGTAAGCCTCGTTCTTGGCTGCGAGAATCTGTCGGCATTCCTCATCAAACCAGGAGTTTCCTGCTGGTGGCCGCGAGAAACCTAACACATCAGTTGCGGCTGATCTAATGGCTTGTTGGCATCGTTGCCATTGTTTTTCGAAATTGGGTGCTGGTGGTATGTTGTGAGTCGAGAGGTTAAGGGATTCGCGTTGCGCGAAAGTCTTGGCGGTCTCTGGCGATTGCAGTCATTCGACATTTCTTCACAGTCTTTCCAATTTGCTGTGGCGTATTGGATATCCGCATCCTTACTTTTGGCTACAACAAGGTAGTGGTCCGAGTCGATGTTAGCCCCTCGGAATGTTCGGACATCCAAAATACTGGATGCGTGCCTCTTGGCTATCGCAATGTGATCAATTTGGTTGACCGTTCGTTGATCTGGAGACCGCCATGTCCCCTTGTGGATATCGAGGTGAGGAAACCGTGTGCTGGCTATAGTGGCATTTCGTTCCGTAGCGAAGTTAATTAGCCTAAGTCCGTTACCAGACGTGTTGTCGTGTAGGCTATATTTTCCGACAGTACTGCTAAAGATGTCTTCTCTTCCTACCATTCCACCACGATTTTAACATCGTACTATGGTAGTCGCTCATAGGTTTTGTCAAGGAGCTGGTAGAAGCAATCCTTGTTATATCGTCGTATTCCTCGGTCGGAGCATGTAAGGGTTATGTTGGCGAATTTGGCCTTGATGCCGATTGTTACAATGCCTTCGCTAATGTCTTGGAAACATAAGACTTCTTGCCTTAGTCTGGCACTTATAACAAATCCGCATCCGAATAGTCGCTGTTTCTTCTCACTATAACACGGTCCATAGTAGATGTCACAGTTGTTCATCCTCTTTTTGCCCGGCCCATCCCATCGTATTTCCTGGATGGCAGTAATGTCTGCTTTGTAGCAGTTTAGGGCTTCCGCTAGATGATCGCCTGCACCTCTCCTGTTTAATGTTCTCACATTCCAGGTGCAGATACGAACGTCGTTGTCCTTTTTTCGTTTAGCATGGTCTTCAACAATAATATCAGTCCTTTTCGAGGCTATTGGTTGCTTCGTAACAATAGTTTTTCCGTGGATGGGTAGTTAACCCAAAGCACAACCCCCAACCTGGAGGGCCAGACCCTTGTTTTGACCCTAGGACAGCGGGCCAGAAAAACCGATGTCAGTAACCCATTTTGGGATATGAGAGCTGCTGTTGACCCATTGAGAGCTCCTCCGCCACTTTCTCTTTTCCAACACTCTAGCACAGTATTGGAAATCCCTATAGACCTGGTGTTCAAATATGTCGACTGTAGCTGTAGGCGCCACCGTTGACTCCATCTAGGGAGTTCCTCCGCTGCCGCCTGAGAGTGAGTGCCTTAGTGAGAGAACACTCTCCCCGCTCTCTCGTTTGTTGCCACCAACGACCTTCCACAGGGGTTTATTATCCCATCTCCTGTCAAGGTACTAGGCACCCACCAGTCACCAGCGTGGAGATGAGAGTAGGGGTTGATAGTGAGAGGCTAGATTGAGAACGCTTGTGTTCTCATGTTACGCATCACTATCCTTAAACCCAAACTAGAAGACTTCAAAACTTGAATCACAAAATGCTTTAAAAAGTTCCTTCGAACTTAAAAAAACAGCCTAATTAGCATACCATTATAAGCGTCTAATTTGTCCTTGTAGCTGCTGCAAATGTCTCTACAAAGATACAGGACACTCTCCACTTCACAGACCACCAGAGTAAATACGATTTCGAATACTCTCAAATGCTGTAGTGAATAAAAAACTCCTTTTTTACATAAATCAGCATCAAACTTATGTACTCTCCTTATTTTCCATAACATGAAACCCTCATACTAACCGCAAGATAAACTCGAACCAGGAAGCCATAAATTATAAACTCACAGTATCCAAGGGACAGGACATCATGTGGAAAAAAAAGGTGTCCCGGCGTTCATTTTGTTTTCTATTTTTTTTTTTTTTGACATTTCCAGTTTATGGAATGACAATGCCTCAGTGTTGCCAATAAATCTCCATTAAAATTGATTTGCCCACTAATACCCGGCTAAATGCCACTTCAATATGTTTCCCCGGAGAGGCTGCGCTCCCCCATTAATCTCTGCCAGAAACATGGTTTCAAGTAGAAAATCCATTTCCCTCGACCAGTGTATATGTTTCCTTTTTTTAGGAAACGGTATTATATCCTTTTTTTTTGGGGGATTTTCTTATTAAGCGTACAGATTTCCCATGGTGGGCTAAAACGACTGGGAATTGAACGATGGGATGTTGCAAACAGTTTTCGCTGAGCATTGTATCTGTGAAGGCGGTTTAAGTTTGATTTGTAAATATGCAGTCGGGTTAAGAGTGTAAAGAAATTTGGTTACAAAAGTTCAGAAAAGTTCATCAAAAGGCAGAAGACTGGTACTATCTTTTGCGGACACCCTAAACCAAAACAAATACTCCTGCTAAGAGTGAGAGATTTTGACATTATTCCCGAGGCGGGGTAACTCTTTGACATAAATTCATGCGTCCCGCATAAAATCAAATATGCATGTGTCCTTATGTCCTTATCCGATTCTATGTTATTTGGTCTAAAACTTTTGTTGAGATATTTCATATCCGCACACGTTGACAATGCCATTTGCATACACGGTCGAGAAACCTTTTTGTGACTTTACCCCTCACCGACGAGTATACAATTCCGCAAGAAACCTTGTTCCATTTGATTCGATCCTTCAATGTGTTTACAAACTCGTTTGAGGACATTCAGCCAAATGGAAATGTGAAAATTAAATCTTGATAAGTCCTTCGTTGTATGGGAATTCAATTGGAATTGTGTTCGCTCTCCACGTATCCATTGAATGACACACATGTTCGATTTATATATGGTAGGGCAATATTTGGAAATGATTTCGCTGATAACGGTTATGAATACAAATCGCATGTCAATTAACGGGAAATGTAATGATACATATATTTAAAAGTAGATGGCGCATCCGGTGATAATTGGTTTTAAGTTATATTTCGTTGAATAGTACTTGATACGTCTATCAGCTTTCAAATAAATTTGCAGTCACTTGCAGGTAGGGTGATTTTTTAAGAGTTAAGTTTTTCAGGTTGGCAGCACTGGGGAGTAATGGCGTCCAAACGTCATCTGTCAAAGTGAAAAGTTTTCAGTACACTCTGCCATTTAATCATGGAATGACTTACAAACGATTAAGGATTGCAAATTGTTGAAATTTATAATCAAAATTCGTACTCTGTGGCCTTAGAACAGCTCCATGAAAATCCGTTGTTTTAGCGAAAAATTATGTTCAGCGATGAGTTCACGGATACGTAAATAAGCAAAACTGTCGCATCTGGAGTGATAAACAGCCATATGCCACACAAGAATTACCGATGCATCCCAAAAAAACGGTTGGTTGGGTGTTGTAGAACGAGGGTAGACTCTGATTGGCGTTAACTTGGCAATGCCCAGTGTCGTAACTCTGACTACACATCAAATGTTCTTATTTAGTACCTCCAAGTGGTAACCATCGGGTACTGGTCTCATCCAACCGGATTTGACTTGCTAAACGATAAGTGCGAGTGTTGATAACACGACGAAAAACAGCAACACTAGAAACACTATAGCTGGCACGGATGAATACCCGGCCTGCTGTCCCAGGCGAACCTAGATGAGCTGCTCTGACATATTCGGACAACCGGTTGTCTAGGAATTTCAAGGGTTAGTCAGGCCCCTTGAACAGAGATGGTGGCGGATGAACCGAAAGGCCAACGGCAGCGCTCAATCCCGTAGTGGATACTGATGGCCCCGTGTCCTAGGGGTATCTAATAAATTGGAACTGGCCCTCCAGGTTGGGGGTTGTGCTTTGGGTTAACTACCCACCCACAGAATAAAATATTGTTACGAAGCAACCAATAGCCTCGGAAAGGACTGATTTTATTGTTGACGACCCTGCTAAACGAAAAAAGGACAACGACGTTCGTATCTGCACCTGGAATGTGAGAACATTAAACAGGAGAGGTGCAGGCGATCATCTAGCGGAAGCCCTAAACTGCTACAAAGCAGACATTACTGCCATCCAGGAAATACGATGGGATGGGCCGGGCAAAAAGAGGATGAAAAACTGTGACATCTACTTTGGATCATTACCTTGTAGCAGCCAAGGTAAGAATGCGGATATCCACCACGCCACAAAAAACAAGAAATACTGTGAACAAATTTAATGTCGGAAGACTGCAATCGCAAGAGACCGCCAAGACCTTCGCACAACGCGTATCCCTTAACCTCTCGATTAACACCATACCACCAGCATCGAATGTCGAAGAACAATGGCAACGATGCCAACAAGCCATTAGATCAGCCGCAACTGTTGTGCTAGGTTTCTCGCACCCACCAGCAAGAAACCCCCGGTTTGATGAGGAATGCCGACAGATGCTCGCAACCAAGAACGAGGCCTACAAGGCTAAGCTGCAGGTGAAGACGAGAGCTGCCATTGAGCTCTATAGGCAAAGAAGAAGGGAAGAACATCGGCTTTGCAGAAAGAAGAAAAAAGAGCAATAAAAGCGCGCGATCGAGGATATATTGAGGTGCTACTCCAGGAACGACGTTCGCAAGTTTTACCAAAGTGTAAAACGTTAAAGACAAGGATACAAGGCTCGAACAGAATCCTGTCGAGATGAACAAGGAAATATCGTAGTTGAGAGACAGTCAATGCTGAGGATATGGAAGAACCACTTCTGCAGACTGTTAAACGGCGATGACGAACAACATTCCGCTGTCAGGCAGAACGAATCATTCAATATTGGCAACGACAGCGAAAACTGCCAACCACCCGACCTAAGTGAAGTGAGGATAGGATATAAAGCTCACGGAGATGACTTGGTAAGTAACATTCACCAACTCATAAGCCAAATCTGATCTGGTATTTATCGATTTCAAAGCCGCATACGACAGTATTTATGTAGACGAACTATACAGAGCCATGTCTAGTTTTGGTATACCGCCCAAAGTCGTCCGTTTGTGTCGGATGACGATGGAGAATTCTCGCTGCTCCATCAGGGTCGGAAACGACCACACTGACACATTCGATACCAAAAAAGGATTCAGGCAAGGCGATGCGCTGTCATTTGACTTCTTCAACTTGATTCTTGCGAGGATTGTGAAAAACTCCCGAGCCAACAACAGAGGCACAATTTTCCAAAAATCGGTGCAACTACTAGCATACGCCGATGATATTGACATCATTGGTAGGACTCAACGTGATGTCATAGCCACGTTTGCTAGTATAGAGAAGGAAGCGGCGAAAATGGGTTTAGCAGTGTATGTGGGTAAGACTAAGTATATGCTGTCAACACGAAAGGACACACAACATCGACGAATTGGAGAGAGCATGACCGTTGACAGATATAACTTTGAGGTAGTACGGGACTTTGTCTACCTCGGCTCCGCTATTAACTCTGACAACAACATCTCGTCAGAAATCAAACGAAGAATTACTCTTTCCAATCGCTGTTTCTTCGGGCGAAGAAGGCAATTTAGTAGTAAAGCCCTCACTCGAACTACTAAGGAGATCCTATATAAGACCCTGATCATCGCAGTCCTGCTCTACGGCGGTGAAGCATGGACCGTATCAAAAGCGGATGAAGAAATCCTTGGTCGATTCGAGAGAAAATACGGAAAATCTTCGGTCCCGTTTGCGTTGACGGGCTATGGAGACGAAGATTCAACCACGAACTATACGAGCTGTACAGCGACATACCCCTGGTCAAAAAACTCCGCATTGGACGTTTAAGATGGCTAGGACATGTAGAACGAATGGACACCAATACTCCGGCTCGCAGAGTCTTCGATTCCCAGCCAGACGTCGGGCGCAGTAGAGGAAGACCTCGCCTTAAGTGGCGCGCACAAGTGGAAGCCGACCTCAACCAACTTGGAGTGCGCAACTGGAGGCAGTTAGCTAAGGACCGGGCTAATTGGAGAGGCATGTTGGTTGAGGCCCAGGTTCATTCCGGACTGTAGCGCCACTTGAGTAAGTAAGTATCTCGAATTTAATCGAAACTAGGATAATCCTGCCTTATCGTTTTCCGGTTATCCTCTAACGACATAAAAAGTTATTCTGCGTTACAAAAACATAGCTACTTGCCACCACAAGAATATAAATAAGACAATGAACCCAAGAAATATCCATTCCCATCATTGGTATCCTACAATCTTCTCCAACAATGTCAATCTTAATTATTTCATAGAAAAACGAAATTCTATCCAAGGACTATAACCATATTCATCGGTGTGAATATTAGCAGACATCAACCATCTGCTGTTGAAGAAAAGTGAATTAAGGGTAATGCCCTTCCATCCTCAATTATTTCCCTTCATTCCACTTGAAACAATTTTAATTTATTTTATGGCACTCGTCCTAACGAGAGTACACATTGTCCTTCGGGACAAATGTCTCCGCATCATCGAAATAGAGAAATGAATTCGGCAATGTCTTCCGACTGCTATTGGGATTACCATTCCCCGCTGATCCCGGAAGGACTTGAAAATTTCTACAATGTCCAACATTCGCCGTTAATTTCGCACTTGGAATGCGCTCATGGACTGCTCTGTAGCTCAATACTTCGAATTAACCGGAGACAATTCAATCCAAAAAGTAAAGTGATTCCTCGTCTAGAATGCCAAAGAAATTGAAATGAAATTGAGACAAAATGGAAATTGCCTCAATCCAAGGGATTAGTGTGGTTTTTTGGTAATGCGAAGTTCGCATCCACCACAGGGACGATTTCACTTCAATTATTCCAAATTGAGAATTCATTTGCGTAAGGTTCAGCTTGACTAAAATGTTTCCTCCCTATAATTTGATTGCCCTCCCAATTTTTGTTGGACAGTTGACGGTTTTGATGGAGTCATAAGCTTTAGGATTTAATGGCCAATATTATTCGACTATCATCAAGTCTAATCAACTTGTGGTACTTACAGAAAAGTTTTTTTCCCTTGAGGTTGCCTCTGTATCTAGCTGAAGTATGCTATATCACATCACGTAAATGTTGGCGCGAAAAAAAGGACACGAGTCTTAAATCGCAGTCTCACCACCATGAATTGCGTTTCACACCGAGGATACACCTTCCCAGGGGATAGCAGAAGTTTTCATGGTCAAAAGAAGACTGACCGAAACACGTGCCGGCGAGCCGTAACCTGTATCCTGCTTTGGGATCTACGCGTGTCAAAAGGAAATTTTATGAGAAAAAAAAAAAAAAAGGAATCTCTGTAGGATCGAATAGGCAATAAAAAGTCACGTTCAGCTCTGAGACGCATACCAACCGAATAAGCATTCAAGTCCTATTATGTACCTTGAAACGTCTCTGCCTTGTCACAGTAAATACAGGTACTTGCTTATAATTAATGATAAAGTTGACTAATAGAGGCGCTGGCGCTGTGTTGGGGGTGTACTCTACAGGGATATCGGTGGGGTGGGGTAGGTTCGATGGTTCAAGATGTCTAAAAAAGAAATCTCTTACATAAGGAAGGCTTTCCTAAATATTCCTCATGATTTTTTGTCATACGGCGACCTTAATGTGCAAGCCAAAAACCCAAATAAACGTAAAGCTGAACCCTCAAAGTAAAGTAACTGTGCGGTCCAGGATAAATCCGAGCCATAATCAACATACTTACTTACTTAAGTGGCGCTACATTCTAGAATGAATTAGCCCTGTCCTAAGCTAAGTGCTTCCAGTTGTATTCCTCAACTGGTCGAGGTCGATTTCTAATTGTGCGCGCCACTTAAGGCAGGGTCTTCCTGTACAGCGTCCGACCGACGTCTGGATAGGAATTAAAGACTCTGGGAGCCGGAATATTGGTGTCCATTCGTTCTACTTGTCCTAGCCATCTTAAACGCCTAAGGCGGAGTTTTTGACTAGCGGCACATCGCAGATGGTTGGGTGTTGTAGAACGAGGGTAGACTCTGATTGGCTTTAACTTGGCACATGTGCTTTTTTTACCTCCAAGTAATAACCATCAGATAGTGGCCTCATCCAACCAGATTTGACTTACTAAACGATAAGTGCGAGTGTTGATAACAAGACGTAAAACAGCAACACTATGATCACCCTGGTTAGAATGGCGCGGAATGAATACCCGTTCTGCCGTCCCAGGCGAACCTAGATAAGCTGCTTAGACGTATTCGGACAACAGGTTATCTAGGAATTTCAAGGGTAAGTCAGGCCCCTTGAACAGAGATGGTGGCGGATGAACCGAAAGGTTAATGGCAGCGCTCAATCTCGTAGTGGATACTGATGGCCCCATGACCTAGGGGTATCTAAGAAATTGGAACTGGCCCTCCAGGTTGGGGGTTGTGCTTTGGGTTAACTACCCACCCACAGAAAAAAATATGGTTACGAAGCAACCAATAGCCTCGGAAAGGACTGATTGTATTGTTGACGACCATGCTAAACGAAAAAAGGACAACGACGTTCGTATCTGCACCTGGAATGTGAGAACATTAAACAGGAGAGGTGCAGGTGAACAACAAAAACGGAAGCCCTAAACTGCTACAAATCAGACATTACTGCCATCCAGGAAATACGATGGGATGGGCCGGGCGAAAAGAAGATGAAAAACTGTGACATCTACTATGGACCGTGTGGTAGTGAGCAGAAACATCGACTATTCGAATGCGGATTTGCTATAAGCGCCAGACTTAGCCAAGAATTCTTATGTTTCCAAGGCATTAGCGAACGCATTTTAACAATCCGCATCAAGGCCAAATTCGCCAACATAAGCCTTATATGCGATCGTGCTCCGACGGAGGAAAAAGATGATACAACTAAGGATTGCTTCTACGAGCTCCTTCACAAAACCTATGAGCGACTACCAAAGTACGATGTTAAAATCGTGCTGGGAGATTTAAACGCAAAGGTAGGAAGAGAAGACATCTTTAGCAGTACTATCGGAAATTATAGCCTAATCGACAATACGTCTGGTAACGGACTTGAGAGAATTGACTTCGCTACGGAACGAAATGCCACTAAAGCCAGCAGACGATTTCCTCACCGATATCTATAAGGGAACATGGCTGTCTCCAGATCAACGTACAGTCAACCAAATTGATCACGTTGCGATAGACAAGAGGCACGCATCCAGTATTCTGCATGTCCGAACATTCCGAAGGGCTAACATCGACTCGGACCACTAACTTGTTGCAGCCAAGGTAAGGTTGCGGATATCCACCACGCTACAAACCGAGTGGTGGGTGCACGACTGGGTCGTACGCAACTTTCTCTTTCACAGCGAGTTGGGTTAATTAATGCTAAAAATTATAAAAAATGTCGAAATGTGATTATACGAACGTTTACTCCGAAATTTGAAGGAATCGGTGTCTATGTGAAAAATAATTAATTTTCGTTATTGGCCAAAACTGAAAATTCCGTTAAGTGATAGTTGGGCTAAAACTAATTATGTGGAATCGTTTAAAACTATTATAGTAGTATATATATTAAATTTCATTCAATTTGACATAATAGTTTGCGAGAAATTAACAATTTTCTTTATATGGCCTGAATGACAAAATCCGTTATATGGATTTTCTCGAAAAAACTGGGTATGCAGTTTTGTTGGAACTAATATGCTTATAGTATGTATAAAGTTTAAACAAAATCGTTAGAGCCGTTTTCGAGAAAATTGAGGTTATGTGTAATTTTTATATGGCAGGTACCGTTAATAACATGGCTAAAAGCAAACAAAAAAAATGGCCTAGAATTATGACCAAAATGAACTTGGATACGAAATTTGAAGACAATCGGTCAAGCCGTTTAGGCTGGGGAGACCATTACGGACAGACGGACCGACGGACCGACGGACGGAATTCCAAAAACCACTTTTTTAGGCTCCGCTATCATCGTAATGTTAGAATCAATCAAAATCTCGAGGTCGAAAATTTTCACGAAAACAATATCTTTCTCTTTGTAAGAGAAAGTTAAAACACAGAAATACTATCAAAAATTTTAATGTTGAAAGACAGATGCTCGCAGCCAAGAACAAGGCCTACAAGGCTAAGCTGCAGGTGAAGACGAGAGTTGCCATTAAGATCTATATGCAAAGAAGAAGAACACCTGCTTTCCAGAAAGAAGAAAAAAGAGCAAGAAAAGCGCGCCATCAAGGACATAGAGAGGTGTTTTACCAAAGTGTAAAACGTCAAAGCCAAGCATACAAGGCTCGAACAGAATCCTGTCGAGAGGAACAAGTAAATATCGTAGCTGAGACACAGTCGATGCTGAGGATATGATAATATTGGCAACGACAGCGAAAACTGCCAACCACCCGACCTAAGTGAAGTGAGGATAGCAATATCTAAACCAGTGTTGCCGGAGAGAATTATTATAAGGGAGTACTGCAGCCAAAAAAGGGGAGTACTTTGAAAAAAAACAGGAGTACAGACAAATTTTAGTCTTTAAAGACACAAAATGTTTGTATACCTTATCCCATAGAAGTATATTAGTTTTGACATTAAGTTTTTAACATCGCATATACCTTAAAGTATATCAGCTAGCCATTCTTAGTCGATCTAGCCATGTCTGTCCGTTCGTTTGTGTGTCACCGATTTTTGGCACTTACATACACTGAATTTTGAGCTTGAGTGTTGAAATTTAGTATATAGACTCTCTTTGCGACGAAGCAGAATAAACGTCTTTTCTGACCAAATCATATAAAAATTTACAAAAAAAAAAGTTACTGAGCAAGAAATTTAGACTCTGTCATTATCTATATTTCTTGCATTTATATAGTTTTTAACCACTTTTTGTCGACGTTTTATTAAAAAATAAGATTTTCGCCAAAAAAAAACATTTAGTCGCCGTATATCATTTTGATTCAATATACGGGGGCGTTTTCCTAAAAAGCGTATGCCATAGAAAAACTTATTTTTCTGCCGAACCATAAAAGATTTGTATAAAGGATGGTTGAACTC
Organism: Rhingia campestris; assembly: GCA_932526625.1. Classification (NCBI taxonomy): domain Eukaryota; kingdom Metazoa; phylum Arthropoda; class Insecta; order Diptera; family Syrphidae; genus Rhingia; species Rhingia campestris. The sequence goes on from OW052182.1 coordinate 180,493,833, forward strand.
CTTAAAATAAATGACCCCAAAAAGTGGGCATGTCTAAAACTGAATGGAGATGAAATATAGAAAATGTCACATCTGGTTTCTATGGGATCGTTTTTGAAAATAGTTTGTTTTACGAAAACGCCCCCAAATATTGGGCGTTGGTTAAAATGATGTATAGACGAAATGTTCATAGAATTACTCGAAATATATTCATCATCTTTTTTTTCGAACTTAAATTGAACCTAATACAGATTTTTACTAAAAATGACCGAAATAGGGACCTGGCTAAAAACTTTATTTATACGAAGTATAGGTATTGAGATTTTCTAAATATGTTTTACAAACTTTTTTTCAAAGTTCTTTACCGTTTGGACAAAAACAACGTTTTACTGAAAAGGGGGCGTGATTTTTAAGGCCTAAAAATCGGTAACGTACAGACGGACAGACATACATGGCTAATTTGATTCAGCAAGCGATTCTGAGTCGACCCATATACCTTAAGGTAAAATGATCAATACAGACAGACTCTTAAGTATTTATTGCGAAAGCACCACCTTAATTTGCATGTGTAAAAAAAGAGCGTCATGTTTTTGAAACGAGACGGCAGTTGAACGATGTAAAGGATTTGGATTAGAAACAAAAAGTGATCACAAGTGAAGTTGAGTTTAATTAACTAAAACAAATTAATATCGGTCGACAATTATTTCTCTATATTACACACTATGTATCAAAATAATTATACCGCTATGGGATATACTATAAATACACAAAAAAATCCCTTTTTGACGACAGTTTGGAATTTAAAGCTTAACAAGGCCGCCGGAAATGACGGCCTTCCTGCTGAGCTTTATAAAGCTGGCGGAAATGACATCCACCAACTCAGAAGCCAAATCTGGTCGGATGAAAGCATGCCTGAGAAATGGAACCTCAGCATCGTTTGCCCGATCCACACAAAAGTAGACCCTCTGAAGTGCGCCAACTACAGAGGCATAAGTCTCCTCAACATCGCCCACAAGATCCTATCTGGCGTAATATGTGAACGCCTGAAACCGTTTACCAACAACCTTATCAGTGTGCTTTTAGACCAGGAAAGTCCACAACTAATCAAATTTTCACACTTCGGCAGATCCTGGAAAAAACCCAAGAAGTTCAAATCGATACTCACCACCTATTTATCGATTTCAAAGCCGCATACGACAGCAGAGACGAACTATACAGAGCCGTGTCTAGTTTTGGTATACCGCCCAAACCCATCCATCTGTGTAGGATGACGATGGAGAATTCTCGCTGCACCATCAGGGTCGGAAACGACCTCACCGACACATTCGATACCAGAAAAGGATTTAGGCAAGGCCATGCGCTGTCATGTGACTTTTTCAATTTGATTCTTGAGAGGATTGTGCAAAACTTAAGAGCCAACACCAGAGGCACAATTTTCCAAAAATTGGTGCAACTACTAGCATACGCCGACGATATTGACTTCATTGGTAGGACCCAACGTGATGTCATAGCCACGTTTGCTAGTATAGAGAAGGAAGCGGCAAAAATGGGTTTAGCAGTAAATGAGGGTAAGACAAAGTATATGCTGTCAACACGAAAGGACACACAACATCGACGAATCGGACAGAACGTCACCATTGACAGATATTACTTTGAGGTAGCACGGGACTTTGTCTACCTCGGCTCCGCTATTAACTCTGACAACAACATCTCGTTAGAAATCAAACGAAGAATTACTCTGGCCAATCGCTGTTTCTTCGGGCCAAGAAGGCGATTTAGTAGTAAAGCCCTCACTCGAACTACTAAGGAGATCATATATAAGACCCTGATCATCCCAGTCCTGCTCTACGGCGCCGAAGCATGGACCGTATCAAAAGCGGATGAAGAAATCCTTGGTAGATTCGAGAGAAAAATTCTTCGGAAAATCTTCGGTCCCGTTTGCGTTGACGGGCTATGGAGACGAAGATTCAACCAAGAACTATACGAGCTGTACAGCGACATTCCCCTGGTCAAAAAACTCCGCATTGGACGTTTAAGATGGCTAGGACATGTAGATCGAATGGACACCAATACCCCGGCTCGCAGAGTCTTCGATTTCCAGCCAGACGTCGGACGCAGTAGAGGAAGACCTCGCCTTAAGAGGCGCGAACAAGTAGAAAACGACCTCAACACCTCTAATTGGAGAGGCATGTTGGTTGAGGCCCAGGTTCATTCCGGACTGTAGCGCCACTTAAGTTAGTAAGTAAGTGTGTAGTTGTCAGAGTTCTATACCTCTGAAAAAACCCTTTATTTGCTGTCAACAAGATAAGAAAAAGACCACATCGACGAATTTGTCGAAATGGACTTTTTTTCTGCTCCGACTTAGCTATTAACTCAGACATTGAATTCTATTAACCACTATTTCTTTGGGCTTTGAAAGTTTGAAAGCAGTTTAATAATAGCGTCCTTTCTTAAACTTGGTCCCTTTTAAAATTTTGTTCATCCTGGAACTACTCTACGCGTTGAAGGTTGGAACGTATCAAAATGGAATTTGCATTGATGGACCATGAAGATTCAGACGAAGATTCAGCCACGAACTGTACTCAGTTTAAGATGGCTAAAACTTAAAGTGGTTTCAAGTCCGAGTCAGATACCGTACGAAGTATAATAAGCCCGCGCTTAAGTGGAGCCCATTATTACAATCCGACCTCAATAAAATTAAAAGGTGCTATTTAAGGCATCTAACACTAGTCCTAGGGTTGTTACATTTCACATGCAGATGCGGACGCCGTTATATTTTTGTGCTTGATAATTGCCATTAACAATAAAGTTCGTCCTTCTCAAGGGTATTGATTGCTTAAGAGCACAACCAAGTGCCCACATCCTTGCTTCATTTTGTTCGAAACTGTTATAGAGTTGACAATAAAAAGCGTACATGCAATAAGCATACAATTGCTTCCTATAAATTGGAAATCAAATTTTCTGTTTTATTTCCTTACAAACATATACAGGAACCAGAAGCTCATTTGTATCCTTTTTGTATTCATCGAAATCGATTTTATATTGCAGACACGTTCACCTCATTCGTACATGAAGTAATAAGTTTATTGCGTTGACATAAACGTTGACCCATACCGTGTGTAAATGTCAAATGCTCGCATTCCCAATCCTTGACGAAATTGCCTTTCTCGCTTGTAAAATGCCTTTTAGGCTTATTAGACGGTTTATTACCATTTTGACATGAAAAAGGATGTAACACAAGGCTGTGTCGCAAAGGTCTTAAAGGGTCGTGATATAGCTATTGCATGTGCAAATGGTTTGGAATGCCTTAAAAACGTCGATGTGTCTTAAAGCTTTTACCTGAGGTTTAACTAGCTAGGTGTGTTGTGATTGTCAAAACTAGTAAAGTCGATCTGTGTAAGGTGACTTTCATTTGTTTCTGAAAGCTGTTTGGAAGAAGTCGCAAATATGAGACTGTCACACGTAACATACATCTTACGCAGACTGATTTTGTTGGTTAAGACTGAAGCTTTTCAGAAGTCATAAGCCTATTCAACCATTGAAATGCCAGTAAAGGTCTCCTGAAGTTCCTGGGTACTGGTTGAAATATAGGGATACACTTACGAGTTGGTGAAATCATCCTCCAGGTATTTTATAAATCGGTAGTTCTTCTTCTTCCTCTCCATGAGTACACTGTAGACCCAGGAGAGTACCGGAACTTAAACCAAGATGCCTCTACATTTCGTCCTGTCCTTTAACTTGTACAAGCATGAATCTGCGGCTACATGTGTTCTTAGAGTCGGTCAGCTTAACTGTCTGAAAATGAGTTCAAGAGGGCGCGCTGAAATTTTGAACAGATATTTGGGATCAGCTGCATTCGCTGACTGAAGACCGATGAGACCAAAGACCCTTTCAAATGGGAATTTTACGACCTCCTGGACGGCATGTCCGGAATTAGGTGACTTAAATGTGAAAATAGGTAAGGAAAACATCTTCGAAGGTTTAGTTGGAAAACACATCCTCCACGAAACGACAACAGATAATGGCTTCCGACTAATAGACATGTAATACAGTTATCAGCAGCACTATAGATACCTTCGACTTTGAATTCGCAAAGCAACCTGGCAATCTCCAGATGGTCAAACCGGGAACCAAATCGGCCATATGCTCATAGATGCGAGGCACTCATCCAACATCATAGATGTACACACATTCAGAGGGGTAAACGTCGACTCTGACCATTTTCTCGTCGCAAACAAATTCAGAACCCAATTGTCCAACAAGAAGAATAGTGCAAACAAAAAAAGCTGTACGTTGGACGCTTTAGTAAGCCGGAGATTTTCAGAGCCTACAAAAAAAAATTAGTGAGAGACTCCCTGCTGTGCCCTCATCCTCCACCAATGTCAACACCCAGTGGATACGGTATCCCTGAATCGTATCGTGATATCAGCAAGGAAATGGCCAAACCCATCATAGTCTACCAGTCAATCCCGAAAAGTAATCCGTGGTATGATGGAATTTGCAAGTACAAACAAGGATGACCGAAGAGCCACGTCAAGGTGTTACAATGCAAAACTGGCGCCGCAGGGGAAGTGTACCGAACCAGGCGAACGGAAGTGAAGAAAATCCTGCGTAGAAAAAAAAAGAACACACGCAACCTCCCAGCTCAGGAAAATCGAAGAGTCTCGCGATGAACATCCTTCAATTTTACAAGAAAGCCAAACAACTGGCAGCTGACTTCAAAGTAGAAAGGGAACTTACTTAATTAAGTGGCGCTACAGTCCGGGATGAACCTGGTCCTCAACCAAGATGCCTCTCCAATTAGCCCGGTCCTTAGCTAACTGCCTCCAGTTGCGCACTCCAAGTTGGTTGAGGTCGGTTTCCACTTGTGCGCGCCACTTAAGGCGAGGTCTTCCTCTACTGCGTCCGACGTCTGGCTGGGAATTGAAGACTCTGCGAGCCGGGATATTGGTGTCCATTCGTTCTACATGTCCTAGCCATCTTAAACGTCCAATGCGGAGTTTTTTGACCAGGGGCATGTCGCTGTACAGCTCGTATAGTTCTTGGTTGAATCTTCGTCTCCATAGCCCGTCAACGCAAACGGGACCGAAGATTTTTCGAAGAATTTTCCTCTCGAATCTACCAAGGATTTCTTCATCAGCTTTTGATACGGTCCATGCTTCAGCGCCGTAGAGCAGGACTGGGATGATCAGGGTCTTACATAGGATCTCCTTAGTAGTTCGAGTGAGGGCTTTACTACTAAATTGCCTTCTTAGCCCGAAGAAACAGCGGTTGGCAAGAGTAATTCTTCGTTTAATTTCTGACGAGATGTTGTTGTCAGAGTGAATAGCGGAGCCGAGGTAGACAAAGTCCCGTACTACCTCAAAGTTACATCTGCCAATGGTGACGTTCTGTCCAATTCGTCGATGTTGTGTGTCCTTTCGTGTTGACAGCATATACCTTGCCTTACCCTCATTTACTGCTAAACCCATTTTTGCCGCTTCCTTCTCTATACTAGCAAACGTGGCTATGACATCACGTTGAGTCCTACCAATGATGTCAATATCATCGGCGTATGCTAGTAGTTGCACCGATTTTTGGAAGATTGTGCCTCTGGTGTTGGCTCTGGAGTTTTGCACAATCCTCTCAAGAATCAAGTTAAAGAACTCACATGACAGCGCATTGCCTTGCTTTAATCCTTTTTTGGTATCGAATGTGTCGGTGAGGTCGTTTCCGACCCTGATAGAGCATTGAGAAGTCTCCATCGTCATCCTACACAAACGGACAACTTGGGCGGTACACTAAAGCTAGACATGGCTCTGTTTAGTTCGTCTCTATAAATGCTGTCGTATGCGGCTAGGAAATCGATAAATAGGTGGTGGGTATCGATTTGGACTTCCTGGGTTTTTTCCAGGATCTGCCGATGTGTGAAAATTTGATCGATTGTGGACTTTCCTGGCCTAAAACCTCACTGATAAGGGCCGATCATGTTGTTGGTAAACGGTTTCAGGCGTTCACATATTACGGCAGATAGGATCTTGTAGGCGATGTTAGACAGACTTATGCCTCTGTAGTTGGCGCAGTTCAGAGGGTCTCCTTTTTTGTGGATCGGGCAAACGATGCTGAGGTTCCATTCTTCAGGCATATTTTCATCCGACCAGATTTGGCTTATGAGTTGGTGGATGTTACTTACCAAGTCATCTCCGCCGGCCTTATAGAGCTCAGCGGGAAGGCCATCATTTCCGGCAGCCTTATTGAGCTTGAGTTTAGATATTGCTATCCTCACTTCACTTAGGTTGGGTGGTTGGCAGTTTTTGCAGCCGTTGCCAATATTGAATGGTTAGTTCTGCCTGACAGCGGAATGTTGTTCGTCATCGCCGTTTAACGGTCTGCAGAATTGATTCTTCCATATCCTCAGCATCGACTGTGTCTCAACTACGATATTTCCTTGTTCATCTCGACAGGATTCTGTTCGAGCCTTGTATCCTTGGCATTGACGTTTTATACGTTGGTAAAACTTGAGAACATCGTTCCTGAGTGGCACTTCTCTATATCCTCGCTCGCGCGTTTTTCTTGCTCTTTTTTCTTCTTTCTGAAAAGCCGGTGTTGTTCTCTTCTTTTCTGCCTATAGAGCTCAATGCCGGCTCTCGTCTTCACCTGCAGCTTAGCCTTGTAGGCCTCGTTCTTGTCTGCTGGTGGGCGCGAGAAACCTAGCACATTACTTGCGGCTGATCTAATGGCTTGTTGGCATCGTTGCCATTGCTCTTCGACATTAGATGCTGGTGGTATGGTTTGAATCGAGAGGTTAAAGGATATGCGTTGCGCGAAGGCCTTGGCGGTCTCTGGCGATTGCAGTCATTCGACATTAAATTTTTTAACAGTATTTCTGGTTTGTTGTGGCGTGGCGGATATCCGCATCCTTACCTTGGCTACAACAAGGTAGTAGTCCGAGTCGATGATAGCCCCTCGGAATGTTCGGACATACAAAATACTGGTTGCGTGCCTCTTGTCTATCGCAATGTGATAAATTTTTTTGACTGTTCGTTGATCTGTAGACCGTCCCCTTATGGATATCGAGCTGAGGAAACCGTGTGCTGGCTATAGTGGCATTTCGTTCCGTAGCGAAGTCAATTAGCCTAAGTCCGTTACCAGACGTGTTGGCGTGTAGGCTATATTTACGACAGTACTGCTAAAGATGTCTTCTCTTCCTACCTTTGCGTTAAAATCTCCCAGCACGATTTTAACATCGTACTTTGGTAGGTTTTGTCGAGGAGCTCGTAGAAGCAATCCTTAGTTATATAATCTCTTCCCTCTGTCGGAGCATGAGCGCATATAAGTCTTATGTTGGCGAATTTGGCCTTGATGCGGATTGTAACAATGCGTTCGCTAATGTCTTGGAAACATAAGACTTCTTGCCTAAGTCTGGCACTTATAACAAATCCGCATCCGAATAGTTGCTGTTTCTGCTCACTATAACACCGTCCATAGCTTCAGTCACAGTTATCATCCTCTTTTTGCCCGTCCCATCCCATCGTATTTCCTGGATGGTAGTAATGTCTGCTTTGTAGCACTTTAGGGCTTCCGCTAGTTGTTCGCCTTCAACTCTCCTGTTTAATGTTCTCACATTCAAGGTGCAGATACGAACGTCGTGGTCCTTTTTTCGTTTAGCATGGTCGTCAACAATAATATCAGTCCTTTCCAAGGCTATTGGTTGCTTGGTAACATAATCTCTTTTCCGTGGATGGGGAGTTAGCCCAAAGCACAACCCCGAACGTGGAGGGCCAGGCCCTTGTTTTGACCCTAGAACAGCGGCCGGAAAAATACCGATGTCAGAAGCCCATTTTGGGATATGAGCGCTGCCGTTGACCTATTGAGGGCTCCTCCGCCACCAACTCTTTTCCAACACCCTGGCTCAGTATTGGATATCCCTATAGACGTGGTGTTCAAATATGTCGAAGCAGCTCATATAGGGATTTCACTACCAGTTCGATCAAACTGGAGCTGTAGGCGCCACCGTTGACTCCATCTAGGGAATTCCTCCGCTGCCGCCTGAGAGTGAGTGCCTTAGTGAGAGGACACTCCTCCCCCTCTCTCGTTTGCTGCCACCAACGACCTTCCACAGGGGTTCAATACCCCATCTCCAGTCGAGGTACTAGGCACCCACCAGTCACCAGCGTGGAGGTGAGAGTAGGAGTTTATAGTGAGAGGCTAGAGTGAGAACGCTTGTGTTCTCATGTTATCGCATCACTATCCTTAAGCACCTTACTGGACACAATTTACTAAAAAGCCACAAACTGAAAATGCATATCATAGATGATGACCTCTGTAGAGGCTGCGGTGATGAAGACATACACGAGGATACCCTCCACTTTCTGTGCCACTGCCCAAGGCCTCAGCCAATTAAGAATTAAAACCTTAGGAAAATACTTTTCCCATGGCCTCACGGATCTATCCCTCTTCCTAATCTTTTCAGGTTTACAACAACATCTGGATGGCTGGAAAGGGACTAACAACAATGGACAGTAACGGGACAATGAATGAACCAACCACACACGTGGACCCCCAACGGGCATCACAATGGGTCTATATTGACCTGAGTGCGATGAGGGAGGACGCACACCGTTTGCCTCATTAACCCACCAACCTAACCTTTCCCCGATCTTAAGGTCCTCCAACAGCATGTCGTTTTCGACGATATCTACGATGTCGTCTTCAGGACCAGATGAAGGGAATATCTTGCTTAGCATGCCTTATAACAAACCTAAGTTTGAAAGGTGACTTCTCGAGAGCCACCAGGCACTCGCTATTTATCAATAGCAGGAAGGAAATCGTGTTTTCGTGGGGTTCCTCTTCCTTGATGACTGACCAGGCATCCATAGGAACCGCCCGGTTGTGGAGTTAAAGATATTGGAGGAGCCTTCCTCTCTCTATCTTCATATTGAATAACCAAATGCGGGCTCTGGGTCTCCTTGGGATGTCCTTAGCTGGGATTAGCTTGAGCTTCAAGTTATCCCAAGCGTCGCTAACCTTAGCAACGCACTCGCTAAGGAAGTCCTTGAAGAATTGGTCATCGCATTTGAACACCCTATATCCCCTCACGACCTCGGAGGAGTCAAAGTTCGGGAGAGGTCCCCCATTGTTTTCAATTAAATAATCTATCACCATGTCGGAAAGTTTGGCTTCAATCTTTCCCACGCCTCGGCTATGGATTTCCCGTTTAAGGACATTATTGGAAATGAGAAAGCAGACGAGCTAGCCAGACTAGGATCGTCCAGTTGCATTTCCCTAGCTGATAAAAGAGTTAATCCCACGCTAGCATCTAAAAAACATGAAATAACCCAGCACACTCAAAAAGTATCTATAACAAGATGGCAAAACACAAATACTTGTATACACACAAAATCTCTCTGGCCGGAGTTAAGCGGCAGCAAATCGAACAAGCTAATAGCTTTGAACAGAGCATCCATTTCTATAGCGGTGAGAGTGATAACAGGTCACAACCTGTTGGGTAAGCACTCCAATAAGATAAAACTGACTGGTACGAACCAACTTTGCAGGAAATGCAGCGACCTAGACGTCGGACAAGAGGTCTCACACCTACTATGTGACTGCCCTGCGATCAGTAGCAGCCGTTTGAAAATACTAGGCAGCCTATACTTTGACGTCCTAAGAGACCTAACGACTATCCCAATAGCGCAGATAGTCCGCTTTTGTAGCAGATCAGGATGGAGCAACTAACTCTTTGAGGCTGAGGAGTAACACAGACCAGCACCGCATAAGTATCACTAGCGAACTTAACCAGTTATCCTCTTTCTCTATTCCAGGGTACTTTCTTCGAAGGGTATCGCTATGGGCCCACGTAGGCCTATGCGAGCTTGACGACTCACCCGAACGTCAACAGCCCATCTAACCTAACCTTACCTAACCCTTGAAATTGTTGTCAGAATAGGTCAGTACAGCTCATATATGTTGGTTCTTTACTTTATCCAGGCTTACAATAGATGCAACCGTTGCGTTGATTCCATCTTGGGAGATCATAAGCTGCCATCTGGGGAGGCTTTTTGTTTGGCGATCTCGTCCCTTGCTAATTTTGGTCCGCGAGAGGAATTTTATTTGCCTCCTACGCCGCATAACTACCTTGCGTCCCACTTTCCATGATCTGATGACTATCAAATCCACAGGGAAACACAGGGATGTACAAATTGTATCGAGCTGAGCTCTATCTGTAATAGGAACTGCAGTCATAAATATAACTACGGGCTTTACAGCGACACACCCCTAGTCAAAAAACTCCGTAGATTCATCGTTCCTCAGGACTTTCAAGGGCACTACCCACCGGTCGTTGAATTTACAATACTTGATAGTTTTCCCCACTGTACGTTCATTTAATGGTCCCGACCCTGAGCTTAACCTAAAATATCATGGGCAACCCGATATCTTCACAATAACTTACAACAGAAGATCCTCTTAAATTTGATGATGATTATCATCATCAACATTATTTCATCCTTTTTGATTTTTTTTTAACTACATAAACCACCAGAGACATTTTGAAAAAAAAAGTAAAAGGACACCAGTAGGTCAACAATGCATTAGAACTTACAAGGTTACACTCATTTTATTGCTGAGTTCCTTTTTTATTTTTTTATTTCAAAGGACACCAGCAAGTGAAGTAAAATTCGATTAAGCTCACCCCTGGTTGTGTTCCTTAATAATACTTAAATTACACTTCTGTAGATAGTTAAAACAGGAAGAATATCCTTACCAGCAAGGACAGATGTAGTTAAACTCAATTTTTGTTGAAATACTCAGTGGAATTTGGCGAAACTTTTCCAATCTTAAGAGAACGCATAACTTATTGTATTTCTTGAAATAGGGACGAATATAGAATGACAAGGATGCTCTGATAGAGGTCCTGATGTTTGGAATGAGAATGGCATAACTTTTTTACACACACACAAGAAAAGATGTTCAAACCCGTCAATGTTGTCAAATAGTAATCAAATATATGACACCTTTTGGAAATGGTGTTGGGTGTAATCTAGGATGGGGTCCCATAAGGTGATAACGAAAAAATAATCTAGCCGTGACGACTCGGCTAAAGGTGACAATCTGTCGAGTCACAATATGGTTAGGATGCCTTTTTTGCGACACTTTTTTAACTTTCTCCTATAAAGAGAAAGGAGAAAGAAAAAGGACAGATTGGAATAACAGATTTATACAATTATGTCCTCTTAGTTTTGCCTTTAGTAAATATTGAAGGAACAGCTTGTTTTAAGGGTGCTCCAGGAAATAACACCCAGAAGTGAAAAATAGTCAAAACCAAAACAGGCGGAAAAGATAGAAGTCCCCTAAAAGGAATGACATAACCCCCAAATGGATAACGAAATGAATACTTACTTACCTAAGTGGCGCTACAGTCCGGGATGAACCTGGGCCTCAAGCAACATGCCTCTCCAATTAGCCCGGTCCTTAGCTAACTGCCTCCGGTTGCGCACTCCAAGTTGGTTGAAGTTGGTTTCTAATTCTCCGCGCCACTTAAGGCGAAGTCTTCCACTACTGCGTCGGACGTCTGGATGGGAATCGAAGACTCTGCGAGCCGGAGTATTGGTGTCTATTCGTTCTACATGTCCTAGTCATCTTAAACGTCCAATGCGGAGTTTCTTGACCAGGGGTATGTCGCTGTCCGGCTCGTATAGTTCGTGGTTGAATCTTCGTCATAGCCCGTCGACGCAAACGGGACCGAAGATTTTCCGAAGAATTTTCCTCTCGAATCTACCAAGGATTTCTTCATCCGCTTTGGATACGGTCCATGCTTCAGCGCCGTAGAGCAGGACTGGGATGATCAGGGTCTTATATAGGATCTCCTTAGTAGTTCGAGTGAGGGCTTTACTACTAAATTGCCTTCTTAGCCCGAAGAAACAGCGATTGGCAAGAGTAATTCTTCGTTTGATTTCTGACGAGATGTTGCTGTCAGAGTTAATAGCGGAGCTGAGGTAGACAAAGTCCCGTACTCCTCAAAGTTATATCTGTCAATGGTGACGTTCTGTCCAATTCGTCGATGTTGTGTCCTTTCGTGTTGACAGCATATACTTAGTCTTCCCCTCATTTACTGCTAAACCAATTTTTGCAGCTTCCGTCTCTATACAAGCAAACGTGGCTATAACATCACGTTGAGTCCTACCAATGATGTTAATATCGTCGGCGTACGCAAGTAGTTGCACCGATTTTTGGAAAATTGTGCCTCTGGTGTTGGCTCTGGAGTTTTGAACAATCCTCTCAAGAATCAAGTTAAAGAAGTCACATGACAGCGCATCGCCTTGCCTAAATCCTTTTTTGTATCGAATTTGTCGGTGAGGTCGTTTCCGACCCAGATGGTGCAGCGAGAATTCTCCATCGTCATCGTACACAAACGGTGGAGTTTGGGCGGTATACCAAAACTAGACATGGCTCTGTATAGTTCGTCTCTATAAATGCTGTCGTATGCGGCTTTGAAATCCATAAATAGGTGGTGGGTATCGATTTGGACTTCTTGGGTTTTTTCCAGGATCTGCCGAAGTGTGAAGATTTGATCAGTCGTCCACTTTCCTGGCCTAAAACCACACTGATAGGGGCCGATCAGATTGTTGGTAAACGGTTCCAGGCGTTCACATATTACGGCAGATAGGATCTTGCAGGCAATATTGAGGAGACTTATGATTCTGTAATTGGAGCAGTTTGGAGGCTTTCATTTTATGTGGATCTGGTAAGGGATGCTGGGGTTCCATTCTTCAGGCATGCTTTCAACCGACCAGATTTGGCTTATGAGTTGGTGGATGTTGCTTACCAAGTCATCTCCGCCATCTTTATAAAGCTCAGCGGGAAGGCCGTCATTTCCAGCGGCCTTATTAATCTTAAGTTTGATAAAGCTATCCTCACTTCACTTAGGTCGGATGGTTGGCAGTTTTCGCTGTCGTTGCCAATATTAAATGGTTCGTTCTGCTTGACAGCGGAATGTTGTTCGTCATAGCCGTTTAACTGTCAGTAGACGTGGTTCTTCCATATCCTCAGCATCGACTGTGTCTCAACTACGATATTTCCTTGTTCATCTTGACAGGATTCTGTTCGAGCCTTGTATCCTTGGCTTTGACGTTTTACACTTTGGTAAAACTTGCGAACATCGTTCCTGGAGTGGCACCTCTCTATATCCTCAATCGCGCGCTTTTGTTGATCTTTTTTCTTCTTTCTGAAAAGCCGATGTTCTTCCCTTCTTCTCTGCCTCTAGAGCTCAATTGCAGCTCTCGTCTTCACCTGCAACTTAGCCTTGTAGGCCTCGTTCTTGGCTGCAAGCATCTGTCGGCATTCCTCATCAAACCAAGGGTTTCTTGCTGGTGGCCGCGAGAAACCTAGCACATCAGTTGCTGCTGATCTAATGGCATGTTGGCATCGTTGCCATGCTGGTGGTATGTTGTGAGTCGAGAGGTTAAGGGATACGCGTTGCGCGAAGGTCTTGGCGGTCTCTGGCGATTGCAGTCTTTCGACATTAAATTTTTTCAAAGTATTTCTGGTTTTTTGTGGTGGATATCCACATCCTTACCTTGGCTACAACAAGATAGTGGTCCGAGTCGATGTTAGCCCCCCGGAATGTTCGGACATCCAAAATACTGGATGCGTGCCTCTTGTCTATCGCAATGTGATCAATTTGGTTGACTGTTCGTTGATCTGGAGACCGCCATGTCCACTTATGGATATCGAGGTGAGGAAACCGTGTGCTGGCTATAGTGGCATTTCGTTCCGTAGCGAAGTCAATTAGCATAAGTCCGTTACCAGACGTGTTGTCGTGTAGGCTATGTTTTCCGAAAATACTGCTAAAGATGTCTTCTCTTCCTACCTTTGCGTTAAAATCTCCCAGCACGATTTTAACATCGTACTTTGGTAGTCTTTCATAGGTTTTGTCGAGGAGCTCGTAGAAGCAATCCTTAGTTATATCATCTCTTTCCTCTGTCGGAGTATGAGCGCATATAAGTCTTATGTTGGCGAATTTGGCCTTGATGCGGATTGTAACAATGCGTTCGCTAATGTCTTGGAAACATAAGACTTCTTGCCTAATTCTGGCACTTATAACAAATCCGCATCCAAATAGTCGCTGTTTCTGCTCACTATAACACGGTCCATAGTAGATATCACAGTTTTTCATCGTCTTTTTGCCCGGCCCATCCCATCGTATTTCCTGGGTGGCAGTAATGTCTGCTTTGTAGCAGTTTAGGGCTCCCGCTAGTTGTTCGCCTGCACCTCTCCTGTTTAATGTTCTCACATTCCAGGTGCAGATACGAACGTCGTTGTCCATTTTTCGTTTAGCATGGTCGTCAACAATGAAATCAGCCCTTTCCGAGGCTATTGGTTGCTTCGTAACATAAGCTTTTTTCCGTGGATGGGTAGTTAACCCAAAGCACAACCCCCAACCTGGAGGGCCAGGCCCTTGTTTTGACCCTAGGACAGCGGGCCGGAAAAAATACCGATGTCAGTAGGCCATTTTGGGATATGAGCGCTGCCGTTGACCCATTGAGGGCTTCTCCGCAACCAACTCTTTTCCAATACCCTGGCTCAGTATTGGAAATCCCTATAGACCTGGTGTCCAAATATGTCGAAGCAGCTCATAGAGGGATTTCACTACCAGTTCGATCAAACTGGAGCTGTAGGCGCCACCGTTGACTCCATCTAGGGAATTCCTTCGCTGCCGCCTGTGAGTGAGTGCCTTAGTGAGAGGACACTCCTCCCCCTCTCTCGTTTGCTGCCACCAACGACCTTCCACAGGGGTTCAATACCCCATCTCCAGTCGAGGTACTAGGCACCCACCAGTCACCAGCGTGGAGGTGAGAGTAGGAGTTGATAGTGAGAGGCTAGATTGAGAACGCTTGTGTCCTCATATAATCGCATCACTTCCCTTAAGCAGGTTGAATGAGTATAATTATTACCAACAGATGGCGTTGTTTATACTAATGTTTCCGAAAAAGACCAAAATAATTTCATAAATGTAACTCACCTTAGTACTTTAAAAAATTAAAATGTCTTGCAAAAGCACGTAATGACCTTTCCGACAAAGCAATATCAAATTGCGTGTATTTTTCTTAGAAATATGATCACTCTTCTTGTTAAATTTAAATTTAATAGCTATACCCCTTGAAAGTCAAGCATTTAGTCTATTCATGTGCAAGAATTGTATCAACTGAATAGATACATACTTCAAATACATTTCACATCAGTAAGCATCTACTTCATTGAAATACAATTTCTTTGTCGTATTCCCTATACAATGGCTCGCTCCAAGCACACACTCTGGCAGATGGCATTGAAGGAATAAAGTTAAAATATTTATTCAGATAGAATCTAGATGTTGTCATACAAGCAGATACAAATGCAGAAGAACTTTGCTGATATAAATGCGAACAACAGAATACCGCTCACTCGAGAGTACCCAATTCGCTATAATGGCGCTGTAAGTCATGGAGTTTCTCTCTATTACGTATGCAAGAGAATGGCGCTCCAGTAAATTTGTCATGTAAATTCGGAGTAAATGCGTAAACAACACGTATACGCTTACGTGGGTGTGTAAGTAAATTCAAAATTGTATTTTTTTTTCAACAAACAAATATTCGAAAATGCAATAACATCAACAAACAAGAGTCCTGGCAAGTTCCAAGGCAGGGTAGGCCAGAAACGGAAGTCGTACAAGTGGTACGGGAAAGAATGTAATTTACCGCCCTGAAGGACGAGAATAGGATTTGGGAGTCAGTCATGCATTATGCATGTGTGCTGGGAAATTAAAATAAATGATTACGTGCATTAAGAATGTGGGTTTTCGGGAGCAATAAAAGGGACATGAACTGACGTTTTAAGGGAAGCATACTGACATTTTAAGGGAAGCACATGCAAACGTTAACGAAGCCTCTAGCAAGTCAATACCTCGACGATGCTGACAACATGGAAGAACTACTTCCATAGTCTGTTAAACAGCGATTGTAAATAAACTTCCCTGTCAAGCAGAACGAGGCGAATTAACGGGCTGAAGACGCGTTTTTTTCCCTGTCAAGCAGAACGAGGCGAATTAACGGACTCAAGACGCGTTTAGGTCCTTTGTCTATAAGACAAGGTGTCTTCGATCCTATTTGGTGTATATGCCCTGGGATACGCCTGCCCCGCATTCAGGACCACCAATTCTACGAAGAACTTTAAGCTTAAAAGTACCTCATACTCCAATTTCCTGCCCCTTGTCCAGAACTCGGTAACTTATAAATAGTAAGACTGATAGGTTTAAGGTGAGATATAGAAAGCTTTTGGACTTTCGAGTTGCGAGTTTTGATCTCATTTGCTAGATTGAAGAAGCTTCGGTTTTCTAGGGCTTGATGATGACACCGAGGTAGATGAATTCTTTACCAGCGAGTTTTACCTGTCCATCTATTGCGTAAATGCTTTTGCAATGGCACGACTGATGATCTAGATATCGTCAACGTATCCTAGTAGCTAAAACGATTTCATAATCAAGCGACTTTCCTGTTTACACTTGCCCTCCCAGAACTAGATTGGAGAAGTCGGATGTTCTATCATCCGACTTCTTCTTCTAGTTGTCGGAATACGGTACACTTTAGAAGTGCTGCTTAACAAAGAACACACAGAGCCTTAAAGTAGATGCATAGATGATTCGCCTTGACTTGGTCTTGTACTTACTTAAGCGGCGCTACAGTCCGGGATGAACCTGGGCCTCAACCAACATGCCTCTCCAATTAGCCTGGTCCTTCGATAACTGCCTCCAGTTGCGCACTCTAAGTTGGTTGAGTCCGGTTTCCACTTGTGCGCGCCACTTAAGGCGAGAACTTCCTCTACTACGTCCGACATCTGACTGGGAATCGAAGACTCTGCGAGCCGCAATGTTGGTGTCCATTAGTTCTACATGTCCTAGTCATCTTAAACTTCCAATGTGCCGTTTTTTTTACCAGGGGTATGTCGCTGTACAGCTCGTATGGTTCGTGGTTGAATCTTCGTCTTCATAGCCCGTCAAAGCAAACGGGACCAAAGTTTTTCGAAGAATTTTTCTCTCGAATCGACCAAGGATTTCTTCATTCGCTTTTGATACGGTCCATGCTTCAGCGCCGTAGAGCAGGAATGGGATGATCAGGGTCTTATATAGGATCTCCTTACTAGTTTAAGTGAGGGATTTACTACTGAATTGCCTTCTTAGCCCGAAGAAACAGCGGTTGGCAAGAGTAATTCTTCGTTTGATTTCTGACGAGATGTTGTTGTCAGAGCTAATAGCGGAGCCGAGGTAGACAAAGTCCCGTACTACCTCAAAGTTATATCTGTCAATGGTGACGTTCTGTCCAATTCATCAATGTTGTGTGTCCTTTCGTGTTGACAGCATATACTTAGTCTTCCCCTCATTTACTGCTAAACCCAGTTTTGCCGCTTAGTTCTCTATACTAGCAAACGTAGCTATGACATCACGTTGAGTCCTACCAATGATGTCAATATCGTCGGCGTATGCTAGTAGTTGCACCGATTTTTGAAAACTGTGCCTCTGGTGTTGGCTCCGGAGTTTTGCACAATCCTCTCAAGAATCAAATTGTAGAATTCACATATGGCAGCGCATCGCCTTGCCTTAATCCTTTTTTGGTATCGAATGTGTCGGTGAGGTCGTTTCCGACCGTGATGGTGCAGCGAGAATTCTCCATCGTCATCCTACACAAACGGATGAGTTTGGGCGGTATACCAAAACTGGACATGGCTCTGTATAGTTCGTCTCTATAAATGCTGTCGTATGCGGCTTTGAAATCGATGAATAGGTGGTGGGTATCGATTTGGACTATTTGGGTTTTTTCCAGGATCTGCCGAAGTGTGAAGATTTGATCAGTTGTCCACTTTGCTGGCCTAAAACCACACTGATAGGGGCCGATAAGGTTGTTGATAACCGGTTTCAGGCGATCACATATTACGGCAGATAGGATCTTGTAGGCGATGTTGAGCAGACTTATGCCTCTGTAGTTGGAGCAGTTCAGAGGGTTTCATGTAATGTGGATCTGGTAAAGGATGCTGAGGTTCCATTCTTCAGGCATGCTTTCATCCGACCAGATTTGGCTTATGAGTTGGTGGATGTTAATTACCAAGTCATCTCCGCCAGTTTCATAAAGCTCGGCGGGAAGGCCATCATTTCCGGCGGCCTTGTTAAGCTTGAGTTTAGATATTGCTATCCTCACTTCACTTAGGTCGGGTGGTCGGCAGATTTCGCTCTCGTGCTGCCTGACAGCGGAATGTTGTTCGTCATCGCCGTTTAACAGTCTGCAGAAGTGGTTCAACCATATCCTCAGCATCGACTGTGAAAAAATTTAATGTCGAAAGACTGCAATCGCCAGAGACCGCCAAGACCTTCGCGCAACGCGTATACCTTAACCTCTCGACTCACAACATACCACCAGCATCTAATGTCAAAGAACAATGGCAACGATGCCAACAAGCCATTAGAACAGCCGCAACTGATGTGCTAGGTTTCTCGCGCCCACCAGCAAGAAATCCCTGGTTTAATGAGGAATGCCGACAGATGCTCGCAGCCAAGACCGAGGCCTACAAAGCTAAGCTGCAGGTGAAGACGAGAGCTGCCATTGAGCTCTATAGGCAAAGAAGAAGGGAAGAACATCGGCTTTTCAGAAAGAAGAAAAAAGATCAAGAAAAGCGCGCAATTGAGGATATAGAGAGATGCCACTCCAGGAACGATGTTCGCAAGTTTTACCAAAGTATAAAACGTCAAAGCCAAGCATACAAGGCTCAAACAGAATCCTGTCGAGATTAACAAGGAAATATCGTAGTTGAGACACAGTCGATGCTGAGGATAGAGAAGAACCACTTCTGCAGACTGTTAAACGGCGATGACGAACAAGATTCCGCTGTCAGGCAGAACGAACCATTTAATATTGGCAACGACAGCGAAAACTGCCAACCACCCGACCTAAGTGAAGTGAGGATAGCAATATCTAAACTCAGGGTTAATAAGGCCGCCGGAATGAGCGGGAAGGCTGATCTTTATAAAGCTGGCGGAGATGACTTGTAAGCAACTTCCACCAACTCATACGCCAAATCTGGTCGGTTGAAAGCATGCTTGAAGAATGGAACCTCAGCATCGTTTGCCCGATCCACAAAAAAGGAGACCCTCTGAACTGCGCCAACTACAGAGGCATAAGTCTACTCAACATCGCTTACACGATCCTAATATGTGATCCTAATACCAACAACCTGATCGGCCCTTATCAGTGTGGTTTTAGGCCAGGAAAGTCCACAATCTTTCAAATTTTCTCACTTCGGCAGATCCTGAAAAAAACCCAAGAAGTCCAAATCGATACCCACCACCTATTTATCGATTTCAAAGCCGCATACGACAGCATTTATAGAGACGAACTGTACAGAGCCATGTCTAGTTTTGGTATACCGCCCAAACTCGTCCGTTTGTGTAGGATGATGACGGAAAAGACCTCACCGACACATTCGATACCAAAAAAGGATTTAGGCAAGGCGATGTGCTGTCATGTGACTTCTTCAATTGGATTCTTGAGAGGATTGTGCAATACTCCCGAGCCAACACCAGAGGCACAATTTTCCAAAAATCGGTGCAACTACTAGCATACGCCGACGATATTGACATCATTGGTAGGACTCAACGTGATGTCATATCCACGGTTGCTAGTATAGAGAGCGGCAAATATGGGTTTAGCAGTAAATGAGGGTAAGACTAAGTTTATGCTGTCAACACGAAGGTACACACAACATCGAAGAATTGGACAGAACGTCACCATTGACATATATAAGTTTGAGGTAGTACGGGACTGTGTCTACCTCGGCTCCGCTATTAACTCTGACAACAACATCTCGTCAGAAATTAAACGAAGAATTACTCTTGCCAATCGCTGTTTCTTCGGGCTAAGAAGGCAATTTAGTAGTAAAGGCCTCACTCGAACTACTAAGGAGATCCTATATAAGACCCTGATCATCCCAGTCCTGCTCTACGGCGCTGAAGCATGGACCGTATCAAAAGCGGATGAAGAAATCCTTGGTCGATTCGAGAGAAATTTTTTTCGAAAAATCTTTGGTTCCGTTTGCGTTGAAGGGCTATGGAGACGAAGATTCAACCACGAACTATACGAGCTGTACAGCGACATACCACTGGTCAAAAAACTCCGCATTGGATGTTTAAGATGGCTAGGACATGTAGAACGAATGGACTTAAGTAAGTAAGTAAGTAAATTGATGTAAAAATGCAAAGCGCTATTAGCCCGACTCTGCTTAACTTCCCTTCTGAAACTGAAATAAGGTCGAATTTGCAAACTTGCCTTTATTTCTCATTACAAAAGGGAAATGTTTCTAAAACCAAAGCAACATTGTTTGTCCCTAAACGGTTACCTAACTTCCATTGGTAATGCTAAACAAATACAATACGTACTTCCCATACCATCGTCCTACTTGGATGTATGAACAACGTAACCACCTGCACAGCAATCGATTCTTCTGCTTCTCAAAACCTATCAACTTCATTCCCAGAAAGACTATCTAATACCAAAATGAAAAGCAATAAATCTCCATTACCAGTGATTTGCTACTCATACAAGATTTCGTTCGATTGAAGTGGCACTCCCGCTCTGCAGTGTGTCCTTGGAATGCAGCAAAAAAAAAAAACTCGAACATCGACAAGAACTTAACTCCTTAAATTTATCATTCTTTCGGAGAATCACATGACAAAGAACTACTCCAGGCGTTCAGATGCCTTATTCAGTTTCAAGGCTGCTTGTGGATAACTGCAGAAGTCTGGAACGTTTCGTCTTCTATGTCTGCAAATGCTATTTCTTAGTGCGGGTATGGGTATGCGTTCTTCTTTTATTGCCGTTTAGTGTGTCCTTTGGTTTCATCCTTTTTTTGGCGGAGAAGAAAAATGTTTGAGACATTTCATTCGTCTGTGCTGACTTTATGGTGTGCACACAGCATGTGCAGTATTCCCTCAATATATTGGCAATGAATTTGTTTTTTTTTTACTCTCAGTTTATATTCATAAAATATGGAACACTTGTGAACAGTTTATTGGGGACTTTTAAATGTCAGTTGGAAGAATCAGACTTGAACTGCAAGTGATGAACAGTCAAAATGAGTTGGTCAAGGAGTTTCAGATCATAAAGTAGAGATGTGTATAGATTTACTAACTCAGCAGCAACGAGGACTGATGACCATTTCTCTGGGGTAGCTATGGAGTTCATTTGCCAATAAAATCTTGCATAATGCAACGATTAAGGCGATTTTAGAAGACTGACCATTAGACCAAGTTTTCTCGTCGATTAGGTTTTCAATAGCCAGTTCCATGAAGCTGAATGCCAGATGATAAGCACAGATCAAAAGTTGTCTTTCAAAATCGTAAAATGACGACGTGACTTTGACTTTGCACATCAATTGTGCAAAACCTTCCAGTGGCAACCATTGGACAGATGGTCAAAGGATAGTAAAGGGTGATCAATCAAGAGGTTTTTTTTTTGAAATGCGAAGTAACACAACAAATTCAAATATATCTTGAAATCTTTATTATTCATCTAAGGAAACATTCAATTTTTAAAGATAATCGCTTTCAACTGTTGGCCGCAACTGCGACGTATCTCGTCCATGCAAAAGTTCCAATTTTCGATATTCGGACATATTCGTCGGTAATATCGGTATCTCGCGAATAACACGGATAATGTTGGCTTATAAAGCTTCAATCGTAGCTGGCTTATCCACAAGCACATCATACCTTACGTACCCACAAAGGAACGGTGTGACATCACATGATCTTCCTGGTCAATTCACTGTTTCGAAACCCTAAATAAATTGTTCACCGGAGCGGTCTCTCAATATGTCCATTGTTTCACGGACTGTAAAGCAAGTAGTGCCATCTTCTTGGAACCAAATTTTGAGATCTCGGTCGTCAATTTTAGACAAAAAATTGTCTGTTATCATGGCGCGATAACAAGCGCCATTTGCAGTCGCGTTGGCGCCAGCTTTATTTTTGAAGAACTGAATGTAACTGCAGCTCTTGAACCTCTGCCGGTAATTCTTCGGCAGTTCCATGGAAATTTTGCTTACTGACGAGAAAAAGGCCTCAATGCTGAACAAAATGTTGGTCAAAAACAGTGCATTTTCAGCAAGTCTCTCAAGAGCCCATTCACTGAAACTATGACGTAACTGAGGGTCAGTCGGCTTCAATTTTTGCATCAGAAAATGCCTTTGAAAAGTTAATGCCAAAAGTTAATATACAACTTCTACTTAAGTGGCGCTACAGTCCAGATAAACCTGGGGCTCAACCCACATGCCTCTCCATTTAGCTCGGTCCAAAACGACTCGCAATTGCGTATTCCAAGTTGGTTGATGTCGGTTTCTAAAAACTGCTCGCCATTAAGGTGAATTCTTCCCCTACTGCGTTCGAAGTCTGGCTTGGAATCGAAGATTCTGCGAGCTGGAGTATTGGTGTCCATTCGTTCTACATGTCGTAGCCATTTTAAACGTCCAATGCGGAGTTTTTTGAGCAGGGGTATGTCGATGTACAAGTCTTATAGTTCGTGGTTCGTTTCCGTCCGTCAACGCAAACGGGACCGAACATTTTTTGAAGAATTTTTCTCTCTAATAGACCAAGGATTTCTTCATCCGCTTTTGATACGGTCCATGCTTCAGCCCAGTAGAGCAGGACTTTGTCAAAACTTTCGTGTTGACAGCATATAATCATTTACTGCTAAACTCATTTTTGCCGCTTCCTTCTCTATACTAGCAAACGTGGCTATGACATTACGTTGAGTCCTGCCAATAATGTCAATATTGCTAGTAGTTGCAACGAATTAGGAAAGATTTGGCCTCTGATGTTGGTTTGGGAGTTTTGCACAATCCTCTCAAGAATCAAATTGAAAAAGTTACATGACAGCGCATCGCCTTGCCTAAATCATGTTTTGATATCGAATGTCTCAGTGAGGTCGTATTTGTGGGAAACCACCAATAAAGAAAAAATAGGAAAAGAATGCCCAACGACTTCTTTTCAAACGTCAGCAAATCTGCTATAAAGGGTGGAATGTCCTGGAAACGAGCCTCGTCCCAATATCCAATGTCCGGAAGCGTCAGGCTTTTTAGAGCGCAATAGGTTGGTCATGCTTCGCTCAGATCTCATCAGGATAAGAGAGACGACTAGCGATGTTTCTGAAAAGGATGATGGGTAGGCAAATGTCGTGGAGACGTAGTTTATTTTCTTTTCGAACGTAGACAGCTGAACTGAACGGACGTGCGTGTCAGGGTGAGAAGAAAAAAAATTTTTTTTGTGGTTACCTAGTGGTAAGTGGTAGTAGTAGTGGTGCGACAACGAGTGCAAACGAGGAAGCGTATTTATTTCGTAGGGCTGAGCTCAAAACCAAATTGGGTTGAGTGTGCTCGCCGCCAGGCGATAAGGTGTCGATTTGTATCCGCTGGTTCCTCGTCCGCTCCAACCACTCCTACAGGAAAATCTAACTCCAAAGTGCCATCACCACGACGCGAGGTAAGGAGGCGTCAATTGCTATCCGGCTGTCTCTGGTCCGCCTCTCACACTCATAGGGAACAAATTCTATTCCGACTGTTATCGCCACGCTGCGTTCGTTCGAATCTAAGTTCGGCAGAGTACGGTACACGTTGAGTTCCGGAAACAACTGGGTTTTTTTTGGTTACGGACGCGGTTCTTCTAACAACCTTTTTGATCGTGTTCTCAGGCATAGCAAATTTTTATGTAACCCCTGTTCAGAACTTGCAGCAAGAACCCACGCACGCGACAGAGCTAGCGAACGAGGGCATTACCTGAGCTGCAAGATGGCTAGACCTCCCTCCTACTAGTCTGCCCGGATTTGCTTAAAGGTCCTGTGACCTTGATTCATAAGGGTGGACAGCAGTGGAGTCATCTACGATGGACTAGGCCTTCATCAGTATGATAGTGTGGGTCGTTCTAGACCATGTCAACATCGACGGAGGGCATCCAGGGTTCGTTACATATTCGACACTGATGGAGCAGCGAGAATTCTCCGTCGGTTGTTAGAGTCCACACACGGAAAAGTTAAGGCGGTATACCAACACTAGACATGGCTCTGCATAGTTCGTCTCTATAATTGCTGCCGTATAAGGTTTTGAAATCGATGACGCCGACCACTTCACTTAAGTCGGGTGCTTGGTAGTTTTCGTAGTCGTCGCCTGTGTTGAATGGTTCGTTCTGTCTAACAGCGTAATATTGTTCGTCATTACCGGCCGTTTAACAGGAAGTGGTTCTTCCATATGCTCAGTATCGACTGTCTCTCAACTACGATATTTCCTTGTTCATCTCGACCGGATGCTGTTCGAGCATTGTAGCCTTGGCTTTGACGTTTTACACTTTGGTAAAACTTGCGAATATCGTTCCTGGAGTGGCACCTGTCTATATCCTCGATCGCGCGCTTTTCTTGCTCTTTTTTCTTCTTTCTGAAAAGCCGATGTTCTTCCCTTCTTCTTTGCCTATAGAGCTCAGTGGCAGCTCTCGCCTTCATCTGCAGCTTAGCGTTGTAAGCCTCGTTCTTGGCTGCGAGCATCTGTTGGCATTCCTCATCAAACCAAGGGTTTCTAGCTGTTTTTTTTTTTCAATAATTATTCGACAATTTTGACGATTGGCGACGCCATTAGGACGAAAATGAGCTTCATCACTGATGATGATTTTGTTCGAAAAATCAGCCTCCACATGTTGTTGCTCCAAAATCCATTCAACGACTCGCTTTGCTCTGAGTAGTCAGTAGTCTTCAGCTCTTGAGACAATTGAACTTTGTAAGCATGATGTTTCAAGTCTTTCTGCGAGTTCGCTGTAGAGAACTTTTCGAATTGATGTTTCTGGACTGTCAGCAATACTCTCGTGAACTGCTTCGATGTTTTCTGTTGCACGGCTTGTGGTTGTGACATTATACCCAGAGTGTCTAAGATCACACAATTTATGGTTTTAAATCATTATGACGGCCATTATCTTACCTTCATTATTTTCAAAACAATGCTCAACAATGAATATGCGATGTTTTTTGCATAGCGCTCCATTTTTACAACCCTGAACTGTCAGCTGTCACATTGTTTTCTTTTTTTTTTCTGTTGGCAACACAGAACTTTTAAATGGCGGAAAATTCAAATTTAGCGGGAATTATGCGACACCCTTTGTTAGTAATAATTTTATAACGCTATTTTCAACTTTTATTACCGCTAAGGATCACGTGTCTTAAAGTATTAGAAATTATTTTTAAGAGTGTAAAACTCCCTTGAAAGTGAATCATGTTGGCGAAAAGGATAACTTTCCTCCGCGAATTATTTAAATTTATAATGAAGTTAGCACTGCAGGAGCAAGAAGGAAAATGGAAAAAAAAAGAAATCCTTGCAGTGGTGTGATGGAAATCATGGCTGAGGCCATTATTACTTGTTTTACTGTGCGGCATGGCTTTTGAGTTGCTTCGAATTAAATTTTACATTTCATGAGATATTCCTTTCAAATTTACATTTTTAGTTATGTTGCTATGAGCAATAATGCATTTATTGTCAACTAAATTTGGGAGCTTTTTATATTCATGGATCATCGTCACGGTCCTAGTTTGTAGTCGAATTTTGCAGTTATGCTTGGGTTTTGGTTGGCTGGGCTTTTGGTGTCTAACTTTCCCTTAAAATAGTCTTATAAGGCAAAATCGCTAATCGTTAAACAAGCCGGTTGTTAGAGTCCTTTTATCATATTATTTGTGTTGAATATGCGAAGTACGAAGGTAGGTTCTGATACTCTTCAACCTGGCAATGCCCAGTTGTTGCAACCATGAATACACCTCAATTGTTCTTATTTTACTTACAATTGACAAACACCTTATTCTGGTCTTATCCAATCAGATTTGACTTGCTAAGCTTATAAGTACAAGTGTTGATAACAACTAGACATATACGGACAACTATTTAGGAATCTCAAGGGTACTGTGTGACATCAACTACGGACCTTGTTATACTTAGTAAAAACAGCGACTATTCGGATGCGGAGATGTTATAAGAGCCGGACCAGGCAAGAAGTCTTATGTTTCCAAGACATTAGCGAATGCATTGTAATAATTCACATCAAGGTCAAATTTGCCATCATAAGCCGTATATGCGCTCACGCTCCGACGGAAGAACAAAATAATATAGCGACCGACTGCGAGTTCCTTGATAAGACTTATGAGCGTTAAAAGTGTGCTGAGAGATTTTAACGCAAACGTAGGAAGAGAAGACATCTTTAGCAGTATTGTCGGAAAACACAGCCTACGCGAAAATATGTCTGGCAACGGACTTAGGCTAATTGACTTCGCTACGGGACGAAATGCCACTAGAGCTAGTACACGGTTTCCTCGATATCCATAAGGGGGCATTGCGGTCTCCAGATCAACGAACATTCAACCAAATTGATCAGATTGCGATAGACAAGGGGCACTCATCCAGTATTCTAGATGTCAGAACATTGCGTGGGCCTAACATTGACTCGGATCACTACCTTCTTGCAGTAAGGTAAGAATGTGGATATCCATCACGCCACAAAAAACCAGTAATACTGTGAAAAATTTAATGTAGTGAGACTGTTATCGCAAGAGACCGCCAAGAACTTCGCGCAACCCGTATCCCTTAACCTCTCGACTCACAACATACCACCAGCATCTAATGTCGAAGAACAATGGCAACGATGCCAACAAGCCATCAGCCGCAACTGATGTGCTAGGTTTCTCGCGGCCACCAGCAAGAAACCCCTGGTTTGATGAGGAATGCCGACAGATGCTCGCAGCCAAGAACGAGGCCTACAAGGCTAAGCTGCAGGTGAAGACGAGAGCTGCCATTGAGCTCTATAGGCAAAGAAGAAGGGAAGAACATCGGCTGTTCAGAAAGAAGAAAAAAGAGCAAGAAAAGCGTGCGATCGAGGAATATAGAGAGGTGCCACTCCAGGAACGATGTTCGCAAGTTTTAGCAAAGTGTAAAACGTCAAAGCCAAGGCTACAAGGCTCGAACAGAATCCTGTCGGGATGAACAAGGAAATATCGTAGTTGAGACACATTCGATGCTGAGGATATGGAAGAACCACTTCTGCAGACTGTTAAACGGCGATGACGAACAACATTCCGCTGTCAGGCAGAACGATCCATTCAATATTGGCAACGACAGCGAAAACTGCCAACCACCCGACCTGAGTGAAGTGAGGATAGCTATATCTAAGCTCAGGCTTAATAAGACCGCCGGAAATGACGGCCTTCCCGCTGAGCTTTATAAAGCTGGCGGAGATGACTTGGTAAGTAACATCCACCAACTCATAAGCCAAATCTGGTCGGAAGAAAATATGCCTGAAGAATGGAACCTCAGCATCGTTTGCCCGATCCACAAAAAAGGAGACCCTCTGAACTGCGTCATCTACAGAGGCATAAGTCGCCTCAACATTGCCTACAAGATCCTATCTGCTGTAATATGTGAACGCCTGAAACCGTTTACCAACAATCTGATCGCCCCTTATCAGAGTGGCTTTAGGCCAGGAAAGTGGACAACTGATCAAACCTTCACACTTCGGCAGACCCTGAAAAACAACCCGAAAAGTCAAAATCGATACCCAACACCTATTTATCGAATTGAAAGCCGCATACGACAGCATTTATAGAGACGAGCTATACAGAGCCATGTGTAGTTTTGGTATACCGCCCAAACTCGTCCGTTTGTGTAGGATGACGATGGAGAATTCTCGTTGCTCCATCAGGGTCGGAAACGACCTCACCGACACATTCGATACCAAAAAAGGATTTAGGCAAGGCGATGCGATGTCATGTGACTTCTTCAATTTGATTCTTGAGAGGATTGTGCAAAACTACCGAGCCAACACCAGAGGCACAATTTTCCAAAAATCGGTGCAACTACTAGCATACGCCGACGATATGGTCATCATTGGTAGGAGTCAACGTGATGTCATAGCCACGGTTGCTAGTATAGAGAAGGAAGCAGCAAAAATGGGTTTAGCAGTAAATGTGGGTAAGACTAAGTATATGCTGTCAACACGAAACGACACACAACATCGACGAATTGGACAGAACGTCATCATTGACAGATATAACTTTGAGGTAGTACCTCGGCTCCGCTATTAACTCTGACAACAACACCTATTCAGAAATTAAAAGAAGAATTACTCTTGCCAATCGCTGTTTCTTCGGGCTAAGAAGGCAATTCAGTAGTAAATCCCTCACTTGAACTAATAAGTAGATCCTACATAAGACCCTGATTATCCCAGTCCTGCTCTACGGCGCTGAAGCATGGACCGTATCAAAACGGATGAAGAAATCCTTGGTGGATTCGAGAGGAAAATTCTTCGAAAAATCTTCGGTCCCGTTTGCGTTGACAGGCTATGGAGACGAAGATTAAACCACGAACTATACGAGCTGTACAGCGACATCCCCCTGGTCAAAAAACTCCGCATTAGACGTTTAGGATGGCTAGGACATGTAGAAAGAATGGACACCAATACTCCGGCTCGCAGAGTCTTCGATTCGCAGCCAGACGTCGGACGCAGTAGAGGAAGACCTCGCCTTAAGTGGCGCGCACAAGTGGAAACCGACCTCAACCAACTTGGAGTACGCAACTGGAGGCAGTTAGCTAAGGACCGGGCTAATTGGAGAGGCATGTTGGTTGAGGCCCAGGTTCATCCCGGACTGTAGCGCCACTTAAGTAAGTAAGTCACAACTAAAAGGAAAGTTGCTGTCATGCAATAAAATTTCGCGAAGTACACGACTCCACACAGATCTTTTTGACTTTTTTCCATTTTGGAACGAGTTTTCGAGTTCCAGTTTAACAGAAAGAAGCAACTTAATTCTGTTCCTGGTCCAACGTTCAACAATCTCCTCTTGAGCTTGATTTGGGGATCTTAAATAATTTTATTAAATTATCATTTCTAATCGAACAAAAAACAACAAAAACAACTTACCGCTCAAGAGACCTAGATCTAGACCGAGACCAGGACCGAGAAAACTGCTCTGAGCATGATGAGGATGATGGATTCATATCCATCCCCAGATATCACGCACTTTATTTATTTATTTTTTGTACCTACAAGGTGGCGCAAAAATAACCTTCCGATGTTTTTTGGCTGTAATTTAAAAAAAAAAATGAAAAACTTTGATTCTTCTTGTGGATAATTTTTATTTGGTCTTTTAATTTTGTTTACATCAAGTCGAGGATATGATGTCATGTAAATGGCCGCCGCCACAGTTGATTGTCATTTGAGCCCTTTTTATGGCATTTTCCATCACTTTGGCCAAAACTTCCGGCGATATGTCCTCACATTCTTGACGGATATTGTCTTTAAGAGCTGCAAGAGTCTGAGGCTTGTTGACATAAACGCGCGACTTCAAAAAGCCCCACAAAAAGAAGTCTGGAGCGGTCAAATCAGGCGATCTTGCTGGCCAGTGCAAATCGCCAAAACGGGAGATTAGGCGCCCGGGAAATGCATCCTTCAGCATATCGGTTGTGGCACGTGCAGTGTGTGCCGTTGCACCGTCCTGTTGGAACCACATGTTTTCCAATCCCAATTCATCAAGTTGCGGCAAAAAGAACTCGTTGATCATTGCTCTGTAGCGCTCACCATTCACAGTAACCGTTTGGCCCGCGACGTCTTCGAAGAAAAAAGGTTCGATGACTCCTCCAGCGAAAACAGCACACCATACAGTGACTTTGAGCGGGTGTAATGGCTCTTTGTGGGTTACACGCGGATTTTCAGTGCCCCAGAAGCGTAAATTTTGCTTATTTACGTACCCGCTAAGACGGAAATGGGCCTCATCACTCATGATTATTTTTGATGAAAAATCATCTTCCTCCTGGTGGTGATTAAGGATGGCTTGAGCGTATGTTAGACGCGATTGGCGGTCAGCAGCTAACAGCTGATGCACCGTCTGGACTTTGTACGGAAACATCTTCAAATACCAAAATTCGCTGTAAAGACCGTCGACTGATACCCATTTGCGTGGCACGTCGCGTCTGGTCGATGTCGACGGTGCTTCCATGACATTTTCGGCTGCAGCAGCAATATTCTCTGCAGAACGGCTACTCCGGGTTCTGCCACGCCTGGCAGCATCTCGTGTTGTGCCAGTCTCTTCGAGGCGAGCGGCTAAACGTCGCAATGTTTCACCAGTAGGCGTTGGACGGCTAGGAAATCTGCGACGAAATTCACGTTGTGCCAAAGTCACCGACCGATTATTGCTCAAATATATAGTCACCAATATTCCGCGTTCTGGAGCAGTGTAGCGTAATATTGTTTATTAACGTGTATTTCGCATGTGTTTACTACACAAATGTCAAAACAGAACTGACATTAGGGGTTAATCGCAAAATTTATAGCATTTTCTGATAGGAGGATTACTTTTGCGCCACCTTGTACAAGCAAATGCACGGCCGTTTGTTATCTGCTTTGCTGCACGGCAGATGACTCGCAAATGACGTTTACCTGACCTTTGCAGAACTGCATTACCAAACACATGGTAATGTAGTTTTGTTATGATGACGTTTTCGAACACATGACTTTGGCAACTTGCGTTTTCGAACATACAGCAAAAGCAATTTGTTTTAGATGACATTTTCGAAAACACCCTATGTATGTGCATATCTATGCATCCGATCCAAAGCATTTTTCTTAAAATTACATCCGACCTGACCTGAACGGTCCATAATCCTTACAATAATCGCTTTTTCCGTCCTTTCTCCATTGTGGAACTTCAAATTAAATTACCAATCTTGAAAGCTTTGATAAAATTAAAATCTAAATGTTCCATAATTTCATTGTTTTGGGGGGGGATAGACTAAACCCAAAATAGGGGTTTCATCCCTTTAAAAGTAAAATTCAATTTTATGGCATTCCATAATCTTTTCGAGGATTAATATTTGGGTTGAGATCCTTGAGATTTTTATTCCCCCATTAGTAAATGGCCTCAGTTTTCTTAAATGAAAAAAAAAATGGATGGACACAAGATATGCAGTCCTTGATGTCTAAATGGTTTTTTTTTTAATGTTGGAACGCGTAATAAGGATTGTTACTCACTTTTTGTATGACTTTCTTTGCTTTATGGACGTGTGTTGGTATTAGTTTGTTACTGACAAAAATAAATGACGAAATATCACAAATGACCGATGACAATGATTGTCATTCCTTTTGTTCACAAATCGGATGTATTATCCTAACACAAAGACATTGTACCCCGAAAATAATATTTGCTATCGATATGTTCAAAAACAATTGTTCTGTCAAAATATTATTAATCCGATTGGTTATCTTAGTCTATTGTCCAGAAATAAACCAGCAACTGAGTACATCAATACCATTGTCCTACACAATAATAGGTGTCCTACATTCGTCGTCCTGTCAAATAAACTAATTTTGCTTCTCTGTCATAGTTGCATGAGATAGCAAGGTATGATCGATATTATCTAATGAGGAAACATAAGGGACTGCTTTTCCGTCTTATTGTGACTTATATGAACCATTTCAGTCTAACGGTTTAATGGGCATACATGACAGTCTTTTGTTTTCCCTCTATCATGACATTTATCGTCATTGCTTTGAGTCCTGGAATCAGCAGTAAACGAAGCATTTGGAAGTAGCTATTGTCATTGAATTGTCGAAAAATGTTTGATAATGTTCAGGCTTGGAGCTACATGTATGTTAATCCCCAGTTTTAATTTACAGTAGAGGCCTTAAGAGAAAGTTTTCAATAGATCAAGCATGGATGTCCTGAACCTGAATTGATTGTAAAAGTTCATAAGTTGTATCAACCAAATCAACCCTTTTTACTTCCAGTAATAATCTCAGAAACTCCCACCTCCGCAAAAATTCCACAAGCGACTACAGACTGCAGACAGACTGTGGACTGTGAAGTCCGCAAAACTCACTTATTTTGCGGACTTTTTTCTTTAAAAAAAAATAAACAGCACAAATGCAATCATCTAGGAGACGTTCTACCTCTCAAGCCTCACCAATCAGCCCGGTTAGCTAATTGCCTAGAGTTATGCACTCCGATATGGTAGAGGTGATTTATATGTCTGCTTGTGCGCGCCACTTAAGCCGAGGTCTTCCTCTACTGCGTTCGAAGTCTGGCTGGGAATCGAAGACACTACGAGCCGGGGTATTGGTGTCTATTCGTTCTACATGTCCTAGCGATCTTAAACGTTCAATGCGGAGCTATTTGACCAGGGGTATGTCACTGTACAACTCGTATAGTTCATGGTTGAATCTTGGTCTACATAGCCCGTCAATGCAAATGGGACCGAAGAATTCTCGAAGAATTTTCATCCCGAATCGACCAAGGATATCTTTATTCATTTTTGATACGGTCCATGCTTTAGCGCCGTAGAGAAGCACTGGAATGATCAGGGTCTTATATAGGATCTCCTTAGTAATTTGAGTGAGGGCCTTACAACTAAATTGCCTTCTTAGCCCGAAGAAACAGCGGTTGGCAAGAGTAATTCT
The DNA here is from genome assembly GCA_932526625.1 of Rhingia campestris. Lineage (NCBI taxonomy): Eukaryota > Metazoa > Arthropoda > Insecta > Diptera > Syrphidae > Rhingia > Rhingia campestris. The sequence goes on from OW052182.1 coordinate 180,526,324, forward strand.
TGGTTTGATTCCTGACGAGATGTTGTTGTCAGAGTTAATAGCGTAGACGAGGTAGACAAAGTCACGTACTACCTCAAAGTTATATCTGTCAATGGTGACGTTCTGTCCATTTCGTCGATGTTACATGACCTTTCGAGTTGACAGCATATACTTAGTCTTACCCTCATTTAGCGCGACATGCTAACAGCAAATCAAACCTCAGATGGAGTCTTGGCACGACGCGACGTGTCAAACAACCAAACAAATTTGGCCAAAGCTAGATTTGAGAAGATCAAAGGGACTGATTTCGCTCGATAGACCGCATATTTGCGATACCATAGGTGTCATCACGGGACACATTAAGCAGTGTCCCGTGAGGTAGGCACACAGAAAGGCTATGCCTCTTCTCAAACGACTTCCTCTTCTCAAACGACTTCTGTAGGAGCTGCATGGACGAGGAGGAGGAGGAAACAATACTTCATCTCCTTTGTAACCGCCCGGCCCTATCAAACAAAAGGAAGCTACATCTCGGAGCTTACTATTTTCAAAGTCTCAGTGATTTGGCAAAAACGGAAGTGAAAAGCCTCCTCCGCTTCATCAAAAGCTCAAAATGATTTTCCCATGGATAGTAATGAGATTGGACAAGATCCACGTGGTATCACAACGGACCAAAGTGGTCTAAGTGTGCTGGGGAACGCCGGAAGCCACTCTAACCTAACCTAACCTTACCTACCCTCATTTACTGCTAAACCCATTTTTGCCGCTTCCTTCTCTATACTAGCAAACGTGGCTATGACATCACGCTGAGTCCTACCAATGATGTCAATATCGTCGGCGTATGCTAGTAGTTGCACCGATTTATGGAAGATTGTGCCTCTGGTGTTGGCTCGGGAGTTTTGCACAATCCTCTCAAGAATCAGATTAAAGAATCACATGACAGTGCACGACAGTGCAGTCCAGGATCTGTCGAAGTGTGATGATTTGATCAGTTGTCCACTTCCTTGGTCTAAAACCACACTGATAAGGTTGTTGGTAAACGGTTTCAGGCGTTCACATATTACGCCAGATAGGATCTTGTAGGCGATGTTGAGGAGACTTATGCCTCTTTAGTTGGCGCAGTTCAGAGGGTCTCCTTTTTTGTGGATCGGGCTGAAGTTCCATTCTTCCGGCATGCTTTCATCCGACCAGATTTGGCTTATGAGTTGGTGGATGTTACTTACCAAGTTATCTCCGCCAGCATTATAAAACTCAGCGGGAAGGCCGTCATTTCCAGCAGCCTTATTTAGCTTGAGTTTAGATATTGCTATCCTCGCTTGACTTAGGTCGGGTGGTTGGTAGTTTTGCTGTCGTCGCCAATATTGAATGGATCGTTCTGCCTGACAGCGGAATGTTGTTCGTCGTCGCAGACACTGGTTCTTCCATAACCTCAGCATCGACTGTGTCTCAACTACGATATTTCCTTGTTTATCTCGACAGGATTCTGTTCGAGCCTTGTAGCCTTGGCTTTGACGTTTTACACTTTCGTAAAACTTGGATAAATCATCCCATTGGACGTTGCCATTGTTCTTCGACATCAGATGCCACTGGAATGGTGTTAATCGAGAGGTTAAAGGATACGTGTTGCGCGAAGGCCTTTGTAGTCTCTTGCGATTGCAGTCTTTCGACATTTTTTCACAGTCTTTCTTATTCTTACCTTGGGTTTAACAACGGAGTGGTCCGAGTCGATGTTAGCCCCTCGGAATGTTCGGACATCCAAAATACTGGATGCGTGTCTCTTGTCTATCGCAATGTGATCAATTTGGTTGACTGTTCGTTGATCTGGAGACCGCCCTAAATTCCCACACAAGTGGGACATAAGTCTCTCATTGAATTCAGGACTTAAATCCCACTTTAATGGGACATTAGTCCCGAAAAATCAAATCGGGACTTATGTCTTCGCGACTTATGGCCCTGCGCCATGGATATCGAGATGAGGAAACCGTATGCTGGCTATAGTGGCATTTCGTTCCGTAGCAAATTTAATTAGCCTTAGTCCATTGCCAGACGTGTTATCATATAGACTGTGTTTTCCGACAATACGTACTTCGGTAGTCGCTTATAGGTTTTGTCAAGGAGCTCGTAGAAGCAATCCTTAGTTGTATCATCTTTTTTTCCCGTCGGATCGTGTGTGCATATAAGGCTTATCTGGGCGCCTGCACCTCTCCAGTTTAATGTTCTCACTTTCGTTGTCATTTGTCCATGGGTGGGTAGTTAACCCAATAGCATAACCCCCATCCTGGAGGGCCAGTTTCATTTTACTGGGTAACTTCCCCTAGTACACGGCTCCATCAGTATCCACTACGGGATTGAGCGCTGCCGTTGGCCTTTCGATTCATCCCCCACCATCTCTCTTCGAGTGGCCTGATTTACCATTGAGATTCCTAGACAGCCTGTTGTCCCGATATGTCGAAGGAGCTCATTTAGGTTTGCCTGGGACAGCAGGCCGAGTATTTCGTACCAGTCTGACCGGGATTTCTATAGTGATGCTGTTTTCGTCTTGTTAGCAACGCCTGCACTTATCGTGTAGCAAGTCAAATCCGGTTGGATGAGACCAGTACCCGATGGAGGTAGAAATAACCACATTTGATGTGTAGTCAGAGTTACAACTACTGGGCATTGCCAAGTTATAGCCAATATCATCAACACACACAGCATACAAAGTCCGTTTTTACATTTTGAAATTCAGCATATAAAATTTTCTTAATTTTCAGAATATCAAAATATTACCTCAAATGGATTTCACTGTACGTTTAGTAAATTTAAGTTGCAATCTAAGAACTCTTGCTGTATACCCCTCATTTGTATGCGATGTAAGATGTAAGTTTGTTTTATTTCATTTTTCTGAATTCGAATATGCAAATTTCAGTTTTCTCTTAGATCGATCCGACGCACGATTGATACTTTGGAATAAAATAATCCTTTCATGCTGTTTATCAAATCAACACATACTCTGAAATGGAATTGAAATATTATTCCTTCGTTGCTACTTTTGAAATATCAAATTTATAACGTTACTAACATTTGCATAAGATGATGTTGGAAATTGTCTGAAGGTAGAATGTATAAATTATTTGGAATATCCATCTAATTCTATAAAAAGTAAGCAATCTACGGTTCTTGATGGAAGTACGTAATTTTTTGGCTGAGTAGATTGAAATATATATATGAGGTATGTAAGCCCTATACATGGGTTCAAACCTAGTCTTTGTAATTCAATGGACTCTTCGTCCAGTCTATATAATTATATCAGAGAAAGTGTTTTTGAGCATAGATCCACCTCCGCACAGCGGATTGTAGCCTTCTCATATGTTTATGAATATCAATCAATTTATTGAGAAATCATGTATTTTTCAAAATAAGCATTGCTTAGGTTTTTTGGGGAAACATTGTACATGCCATAGGCAAAGAAGAAGGGAAGAACATCGACTTTTCAGAAAGAAGAAAAAAGAGCAAGAAGAGAAGAACCACTTCTGCAGACTGTTAAACGGCGATGACGAACAACATTCCGCTGTCAGGCATAACGAATCATTCAGCATTGGTGACAACAGCGACAACAACCAACCACCCGACCTAAGTCAGGCGAGCATAGCAATACCTAAACTCAAGCTAAATAAGGCTGCTTGAAATGACGGCCTTCCCACTGAGTTTTATAATGCTGGCGGAGATGACTTGGTAAGTAACATCCACCAGCTCATAAGCCAAATCTGGTCGGATGAAAGCATGCCTGAAGAATGGAACCTCAGCATCGTTTGCCCGATCCACAAAAAAGGAGACCCTCTGAACTGTGCCAACTACAGAGGCATAAGTCTCCTCAACATCGCCTACAAGATCCTATCTGCCGTAATATGTGAACGCCTGAAACCGTTTACCAACAACCTGGGCCGATCAGGTTATCAGTGTGGTTTTAGGCCAGGAAAGTCCACAATCGATCAAATTATCACACTTCGGCAGATCCTGGAAAAAACCCAAGAAGTCAAAATCGATACCCACCACCACCAAAGCCGCATACGACAGCATTTATAGAGACGAACTATACAGAGCCATGTCTAGTTTTGGTGTACCGCCCAAACTCGTACGTTTTTGTAGGATGACGATGGAGAATTCTCGCTGCACCATCAGGGTCGGAAACGACCTCACGCCACGGACACATTCGATACCGAAAAAGGATTTAGGCAAGGGGATGCGCTGTCATGTGACTTTTTCAATTTGATTCTTGAGAGGATTGTGCAAAACTCCCGAGCCAACACCTGAGGCACAATTCTCCAAAAATCGGTGCAACTACTAGCCTACGCTGACGATATTGACATCATTGGTAGGAGTCAACGTGATGTCATAGCCACGGTAGCCAGGTAGCGGCGAAAATGGATTTAGCAGTTAATGAGGGTAAGACTAAGTATTTGCTGTCAACACGAAAGGACACACAACATCGACGAATTGGACAGAACGTCACCATTGACAGATATAACTTTGAGGTAGTACGGGACTTTGTCTAACTCGGCTCCGCTATGAACTCTGACAACAAAATCTCGTCAGAAATCAAACGAAGAGTTACTCTTGCCAATCGCTGTTTCTTCGGGCTAAGAAGGCAATTTAGTAGTACAGCCCTCACTCGAACTACTAAGGAGATCCTATATAAGACCCTGATCATCCCAGTCCTGCTCTACGGCGCTGAAGCATGGACCGTATCAAAACGGATGAAGAAGTCCTTAGTCGATTCGAGAGAAAAATTCTTTGAAGAATCTTCGGTCCCGTTTGCGTTGAAGGGCTATGGAGACGAAGATTCAACCACGAACTATACGAGCTGTACAGCGACATACCCCTAGTCAAAAAAGTACGCATTGGACGTTTAAGGTGGCTAGGACATGTAGAAAGAATGAACACCAATACTCCGGCTCGCAGAGTCTTCGATTCCCAGCCAGACGTCGGACGCAGTAGAGGAAGACCTCGCCTTAAGTGGCGCGCACAGGTAGAAACCAACCTCAACCAACTTGGAGTGCGCAACTGGAGGCAGTTAGCTAAGGACCGGGCTAATTGTAGAGGCATGTTGGTTGAGGCCCAGGTTCATCCCGGACTGTAGCGCCACTTAAGTAAGTAATGTACATGCCATCTAAACGCTGAACTATAATAGAACCATCGCTCTGTACGACCACACCCATAAATGTCTAAATATGAGGACATGTATTGTTTGACTTTAACTATTTCTCTCAGTTTAGTCCATTTTCGTTTACTTTAGCTCACTTCCGAAGAAGCGATAGCATTCACTTCTTCATATCAAAATTTGACAAACACGTTTTGCAGCAAAATGTATTTTTTCCATTTCCATTCTAGATCTGTCAAAAAACCTATATTGACAGTTACATTTTTTTTGATCTTAGATTAGTCATGATCAGTTCGACATATTCGGACAACAGGTCATTTAGGAATCTCAAGGGTAAGTCAGAACCCTTGAAAAGAGATGGTGGCGGATAAATCGATGACCCCGTGTCATATGGGTATCGAATAAATTGGAACTGGACCGCCAGGTTGGGGTTGTACTTTCAGTTAAAAACCCACTCACAGAATTTTTACAAAGCAACCAAGAGCCTGGGAAAGGACTGATCATATTGTTGACGATCATGCAAAACGAAAAGTGGACAACCACGTTCGTATCTGCACCTGGATGGTGCGAACAGGAAAGGTACAGGCGAACAACAAGCAGTAGCCCTAAGCTGATACAAAGCAGACATTACTGCCATCCAGGAAATTCGATATGATGGACGTTGCCAAAAGAGGATGAAAAACTATGACATCTACTACGGACCATGTTATAGCGAGCAGAAACAGCGACTATGCGGATGCGGATTTGTAATAAGTACCAGACTTAGGACAGAAGTCTTTTGTTTGAAAGACATAAACAAACGCATTGTAACAATCTGCATTAATGCAAAACTCGCCAACTTAAGCCTTATATGTGCATATGCTCCGTCGGATGAAAAAGATTATATTTCGAGTGATTCTAAGAGCTCCTTGAAATCTATCACTAGCCATATATCTGCAATAATATGTGAACCTCTGAAACCGTTAACCAACAATCTGATCGGACTTTATCAATGTGATTTCAGAACAGGAAAGTCGACAACTGATCAAATCATCACACTTCTGCAGATCGTGGAAAAAAAAACCAAAAATTCCGATTCGTTCGCCACCACCATATGAGCGGCTACCCTAGTACGACGTTAAAATCGTCTTTGGAGACTTTAACGCAAAGGTAGGAAGAAAAGAAATCTTAAGCAGTATTGTCGAAAGACACAAAGGACTTGGGCAATAAATAACTTCGCTACGGACGAAATGCCACTATTGCCAGCACACGGTTTCACCACCAGCAAAAAAACCCCTGGTTTGATGAGGAACGACGGATGCTCGCAGACAAGACCGAGGCCTACAAGGCTATGCTGCAGGTGAAGACAAGAGCTGACATTGGGCTGACCGGTTTTACAGAAACAAAAAAGGCAACAGAAGCTCACGATCGAGGATATAAAGAGGTGCCACTCCAGGACAATGATCGCAAATTTTATCAAAGTGTAAAACTTCAATGTCAGGGATACAAGGCTCGAACAGAATCCTATCGAGATCAACAATTGAATATCGTAGTTCAGACACAGTCGCTGCTGAAGATATGGAAAGATATGGAAGAACCACTTTTGCAGACTTAACGGCGATGGCGAACAATATTCCGCTCTCAGGCAGAACGAATCATTCACTATTGGCAAGGACATCGAAAACTACCGACCAAACGACTAACGTGAAGTAAGGAAAGCAATATGTAAACTAAAGCTTAAGAAGGCTGCCGGAAATGATGATTTTCGCGCTGAGCTTTATAAAGCTGGCGTAGATGACTTGGCAAGTAACATCCACCAGCTCATAAGATAAGTGTGGTCGGATGAAAGTATGGCTGAAGAATGGAACTTCAGCATCGTTTACCTGTTCCACAAAAAATTAGACCCTCTGAACTGCGCCAACTACAGAGGCGTAAGCCTCCCAAACATCGCCTACAAGATCCTATCTGCCGTAATATGTGATCGCCTGAAACTGTTTACCAACAACCTGATCGGCCCTTATCAGTGAGGTTTTAGGCCAGGAAAGTCCACAACTAATCAAATTTTCACACTTCGGCAGATACTGGAAAAAAAACCCAAGAAGTCCAAATCGATACCCACCACCTATTTATCGATTTCAGCTCCATCATATCACCCAGCGCCACCTCGGAGAGTAGCATCAAACCGGTTGAGTGCTGCTTGCTGGTCATACAGTAGTTGGCCGACTTGAAAACCATATCAGCAAAGTAAATACCCTTTCCGAACATATAACCAGTGACCGGTGCCTCTGGCGGTGCTATTTTCAGACCATGTGACAAGATACCAGCAAAATTTGTAAGTCGTGAGCCGTGCCATAGAAGTCGGCGATTGTGCAACTTCTTGAATGGTTTGAAGCGACGAGCTTCCCCTTGTCGGGCGACCTTGAACACATCGACCAGCTCCAGTTCGTACATTTTGTGGGTATCGGCGTGGGTATTTTTAACGTATTTCTTCAACAATTCGAATTCTTCGCTCTTCTTGTCCAATGGTTCAAGGGCTGTCTTTAGCTGTTCGTAGTGCTTGTCAATTGGATTAACATCATCGTCGCCACTTTCGGTCTTGATAAGACTGTAGGCGCATTCGATTTCCATCAGCGAGTCCAACATGGACGAAAGGTCTTCCACTTGCTTGATGGTGTCCAGCAATGATGGAGCTCGCACTCCGAAGTTATGAGGAATGAGAGCGTAGAAGCGATTGGAAGCATCAATGAATTGTGAATTTGTGCCGGCATTTTGAACAAGCTCTTGAATCTCGGTAAGCACTTTGTAGGAAGATTTAATTTGCTTCTGGCTCAGCTTACCGAGGGGCATTTTCTCCATGTCCAAGTCGAACTCTAACATGGTCTTCTTCATGTTCTCAATGTCGAATATGAGCTTTATTAAATCCTGAACGGGTTTATCTAACTTGGACTTTACTTTGTGCTCGACGTTAAGATCGATTTTGGTGTCTTCAGCGAATTCGACATCGATTGGGTACATTTTTCCAGGTACCTTAACAAAATTGTGTCTGTCGTCAAATTCGTTTCCCGTCTTATCGGCATATATGACTCTGAACTGCGCCTTAGCGTCAATTGCCGTGGAACAGTTCTCCAACTTAATTCCACCAATGGTAGTGCCAATTCGTCCCCATGAACGGAAAATCCAGAACCGATTCATGCTGTCGGACTGCAACAACTGCAACTTGTAGTAGGAGTTTTTATTGCGCTGTATATCAGTAAATCCTAATACTACACCATCTAAACCACTGTCTGGATCGACAGCTAAACCATCTTTAACGGTTGACGGTTTTGGTATACCGCCCAAACTCCGTTTGTGTAGGATGACGCTGGAGAATTCTCGCTGCACCGTCAGGGTCGGAAACGACCTCACCGACACATTCGATACCAAAAAAGGATTTAGGCAAGGCGATGCGCTGTCATGTGACTTCTTCAATTTGATTCTTGAGAGGATTGTGCAAAACTCCCGAGCCAACACCAGAGGCACAATTTTCCAAAAGTCGGTGCAACTACTAGCATACGCTGACGATATTGACACCATTTGTAGGACTCAACGTGATGTCATAGCCACGTTTGCTAGTAAAAGAAGAAAGCGGAAAAAATGGGTTTAGCAGTAAATGAGGGGAAGACTAAGTATATGCTGTCTACCCGAAAGGACACACAACATCGACGAATTGGACAGAACGTCACCATTGACAGATATAACTTTGAGGTAGTACGGGACTTTGTCTACCTCGGCTCCGCTATTAACTCTGACAACAACATCTCGTCAGAAATCAAACGAAGAATTACTCTTGCCAATCGCTGTTTCTTCGGGCTAAGAAGGCAATTTAGTACTCGAACTACTAAGGAGATCCTATATAAGATCCCCATCATCCCAGTCCTGCTCTACGGCGCTATGAATCCTTGGTCGGTTCGAGAGAAAAATTCTTCGAAAAATCTTCGGTCCCATTTGCGTTGTCGGGGTATTGAGACCAAGATTCAACCGAGTTATACAGTGACATACCTCTAGTTAAAAAAATCCGCATTGGGCGTTAAAGATGGCTAGGACATGTGGAACGAATGAATACCAATACTCCGGCTCGCAGAGTCTTCGATTCCCAGCCAGACGTCGGACGCAGTAGAGGAAGTTCTCACCTTAAGTGGCGCGCACAAGTAGAAACCGACCTGAACCAACTTGGAGGACGCGACTGGAGGCAGTTAGCCTGTTAGCTAAGGACCGGGCTAATTGGATAGGCATGTTGGTTAAAGCCCAGGTTCATCCCGGACTGTAGCGCCACTTAAGTAACTAAGTATAAGTAACTAAGTATAAGTATGTTACCCGTTTCTTGGCCTTAAATTTTGAGCTAGGTTAATGAAATTTGTTATATAGCATCCTTGTCCGAGGCTACAGATCAAGTTTTTTTTACATTTAACGTGTTTATGGGACACCCTTTAGTATTTGTTTAACCTCTATTAAATTTTGCCATAAGATGGAGCCACCGTCATCTGTCAAAATAACTTCACTGGGGACGGATGAACTGCAGTATTGCTAATTTGTTGTTCAATTCCATTTCGTTTGTCATGTCAGATTGCTACATTAATCCTGTACCACCTCTTTCCTTGAAAAGCTTATGTGTAATTTCTGCTCCTAGATCCGCAGTAACAGAAAATAATTCATTTTGGACCGTAGGCGTTGCAGCGTAACAAACCCCCATTACCACGAAAAGTTCACTCATTAAGTTGAACTACTCAACGGTAGTAATCCCCAAAGGCTGCACTAGGCTACCCGCAACCTGGCAATGGCATTGATGCTGAGCACCAAATAAATGAAAGTACCATCGGTTTCTGTAAATGGAATACATTTTCTAAATCATATTTCAAAAATAATTCCGACAGGAAGGAGTTTTCGAAAAAAAGGCCAACTCATTCTTCTGCTGAAGAAACTACAAACATCCTACATAGATTGGGATTTCAGCAATAGTCCAGGGAGGACCATTTTTTGTAGCATTTTCATGGCGAAATAAATTCGCCTTAAAGGATGGAATTGAAAATAAAAATCTTCAGGAACATACTTGTGACACGAAGTTACCTCCTCTTGTTTCGTATCAACAGACATTAGGCATGAGATGTTTCGCAACCATAACGTTGTCATGACAAATAAATCCCAACTCACATGCGATCTTTCGCCGAGTATAAGATTTCCCAGGGAGAAAAGGATTACTTTCCAATAAATCTGAGAAAACATTTTGTTCGATACTTATCGAGGACAAAGGGAACCTGTGTAAGTCGAGCTTGTCGAGATTCTTTTTATTTGAAATCCCCATTCATCGTATTACAAATCGAATGCGACACATTCAATCCTGAATCCTTTTTCGTACTTCACTACGTTGTCGAATAATTAGTTTCATCTTACGAACACAATGCATATACGAGGATGTACTTACCCCTTTGGGTAAGTTGAACAAAATTGCCTTTGAAGGATGTTGGGGAGGGAAAGATGTTTTATTAGTTTTTTAATACTCACATGGAATACTTAAGAGCTCATCGGGGGTGCTAAACATACAGGAAAGTAACTTTTGTGTCCATGAATCTTAAAAAACTTCATCAGCTCTAGAAGGGTTTAAGTATTCAGGAGAGGGAAATGTAATTAAAAAGTTTTCAATGAGCATTATTTATTCGTCCTTCTACTTAACAAAAATTAAATTTAAGGACTGAGGACTTGTCACAAGCATATATTAAATGAGTAGGCTACAACCCAACGACCTGCTGGTTGCGTCAAAGTTGTCATGCAGAATAGAAGTTCAACTGGAAGTCATAATTTTTATGGCGAAAATAAAACTTTGCGCACACTCTTGCACTTTACTTACATAAGTGGCGCCATAGTCCGGAACGAAACTGGCCTCAAGCTTAATTCCTTTCTAATAAGCCCGGCCCTACCTCTAGCTGCGCATTTCAAGTTGGTTGAGGTCGGTTTTTACTTGTGCGCGCCTCTTAAGACGAGGTCTTCATCCACTGCGTCCAACGTCTGCCTGGGAATCGAAGACTTTTCGAGCCTAAGTATTAGTGTCCATTCGTTCTATATATCCCAGCCATCTTAAACGTCCTATGCGGAGTTTGTTTTGACTAGGGGATTGGTTGAATCTTCGTCTCAATAGCCCGTCAACGCAAGGTTAGGTTAGGTTAGGTTACAGTGGCTGAACGCTATGCGCGTCCACACTTAAACGACTACGGTTCATTGTTGTACCACGTGGATCTGTCGACTTTCCCTATATTCGTTCGCCTAATTGAACCATTCAGAGCTGACTAGGTAGCATCGGAGGTTTCTGACATTAATATTACCCAGCTCACCTAGCTTATCACAGAAATAGTTTCCCAGATTCGGTGTTTCTTTTGTCGGTGAAAGCTGGACGAGAGCAGAGAAGGTGAGGAATACTTTCCTTCTATTATTCTTCTCAGCAGCTTCTAAAGAAGTCATCTCTGAAGAGGCATAATCCTTTTGTGTGTAGGCCTAAGGACAGTGTCCTGTACGAACACCGATTATGGTTCTGATGTTTGGTCTGTTCAGCATTGTCAAGCTGATGGAGCACCTCTGATTATAGTTTGGCCAGAGTTGCCTTAATATTTGCGAGGGGCATACCTAACATATCTACTGGCGGTAGAATGTCAAAGTAGTTCCCTGTCTGGCAAGCTCATTGCAGTTCTCTGGTATGTCTCTATATAAACAGCAAAATTCAAAAAGCAACCAAAGCTTTCTGGGCTTATCGAAGCATGTATGATAAAACTTGGGGAATCTCTCCTAAGACCCCACACATTGGACCTACACGATCATGGTCAGGCCCATTATCTAACATACGCTTCAATAGTATGGTGGAACAAAGTCACCCAAAAAACAGCCATAAATAAATTTAAAATGAACAACGGCTTCCCTGTCTGGGCACTACCGGAGCCATGCGTACCGGTCCCACTGCGGCTATGGTAGCCTTAATAGGACTAACGCCCCTCCACATCTATATAAAAAAGGTGACAATTCGCAGCTCAGCTCAGTTTGACACAAGCGGAAGAGTTAAACATTAGCAATCACCCAGAACTAAATGAACTGTTATCCGAACTTTCAGAACTTGACATGATCTGTGCGGTTACAGACCGCTTACCAAAGACACTATACTTCAACAAAAGATTCTCAACTAAGATCACAACCAGCGAAGCATGGGTTAGCAATAACCCACCAAACTGCCAAAACGGCCTTAAGTGGTATACAGATGGTTCTTAAAATGGAATCAGGGGTAAGAACTGGTATCCATGGACCAAATCGGAACGTCTCATTACCTATGGGAAACAAACCCCAGTGTATTTCAAACAGAGCTCCGTGCCATCAAAGAATGCGCAAACCTAATTCTCAATTAAGGTATTAAAGGCGCTAATATCCAAATATTCACGGACAGTCAAGCAGCTATAAAAGCCCTTAGCTCACACATTGTTGACTCTAAATCAGTACTACACTGCTTCAATTCCCTCCAAACACTCAGTTCCAGGAACAAAACCAGGTTATGGTGGGTCCCCGGACACCAAGGGATTGAAGGTAACCAAAAAGCTGATGAACTAGCCAGGAAAGGCTCGGAAACCCCTTTCATTGGACCCGAACCCTTCTGAGCAATCTCCAAATCAGCCATAAATCTATAGCCAGCCAGTAAGCTGGGAACAAAACAAATGTAAGTCATACTGGGGAAACATCCCAGGCCTAAGACAGGCCAAAAGAGCTATACAGCCCTTCAAAACAGATGAAAACAAGATACGAAATCTTCGCAGGCACGATATCAAAAACTTTGTAAGCTACCTTACGGGTCATCATGGTCTGCGATAGCACCTAAATAAAATGCATTTAGTCGACTCACCGGAGTGCAGACTATGTCTAGAAGAAGACGAAACAGCCGAACACATTGTTACGGTAAATTTTACCGCAACTAGTCTCACGCTCTATCCCTAATATCCTTTCGGTCCCAATTTTAATTATGGTCGCTAACTCAGAATCTGTAGGAAGTGGTGGGCAGCCATGGTCAGATCAGCCAATGGTCCACTACCTTCAGACCCTGAGAGGGCAACCACCCAATATAGGTCTAACGAGTGCGACACAGGAGTCCACTAAGGATGAATAAGTCCCAACTCTATTCGGTGCAGCCCCAGGGAGAATGGGAAGACTCACAACAGAACAACGCCAAACAAAAGCGACAGGAGTCCACGGAAAACGCCGTCTTCGAAGCCCAGAAGACGTGGGTGACTCGCGACGGTCAATATCAGTTCAATGGGTGAGGTAGGAGGAGTCGACCCCAACACGATGATGACGGGTGGGGGAGGACGATCCCTGGAGCTTACACTCCAACGTAAGCGTTTGCGTTGCCGCATCAGGGGCGCAAATTCAAAGTTCCAATGGTAAAAGAGTAGACGTTCTCTTTCCACCCAACGTAGGAGCAATGGAGGAGCAGCAGAAACGTGGGCATTCGGCCCAAAAGACACCCCTCCAAAAAAGCCGCAACATTAAACGTCAGGGTCGATGGCCAAGAGAGGACGATCTCTTTCCCCCTCCGTGGCAGCAACGGAGGAGAAGCGAGGTGTTAAGGCGGACGGCCAGAAATAAACACCCTCGCCACAACACAAACACAACATTAAACACATAATAGACATCACAAAACATGTCCACAACACGGACGACAAAAGGTGATGTCCAAAAAGATACACCGGCATGTCCACTACAATTGGACACATCGATAAGCACAAGAAAAGACTGTGGAATGGCTCAAGCCCAACATAAGAACATATGTCACACATTTTGCTCTTTTTATTTCAGGTGCTTTGCAAGTGTCAAAAAGGGTTTCGTAATTTAACCAGGCAAGACAAATTACGTGGCACCCAATCATCTTTTTAAGTCTCGTGTAAACACGAGCCCACCCCACACTCTAGATCTTTTAGGTCGACGTGCATCATATTGCTTATGCTCCGGCACCCAGAAGAGGTGAATGGCGCAATGCTCTGCCATCTCCTTAAGAGAAAGTCGGCATTCGTTTGCTTATTTCGATTCGAAGGAAATAAATTGCATATTACATTCCTTTTCAGCCAGGACAAGGCTTCTTTAATTGCCATGATTTCAGCCTTGAAAACGCTACACTGATCGGGAAGGCAAAAGGATTAACCATCTCGGAGAAAACACCTCCACCCACTCCAGATTCTGTTGTAGACCCATCCGTGAAGATGTGAATGGAGTTGATATCTCCAACAAATCCGAGTCCCATTCGAGGCTACTGGGAATAGTTGCCTTGAAGTTAAGCCATCCGTGCAGATGTGAATCGATTTATTGGTTCCGATCGAATCCAAATCCCATTCAAGGCGTCTGGGAATGGTTGTCCTGAAGTTATTCTCAAAACTGAGTTGGGTAGTGGTGTGGTCGGTGTTTTCTATAAGGTTAAGGTGATTCAGAATCTTTGTGTGTTCACCCTAACTGGGTGTTCATTGTGACGAGGCTCTCAGTCTCATAGCTGCACAAGCTGCGGTCTGTTTGCCGTAGATATCTATGGTCTGGGGCTGTCTATGTGGTTATTCTTAGAGCTCCGCTAATGCATATGCAAGCTGATCCTTGAACTTTACCTAGTAGTTTACGGTTGGAGGCTGTTTCTTAAGCCGTCCACCGGACTTAAGCACCATATAGGAGTATGTGGCTATGTGATGGACATGTAAAGCCAGAAAGAGATATGTGGTTACGTACCCCAGGCTACGATGACTTTCTTAACGCGTTCTTGGATGTTGGCTTTCCAGTTCAGTTTTTTATCCAAAACCAGACCCCGGTACTTGGCTGATTCTGCGAACTTGAGACTGACAAAATTAATGGCGTTTGGGCAGGTCAATGTGCGGGATTTTGTATATCCTGCTGAAAAGCACCAATTCGGTTTGTTGAGGGTTCGCACCGAGTCCACATCTGGCGGTCAATTTGGAGAGTACAGAGAGACCATTTTGTAATAGTTCTCTAAGGCTATTAAGGTATGTCCTCGACACAGCTATTGCCACGTCATCCGCGTAGGCAATTCCTTTGCATCCTTCTCTTTCTAGATTTACTAGGAGCTCGTTGAGCACTAGATTCCAGAGAAGAGGAGACAGGACGCCCCCTTGTGGGGTGCAACAGCTAACAGATATACGTGCGGACGCAAACGGGACTTAAGATTTTTCGAAAAATTTTTCTTCCAAACCGACCAAGGATTGCTACATTCGCTTTTGATAAGCGCCATGCTTCACTGCCGAAGAGCAGGACTGGGATGATCAGGACCTTGTATAGGATTTTCTTGGTAGCCCGAGAGAGGGTTTGACTACTTAATTGCCTTCTTAGCTCAAAGAAACAGCTATTGGCAAGATTAAGTCTTCGTTTAATTTTTGACGAGATGTTGTAGTCAGAGTTCATAGCGTAACCGAGGAAGACAAAGTCATGTTCTGTCCCATTCGTCATTGTGCGTGTCCTTTCGAAATGAAAGCATATTCTTTGACTTATCCTCATTTACTGCTGCACCCATTTTTGAAGCAATGGCATCACTTTGATGTGTTTCGATGAGCGCGTTTCCGACCCTGATGGAGCAGCCATAGTCATCCTGCACAGACGGAGAAGTTTGGGCGGTATACCAAAACTAGAGATGGCTCGGTATAGTTCGTCTCTACAAATGTTGTCGTATGCGGCTTTGAAATCGGTAAATAGGTGGTGGGTATCGATTTGAACTTCTTGGGTTTTTTTCCAGGATCTGCCGAAGTATAGGATAGGATCTTGTAGGCGGTGTTGAGGAGACTTATGCCTCTGCAGTTGGCGCAGTTCAGAGGGTCTCCTTTTTTGTGGATCGGGCAAACGATGCTGAGGTTCCATTCTTCAGGCATACTTTCATCCAACCAGATTTGGCTTATGATTTGGTGGATGTTACTTACCAATTCATCTCCGCCAGCTTAATAAAGCTCAGGGGGAAGACCTCACTTCACTTTGGTCGGGTTGTTGGCATTTTACGCTGTCGTTGCCAATATTGAATGGTTCGTTCTGCCTTACAGCGGAATGTTGTCCGTCATCGCCGATTTAAAGTCTGCAGAAGTGGTGCTTCCATATCCTCAGCATCGACTGTGTCTCAACAACAATATTTCCTTGTTCATCTCGACAGGATTCTGTTCGAGCCTTGTAGCCTTGGCTTTGACGTTTTACACTTTGGTAAAACTTGCGAACATCGTTCCTGGAGTGGCACCTCTCTATATCCTCGATCGCGCGCTTTTCTTGCTCTTTTTTCTTCTTTCTGAAAAGCCGATGTTCTTCCCTTCTTCTTTGCCTATAGAGCTCAATGGCAGCTCTCGTCTTCACCTGCAGCTTAGCCTTGTAGGCCTCGTTCTTGGCTGCGAGCATCTGTCGGCATTCCTCATCAAACCAGGGGTTTCTTGCTGGTGGCCGCGAGAAACCTAGCACATCAGTTGCGGCTGATCTAATGGCCTGTTGGCATTGTTGCCATTGTTCTTCGACATTAGATGCTGGTGGTGTGTTGTGAGTCGAGAGGTTAAGGGATACGCGTTGCGGGAAGGTCTTGGCGGTCTTTGGCGATTGCAGTCTTTCGACATTAAATGTTTTCACAGCATTTCTAGTTTGTTGTGGTGTGGTGGATATCCGCATCCTTACCTTGGCTACAACAAGGTAGTGGTCCGAGTCGATGTTAGCCCCTCGATAAGTTCAGACATCCAAAATACTGGATGCGTGCCTCTTGTCTATCGCAATGAGATCAATTTGGTTGACCGTTCGTTGATCTGGAGACCGCCATATCCCCTTATGGATATCGAGGTGAGGAAACCGTGTGCTGGCTATAGTGGCATTTCGTTCAGTAGCGAAGTCAATTAGCCTAAGTCCGTTACCAGACGTGTTGTCGTGTAGGCTATATTTCCCGATAATAGTGCTAAAGATGTCTTCTCTTCCTACCTTTGCGTTAAAATCTCCCAGCACGATTTTAACATCGTACTTCGGTAGTTGCTCATAGGTTTTATCGAGGAGCTCGTAGAAGCAGTCCTTAGTTGTATCATATTTTTCCTCCGTTAGAGCATGAGCGCATATAAGGCTTATGTTGGCGAATTTGGCCTTGGTGCGGATTGTTACAATGCGTTCGCTAATGTCTTGGAAACATAAGACTTCTTGCCTAAGTCTGGCACTTATAACAAATCCGCATCCAAATAGTCGCTGTTTCTGCTCACTATAACACCGTCCATAGTAGATATCACAGTTTTTCATCCTCTTTTTGCCCGGCCCATCCCATCGTATTTCCTGGATGGCGGTCATGTCTGATTTGTAGCAGTTAAGGGCTTCCGCTAGTTGTTCGCCTGCACCTTTCCTGTTTAATGTTCACACATTCCAGGTGCAGAAACTAACGTCGGTGTCCTTTTTTTAGCAGGGTCGTCAACAATTATATCAGTCCTTTCCGAGGCTATTGGTTGCTTCGTAACATAATCTCTTTTCCATGGATGTGTAGTTAACCCAAAAGCACAACCCCCAACCTGGAGGGCCAGGCCCTTGTTTTGACCCTAGGACAGCGGGCCGAAAAAATACCGATGTCAGTAGCCCATTTTGAGATATGAGCACTGCCGTTGACCCATTGAGGGCTCCTCCGCCACCAGCTCTTTTCCAATACCCTGGCTCAGTATTGGAAATCCCTATAGACCTGGTTCAAGTATGTCGAAGCAGCTCATATAGGGATTTCACTACCAGTTCGATCAAACTGGAGCTGTAGGCGCCACCGTTGACTCCATCTAGGGAATTCCTCCACTGCCGCCTTAAAGTGAGTGCCTTAGAGAGAGGACACTCCTCACCCCTGTCTCTTTTGCTGCCACAAACGACCTTCCACAGGGTTTTAATTCCCCATCTCCAGTCGAGGTACTAGGCACCTACCTGTCACCAGCGTGGAGATGAGAGTAGGAGTTGATAGTGAGAGGCTAGAGTGAGAATGCTTTTGTCCTCATGTAATCGCATCACTATCCTTAAGCAGCGGCCATTTCTTTAGTCAACTGCAAATCGTCCTTCAAAATCCGCCGCAAGGTGGTCAACTGACGCCAAAATGCTGAGCTCGGTAACGATACGAAACATGTAGGTTCTGGGTGGGTTCAAGACTTTTCATCCTGGACATTGATGAACCGCATATCAACGATCTGCCATTGTCTCGTGCACAACTATATTCGACACCAAACTACGAATAGTGTTCTCCGACTGTGGTTGTTGGCCACGATATTTTCGACGATATGCACAACGTCACTATTTTAGTCTGAAGTGATACATGTTTGAAATTTCACTGAATTGATGTTTCGAAAACATGTCTTTTCAAGTCAATGGGTAGAAAAATGTCAAATTTATTCAATGTTTACATAGCGACATAAAAGATGGCTCACCCTTTTGACTATTCTTAATGGCATCATAGAGGTTTTCCTTCTGAGTTTTCTAGACGAACATTCGAACGATAGGAATTTTCATATATAAGTCTGAACATTATTTCTTTGTCGGTCAATTTAACACGTGCCAAATGGAATGGCCCTTAAATAAACAACATCAACCTCTTAAACGTCTTAAAAGTGAAACAGGAATCCATTTATATTCCAGGTAAGGTTATCTGCTTCACATTATCAGTCACAGTCGTTAATTTTTATGCGACGGTCATAACAACACACTCGCCGGATATGCCTCCATTTCGATCCCGTTTACAGAAGTGTAAGGGAACCTGAAGCAGGAATACATTTGCCAATAGGTACTTTCACGAAATGGCGCATTTGGCATAATATTTTATATGACGGTACTATCTAATGATTGGAAGGACGTATGTATGTGAGTTTTGTTTATGTTTATTGATTGACACCATGAAAATGTGACGACATATCAAGGTACTCGAAGTTGAATAAGTAAAAGCAAGGCGTAAAAATTCAGATGGTAATAAATAAAGGGATCACGCATTTAACCTCGTATATCGAACTTAAAAGACAGCCATCAGTGTATTCATAAACAGCTTAAAACTTGAGTAAATAAGCTTCTCCAATTATATCAGTCCTCTGCCCTTCAAACAGCAAATGGTGCCCTTGATGTGTGTGCAGGCACCGTTTTCCCTAGATCCAGTTTTAGAAGTCGTGTGAAAAAAAACCTCCAATTACCTTTATTCGCTTCAAAAACCAAGGGACCGACAGTTACAGCTGAGGAAATTGCACACCACACTGTGACTTTAGCTGAATGCAGAGGTTTGATGAAATTCTCGGGGATTGGTGTTAGCCTGGTACCGAATGTTCTGTGTGTTGACGAATCCACTCAACTGAAAATGGACTTCATCACTGAAAAATAAAAACACATTTGCGTCCTTTGGAATGTTTTCGAGAAGCACATCACAAGCGTTCCCTCGAAATAAGAATTCGCGATTGGGGAGTTCCTTCATAGTTGTCAAATTGTACCGATGGTAATCAAAATGGCACTCAACACTCAAGGGGTTATGAATATCATTTAAACATTTACCACAGTACCAGCGTTAGAGAGGGGGAAGAAAGAGAGTAACTCGTAACTCTCGCAACTCTGACTACACATCAAAAGTGCTTATTTTTTACCTCCAAGTGGTAACCATCAGGTACTGGTCTCTTCCAACCGGATTTGACTTGCTCAACGATAAGTGCTAGTGTTGATAACAAGACGTAAGACAGCAACACTATAGTCACCCAGAATGGCACGGAATGAATACCCGTTCTACCGTCCCAGGCGAACCTAGATGATCTGATTCGAAATGGCCCTCGAACAGATATGGTGGCGGATGAACCGAAAGGTCAACAGCAGCGCCCAATCCCGTAGTGGATACTGATGGCCGCGTATCCTAGGGGTATCTAATAAATTGAAACTGGCACTCATAGAAATAATGATTGTTACGAAGCAACCAATAGCCTCGGAAAGGACTAATAATATTGTTGACGACCCTGCTAAACGAAGAAAGGACAACGAAGTTCGTTTTTGCACCTGGAATGTGAGAACATTAAACAGGAGAGGTGCAGGCGAACAACTGGCGGAAGCCCTTAACTGCTAAAAGCAGACATAACTGCCATCCAGGAAATACGATGTTACGGGTCGGGAAAAAGGGGATGAAAAACTGTGACATCTACTACCAACCTTGTTATGGTGAGCAGCAACAGCGACTATTCGGTTACGGATTTGTTATAAGTGCCAGACTTAGATAAGAAGTTTTATGTTTCGAAGACATAAGCGAACGCATTGTAACAATCCGCATCAAGACCGAATTTACAAACATAAGCCTAATATGCGCTCACGCTCCCGACGGAGGAAAAAGATGATACAACTAAGGACTGCTTCTACGAGCTCCTTGACAAAACCTATAAGACATATTTGACGGTATTGTCGGAAAATAAAGCCTACACGACAATACGTCTGGTAACGGACTTAGGCTAATCGACTTCGCAAACGGAACGAAATTCCACTATAGTCAGCACACGGTTTCATCACCTCGATATCCATAAGGGGACATGGTGGTCTCCAGATCAACGAACAGTCAACCAAATTGATCACATTGCGATCACCAAGAGGCACGCATCCAGCATTTTGGATGTCCACAAATTCAGAAGGGCTAACATCGACTCGGACCACTACCTTGTTGCAGCCAAGGTTAGGATGTGGATATCCACAACGCCACAACAAACCAGAAATACTGTGAAAAAATTTAATGTCGAAAGACTGCAATCGCCAGAGACCGCCAAGACCTTCGCGCAACGCGTATTCCTTAACCTCTCGACTCACAACATACCACCAGCATGGCAACGATGCCAACATGCCATTAGATCAGCCGCAACTGATGTGCTAGGTTTCTCGCGGCCACTACCAAGAAACGCCTGGTTTGATGAGGAATGCCGACAGATGCTCGCAGCCAAGAACGAGGCCTACAAGGCTAAGCTGCAGGTGAAGACGAGAGCTGCCATTGAGCTCTATAGGCAAAGAAGAAGGGAAGAACATCGGCTTAGCAGAAAGAAGAAAAAAGAGCAATAAAAGCGCGCGATCGAGGATATATTGAGGTGCTACTCCAGGAACGATGTTCGCAAGTTTTACCAAAGTGTAAAACGTTAAAGACAAGGATACAAGGCTCGAACAGAAGCCTGTCGAGATGAACAAGGAAATATCGTAGTTGAGACACAGTCGATGCTGAGGATATGGAAGAACCACTTCTGCAGACTGTTAAACGGCGATGACGAACAACATTCCGCTATCAGGCAGAACGAACCATTTAATCTTGGCAACGACAGCGAAAACTGCCAACTACCCGAACTAAGTGAAGTGAGGATAGCCATATCTAAACTCAAGCTTAATAAGGCCGCCGGAAATGACGGCCTTCCCGCTGAGCTTTATAAAGCTGGCGGAGATGACTTGGTAAGCAACATACACCAACTCATAAGCCAAATCTGGTCGGATGAAAATATGCCTGAAGAATGGAACCTCAGCATCGTTTGCCCGATCCACAAAAGAGGAGACCCTCTGAACTGCTCCAAATATAGAGGCATAAGTCTACTCAACATAGCTTACAAGATCCTATCTGCCGTTATATGTGAACGATTGAAACCGTTTACCAACAACCTGATCGGCCCTTATCAGTGTGGTTTTAGACCAGGAAAGTCCACAATCGATCAAATTTTCACACTTCGGCAGATCCTGGAAAAAAAACCCAAGAATTCCAAATGGATACCCACCACATATTCATCGATTCCAAAGCCCCATACGACAGCATTTATAGAGACGAAGTATACAGAGCCATCTCTAGTTCTGGTTACCGCCCAAACTCGTCCGTTTGTGTAAGATGATGATGGAGAATTCTCGCTGCTCCAACTGGGTCGGAAATGACCTCACGAACACACTCGATACCAAAAAAGGATTTAGGCAAGACGATGCGCTGTCATGTGACTTTTTCAATTTGATTCTTGAGAGGATTGTGCAAAACTCAAGAGCCAACACCAGAGGCACAATTTTCCAAAAATCGGTGCAGTTACTAGCATATGCCGATGATATTGACATCATTGGTAGGAATCAACGTGATGTCATAGCCACGTTTGCTAGTATAGAGAAGGAAGCGGCAAAAATGGGTTTAGCAGTGTATGTGGGTAAGACTCAGTATATGCTGTCAACACGAAAGGACACACAACATCGACGAATTGGACAAAACGTCACCATTGACAGATATAACTTTGAGGTAGTACAAGACTTTGTTTACCTCAAATCCGCTATCAAATCTGACCACAACTTCTCGTCAGAAATCAAATCTTGTCAACCCCTGTTTCTTCGGGCTATGAAGGCAATTTAGTAGTAAAGCCCTCACTTGAACTACTAAGAAGATCCTATATAAGACCCTGATCATCTCATTCCTGCTCTACGGCACTGAAGCATGGACCATATCAAAAGCGAGAGAGAAAAATTCTTCAAAAAATCTTTGGTCCCGTTTGCGTTGACGGGCTATGGAGACGAAGATTCAACCACGAACTATACGAGCTGTACAGCTGTACCCCTGGTCAAAAAACTCCGCATTGGACGTTTAAGATGGCTAGGACATGTAGAACGAATGGACACTCATACTCCGGCTCGCAGAGTCTTCGATTCCAGCCAGACGTAGGATGCAGTACAGGGAAGACCTCGCCTTAAGTGGCGCGCACAAGTAGAAACCGACCTCAACCAACTTGGAGTGCGCAACTGGAGGCAGTTAGCTAAGGACCGGACTAATTGGAGAGGCATGTTGGTTGAGGCCCAGGTTCATCCTGGACTGTAGCGCCACTCAAGTTAGTAAGTAGGACGTAAGTAAGGACGAGAATTAAGGCCGAAAATTGGAGTTAACTCTCTTAAAGTTGCGACCACCGACTCGGAATTACCGTAGGTGAATGTTAATTATTTATAAATGTTGTTCCTTCCTGTACTTCATCATGGTGAAAGTGTTGACAGTTTGGTAAACGGTTTAAGGGTGCGTTCACACTGAAAGATTGAAGATTGATTGATTGAAAGATTGAAATGAAAAACCCTTTATAGCACGGAACGTAGTATATGACATAGTTTTTCATCCCCTGTTTGTATGGCCCATCCCTCGTATTTTCTGGATGTGTCTGCTTTTTAGCAGCTTGGGGCTTTCACTAGATGATTAGCTGCAGCTTTACTCGTTGTCGCAGTTTTTCATCCTCTTTTTGTCCGGCCCATCCCCTCGTATTTCCTGGATAGATGTAATGTCTGCTTTGTAGCAGCTTGGGGCTTTCACTAGCTGTTTGGCTGCAGCTTTTTTATTTCGTGTTCCCACATTGTAGTGCAGTTCTGAACGTCTTATTTCAAATTTTCATTTAGCACGGTCGACATCAATAAAATCAGTCCTTTCCGAGGCTCTTGTCTACTTCGTAACAATGTTCGAGTCATTAGGTAGCGATAAGCCCAACCCAATACCATGTTTGACCTGAGGACCGCACGTCAATCGTTCTGACAAGGCTTTTTCTAGTCTTTCTATAGTCAACACTTGCGTTTTTAAGAATAGCAAGGCAAATCCGATTGGATGTGACCAGTATCCGATAGTTACCAGTGTGAGGTAATTAAGACCAACTTTCAAAAAACGTTGCACTCCAAGTTAACACCGCCCAGTATCTACCCTCATTCTACAACCTCAGCCACCCAATTCTAAAGTTAAAGCTTTTCTAGTGGCAAGAACACTTATGCTCAAGCGTAGACTAACAACTGTAGATGGTCTCATCGCAATGCCTATTAAGAAATAAGAAATCAATCTGTAAGTCCCTTGTAAACACCACTGCGGTGCAAAAATTTCCATCTTCAGGTTTTTTTTTTATTCAAAATCCATTTTCCCCCCTTCTGTCAGGGGGAAATCTGCCATCTCCCTCGGGCTAAAAAGCATTTCGGTATCATAAAGCAATGTTGGGGGGTAATTGTAACGTCTCGCCATGTCGTTGTCTGTCACAAAACGGCCGGTCCTTCCAATTTCAGTTTAAGGAGATGAAAGTTTTAGGCAGTCTGTAGGTTTGTGTGCACCACATAAACACTGTATAGGTGTAGGACGTAGGAATCTTAATTTATTAGGTCACGCGTCGCTCATTAATTCTATCCAAGGATTCTTATGTAACAAGGGTCGGCTGAATGATTTATCTGTACCATGTACAGCCCGTAATGTAAATTTAGGAAGATACCTATTAATTAAAACGTGCAACATTTTTTTTTTAAATTTAAGTAATTTTATGGTGATGGAACGCGCTGGAAGTCGGTGTCGGTGGTGAGGGGCTCAAATTGCCAGGACATCCGGGTTATGATTAGGTGTCTATAAATTATGTACCAACATAAAGAACTCCTTACGGGAGGAATGAATTAGGAGTAATTTAAGAGCTTTATTATGGCCTTGAAATATAAAGCAGGAACTGAATTATTTAAGGATATGTAGGATAGCAAGGAAATTTAATATCCACTGCAAGGCATGGCAAGATGTTTGAGTGTTTCATCCTTTCGTGGGTCGGGAACTAATGGTCATGACATACAAATTTTGGATGCAACCTATAATCGGCTACTAAATCAGGAAAGTTCGGATCACGATCGAGTCGAAAGGTCGAAGTGAAGTAAGCAAAGTGAAGTAACAGAGTTACTCACCAGAGGAAAAACGGGTCACGATCAATTCGTACAGGACGAAGCTGATTAGTCAGGGGAACAGCGACCAGACAAAAGAAGAGTTCGGGAAGATAGTTCGTGAAACGCATCAAATTTCAAGAGCTCAAGCCTTTGGCTTTGTACTTTGTAGAAGGATCATGTTTCGATTCAGACCGCCAATCAAGACCTTTCAAAAAGTTCGGAATTGAAAAGAGAGCTCGTTATAACAGAATGTCGAAAAGGAGAAAAGTCGTCGTTAAGCGTTAGTACAAACACCATCCAAAGAAAAAGATGCATGGGCTGGCCCCCACACAGAAGTTCGCGCAAAGGACAAAAAAAAGGCTACAATCCGCTGTGCAAAGCATTGAATTTTCTATCCCTTACTTACTTACTTAAGTGGCGCTACAGTCCGGAATGAACCTGGGCCTCAACCAACATGCCTCTCCAATTAGCCCGGTCCTTAGCTAACTGCCTCCAGTTGCGCACTCCAAGTTGGTTGAGGTCGGTTTCGACTTGTGCGCGCCACTTAAGGCGAGGTCTTCCTCTACTGCGTCCGACGTCTGGCTGGGAATCGAAGACTCTGCAAGTCGGAGTATTGGTGTCCATTCGTTCTACATGTCCTAGCCATCTTAAACGTCCAATGCGGAGTTTTTTTTTACCAGGGGCATGTCGCTGTACAGCTCGTATAGTTCTTGGTTGAATCTTCGTCTCCATAGCCCGTCAACGCAAACGGGACCGAAGATTTTTCGAAAAAATTTCCTCTCGAATCTACCAAGGATTTCTTCATCCGCTTTTGATACGGTCCATGCTTCAGCGCCGTAGAGCAGGACTGGGTTGATCAGGGTCTTATATAGGATCTCCTTAGTAGTTCGAGTGAGGGCTTTACTACTAAATTGCCTTCTTAGCCCAAAGAAACAGCGGTTGGCAAGAGTAATTCTTCGTTTAATTTCTGACGAGATGTTCTTGTCAGAGTTAATAGCGGAGCCGAGGTAGACAAAGTCCCGTACTACCTCAAAGTTATATCTGTCAATGGTGACGTTCTGTCCAATTCGTCCATGTTGTGTGTCCTTTTGTGTTGACAGCATATACTTTGTCTTACCCTCATTTACTGCTAAACCCATTTTCGCCGCTTCCTTCTCTATACTAGCAAACGTGGCTATGACATCACGTTGAGTACTACCAATGATGTCAATATCGTCAGCGTATGCTAGTAGTTGCACCGACTTTTGGAAAATTGTGCCTCTGGTGTTGGCTTTGGAGTTTTGCACAATCCTCACATGAATCAGATTGAAGAAGTCACATGACAGCGCATCGCCTTGCCTAAGTCCTTTTTTGGTATCGAATGTCAGTGAGGTCGTTTCCGACCCTGGTGGAGCAGCGAGAATTCTCTATCGTCATCCTACACAAACGGACGAGTTTGGGCGGTATACCAAAACTAGACATGGTTCTGTACAGTTCGTCTCTATAAATGCTGTCATATGCGGCTTTGAAATCGATGAATAGGTGGTGGGTATCGATTTGGACTTTTTGAGTTTTTTCCAGGATCTGCCGAAGTGTGAAGATTTGATCTGTTGCCCACTTTCCTGGCCTAAAATCACTCTGATAAGGGGGGATCAGATTTTTGGTAAACGGTTTCAGGCGTTCATATATTACGTCAGATAGGATCTTGTTATCGATGTTGAGGAGACTTATTCCTCTGTAGTTGTTGCAGTGCAGAGGGTCTCCTTTTGTGCGGATCGGGCAAACGATGATGAGGTTCCATTCTTCAGGCATACTTTCATCCGACCAGATTTGGCTTATGAGTTGGTGTATGTTACTTACCAGGTCATCTCCGCCAGCCTTATAAAGCTCAGCGGGAAGGCCGTCATTTCCGGCAGCCTTATTAAGCTTGAGTTTAGATATTGCTATCCTCGCTTGACTTAGGTCGGGTGGTTGGCAGTTTTTGCTGTTCGTTCTGCCTGACAGCGGAATGTTGTTCGTCATCGCCGTTTAACAGTCTGCAGAAGTGGTTCTTCCATATCCTTAGCATCGACTGTGTCTCAACTACGATATTTCCTTGTTCATCTCGACAGGATTCTGTTCGAGCCTTGTTTCCTTGGATTTGACGTTTTACACTTTGTTAAAACTTGCGAACATCGTTCCTGGAGTAGCACCTCTCTATATCCTCGATCGCGCGCTTTTCTTGCTCTTTTTTCTTCTTTCTGAAAAGCCGATGTTCTTCCCTTCTTCTTTGCCTATAGAGCTCAATGGCAGCTCTCGTCTTCACCTGCAGCTTAGCCTTGTAGGCCTCGTTCTTGGCTGCGAGCATCTGTCGGCATTCCTCATCAAACTAGGGGTTTCTTGCTGGTGGCCGCGAGAAACCTAGCACATCAGTTGCGGCTGATGTAATGGCATGTTGGCATCGTTGCCATGCTGGTGGTATGTTGTGAGTCGAGAGGTTAACTAATACGCGTTGCGCGAAGGTCTTGGCGGTCTCTGGCGATTGCAGTCTTTCGATATTAAATTTTTTCATGCGTGCCTCTTGGTGATCGCAATGTGATCAATTTGGTTGACTGTTCGTTGATCTGGAGACCGCCATGTCCCCTTATGGATATCGAGGTGAGGTGAGGTATGCTGGCTATAGTGGCATTTCGTTCCGTAGCGAAGTCAATTAGCCTAAGTCCGTTACCAAACGTGTTGTCGTGTAGGCTGTGTTATCCGACAATACTGCTAAAGATGTCTTCTCTTCCTACCTTTGCGTTAAAATCTCCCAGCACGATTTTAACATCGTACTTTGTTAGTCGTCATAGGTTTTTTCGAGGAGCTCGTAGAAGCAATCCTTAGTTATATCACCTCTTTCCTCTGTCGGAGCATGAGCGCATATAAGACTTATGTTGGCTAATTTGGCCTTGATGCGGATTGTTACAATGAGTTCGCTTATGTCTTGGAAGCATAAGACTTCTTGCCTAAGTCTGGCACCTATAACAAATCCGCATCCGAACAGTCGCTGTTTCTGCTCACTATAACACGGTCCGTAGTAGATGTCACAGTTTTTCATCCTCTTTTTGCCCGGCCCATCCCATCGTATTTCCTGGATGGCAGTAATGTCTGCTTTGTAGCAGTTTAGGGCTTCCGCTTGTTGTTCGCCTGCACCTCTCCTGTTTAATGTTCTCACATTCCAGGTGCAGATACGAACATCGTTGTCCTTTGTTCGTTTGGCATGGTCGTCAACAGTAATATCAGTCCTTTCCGAGGCTATTGGTTGCTTCGTAACATAACATGGGTAGTTAATCCCAAGCACATCCCCCAACCTGGAGGGCCAGTTCCAATTTATTAGATACCCCTAGGACACGGGGCCATCAGTATCCACTACGGGATTGAGCGCTGCCGTTGGCCTTTCGGTTCATCCGCCACCATCTCTGTTCAAGGGGCCTGACTAACCCTTGAAATTCCTAGACAACCTGTTGTCCGAATATATATGTCCGAATATATAAGCCAAACTGGTCGGATGAAAATATGCCTGAAGAATGGAACCTCAGCATCGTTTGCCCGATCCACAAAAAAAGAGACCCTCTGAACTGCGCTGATTGGCCCTTATCAGTGTGGTTTTAGGCCAGGAAAGTCCACAACCGATCAAATTTTCACACTTCGGCAGATCCTGGAAAAAACTCAAAAAGTCCAAATCGATACCCACCACCTATTCATCGATTTCAAAGCCGCATATGACAGCATTTATAGAGACGAACTGTACAGAACCATGTTTAGTTTTGGTATACCGCCCAAACTCGTCCGTTTGTGTAGGATGACGATAGAGAATTCTCGCTGCTCCACCAGGGTCGGAAACGACCTCACTGACATTCGATACCAAAAAAGGACTTAGGCAAGGCGATGCGCTGTCATGTGACTTCTTCAATCTGATTCATGTGAGGATTGTGCAAAACTCCAAAGCCAACACCAGAGGCACAATTTTCCAAAAGTCGGTGCAACTACTAGCATACGCTGACGATATTGA
Organism: Rhingia campestris; assembly: GCA_932526625.1. Classification (NCBI taxonomy): domain Eukaryota; kingdom Metazoa; phylum Arthropoda; class Insecta; order Diptera; family Syrphidae; genus Rhingia; species Rhingia campestris. Next base: position 180,555,093 of record OW052182.1, read on the forward strand.
CATCATTGGTAGTACTCAACGTGATGTCATAGCCACGTTTGCTAGTATAGAGAAGGAAGCGGCGAAAATGGGTTTAGCAGTAAATGAGGGTAAGACTTAGTATATGCTGTCATCACGAAAGGACTCACAACATCGACGAATTGGACAGACCGTCACCATTGACAGATATAACATTGAGGTAGCACGGGACTTTGTCTACCTCGGCTCCGCTATTAGCTCTGACAACAACATCTCGTCAGAAATTAAACGAAGAATTACTCTTGCCAACCGCTGTTTCTTCGGGCTAAGAAGGCAATTTAGTAGTAAAGCCCTCACTCGAACTACTAAGGAGATCCTATATAAGACCCTGATCATCCCAGTCCTGTTCTACGGCGCTGAAGCATGGACCGTATCAAAAGCGGATGAAGAAATCCTTGGTAGATTCGAGAGGAAAATTCTTCGAAAAATCTTCGGTCCCGTTTGCGTTGACGGGCTATGGAGACGAAGATTCAACCACGAACTATACGAGCTGTACAGCGACATACCCCTAGTCAAAAAACTCCGCATTGGACGTTTAAGATGGCTAGGACATGTAGAACGAATGGACACCAATACTCCGGCTCGCAGAGTCTTCGATTCCCAGCCAGACGTCGGACGCAGTAGAGGAAGACCTCGCCTTAAGTGGCGCGCACAAGTCGAAACCGACCTCAACCAACTTGGAGTGCGCAACTGGAGGCAGTTAGCTAAGGACCGGGCTAATAGGAGAGGCATGTTTGTTGAGGCCCAGGTTCATTCCGGACTGTAGCGCCACTTAAGTAAGTAAGTAAGTAACCTTAATGTCAAAACTAATATACCCCTATGTGATGGGGTATAGAAACGGACTTGAGTTATACAAAGTCTCTTAGTAACTCAAACCTCTCGACTATGGCATTCTTTTAAATTCTAACAGAGTCCAGGTTCACAAAAAAAGTGACGGACAATCCCTTCGTTTTGTCAACCATAACAGTAGGGTCACTTAAGTAACCAAAAGATTAATTGGCATCTAATGGAATCCATTTTTTGTCCAAGTGGACACGTTAAACGTAATCATAATCCTTCCCTAAATCCTTTATCATGCAGCACCCACAAACCTGGTAAATAAAATTTTATTCATTTTTCGCTCAGGCATTCAATCGAAAATTTCTAATAAATTCCGAAACATTCATTCGAAAACGCTGTTGTAGGTAGATATTGTAAAAGCATTCATTCAATAAAATCCGTCCCATTCACAATCAATTTTAATGCTACCGCTCTGCTTTTATTTCGGACCACAAATCTCCTGACGACAATTCATCGGAATCGATTGAATGGATACGGCGTGACAACTGCAGGCAACAAAAACAAAAAGGGAACAAGGACTTCATTTATAGAAATGCAATTAAGTAGGACTTTTGGGAGAAATTGAATTTGCCAGCTCGTAGATAAAAATAAAACAAATAACTTTAGATACACAGGCACACCAACACCAACCAGATTGACCATCTACACTGGCAGTGAGCTCGTTGTTTTGTAGGTTGTCGACCGTTGTTCGCCATAGAATTTAACGATTTATTCAATTCGATTTCGGAGTAATAGATGCATTTCCCTGAATACGTATTCAATTTCATTGTTATTGCAAGGACGCATGAAGAGCGCTTTATATTGTTGTTGTAGGTATTGTTCACACTGGCAGCATACAAATTGTATCCCATATATCCAATACGAACAGATATTGGATTTGTTAACGGATACGATTAAGTGCGTTCAGTCAAAGTGTAGAAAGTAATTCAATATATTGATGGATTCTGAGCATTAAAAGCATTTTTTTTGAAATACATAATCTGTAATAACTTGAGCTGATTATTATTTGATATAAAAGCCAACCGCACATTGAGAACATTTCATATGTTGGCATGCTGGGAGTTCTTAATTGAAGTGAATGACTGCAAATAATAACAGGGGTTGAAAGGATTCGATAAAAAACCCTGTTAATACGTGCAATCATATATAACTAGCAGACCCGACAGACATTGTCCTGCATGATATTTTTGCATACACAAAAATTCATTCAAGTACATCCAGCCGTTTAGTTGCAGTATATATAAATAACTTAGATACCGACTTCAGCGCCATCTGCCGGGCTGATTTGCGAGTCTTAACCATCCAGGGCGCCACTCAAACGCATAAAAAAAAATTCATTCAAATCGGTCAAGCCGATTAGGAGGAGTTCAGTGACATATACACTTACTTACTTAAGTGGCGCTACAGTCCGGGATGAACCTGGGCCTCAACCAACATGCCTCTCCAATTAGACCGGTCCTTAACTACCTCCAGTTGCGCACTCCAAGTTGAGGTCGGTTTCTACTTGTTCGCGCCACTTAAGGCGAGGTCTTCCTCTACTGCGTCTGACGTCTGGCTGGGAATCGAAGACTCTGCGAGCCGGAGTATTGGTGTCCATTTTTTCTACATGTCCTAGCCATCTTAAACGTCCAATGCGGAGTTTTTTGACCAGGGGATGTCGCTGTACAGCTCGTATAGTTCTTGGTTGAATCTTCGTCTCCATAGCCCGTCAACGCAAATGGGACCGAAGATTTTTCGAAGAATTTTCCTCTCGAATCTACCAAGGATTTCTTCATCCGCTTTTGATACGGTCCATGCTTCAGCGCCGTAGAGCAGGACTGGGATGATCAGGGTCTTATAAAGGATCTCCTTAGTCGTTCGAGTGAGGGCTTTACTACTAAATTGCCTTCTTAGCCCGAAGAAACAGCGGTTGGCAAGAGTAATTCTTCGTTTAATTTCTGACGAGATGTTGTTGTCAGAGTTCATAGCGGAGCCGAGGTAGGCAAAGTCCCGTACTACCTCAAAGTTATATCTGTCAATGGTGACGTTCTGTCCAATTCGTCGATGTTGTGAGTCCTTTCGTGATGACAGCATATACTTAGTCTTCCCCTCATTTACTGCTAAACCCATTTTCGCCGCTTCCTTCTCTATACTAGCAAACGTGGCTATGACGTCACGTTGAGTCCTACCAATGATGTCAATATCGTCAGCGTATGCTAGTAGTTGCACCGACTTTTGGAGAATTGTGCCTCAGGTGTTGGCTCGGGAGTTTTGCACAATCGTCTCAAGAATCAAATTGAAAAAGTCACATGACAGCGCATCGCCTTGCCTAAAGCCTTTTTTGGTATCGAATCTATCAGTGAGGTCGTTTCCGACCCTAATGGTGCAGCGAGAATTCTCCATCGTCATCCTACACAAACGGACGAGTTTGGGCGGTATACCAAAACTAGACATTGTTCTGTATAGTTCGTCTCTATAAATGCTGTCGTATGCGGCTTTGAAATCGATAAATAGGTGGTGGGTATCGATTTGGACTTCTTGGGTTTTTTCCAGGATCTGCCGAAGTGTGAAAATTTGATCGATTGTGGATTTTCCTGGCTTAAAACCTCACTGATAAGGGCCGATCAGGTTGTTGGTAAACGGTTTCAGGCGTTCACATATTATGGCAGATAGAATCTTGTAGGCGATGTTGAATAGACTTATGCCTTTGTAGTTGGTGCACTTCAGTTTTTTGTGGATCGGGCAAACGATGCTGAGGTTCCATTCTTCAAGCATGCTTTCATCCGACCAGATTTGGCTTATGAGTTGGTGGATGTTACTTACCAAGTCATCTCCGCCGGCCTTATAAAGCTCATCGGGAAGGCCGTCATTTCCGGCAGCGTTGTTAAGCTTGAGTTTAGATATTGCTATCCTCACTTCACTTAGGTCGGGTGGTTGGCAGTTTGCTCCGTCGTTGCCAATATTAAATGGTTCGTTCTGCCTGACAGCGGAATGGTGTTCGTCATCGCCGTTCAACAGTCTGCAGAAGTGGTTCTTCCATATCCTCAGAATCGACTGTGTCTCAACTACGATATTTCCTTGTTCATCTCGACAGGATTCTGTTCGAGCCTTGTAGCCTTTACTTTGACGTTTTACACTTTGTTAAAACTTGCGAACATCGTTCCTGGAGTGGCACCTCTCTATATCCTCGATCGCGCGCTTTTCTTGCTCTTTTTTCTTCTTTCTGAAAAGCCGATGTTCTTCCCTTCTTCTTTGCCTATAGAGCTCAATGGCAGCTCTCGTCTTCACCTGCAGCTTAGCCTTGTAGGCCTCGTTCTTGGCTGCGAGCATCTGTCGGCATCCACATCAAACCAGGGGTTTCTTGCTGGTGGCCGCGAGAAACCTAGCACATCAGTTGCGGCTGATCTAATGGCTTGTTGGCATTGTTGCCATTATTCTTCGACATTAGATGCTAGTGGTATGTTGTGAGTCGAGAGGAGTGCTGATAACAAGACTCAAAACAGGCAACACTATAACTAGCATGGTCAGAATGGCGCGGAATGAATAACCGGTCTGCCATCCCAGGCGAACCTTTAAAGCTGCTTCGACATATTCGGACAACAGGTTATCAAGGATAAGTCAGCCCCTTGAACAGAGATTGTTGCGGATGAACAGAAGGGCCAACGGCAGCGTTTGATCCCGTAGTGGATACTGTTGGCCCCGTGTCCTAGGGGTATCCTATAAATTGAAATTGGCCCTCCATGGAAAAAACCTTATGCTACGAAGCAACCAAAAGCCTCGGAAAGGACTGATTTTATTGTTGACGACCCTGATAAACGAAAACGGACAATGACGTTCGTATCAGCACCTGAAGTGTGAGAACATTAAACAGGAGAGGTGCAGGCGAACAGCGTGCGGAAGCCCTAAACTGATACGAAGCAGGCAGACATAACTGCCATCCAGGAAATACGATGGGAAATGCCGGGCAAAAAGAGGAGGAGGGTTCAGTTCGTAAAGTTTACCTCAAGATCCGTCCATTTATTGATCGACACAATCGTCCATCTAGAGCAATTAATTCGGTTAACCATGGATCGTTTTCGCACTACGTTTACTCTATGTGATAATGCGCATCCGCAGAGACTTCGAACCGTGCGCACCGAAGAAACTATTGCCGCTGTAGAGCAAAGTGTTGAAGAGTACCCACCGTGCACAACAATTGAAGCTTTGCCCATTAACTTTATGAAAGATTTTGCCTAAAGATCTTGGCTTACGACCTCGCAAGATCCAGCTTGTGTACGAATTAAAGCCGCGAGACCATGCAATGCGTCGTGATTTTGGTGTATGGGCCGAAAATGCGATTGATCTCGATGCTGATTTTCACAAAAACAAAATTTTGTTCAGTGATGAGGCTAATTTTTGGTTGAATGGCTACGTCAACAAACAAAATTGCCGCATTTAGATTGAAGAGAATCCACATGAGACCCTTGAGACGCCATTACATCCACAAAAACTGACTGTTTGGTGTGCTCTATGGGCTGGTGGAGTCATTGGGCCACACTCCATACTTCTTCCGAAAAGATGCTGGAGAGTCAGTGACCGTTAATGGAGACCGGTATAGAGCCATGATAACCGACTATTTTGTTCCCGAAGACGGCGCTACATGCCACACAGCGCACGTCACAATCGATTTATTGAAGGAAACATTCGATGCCTGCATAATTTCGCGGAATGAACCTGTCAATTGGCCACCAATATCGTGTGATTTGACACCATTGGATTATTTTCTTTGGGTCTTGGCTGTAAGCCTCGGTCTTGGCTGAGACTGATCTAATGGCATGTTGGCATCGTTGCCATTGTTCTTCTACATGAGATGCAGGTGGTATGGTGTGAATCCAGAGGTTAAGGGATACGGGTTCCGCGAACGCTTTGGCGTTCTCTTGTGATTGCAGTTTCTGGTTTGTTGGCGTAGACGTGCGACTTTACAACGCGTTCGCGCAACGCGTATCCCTTAACCTCTGGATTCACACCATACCACCTGCATCTCATGTAGAAGAACAATGGCAACGATGCCAACATGCCATTAGATCAGTCTCAGCCAAGACCGAGGCTTACAAGGCTAAGCTGCAGGTGAAGACAAGAGCTGCCATTAAGCTCTATAGGCAGAGAAGAAGAAAAAAGAACAAGAAAATCGCTCGATAGAGGATATAGAGAGGTGCCACTCCAGGAACGATGTTCGCAAGTTTTATTTAAGTGTAAAACTTCACATCCAAGGATACAAGGCTCGAACAGAATCCTGTTGAGATGAACAAGGAAATATCGTAGTTGAAACACAGTCGATGCTGAGGATATGGAAGAACCACTTCTGCAGACTGTTAAACGCCGATGACGAACAATATTCCTCTGTCAGGTACGATGAACCAATCGATATTGGCAACGACAGCGAAAACTGCCAACCACCCGACCTAAGTGAAGTGAGGATAGCAATATCTAAACTCAAGCTTAATAAGGTCGCCGGAAATGACGGCCTTCCCGCTGAGCTTTATAAGGCCGGCAGAGATGACTTGGTAAGTAACATCCACCAAATCATAAGCAGATTTGGCTTATGAGTTGGTGGTCGGATGAAAGCATGCCTGAAGAATGGAACCTCAGCATCGTTTGCCCGATCCACAAAAAGGAGACACTCTGAACTAATCCAAGTATAGGGGCATAAGTCTCCTCAACATCGCCTGCAAGATCCTATCTGCTGTAATATGTGAACGCCTGTAACCGGTTACCAACAACCTTATCAGTATGGTTCTAGTTTTCTGGCCTAAAATCACAACTAATCAAAACTTTAGACTTCGGCAGATCCTAGAAAAAAACCCAAGAAGGCCAAATCGATACCCACCACCTATTTATCGATTTCAAAGCCACATATGACAGCATTTATAGAGACGAACTATACAGAGCCATATCTAGTTTTGGTATATCGCCCAAACTTGTCCGTCTGTTCAGGATGACGATGGCTGCTCCATCTAGGTCGGAGACACCTCACTGACAGATTCGATACCAAGAAAGGATTTAGGCAAGGCGATGTCCTGTCATGTGACTTCTTCATCTTGATTCTTGAGAGGATGGTGCAAAACTCCTGAGCCAACACCAGAGGCACAATTTTCTAAAAATCGGTGCAACTACTAGCATACGCCGACGATATTGACATCATTGGTAGGACTCAACATGATGTCATAGCAACGTTTGCTAGTATGAAGCAGGAAGCGGCAGAAATGGGTTTAGCAGTAAATGAGGGGAAGACTAAGTATATGCTGTCAACACGAAAGGACACACAACATCGACGAATTCTCCTGCTCTACGGCGGTGAAGCATGGACCGTATCAAAAGCGGATGAAGAAATCCTTGGTCGATTTGAGAGATTATCCCAGCCCTGTTCTACGGCGCTGAAGCATGGCCCGTATCAAAAGCGGATGAAGAAATCCTTGGTCGATTCGAGAGAAAATTTTTTCGAAAAATCTTCGAAAAGATGGCTTGGACATGTAGAACGAATGGACACCAATACTCCGGCTCACAGAGTCTTCGATTCCCAGCCAGACGTCGGACGTAGTTCTAGGAAGACCTCGCTTTAATTGGCGTGCACATGTAGAAACCGACCTCAACCAACTTGGAGTGCGCATCTGGAGGTAGTTAGCTTAGAAACGTGCTAGTTGAGACCCAGGTTCAGTCCGTACTGTAGCGCTCTAAGGTAAGTAAGTCAGTATGTTACAAACTCAATATCAGAATTAATTAACCCCTATGGAAATGTTTTTTAGGAAATTTTATACCCACATACCGACATAAAAATGGCACACCCTACCTAGATGAACACCTCAACGAATGTAACTAGAACTCGGATTCCTTTTGATTAACCCAAACACTTAAGGTCAAGTTCAGCCGTTCTAAAGTACATAATTGGATTTTCAACAAGTATTTGAGCAGACTTCTGTGAAACAAGGAAACACAAGAATCGTCCCTATTTGTTTTTTTTTTTTTGGAAACCAGAAGGACCCCCAGAAGAAGTCTTGACTTTTCCTGCTTGGCAAGCAAATCGTGCGTTAACATCAAGAGCGACATTCAATTTGTCCTTTCGCATTTGGCATACACTCAATACGGGTAGAGGGTATTTCAAGTATCTAACGATGCTCGAGAGGAGTACTGCCAACAACCAAAGGACGAAAAGCAAACTTGAAAAAAAAAATATTTCCGAAGGTTTTCTTTTCAATGGCAGCATCGTTGCATGTTTACCTTTTATTGTTTAAAAGCTTGACTTCACCTATTTGTCCTCAGCAAAATTTCAAGAATGAAGTATCTATCAATCTAGTGACAAGTCTACATTTTGTAAGGTGCTCCCATCTTAACTCATACCTAACTAGCAATACCCCACAAGTCAGAAGATACATGTTTATTCAAAGGAACTGAAGTACCTACATGCACAAGCTTAACTTAATTTACTGTACATCTAGCTATGTGCGAGGAATTTTCATTACTTCTAAGCTAAAATCGATAAACGGGACATAAAAGGACTTCCTTGCGTTGAATTTTGTATAACGGGTATTTATGTGCCTTTTATTATGTCTTCTCATTCATTTCCTTTCTGGTGTATCTGTTAAATGACAAAAGGACAGATTGATGACGAATGATACTAAACTAACTGCAAACAAAAAAAAAAGAAAAACGATTCCCCACGTATCGAAAGATATTGATTCTGTTGTATCTTTGAATAGAAAAATGGCACTTTGTAAACCAATTGTATCTGACACAGTAGGTATGGGTGAATGTGTATCTTTTTGATTAAGAGACGGAACGTAAATGTTGTTCGAATATGTGAGATAGAGATTTTGAAGTTAATCAGTTTAATCTTCTAAGATACATCGATCTGCTGCTCTCTTTATTTATATCCAACGTGATGGTGAACATTTTATTTCTCACATGGACGATTAAAAATAATGTTCACCCACCCCCCAATCCCAAAGGAAAATCCTTTAAGACAGTATGTAGATACTTAACCTTCAACAGTCTGAAGATACAAAAGTTTCCGACCTACTTTTTCGCTTGGTGTGCTTTCTGGCAAAGAAATCGTGCAGAAATGTTCTCGTAATTGTGTTTGAATTCTTTTATTCGTAGACTGCAGGATTTTCCGGTGGCAGGAAGCGAAATAACGATCAGCAAACCTAGCAAACCTTGGAGAGTTGAAAAGATGTGGTATTTGTTCGGGTTCAGAGCAATATAGCATGCAATGTACTGCATCCAGTATGAATCTGCTGCAGTAAATGTCAACATGCATTCAGTGATGAACAATGAGCCTGAACCTGTGATGTTTTTTTGGGGAATTGGTAAGAGGAGTTTAGGGAACTCTTTAAAACTATTGAAGTCTCAGGATTCACCTGGTCACTTTTTCTTAATTTCAATTATTAAGCCATCCTTTCCTTAAACTGAATCAAATCCGCGAATTTGCAACTGCGAATGAGAGTGGCCGCCTCTATTGAAAAAAGCAAAACTTTTTCGAGTACCTCGTTCGGTATAGCGTTGATTTCGACACCAATGTTTGCCTAGCGGACGTCAGTGTTCTAAAGCTTGGTGATTTACACTTTGCTTTCAAATAACCTCGCAAAACCAAGTCAATTTCACCATTTTTGAGCAGGATTCCAGGTACAGATACGAACGTCGTTGTCCTTTTTTCGTTTAGCAGGGTCGTCAACAGTAATATCAGTCCTTTCCGAGGCTATTAGCTGCTTCGTAACAATGTTTTTTTTCCACGGGTGGGTAATAAGTAGTAAGCTGGTGCTTAAGAATAGTGATGCGATTATATGAGGACACAAGCATTCTCACTCTAGCCTCTCACTATCAACTCCTAATCTCACCTCCACGCTGGTTACTGGTGGATGCCTAGTACCTCGACTGGAGAAGGGGTATTAAACCCCTGTGGAAGGTCTTTGGTGGCAGCAAACAAGAGATGGGGGGATCAGTGTCCTCTCACTAAGGCACTCTTCTCAGGCGGCAGCGGAGGAATTCCCTAGATGGAGTCAACGGTGGCGCCTACAGCTCCAGTTTGATCGAACTGGTAGTGAAATCTTTATATGATCTGCTTCGACATATTTGAACACCAAGTCTATAGGGATTTCCCATACTGAGCCAGGGTATTGGAAAAGAGATGGTGGCGGAAGAGCCCTCAATGGGTCAACAGCAGCGCTCATATCCCAAAATGCGCTACTGACATCGGCATTTTTTCCGGCCCGCTGTCCTAGGGTCAAAACAAGGGCCTAGGCCTCCAGGTTGGGGGTTGTGCTTGGGATTAACCACCCATGTTATGTTACGAAGCAACCAATAGCCTCGGAAAGGACTGATATTATTGTTGACGACCATGCTAAACGAAAAAAGGACAACGACGTTCGTATCTGCACCTGGAATGTGAGAACATTAAACAGGAGAGGTGCAGGCGAAAAACTAGCGGAAGGCCTTAACTGCTACAAAGCAGACATCACTGCCATCCAGGAAATACGATGGGATGGGCCGGGCAAAAAGAGGATGAAAAACTGTGACATCTACTACGGACCGTGTTATAGTGAGCAGAAACAGCGACTTTTCGGATGCGGATTTGTTATAAGTGCCAGACTTAGGCAAGAAGACATATGTTTGCAAGACATTAGCGAACGCATTGTAACAATCCGCATCAAGGCCAAATTCGCCAAAATAAGCCTTATATGCGATCGTGCTCCGACGGAGGAAAAATATGATACAACCAAGGACTGCTTCTACGAGCTCCTTGACAAAACCTATGAGCGACTACCGAAGTACGATGTTAAAATCGTGCTGATAGATTTTAACGCAATGGTAGGAAGAGAAGACATCTGTAGCAGTATTTTCGGAAAATATAGCCTACACGACAACACGTCTGGTAACGGACTTAGGCTAATTGACTTCGCTACGGAACGAAATGCCACCATAGCCAGCACACGGTTTCCTCACCTCGATATCTATAAGGGGACATGGTGGTCTCCAGATCAACGAACAGTCAACCAAATTGATCACATTGCGATATACAAGACGCACGCATCCAGTATTTTGGATGTCCGAACATTCCGAGGGGCCAACATCGACTCGGACCACTACCTTGTTGTAGCCAAAGTAAGGATGCGGATATCCACCACGCCACAACAATCCAGAAATACAGTGAAAAAATTTTATGTCGGAAGACTGCAATCGCAAGAGACCGCCAAGACCTTCGCACAACGCGTATCCCTTAACCTCTCGACTCACAACACACCACCAGCATCTAATATCGAAGAACAATGGCAACGATGCCAACAAGTCATTAGATCAGCCGCAACTGATGTGCTAGGTTTCTCGCGGCCACCAGCAAGAAACCCCAGGTTTGATGAGGAATGCCGACAGATGCTCGCAGCCAAGAACGAGGCCTACAAGGCTAAGCTGCAGGTGAAGACGAGAGCTGCCATTGAGCTCTATAGGCAAAGAAGAAGGGAAGAACACCGGCTTTCCAGAAAGAAGAAAAAAGAGCAAGAAAAGCGCGCGATCGAGGATATAGAGAGGTGCCACTCCAGGAACGATGTTCACAAGTTTTTCCAAAGTGTAAAACGTCAAAGCCAAGGCTACAAGGCTCGAACAGAATCCTGTCGAGATGAACAAGGAAATATCGTAGTTGACACACAGTCGATGCTGAGGATATGGAAGAACCACTTCTGCAAACTGTTAAACGGCGATGACGAACAACATTCCGCTGTCAGGCAGAACGAACCATTCAATATTGGCAACGACAGTGAAAACTGCCAACCACCCGACCTAAGTGAAGTGAGGATAGCAATATCTAAGCTCTGGCTTAATAAGGCCGCCGGAAATGACGGCCTTCCCGCTGAGCTTTATAAAGCTGGCGGAGATGACTTGGTAAGCAACATCCGCCAACTCATAAGCCAAATCTGGTCGGATGAAAGTATGCCTGAAGAATGGAACCTCAGCATCGTTTGCCCGATCCACAGAAAAAGAAGATCGTCTGAACTGCGCCATCTACAGAGGCATAAGTCTGCTCAACATCGCCTACAAGATCCTATCTGCCGTAATATGTGAACGCCTGAAACCGTTTACCAACAACCTGGTCAGCCCTTATCAGTGTAGTTTTAGGCCAGGAAAGTCCACAACCGATCAAATTTTCACACTTCGGCAGATCCTGGAAAAAACCCAAGAAGTCCAAATCGAAACCCACCACCTATTTATCGATTTCAAAGCCACATACGACAGCATTTATAGAGACGAACTATACAGAGCCATGTCTAGTTTTGGTATACTGCCCAAACTTGTCCGTTTGTGTAGAATGACGATGGAGAATTCTCGCTGCACCATCAGGGTCGGAAACGACCTCACCGACACATTCGATACCAAAAAAGGATTTAGGCAAGGCGATGCGCTGTCATGCAATTTGATTATTGAGAGGAAAACTCCCCAGCCAACACCAGAGGCAAAATTTTCCAAAAATCGGTGCAGCTACTAGCATACGCCGACGATATTGACATCATTGGTAGGACTCAACGTGATGTCATAGCCACGTTTGCTAGTACGGAGAAGGAAGCGGCAAAAATGGGTTTAGCAGTACATGAGGGTAAGACAAAGTATATGCTGTCAACACGAAAGGACACACAACATCGATGAATCGGACAGAACGTCACCATTGACAGATATAACTGTTTCTTCTGGCTGAGAAGGCAATTTAGTAGTAAAGCCCTCACTCGAACTACTAAGGAGATCCTATATAAGACCCTGATCATCCCAGTCCTGCTCTACGGCGCTGAAGCATGGACCGTATCAAAAGCGGATGAAGAAATCCTTGGTAGATTCGAGAGGAAAATTCTTCGAAAAATCTTCGGTTCCGTTTGCGTTGACGGGCTATGGAGACGAAGATTCAACCAAGAACTATACGAGCTGTACAGCGACATGCCCCTGGTCAAAAAACTCCGCATTGGACGTTTAAGATGGCTAGGACATGTAGAACGAATGGAACGCCACCATCTCTCTTCAAGGGGTCTGACTTACCCTTGAAATTCCTAGATAACGTGTTGTCCGAATATGTCGAAGCAGCTTATCTAGGTTCGCCTGGGACGACAGACAGGGTATTCATTCCGCGCCATTCTGACCACGGTGATTATAGTGTTGCTGTTTTACGTCTAGTTATCAACACTCGCACTTATCGATGAGACCAGGTTACCACTTGGAGGTAAAAATAAGCACATTTGATGTGAAGTCAGAGTTGCGAGCACTGGGCATTTCCAAGTTAATACCAATCAGAGTCTAACCTCGTTCTACAACACCCAACCATCGATTAAGTAGGATGCAAGCTCTAAATTTCCAACCTATAGGACTAAATGAAATATCGACACAGAATGTATTTCTTAGAACGTGAATACATTTCCATCTACTAAACGATTCACTTGATGCCACAATTTTCTCCAGATGGTGTGTCGTAATTAAATAGAAAAGCAATTACTTTGCAAGGCTCCTCTAAATATATCCCAGGAAAATAGATAGACGGATGTCCAGAAAAGTCATTAAGCTCAGGGAAGAGGAAAACCTCGTTGAGAAATTATACAGATTTCCATTCGAAAATAACTTTTTTGTAACTTCGATTTAGATGAAAAATTAAACTCGTATATCTGTGCGAAAAACCAATTTCTATCTTGCTCCACGAAAGTTGTGAAATTAAGGTCCAGTCTAATGGAACATTTAATGGAGATTTACGAACTATGAAAACCGATATCTATTAGTATGCGAAGTAATTGATAAACGAATCGAAGATGTTTTTAGTTGCACTTTAGTGTTCCGAAATAAAATACTTTTAGGAGGGTGTTTCTCATAAAAGTATTTCATTTTGGAACATTAAATTGGTGATGATGGAAATGTCGTAGTGTAGATTTTACTGTTCCTTGGCGTTTAAATTATATTTCATAAATTTGAAACAGCAGTCATTAACGGCCTCTACAGGGACTCAAACCTAACATTTCTATTCATTTGCGCAAGTTGTAATTTTGCCAAAAAGATTGGGACCTCCTGCTTAACACAGACTCTGAACGGGAAATTTGAAGAGCTTATCATGACAGTTCTCATGACTCATGACTCATGACTTTTCAAGAGGAAGGGGAAGTAACGAAAATATTAAGGACACTACTAATGTGTCAAAAATAAACAAAAGATCCGACACAACTCGGACAAACTTCCCCAATAATTAAGAAGGGTTTTGTGTTTGAAATAAAGATTGAACACATATTCATGTTACCTATTGGATATTACCGTTAAATTCATTTTAAAGCGCGAAATACTGGAAGCATAATTTTTAATAAATACCCCGACGCTAAAGCTCTTCTGCTTAATAGATAGATACAACATTCACCAGAGCGAAATATAATGATGTCCTTGAAAATGTTGAACCTTCGGGTCAGGGAATATGTAAAACTAGACTCCAGACTTCCTCAATATGATTCTAAGGATAAATGGATTTTGGTACAACAAAAAACTCAGAACAACCGTAGAAATAGTTTTTAAAATATTTAAAATATCTGAGAAAAATTCGGGAGTACAGATTTTTTTTTTAAACTTTTATTTATTCACAATTTCTTTAATATTAATTAATAGACTAAATAAACTTAAAGACTAGACATTTTTAAATTTTGCCAAAGTAAAAGACCATTATGGTTCACATTACATTTTATATAATTTGTTTGTTTAATTCAATTTTTATATTTTTTGTGAAATTTTTGTATTATTGTTATGTACTACAAGCTGGCCCGTCAAACGTTGTTTTGCCATTATCAAATGGAATGACCGCCTACAGCGCTACCTGTTGAGAATTTTTCAATTTTTCTTTTTTCCTAAACCTTTGCGGAGCAATTACGAACAAATCCGCAGAAGGAAGTATCCAATTTGGTCCAGTCGTTTTCGAGTTTTAAGCATCCGAACAAACCAAGATCCATTTTTATATATATAGATAGAATATATTTTTTTTTTTTGAAAATAGGAAAATGTGAATCAAAACCTATTAGAAGACAGTCGCAACTTTTTTTTTTTTATATAAAACTAAAACCTACAAGACTAACTTAACCTATCTAAATCTATCTAGGCCCTGTCATGTGATCTCTATTCCATCGACTAACAAGTCATCGTTAGATCAGAGATCACATGTCAGGGCCTAGTTTTACTAAACCTAAGTATCGGCTTCAGCCCAGTCTAGCCACCAGTATCGGTCTCTATTTAACCTGTTAGTGTTACTTTTGTCGCTTTCAGGTATGCTAATGCAGTATCTAATTTGATCAGTATTCCCGTCCCCCGACTCAAAAGGCTCATAAAGGATCCTTTTATCTGTTGCTCTCCTTGCAGCATGGTAAATTATTGGAACGTTCGTTGAATCCGATAGGTAGCCATATGCATCCAGAAACAGAAATGTTTCTGGCGGAATGTATCCACTTTCTAAGGCATCTCTGAAATACCCAGGATTCGGATAGAATAATCCAGAGATTAATTCGTTTTCGCTAACAGTTGCCGAACGAACAAAGTGATTCCTTACAAGATCTAGAATGGCATTGTCAATTCTGGACACACCGGAAGCATCCAGAAGTCTTTTGTTTGAGACATAATGCCTATAATCGGAATGTGCACTCCTATACATCTGTGTGCAGGCTCTAAGACATTTGCGCTCGAACACTCGAAGTTTTTCCATATACGATGGGTTAATGTTCCATCACACTAGACTCGCATAAGTCAGAATTGGACGAACGAGTGCTTGGTTAAAAATTATCTTCACATCGGATCTAAGATAGTTGGAATAAAATAGGCTTTTTAGCGACATGAATGCCGCTCTTGCCTTGACTAATTGAATATTTATGTGCTCATTGTAATACAGAAACTTGTCCAAATGAACACCTAAATATTTTACCACGGTCCTCGACTCGATCCGAAGACCATTTGAACTCGTTATTTTGAGGTTTCTCCAGTTGCGTCTCGAATCTAAATTACCGCGTCTTATTGGGCTGCGGAACAGTATGGTTTCACATTTCGTATAGTTTATTTTAAGCTTCCATTCGGAGCAGAAAGCTTGAAACCTATCAAACTTGCTTTGAAGTTGGATTTGAATGTCTTCAATTTTTGAGCCGCTTGCATACAGTGTAGCGTCGTCGGCAAATGCCAATGAATTATCGAGTTCCCTAAGTACATCAGAAATGTAGATATTGAAGAGCTGTGGAGCAGTTACTGTGCCTTGAAGTAGACCATTATGGACATTAAAAACTTCAGCTGTCGTGTATTCTCTATCTGTTACCACAAATTTCTTTCCGTATAGCATGGATGCTATCATCTTTGTAAGATGAGATGGAAATTCATATCGAATAAGTTTGTAAATTAACCCGTCAATCCAAACCAGCTGTACATCTTTTGGCGTTGAGATTCCAATTAACATCCGAAATCAATTTTGTAATAGCATGCACTGCCGAGTGATTTCTTTTGAACCCAAATTGATTCCGCGGTATAATCTGCTTTTCATTACAAACGAACAAAATAGATTTATTAATAACTACCTCAAAAATCTTCCCGATATTAGGCAGGAGACTAGGCCTAAAGTTAGAAGGATCAGAAGGATCCTTCTTTTTCTTAATTATTGGAAACACCTTTGATATTTTCCAGCAACTAGGGAAGTAGTAGTTATTTAGCAGATTGTTAAAGATAACGCAGTATTGCCGTATGATATCAATTGGTTTATGCTTGAGCATGATGTTTGGGATGTTATCCAAAGCACTTGACCTTTTAGTGTTTAGTTTCCTAAATATGTCAGTCAAGTCGTCGAGGGTCGTGAAGTAATTATAAGTCTGTTCATCTGTCAGTTCGTCAGCTTTTAACCACTCAGAAAATGTCAATAAAGTAGGGATCTCGCTATTGTGAAATCTCCATAGTTCATCTCTTACTTCGACCGATTTGGAGCTGGGAAGTTCCCTGGCGTGAACCGCCTCAAAATGAGACCCAATTACTTTGAGCTTGTCTGCTCCACTATCTATAATATAGTGGTTATTGACGATGGGATTACCTGATATATTAATCCCTAACTGTGATAGAAGCATCTGAGAAGACAGTGGTACCTTCAGTTTAGGAATTTTGACAACGTTACGTGGTTTAAACATTTTATTTATTTTTGGAAACATGTTCCTGCCGTCTGATTTTAATTTGCTTTCAGCACGTTTTTTCCAGTAATCGTTGACACTATTCTTAAACTGCTGACTCAACAGAGACTTCACATTCCTCAGAAGGGATTTTAATCTTTGTAACGGGTGATTTTTTAGCTGGTTTGGTTTTGGCAACACTGGTTTTGACAGCTGACGTGTGTTTAGTACCTTGTGTCACTGTCAAACAGCTTTAGTTTGGTTTGCAATTTAACCATGGATCGTCTTACAAATGAACAACGCTTGCAAATTATTGAATTTTACTATCAAAATTCGTGCTCGGTTCGAAATGTTCATCGCGCGCTGCTTCCATTTTATGATCGGCATTCTCGACCTTCTGAGCAGTCTATTCGGAAGATTGTGACCAAATTTCGCACCAAATTTACTTTGTAGGACATTAAACCACCAACACGTTTACGTACTGTGCGTAGTGAAGAAAATATTGCGGCCGTATCAGCTAGTGTGACAGAAGACCGCGAAATGTCGATTCGGCGCCGTTCCCAGCAGTTAGGCCTTTGTTACAGCACTACGTGGAAAATTTTGCGGAAGGATTTGGGCGTAAAGCCTTTTAAGATACAGCTGGTGCAAGAACTAAAGCCAGCCGACCTACCACAACGCCGAATTTTTGGTGAATGGGCTCTTGGAAAGCTGGCCGAGGATCCGCTTTTTTATCGAAAAATTGTGTTCAGCGATGAGGCTCATTTTTGGTTGAATGGGTACGTAAATAAGCAAAATTGCCGCATTTGGAGTGAAGATCAGCCAGAAGCATTGCAACAGCTACCAATGCATCCCGAAAAAGCCACTGTTTGGTGCGGTTTATGGGCCGGCGGCATTATTGGGCCATATTTCTTCAAAGATGATGCGAATCGCAGCGTTACTGTCAATGGTGAACGCTACCGAGCGATGATAACAAACTTTTTTTTGCCCGAAATGGAAGTTCTTGACTTGCATGATATGTGGTTTCAACAAGACGGTGCCACATGCCACACAGCACGCGAAACAATGGCGCAATTGCGAGGCGAGTTTGGTGAACAGTTAATTTCACGTTTCGGGCCGGTCAATTGGCCGCCTAGATCGTGCGATTTGACACCATTAGATTATTTTTTGTGGGGGTATGTCAAGGCTAATGTCTATAGGGACAAGCCCGCTTCGATTGGCGCACTGGAAGCCAACATCCATGCATTCATTCGTGAGATACCGGCCGATATGTGTGAAAGAGTATGCCAAAATTGGACTCAGCGGATGGGCTACCTGAGACGCAGCCGCGGTCAACATTTGCATGAAATTATCTTTAAACATTAAATTGCAAGGTTCAAACTATCGATTCAAATAAATATTTCATTCATTTTTTCTAAACCTCTTAAAAAATCACCCGTTAGCTCCGCATTGTGCGATTGATTTAGAAATTGACGTTGTATTCGATTTATCTGAGTGATCAAAAAGCTTTTGTGTGTCTGAAGGGTTTTAATGCCACGGTTTAGATAACATTCAATGCTATTTTTCGATTTAATTTTCGGAATTGACGACTCCATAGCTTGTAATACCACCGTGTTTATGTTCCCGATATAGGAATCACACTCCTCGTTGGAAAGATTCTTATTGCTAGGAATACTAGAAGAGGAAGGGCAATTCTTATATTTTCTGGTGGCGCAACGCTGAAATCGGCACCAATCAGTCTGCCTAAAATTTAATTTAGGGACATCGTGCCACGTAGCGAAGCTAAACGCAGAGTCGTCAACAAACTTTATCTGCATTACTATTGCATTATGGTTGCTATCATACAGCAATAAAGAAATTTTATTATTATGGACCGTTTCAATTTGAAATCGAGCGTCCGCGATGCAAAGATCAAGATATGAATTTCCAGAGGGGAAACTTGGCATAACTGGGCTGTATGATTTTAATTTGTACTCGACCTGGTTGTCTTCGATAAAGCGATTTAAGAACCTGCCTCTTCCATTCGCCACCGTGTCCAACCAGGCCGGGTTTTTCGCGTTACAGATCAAAACATTAAAGATACAACAAGTCACCTAAAAGATTAAGGGCATAGGCTGATGCCAGCAGATCTCGATTGTAAAATCCAATTTCAAAGCAGAGGCTGATAATGTCGCATACAGGTGTTGTAGCCTTGACTACATATCAATTGAAGTCATTTACCTTCAAGTGGTAACCATCGGATGGTATCATCTAACAGGATTTGACTTGCTAAACTTAAAAGTTCGAGTGTAGATAAAAAGACGAAAAACAGCAACACTATAAACAGTCTGGTCAGAATGACTGGGGCAGAATATAAGGCCAGATGTAGTCAGGCAAACCTAGATGAGCTGCTTCAACATATACCGACAACAAGTAATTTGGGAATTTCAGGAGTTAGTCTGGTCCCTTGAACAGCGATGGTGGCTGGTGAACCGAAAGGCCCCTATCCTAGGGGTATCTATTAAAAGGGAATTGGACCTCCAGGTTGGGGGTTGTGCTTTGGATTAACTGCACACCCATGGTAAAAAGTATTGTTACGCAGCAACCAATGGCATCGGAAAGAACTGATTTTATTGTTGAAGACCCTGTTAAGAGAAAAAAAGTACAACGACGTACGTATCTGCATCTGGGATATGAGAACATTAAACAGAACATGTGCAGGCAACAACTAGTGGAAGCACCCTTAGCTGCTACAAAGCGAACATAACTGCCATCAAGGAAATACGATTGGAAGGGCCGGGCAAAAAGAGGTTGAATAACTGTGACTTATCTTACGGACCGAGTTACAATGAGCAGAAACAGCGACTACTCGGATGCGGATTTGTTATAAGTGTCAGACTTAGACAAGAAGTCTAATGCTATCAAGACATTAGCGAGCGCATTATAACAACTCGCATCAAGGCCAAATTTGCCAACAAAAGTCTAATATGCACTATCTCTCCGCCTTATGATATAGCGAAAGACAGCCTCTACGAGGTCCTAAACACGACTTATGAGCGATTACCGAAGTACGATGTAAAAATCGTGCTGGGAGATTTTAACGCAAAGGTAGGAAGCGAGGACATCTTTAGCAGTATTGGTGGAAACTGTAGCCTATACGACACCACGGCGAAACCAAATACCACAATAGCCAGCACAAGGTTTCTTCACCTAAACATCCATAAGGGGACATAGCGGTCTCCAGATCAACGAACGGACAATCAAATTGCTGACATTGCGATAGACAAGAGGCACGCAGGCTTAGTTTGATGAGGAATGCTGACAAATGCCCGCAGCCAAGAACAAGACCTACAAGGATAAGCTGCAGGTGAAGACGAGAGCTGCCACTGAGCTAAGTGAAGTGAGGAAAACAATTTTTAAACCAAAGCCTAATAAGGCTGCTGGAAACCATAAGTGGCTCTGTGGCGCGACGGTTAGTTTAATGAAGTACCGCGCAGAGGGTCTGGGTTCGATTCCCAACCATAGCAACAACCTTAATGATTTTTCACTGGCCCTTCTCTCGTAAACTTGTTATCTGACAAATCGTCCTAGCAGTATCAATTGTCAAGAAAAGCTAATCTCAACTTAGACGTTCAGGGTCGGCATAAAACAAAAGGTCCTGCCATTGTGCAAGAAGTACGCATGCAAACATGAATGGTTGTCTGCAAGCTAGGCCCAGGGTACTAACGAGCCTGTTGCGCCAAAAATGTTTATCTGCCGTAATATGTAAACGCCTGGAACCGTTTACCGACAACCTGATCGGACCTTAGCAGTGTGGTTTTAGGCCAGGAAAGTCCACAAGTGATCAAATTTTAACACTTCGGCAGATCCTGGAAAAACCCAAAGAAGTCCAAATCGATACCCACCACCTATTTATCGATTTCAAAGCCGCATACGACAGCATTTATGGAGACGAACTATACAGAGCGATGTCTAGTTTTGGTATACCGCCCAAACTCGTCCGTTTGTGTAGGATGACCATGGAGAATTCTCGCTGCACCATCAGGGTTTGAAACGACCTCACCGACACATTCGATACCAAAAAAGGATTAAGGCAAGGCGATGCGCTGTCATGTGACTTATTTAATCTGATTCTTGAGAGGACTGTGCAAAACTCCAAAGCCAACACCAGAGGCACAATTTTCCAAAAAATCGGTGCAACTACTAGCATACGCCGACGATATTGACATCATTGGTAGGACTCAACGTGATGTCATAGCCACGTTTGCTAGTATAGAGAAGGAAGCGGCGAAAATGGGTTTAGCAGTAAATGAGGGTAAGACTAAGTATATGCTGTCAACACGAAAGGACACACAACATCGACGAATTGGACAGAACATCACCATTGACAGATATAACTTTGAGGTAGTACGGGACTTTGTCTACCTCGGCTCCGCTATTAACTCTGACAACAACACCTCGTCAGAAATCAAACGAAGAATTACTCTTGCCAATCGATGTTTCTTCGGGCTAAGAAGGCAATTTAGTAGTAAAGCCCTCACTTGAACTACTAAGGAGATCCTATATAAGACCCTGATCATCCCAGTCCTGCTCTACGGCGCTGAAGCATGGACCGTATCAAAACGGATGAAGAAATCCTTGGTCGATTCGATAGAAAAATTCTTCGGAAAATCTTCGGTCCCGTTTTCGTTGACGGGCTATGGAGGCGAAGATTCAACCACGAACTATACGAGCTGTACAGCGACATACCCCTGGTCGAAAAACTCCGCATTGGACGTTTAAGATGGCTAGGACATGTACAAAGAATGGACACCAACACTCCGGCTCGCAGAGTCTTCGATTCCCAGCCAGACGTTGGACGCAGTAGAGGAAGTCCTCGCCTTAAGTGGCGCGCACAAGTAGAAACCGACCTCAACCAACTTGAAGTGCGCAACTGGAGGCAGTTAGCTAAGGACCGGGCTAATAGGAGAGGCATGTTGGTTGATGCCCAGGTTTATCCCGAACTGTAGCGCCACTTAAGTAGGAAGAGAAGACATATTTAGCTGTTAAAACTTAGGCTAATTGACTTCGCTACGGAACGAAATGCCACAATAGCCAGCACACGGTTTCCTCACCTCGATATCCATAAGGGGACATGGCGGTCTACAGATCAACGAACAGTCAACCAAATTGATCTCATTGCGATAGACAAGAGGCACACATCCAGTATTTTGGATGTCCGGACATTTCGAGGGGTTAACATCGACTCGGACCACTACCGTGTTGCAGCCAAGGTAAGGATGCAGATATCAACTACTACACAACAAACCAGAAATATGTGAACAAATTTTATGTCGAAAGACTGCAATCGCAAGAGACCTCCAAGGACTTCGCGCAACACGTTTCCCTTAACCTCTCGATTCACACCATACCACCAGCATTGAATGTCGAAGAAAAATGGCAACGATGTCAACAAGCGATAAGATCAGCTTCGACTGATGTGCTAGGTATCTCGAGCCCACCCTCAAGAAACCCCTGGTTTGATAAGGAATGCCGACAGATGCTCGCAACGAAGAACGAGGCCTACAAGGCTGAGCTGCACGTGAAGGCCAGAGTTGCCATCGGGCTCTATAGGCAGATAAGAAGGGAAGAACATCGGCTTTTTAGAAAGAAGGGGAAGAACAATCCGCTGTCAGGCAGCACGAACCATTCGATATTGGAAATGACAGCAAATCTACCAACAACCGGACCTAAGTCAAGCGAGGATAGCAATATCTAAACTCAAGCTAAATAAGGCTGTTGGAAATGACGGCGTTCCCGCTGAGTTTTATAAAGCCGGCGGAGATAACGTGGTAAGTAACATCTACCAACTCATAAGCCAAATCTGGTCGGGTGAAAGTATGCCTGAAGAATGGAACCTCAGCATCTTGCCCGATCCACAGTTAGCTAAGGACCGGGCTTATTGGATAGGCATGTTGGTTGAGGCCCAGATTCATTCCGGACTGTAGCACCACTTAAGGAAGTAAGTAAGTTTGCGCTGTTCAGAGGGCTCCTTTTCGTGAATCGTGTGGAGTTTTCATTCTTCAGACTTACTTTCATCCGAGTTGTTACCAGATCATCTCAATCGGCTTTAGACTGTTTCGCAGGAAGGCCGTCATTTCCAGCAGCAGTTTAGGTTTTGCTATCCTCGCTACATTTATGTTGGTTGCCTGGTATTTTCGCTGTGTAAAGAGCTACGGTGGAGATTTTTTATGCGTTCCTTTATATTGGCCTTCCAGTTCAATTTTGTGTCTAAGACTCGACCCAGGTACTTTGTCGTTTCTAGGAATTTGGTACCGACACCATCTTACTTTGTACGGTCAATGTGCGGACTTTGTGTTTTCAGCTGAAAGCACCAGTTTGGTTTTTTATTTATTTATTTATTTATTTCAGTCGTCTATCGAGTTACCTCTTACAGATTGCTTAGCTTATCCTATATTACATTTTCAATTAATAATAATTTAAATACATTTCTTTCAAGACTTATATCTAAATTAAATTTTAGTTCATTAAATAATTGCATACATCTTGAGAATGGTTCATTTGAACCATAATTATATCTGTGCAACGGAATATAAAACAATTGTCTGCCACGAATATTTCTTCTTGGAACATAAATATTTAAAAGATTAAGTAACTCGGGGCATTTAATATGGTAAGACAGTATATCATAAACAAACATTACACAATTTACAAGCCGACGATTTTGCAGAGAATTTAGGCCAATTAAAGCGCATCTTGTAGAGTATTGCGGTCTTTCTGACAAATTCCAATTTAATTTTTTAATTACAAATCTCGTAAAAGACTTTTGAACTTTTTCGATTCGATTTTTTGAAACTATATTTTGTGGATCCCATACGACTGAAGCATATTCCAAATTGGGACGGACAAGTGAAGTATAGGCAGCTTTAATTGCATAAAGATTGGAAAATTCTGAGGCAATTTCTTTTAAGAAAACCTAACATTGAGTTAGCTTTTGCAACAATAAAATCGATATGCAAGTGGAAATTCAACTTTTCATCAAACACTATTCCGACATCTTTTACTTCCGATAGTCTATTTAAAATAGTATTAGAAATACTATATTCATGTAGAATAACAGCTTGAGATCGATGACAAGATAAGATGTTACATTTTTTGGTGTTTAGTGAAAGAAAATTATGTTTACACCAATCAACTATTGAATTTATATCATCCTGTATCTTAAGACAATCATTCACGCTTTTCACTGTTGAAAATATTTTAAAATCATCTGCAAATAATAAACCAGTTGTATTTTTCAATATTAATGGCAGTTCGTTTATATTTATAAAAAACAGTAATGGGCCAAGATGGCTTCCTTGTGGAACACCAGATGGAACAGTTATTACTTTAGATGACGTGCAGTTTAAAATTTTTACAACTTGTTTTCTATTGATTAAATAACAGGACACCCATTTTAGAAGAGCGGAGTGAATTCCAATATTTTTTAAATACTATCAAAAGCTTTTTGAAAATCAGTATAAATTACATCCACCTGATAACCTGACTCTAAAGCATCATATACATGTTTTGTAAAAAGGGATAAATTTGTAGTTGTAGACCTACCACTCACAAACCCATGTTGACATGGAGAAATATATTCTTTTATATAAAAATAAACTTTCTGTTTAACTATAAGCTCTAAAAGCTTTGGTATAGCACAAAGTTTAGAAATTGGACGATAATTTTCAATTTTATGTTTTTGACCAGCTTTAAAAATAGGAGTTATAAAAGAAAATTTCCATTCATTTATGAAAATTCCTGTTGAAAGTGACAAATTAAAGATAATTTGAAGGGGTTCAACTAATGAAAAACATTGTTTGATTAAAAAAGATGGAATGCCATCTGAGCCAGACACTAAACTTGATTTAATATTTGAAATTCCTTCAATTAAATCTTCAGTGGAAATAAAAAGATGTCCCAAATTAACATCAGAGACAGAACTTTGGTGGTTATTATTTTCTGGAATTACCACAGTAGAATGATCCACGTATACACTCTCAAAAAATGATGCAAATAAATCACAAGTACTTTCTAAATCCGTAGATACTTGATTATTATATTCCATATTAGAATAAATGTTAGAGTTTTGTTTTTTAGAATTTATAAAAGCCCAAAAGGATTTCGGGTTTCTTGAAATTTGCGATTGAATATTCATCATATACTGTCTGCAAAAATTTATTAAAAAATTCATATTCACGACGCAACTGACAATAACGATTTCTATCAATTTCAGATTTAGTTTTTTTAAATGTTTTGAAGGCCTTGTTTTTAACATTTTTAATATTTTTAAGCCTTTGATTTGCCCAAGGTAGTTTTGAGTTTAACTTCTTAACAGTTTTTTGAATAAATCTCGAAAAACCGTCAAATAAAAGATCTAAAAAGTTATTATAAATAGTTTCAAAATTTGTTCCAGTGTTATGTCCTGAGAAGTTTTCACCGTATTGGTGTTCAATAGTTCGTCAAGCTATGGTATGGTCTGGGGGAGTTGACACCCCAACCTGATCCTTAGAGTCGGAGTTCAAATCCCGGCGGTGGCCCCCTTTCCTTTTTTTTTTTAATTTTTAAGGAGTTACTAGCTAGACTCCAAGGTCAAAATGGGTAAACGGGAAGAAGCCAGTTAGAGTGGCGTGAGAGCAAGAAAAGCGTTACATACAAGGGAGTTGGTCGCAAGAGTTTGTAACGATCGGTTGTGTTCTAGCTTACGTCAATTAGAGTGGTGTTCTAGATGAAGAAATAGAAAAATAGATACACATTTACACTTTTTCCTTTTGTGCGGCAGTAAGATCTCTTACCAAATCAGCTTACTGATTGAATTATTTTTTTATTGGATTGTGCGATTGTTACCGTATCCGTCTATCTATCCGGAATTAGTGCGTCGCCATATATGAATGAGTTTTTATCTTACATTTTTATCGTCGGCATAGAGTATACGAATTAATATATATATATACATATATATATACTCTATTGAGCCAAACACGTTTTTTTTATCGGAACAAAAATTACGCTTAGAGGTAAAGGACTATTTAATAATCTTTTATTGTGACCAAGTTATATAGTTTCGTTATTACTCCTACGTAGGCTGTCCTTACATGAAGAGTATCTGAGGTTTTCCTTTTGCCTACAATAAAATTGTAGTTTGGAGTGTGGCGTGGTCGGATACAAGGCCCGAACGGGATCAACTACGAATTGGACAAGGTGTCGTGGAGGCGAACGGTGGCCTGGAGGATAAGCCATCAGCTACGTGGAGGAGTCACGGGTTCGAGCCCCAGGCTGAGTGTTCTTTTTTTTTTTCTATATATATAATTTTTTTTTATTCTTGAAGTCATTTTTTTTTTTGGTGACTCGCCTTGTTAACTATTGTTAAAATTATTTCGTTTGTCGATAATTTTTTTTTTTTTATTATTCTTGTTACTTCTTTCATTAGCCTTATTTACCTGGCTTTAGTTTATATTTTGTTTAACCAAGGTGCATACCTAGATTATAGTTACCCTTAGGCCATATTGGCTAAAGTGTGAACAAAAGGGAGGCAACGTTGCAGCGCTTTTGGGGTGGATTTCCAATCCAAGGGTAGAAGGTTTTTTTTATATACATATATATTTTTGGTGTAATCATTTTTTTTTTTGTATTCCATTTATCCCCTTCTGGGAACTGAATTGCGATAAATATAGTAACAAAAATAGTAATTACAAATCAACGATCCTTTTTTTTATTAATTAAATTTCGCGTTTCTTTTCTGGTGGTCGCGATTCCTCCAAAAAGAAATTCCGGGACATTAAGGTAAATCGCGTGGCGCCCATTTTTACCATCAATTCCCCACGACCTATTTCCATTGGGTCGGCCGGTCCTTAATGCCCTGAGTCGCGGAAGTGGAGCGTGACACCAGAAAGAAGTACCGACCAGTTTAAAGACCCAAAGTAATCATTTAACATAACATAATTTCCTTTAGAAAAATTAAAATCTATGTTTTTAATTTGCTTGCTGGTATTAGAAACAAAATTATTATAAATTTGTAAATTTAAACAAATAGCTTTGTGATAAACGGTGTTTCTAACTATAGGAAAAATTGATTCCATAACATCATAAGCTAAATTATTATAAGTAAATATTAAGTCAAGATATCTTTGCATAAAATTAGATATTATATTTATTTGAATGAGATTAAGTGAAAGCAATGAATCAACAAATAGTATTTCATAATCTTTTTTAACATTATATGGAATCATACATTTCTCATCATCTGAATAGTTCCAATGAACATTACATAAATTGAAATCACCCAGTATACAAGGCAATTGATAATTGAAAAGATTTTCTATTAAGAATTTTATATTACTAGCATGCAATTCATAAATGAATGTAGGACTTCTAGGTGGTATATAACTAACTGCAAAAACAATTTCATTATACAAACCAATGCCTTTACATAAACTTACAATAACACACAACTGTTATATTTGTTTATCATTAATTTGAAGTTCACCCAGCTGACTTGTGAATTTTGAATTAACTGCAATCAGCACTCCACCTCCACGCTGAGTCGAACGTTGACATCGATCAGAACGGTAAACAGTGTAAGTTTAATCAAAAAGTTCAGCTGACTGTATGTGAACATGAAGCCACGTTTCTGTGAAAATGATGACGTCATATTCATGCAATGATGCGGCTAGAAACACATCTTTTGTTTTTGTTCTGATACCACCAGCATTCTGATAGTAAACAGAGAGCGAGTTCTGATGATAACGCTCATATTGCGACGATAATGATGGTGACGAAGAAGAAGATGATGAAAGAATTGAAGACGACGAAAACGAAGAGCAAGATGGAAGATCGGGATGTTGTTGTTGAGCGAAGGTGATGACTTGTTGACTTTGAGAAGTATTTACTTGATGATGTCGGATATTATGGCATTCTCTTTTTTTGGAAAGAAACGGAACATTTTCACACTTACGCACTGAGGCCAGTTTTCTCCCTTCATTGCATTATCAAATGCTGTTGAGGGTATACCAAGTCGAAAGTTTATATGTTTTAATGCAGCAACATCTGTATTTTGTTTACACAACGGGAAACAAGAAAGAGTTTTTGCAGGAACTTTCAATTTATTTGATGCATATGAAATAATAGCATCGGGTGTTGTTATTGGTGCGAATCGAGACAAATGGATCCATTTCAAAGCAGGCAATACTTCTAAAGCCGTTAAAGAGTCATCGCTGCCGACTACGTGCAAATTTTGTTTGCTTCTTGTTTTGGTATTTTTGTGGGGCAGGGGGGGGTTTATTTTGTTGAGTAAATAAAGCAATATTTTGACTAGAGCCAGGGTCAGTCAACTCCACATCATTATGGTGAACGGTTAACACAGTGGAATTTTGAGCGACATCACTTTTCTCATTGCTAGCACTTCAATTTGCTTTATGAGTTATATTCACTTCACATGTTTCTGAATTATTTTGAATAGCTTCTTTGTTTTCAATATTACTTTGCAATTTACTTAACTCAATTGCCAATTTAGAAACCATTTTATTTAAATCATTTATTTTTGAAACAAGAGCAAGAGCAGAATTGCTGGCACATGCATTGCACTTCCAATAACAGTTTATACTTGACTTCACAATTTTTAGAATGTTTTCTGGCAAAAATGTACAATTGTCGTGAAATTTTAGTGAACACATTCCACCACAAATTACGAAGTTTTTGGTGACCGTTTCTTGGCACTTAGCACATTTATCAACCATTATAAAAAGTGAAAGATTAACTTTGCAGAGAAGAAATTAAACACGTCCGTCTTGTATGAGATACTCAAGTAGGTTTTTTGTAGGATTGCGATTAGTCCTCAATTGGCTGTCCATTTGTAGAGCTTTTGAAAACTATTTTCACATAAAAATGATGACCAGACATCCTCTATTTTTTGTATCTTTACGATTGTCCCTAATTCGATACAAACTATTATCCTGGTTATACCATTACAACATATCCCCATTATTCCATTCGATATCGATTCTCTAAAGGACTTTAACATATTTTAAAATAATTTTGTACTGCTCCGACCTCTCTCCTTTCTCGCTGTAGTGAACCAGAACATAGAGTACCCCTTCACTCCTATTTTGAATACATCTCCCGGACTCTGTTGGGATGAACTTATTGCTTTGTCATAAACTTCGACATATCTTTTACCCATTCCATCATCCAACCGGAATTACCTTTTGCTGCTTATCTAAAAGCTTTTAGGCTTATAAAGTTGTTTATTAGCTGCAAATGCTAAATATATCCCTTATGTGCTTGGCATGTTATTCCTTGAAAGTATCCATATTCATGAGACCGTAAAGCAGAGTGGGTTCATTTTAGGATGGAGGGTTAATTTTAAGGAGTAGCCAATCAATACAAAGAGCTGATGTTTATGAAAGTTCCATCTATTCCACACACAAGCTATAAAGATGCTATAGGTATATCATGAAAGAAATATCGATAATTTTTAGCAACACCCTGTAAAGCCTTTTATGACATAAAATATTTAACACGTTCATGTGTGTCCTATTCATCGCTGAGATGCTTACAAATCGCTTTGCGCTCTCGAAAAAAAATCTGCCGTCCTTAAAAAAAAAAAATAAAAAAAATTCAAAACATCACATTCCCGATAGATAAACGGAAATTCCATAGATACACATGCCAACATTAGAATGTAGGTACTGAAATATTTTAAATTCAATGCGCACAGGAAGTGCATGAGGAATTTGCATAATCCTGTTCAACTCCCATCGGGATGAAAAAAAAATTATTTTGCATTCCTGTGATGTAAAAGCCAAAAGGGCATGCGGATATGTAGAATGGGATGAATGAGGTTGAGATTACTATTCACTTTTACCGTTTGATATGTAAACATTTTTCAAAAAAAAATATACATACTGTCGAACTGATAGGATGAAGGGTATCCTTGCATCATTTAAAATAGTCGATGGAGTACTTAAAGGCGTTCTTTAATAAACAACGTCGACTGAGACCATTTTTTTTTGCTTGAGGTATTTAGGAATGTCCTTAGCCTTTTAGCGAAATGATTTATTTCATGAGCTGGCACAACTCCTGGGATAAGAAATGAAAATACGTATGTCCTTCTGTTTTGTCGTACGAATCTGTGCGTTTAAATTGTTTGACTTTAGACATTCCTCTTGGGCATTGTTGTGCGGTTCTTGATGACTGCAGTGTACAAACAGGAACCAACAAGCTACGGTCTTGTGGATGGATGAGGATCAGGGAGACTTTCATAACATTGACCTCTATGAAATGCAGTTCTGTTATATTTGATGTTGGTAAACAAAGTGACATTGAGAAATGAGACAAATTGCTGCATTTGTATGGAAGGGGAAATAATTTTACGAGAGTTTGGTCAATAAGTGTCCTTGGGATTTAGAGGAAACTTTTCAGGGTTCATTTGGGATTTGATTAAACAGAAGGGGTATACTTTTGGTCAGCGAAACTGAGAGACACAAATTGACATCCAATAATTGCCATGTCACATGTGGAAAAAGACAAGAACAGCATTTCACACTATCGGGTGGATGAAGCTGTTTTAGAATTGTGGGAAAATCTTGACTGCCCAACGACTTTTTTTTTTAAATATGGGAATTACAATGGCTGCTTTCATCCCGGATGCCATACTTTATGATGGTTTTGTGGGCGAAAGAAAATCCGCCATGATTTTTCTCTCGCTGAAAACATAGCGAATTTTTCGAATCCGTCCAGCTTGATAGATTTTATTCAGAAAAATATAAATAATATCTCTAAAAATGAGGAAAAATCAAACTTGATTTTTAAAAATATAATTGGATTGTTCTGAATAAAATATATCGAGATGGATCGATTTGAAATTTAAGGTCCGGCGGTTAAGTGAGAGAGCTATATGTTGTGGCCATATGGCACGATTTGACGTTTGCTCGCAAATCATTTCAAACGTAATACGAATCGGACGTTGGTTGCGACTATCCTTGTCGAAATATTTAAAACGTGACAGTGCAAATCCGTGGAATAAAGTGCCTAAAACGAAAAGTGCTAGTGCTGGGGTTATTCATGTATTTGGATAAACAAAACCAGCCTTACTAAATAGCACTGTGTGTCGCCTATATATGCACTACAGTCCGCCCCGTCCGATTTGTGCAGAAGAGAAACACGCGAGCATCTTGAAAGACCAACCGACTCCAGCAACTTCAATCTGTCCTCGTGTTCGCAGTACGCTAGAACCGAGGACATTCATATGTACACTAGTCGGCATAAGTATTTTGACGAAATAAAAATCGTGCATTTTTGAGTTTAACTTCTAAATGGCTTGACAAGAATTCATGTTTATTTTTTCATTTTTATATATAACTAATACAAACTTAAAAATAGGCAAACAAATATTTTTTCATAGAAGTCAAAAAAGATATAAATTAATTTGTAATTTCGTCTGTTGGCATAAGTATTTTGACAAGTATATAACTCTAAGAAAAAACATTTTAAACTTAACAAAAGTAAATAAATAAAGAAGAATTTAGTAAAATATATAACCTCCTTTGGCTTCAATAACTTTTTGAAGGCGTCTCGGTACTGAATCTACTAAATTTTGAAGAATCTCTGGAGATATCTCTTCCCAAAGGGAAGTGACCTCAGAAATCGTCTCCTCTCTGGTTTTATTTAAAGAAACTGTTCTTTTGCGTTTCAAAAGAGACCAGACGTTTTCTATTATATTTAAATCTGGACTTTGAGGTGGCCAGTCCAAAGTGACAACACCAACATCCTTCAAAAATTTAGTTATCATCCGGGCTTTGTGGCATGGGGCATTGTCCTGTTGCAGGATAAATGATTCACCAATAAGCCTACCTCCGGAAGGAAAGGCATTATCATTTAGGGTTCTTAAATATTGACCTTGGTTCATCGAGCCGGTGATAGGAACCAATTCACCCAGGCCATTATACGCAACACATCCCCAGAACATGACAGAGCCTCCACCATGGATCACTTTTTGACAAACGGGGCGTCTTTTTTGCCTTTCTACCTTTGGAAATCTAACGTAAAATTTGTTTTTTGATTAGTTATACTCAAAGGAGCTTTCATCTATCCATAGAACGCTTCTCCAGTACTCCTTTGGCTTGTGCAGATGTTCCTTTGCGAAAGACAGTCTTTTAAGCTTGTTTTCCTTTGATATGTACGGCACGTCCTTAGCTTTAAATGTTTTAAAATCTCCTTCCATTAAACGTCGTCGGACAGTGCGCTCACTATTTGGATTCGTTGCCGTCAAATTCCATTGATTTGCAGCAGTTTGAGGCTTCAGGAATATATTTCTTTTAAATTCCCGTAGAAGGGTTCGGTCTTCAGTGGGCGTTGTTTTGCGCTTAGCACCTGATCTCATTTGGTTTGTGATGTCATTATGCTTTTTAAACTTATTGATTTGATAGTGCACAGTTTGACGCGACACATTAAACTCACTTGCTATGTCTTTTACTGTCGTTCCAGCGTTAACCTTCGCTACCATTGAAGATCTGACAACCAAACTCAACTCAGCCGTTTTACCCATGATTTTTAATAAATTTTAATAAATTTTTATTTTGTTATCAACGTTTAATGTAAATTAAAGTTAACTACACAAGTTTTTTGGTTATCACGTGCTCAAAACTGTTAAAATATTTACACAAAGTTTCCGTCAAAATACTTATGCCACGTAAACATTCTTTGTCTGCATGCGTTCTTATCAGCAGAAAGAGAATGCAAAAGGTAAACAATACAAAACTTGGCATGCATAGCGCTAAAAACAGATTCTTTGTTTCGCGCATCATTTTTGCCGGTTGTTTAAACGATACCAAGCAAAGTTAGTCTCAATAGTCACAAAAAGGTTTCGTCAAAATACTTATGCCGACTAGTGTATGTATCTTGAGGTTTCTCTTCGAAATACCTCTCAAACTAATTGGTCCTTATCACTTACAAACCTCTCTTCGCTATCTCCAGAATTGCCTCGCTATCGACGAACTAGTGGAGAAGAAAACGAAAGTGTTGTGTGCTATAGTCCGTATAGTCCGTACCAAATCAGTTGGCCAACGGTCGATTGCGTAGAGAGAGGATTTAAGAGAAATTTAAGATATTTTACAATAAATTTTAAGAGACCTGCGCAGTAGAATGGCCAACTGATTTGGTACGGACTATACGGACTATACAGGGGGAAACGAGATCGTTTCAGAGAAACATCTCTTATAGTCCGTACCAAATCAGGACCGCTGTCTACGTGCTGTGCAACATTTCCTCCCCCCTTTCTCCAATGGACTCACTACAGCCCCATCATCGTTTTTTTGTGGGAAACAAGAAAAAGTGCTTTCGCCGATCGTGCGCCAACGTTTGCCACCGGTACTGCAAAAGTAAAGCACCCACCACGGCTTCAAACCTAGAAATCCGAATTACCGGACACAACAACCACCAGCGGAGCAGCCATTCATCTCGAGATTAGACGGCGCTGTAGTTAGGAAAAAACAATCTTGTGCTAAGTATATTCTTTTTCTTATCCGGACAATTTTGAATATTGTGTCTGTAAACCATATAGTATTTCAAAAGTACCTCATTTTGTCCCTAAATAGAGTCGGCGCCAACAGATACCTAAAATTTACAAGGAGTAACAAAACCTAGGACGGAACGCGGTGCACCTCGGTTCCCAGCCTTGCTGAAACGGGTAAATGTAACCCTAAAAAGGGGGTAAGTTTGTTCACACCATATTCATTATATACATACAGACATAAATGACGTACATTTGGATCAGTGCGTGTAAAAGTAGAAATTTGAGCACCGTAGATTATAATTTTTAAAGAAAAGCACTAAAAGTAATTTTAAAAGAAAAAAAAAAGCCCTAAAGCAAATAAAAAGAAGTAAAAGTTAAGAAACCTAACCGGTTAAAGATAATTTGCAAAACCACGGTGTATCTCAATTTAGTATCGACAGGGCGACCGAATTTAAAGGCATAGTTAAGAACCATTGGCGATATTGTCCTGGGTCACCTTGATTATAAGTTGAATTATACCACGCCGACTATCACTATAACGAACGATTTTATCTTATACTAGCTGCCCGGCCCAACGAACGGTCAACCAAATTGATCACATTGCGATAGATAAGAGGCACGCATCCAGTATTTTGGATGTCCGAACATTCCGAGGAGCTAACATCGACTCGGATCACTACCTTGTAGCATCCAAGGTAAGAATGCGGATATCCACCACGCCACAACAATCCAGAAATACTGTGAAAAAATTTAATGTCGGAGGACTGCAATCGCAAGAGACCGCCAAGACCTTCGCACAACGCGTATCCCTTAACCTCTCGATTAACACCATACCACCAGCATCGAATGTCGAAGAACAATGGCAACGATGCCAACAGGCCATTAGATCAGCCGCAACTGATGTGCTAGGTTTCTCGCGACCACCAGCAAGAAACCCCTGGTTTGATGAGGAATGCCGACAGATGCTCGCAGCCAAGAACGAGGCTTACAAGGCTAAGCTGCAGGTGAAGACGAGAGCTGCCATTGAGCTCTATAGGAAAAGAAGAAGGGAAGAACATCGGCTTTTCAGCAAGAAGAAAAAAGAGCAAGAAAAGCGCGCGATCGAGGATATAGAGAGGTGCCACTCCAGGAACGATGTTCGCAAGTTTTACCAAAGTGTAAAACGTCAAAGCCAAGGATACAAGGCCCGAACAGAATCCTGTCGAGATGAACAAGGAAATATTGTAGTTGAGACACAGTCGATGCTGAGGGTATGGAAGAACCACTTCTGCAGACTGTTAAACGGCGATGACGAACAACATTCCGCTGTTAGGCAGAACGAACCATTCAATATTAGCAACGACAGCGAAAACTGCCAACCACCCGACCTGAGTGAAGTGAGGATAGCAATATCTAAACTCAAGCTTAATAAGGCTGCCGGAAATGACGGCCTTCCCGCTGAGCTCTATAAGGCCGGCGGAGATGACTTGGTAAGTAACATCCACCAACTCATAAGCCAAATCTGGTCGGATGAAAATATGCCTGAAGAATGGAACCTCAGCATCGTTTGCCCGATCCACAAAAAAGGAGACCCTCTGAACTGCGCCAACTACAGAGGCATAAGTCTCCTCAACATCGCCTACAAAATCCTATCTGCCGTAATATGTGAACGCCTGAAACCGTTTACCAACAACCTGATTGGCCCTTACCAGTGTGGTTTTAGGCCAGGAAAGTCCACAACCGATCAAATTTTCACACTTCGGCAGATCCTGGAAAAAACTCAAGAAGTCCAAATCGATACCCACCACCTATTTATCGATTTCAAAGCCGCATATGACAGCATTTATAGAGACGAACTATACAGAGCCATGTCTAGTTTTGGTATACCGCCCAAACTCGTCCGTTTGTGTAGGATGACGATAGAGAATTCTCGCTGCTCCATCTGGGTCGGAAACGACCTCACCGACACATTCGATACCAAAAAAGGATTTAGGCAAGGCGATGCGCTGTCATGTGACTTCTTTAATCTGATTCTTGAGAGAATTGTGCAAAACTCCAAAGCCAACACCAGAGGCACGATTTTCCAAAAGTCGGTGCAACTACTAGCATACGCTGACGATATTGACATCATTGGTAGGACTCAACGTGATGTCATAGCCACGTTTGCTAGTATAGAGAAGGAAGCGGCGAAAATGGGTTTAGCAGTAAATGAGGGTAAGACTTAGTATATGCTGTCATCACGAAAGGACTCACAACATCGACGAATTGGACAGACCGTCACCATTGACAGATATAACTTCGAGGTAGTACGGGACTTTGTCTACCTCGGCTCCGCTATTAGCTCTGACAACAACATCTCGTCAGAAATTAAACGAAGAATTACTCTTGCCAACCGCTGTTTCTTCGGGCTAAGAAGGCAATTTAGTAGTAAAGCCCTCACTCGAACTACTAAGGAGATCCTTTATAAGACCCTCATCATCCCCGTTCTGCTCTACGACGCTGAAGCACGGACCGTATCAAAAGCGGATGAAGAAATCCTTGGTCGATTCGAGAGAAAAATTATTCGAAAAATCTTCGGTCCCGTTTGCGTTGACGGGCTATGGAGACGAAGATTCAACCAAGAACTATACGAGCTGTACAGCGACATGCCCCTGGTCAAAAAACTCCGCATTGGACGTTTAAGATGGCTAGGACATGTAGAACGAATGGACACCAATACTCCGGCTCGCAGAGTCTTCGATTCCCAGCCAGACGTCGGACGCAGTAGAGGAAGACCTCGCCTTAAGTGGCGCGCACAAGTGGAAACCGACCTCAACCAACTTGGAGTGCGCAACTGGAGGCAGTTAGCTAAGGACCGGGCTAATTGGAGAGGCATGTTGGTTGAGGCCCAGGTTCATTCCGGACTGTAGCGCCACTTAAGTAAGTAAGTAAGCTGCCCGGCCCGGCTTCGCCCGGGTACTGTTTCGTTTTAGGGTCCGTAATAGTATTTTAGTGTTAGTAGTATTTATTTTCTCAAAGCTGACCCGGCGAACTTCGTACCGCCTTGGCGTAGCTTTGATGCACTACTTTATTTTGTATAGCTGACCTATCTTATGTATGGGTACCTATTCAATTTGAACTGGAATCTATAATATCCTCCATATAAAAAAGAATCCTTATTTCCCTGGTCTCGCCATACCTGAGGACTTTACTAATTTTTATTAAATAAAAAAAAACATATATATTTTCATAATAGTGTTTATTCCATAGGGTTTAATTTTACTCATATTTTTACAAATCGCTAGAACACGCAATGCTTAACAATGAAATCCATGAGTGATTTTAATATCATTTTGAACACCCTTGCAGTGATATCGTGGCGATCAATAGGTAATTGTCTAGTAAATAATTCTTGTTGAATTTCTGTCCACTTTGGATTGCATGTGAACGTGATAAACAAATCTGGTGTGCGGGTGTGCCATAATGTCGTACATAGGACATCGCATCTTGCGCATATTCATGCATATGTCGCGGACTTCCGACGTATGTTGCTGGGAGAATAGTTGTTCTGCCAACATTCTGTGCATTTCCATCAGCATTAATGGCATGCCGAAGATGAATGTATTCCTCGGAACGGAGTTTTGCCTGGTTCAACCTGATAAATGTCAATCGTTCAATTTCAACTTTCACATACATATCCACAGCATATTGGTGAAATAGACGCCGACACTTTAAGATGTGATTGTCCTCATTTTGCCGAACCATCAGTCTGTATGAATAATAATTCATTGAACTAACTTTTTTGTTCGTTTCAGCACCTGTAAACAATTTTTTGTGTTAATAATATAAATTTTAATGTAGTAAACATATATTGTTAATTTACCTGTAACTGGATTTATCATCTTAATTGAAAAATGATAGCCGTCTTCACCTTGCCAAAATAGGATAGGATATTGTAAGGCATCATATGATCGATGTGTTTCAGACACACGCTGAAGTTGATCGTTCCGCCGATGTAAAACAATGTCTCGGTTTTCTAAATTTTCTCCTACGACGACAATAGCCACTTCATCAATTGTTGGCGCATTAAAACGTCCAGCATGTTGTCCTGCAGGCGCCTTATCGGCTCTGATGACAATTTTATGATTATCTGATGGCATGCGGTCTAATGCAGTTGTGAATAATGCAACTAATTCATTGTGTTGATGGAAAAATATTTGAAGTTGTTCCACAATGGATCTTTTCACTGAGTTGTTGTGTGCGCAACTCTGATCGACTTCTCTTGCTGAATTGCCCATAAAATATATTTGCAAAAATTTATACTCTTCATCAGGCACTGGCAATAAGGAACCTGTTCTATGATATATTTTACCCTGAATCTGCAAGAATATAAATATGTATTTAGGTAATTGTATAGCAAATTGTTTGTACCACCATGTGGCTCGCAAAATACTGCCACAATACTTTACATCATTCCAAATTAAAACTACTTTAAACCTCGACATTGAATAGCAGCCTTCCATGGCAGCTTTAGGTAGTAGGCTTTACCAAGTATTGTAGCGTACACCTTTAATATAAAGTATAAATAAAAAGATAAAACACCATGATTTTTGCACTCGAGTATTGTCGCTTAGTAAAAAGTGTAACTGGTGTTTAAACCTAATAACCTTTTGAACACAGCCGCATGCTATCGATAAGTGTTCCACTGAACTATAAGTTTAGTAAAAGAAGTTAGGGAGAAGTAACCATTGTGTTGAAGCGCAATTTAAAGCTAATTTCTTTTCTGGTGGTCAGTGATTGCGACAAAGTGTGCTCCAAGAAGCTTAACCAAAAACCTCCTAATTTTCTTTTAAATATACCACACTCGTATTTTTTGACAAGGTAAATGAGTTATTGCAATAAAGTTTGCTAGAAATTAAAGAAAATATTCTATTGTTCTTAGGAGCATTTTTTTTTTACTAAGCCATCATTCACCATAAGCCATACTCGTGCATTGCAATCAAATCCAACATTCTTTTGCACATCAGCAAGATGGTAAAATAAAATATTAACCCCGAGTATTCCCAGCCATAGCGGACGTTCAGCAGTACAGTTTAGCCGTAAATTCGCTACCTTCTTATGTGCAGTAAATACATAAGAGCTAAACGAGAACGTCTGCAATACTTTTGTAATGCCTGTATGATCTGAGGGAGAACAGCACGTGACAAGCCGCCGCAACACTTGTACGCGATCGACCCACGCTTCATAAGGCATCTTACCCAGATGATTTCATCATTGGATAGATAAGCCATAAAAATCCGTAAAAAGACAGTGTTAATCTTGTAATTAACAACAAAAATAGACCATAGGTGTCTCTTCAATGTGCAGCAAAAATAATTAGTTAACACAAAAGTGGTATAAGTGAAAACGTAATACATAAAAGCATAAATTAAATACATAAAAAAAGACATATACTTACATTTTCAATAACGTGTGCATGCAAATAGTTTAAAAACAAAAAAAAAAAACACAAATTGCTTAAGAAAACATATACATAATTAAAAATATACATACAACACGATATACATAAAGGTATACGTACAACTTCTACAAAGCAGATAAGCGGAACTTGTGGCCACAACTTTCATCAAATCTGGAGTAACCGTAAGTACATATTGTACATTTTACAAGTTTTCTTGAGCAACACAATCCATTATTCAATTAATCTATTTATCTTCTTAAATTGAAATTCATTATTTTATTTGCATACATACCAAAAAAAATTATAATAGAACCTACTTAAAACTATGTATATCAAATTATTGTATATTTAAACTAAAGTGAATTAACTACCCTAAAATATTTAACTACGTAAAATTACTTATACATACTTTTATTTAACATTAAAACGGTATCATTACGTATCATGAGAATACAGCTTAAAACGCCATTTTGAACTTCAAAAAAATGTATCATATCCAAATCATTTCACGTGTGAGATTTTAAATTAAAATGAAGTGTTGCTAAACTATCAGGATATAGGGGTGTGGTCAGGTAAACGCATTTAAGAATAGTAACAGGGACTACTCATCACAATACAAAATGGATGCGAGTAGTCAAGGTGCAATGGTGCAAAAGTAATGCGACCATTTGCAAAGGGGCGGGCCAGTCCATATGCTTTATTACACCTGAAGCATAATCAGTTCAGTTCGTTTATCCAACTCTTTCCATTTTCAACTACCATTTATAAATTTTCTTCATTCTGTCAACGTCTCTCTTTCTCTCAAAACCTTTTGTTTTGTTATTCACTATGAATATCCCATCACCAGGCACGATTTTTTTTTTGTATGCATAGGGAGGCAGCAAGATCCCACCCCACCGTCGAGCTAAAGCCGTGCGATCGCAAGCGTGCCTACTGCTGCCAAGGGACTTAGGTCAACCACCACCTTTCCGATTAATCCCACCTAGCTATGCTATTACAGTATTGGAACACCTTTCTCATGCCATTATGAAATACAACATGTTATAAAATGTTGCTGATTAAGTCATTGGGTTATAGACTATTATTATGTATTTGACTTATTGTTTAAAAAATAAACACGTCTACACAACACTGGCTCAACATATTTTGCACCATCTACATGGTGTAAATAAAATTATTTGCCATTATACTTACTTACCTTGAAAGTAGGTATAAAATTGTCTCGAATAACTTTTGTTGCGCCAAATGACGTCATTTGAAAGCAATTATTGTATTGCTGGATATGAGTCAAAAAATGATTAGAATCTGGCCCATTTCCGGAAACCAATGAATGTAGTGGCTCTGGTGGTGGTACCAATGGCGTCAATTTGACTTGGCCGCTGACGCAACACAATCCAGGGGCTTCTTTTTTGAATTTCAATGCATTGCAATGTGGACACACAAAATATTCATTAGTCCAATAGCAACAATTTGCTCTGAACTGTAATCAATTGCCACATTATAACTGAATGCAGCTCTGTGGGGATTAAACACAACATTTCTATGTTGATTTCGATTCCGTTGAAGTTCATTTCGCGCTTCGCGTTGCTCATCAGTTTGATTTGCTCTTATATTTCTTTGACTTGCCGTATTTCGAGTTCTGCGGCCTAAGTTTGTACGGCTGGTTGGTGGCATTGTTAAAAACGAAAATCCAACTGAAAATAAAAAGATCTCATGTATTTTCTGTATAACCATGTTAAATTGTAATATTGTGTAGTCACCAAAAGTTACCAAAAATCGATATAAAGTGAAGTGAACTTACCGTGATTAACAAACACTTATTAGCAAACAAAAAACTTCTTAGTCTTTAAAACAAAACGAACTTTATCAAAAACTTAATAAAATTATTGTTAGCGCGGAAGAGAGTGAAATAAAGATAATTTTCTCGCTGAACTAGAAATATTTTGGAACGTTGTGGTGTTTAGATTGCTTTTCGAATGGTTTCAGTGCCACTTTGAAATCAGCACGGATAGCATGGTGTTCAACTCCATTCGTTTATTTATTCGTCAATAAAATAGAATAATGATAGCCGTTTAGAGAAGTTTCTTCGAGGATGTGTCGGATCGTGAAAGGATCCTTTAGGAGGGTATACAAACCCAGTGGTATATAACCTATTTATAAGGTTAGTTACCACTTTCGGTTAGGGGTCATTGCTAATAGAGCGCTGCGATGGCCATGGACGCTTAAATTATTTTAGTTAGGGGCGGGCCAGCTCTTGGAGAGAATCTCCACCCATATCTCTCCATCCGTTATCCACTATGGGGTTGTTTTTTGATGATGATAGTAAGTGAATCGGGCAAAAACTCGGGCCTCGCATTTTTTTTCGGACAGATATTTTCTGTGGGTTAGGTTACTGGTGCTGTAGACTTAGACCTTTTCTACAGTATCAAATACAGGCATGTAAAAATATAATGTAACCCCAGTCCAGGTCTTGTGGCAAGATCCCATACACGCCGCTGAGCTAGAGAGTGGATGATCATGTCTGTGCCGCAAGATGGCTGGACACCCCTCCTGCTAGTCTGCCCGGACTGGCCCAAGGGTCCTGTGACCTTGGGTCATAAGGGTGGATAGCGATAGTAGGAGGGTTCAAACCCAACGCCTGTACAGGAAAGCAATAGAATAATTTTCGACGAACGAGACCGATGCCAGCACGGGTGATAGTGCCGGGAGAGGACTAGTTTGTTCTTAAGTTGGACAACTTTTATATATTGCTTTCAAAGGGGCGTTCGGGGTTCATAACCAATATGAAGCCCAACGCCATAAGGTCAATAACAAATGAAAATCTTTTCTTACACTTCGCAATTACGGACGCTGACATTAGAACCAACGAATAAGCGGCCGATAAGCCTCCTGACGAATGCAAGCAAGGTATTCAAAAAGATAGTCAACAAGTGCCGGTGTTTAAGGGTAGTGATGCGATGACATGAGAACACAAGCGTTCTCACTCTAGCCTCTCACTATCAACTCCTACTCTCACCTCCACGCTGATGACTGGTGGGTGCCTAATACCTCGGTGGAGGAATTCCCTAGATGGAGTCAACGGTGGCGCCTATAGCTCCAGTTAGATCGAACTGGTAGTGTAATCCCTATATGAGCTGCTTCGACATATTTGAACACCAGGTCTATAAGGAGGAGCCCTCAATGGGTCAACGGCAGCGCTCATATCCCAAAATGGGCTACTGACATCGGTATTTTTTTTCCGGCCCGCTGTCCTAGGGTCAAAACAAGGGCCTGGCCCTCCGAGTTGGGGGTAGCGCCGTCGGGGTAACTTGGGAAAAACCTTTAGTTATGAGAGAGACACAACCAGCCTCGGATAATGAAACAAGACCTGGAACGTCAATGGACTATGATAGGAGAGTATGCACCTGGGATATACGAACGCTCTACACTCCGGGTGCTACTCAAAAACTTGAATCTGTAATCACGCGGTACAAGCAGATATAACCGCAATCCAGAAGATACCATGGATAGGATCAGGTATAATAAAGAGAAGAAGTTGCGACATATAATACAGCTGCAACAAAAGACTGCATGTATTAGGATGCGATTTAGTCGTGGGAAATCGGCTAAGGACAAAAGTCATTGACTTCAAGCCGATAAGTGATCGCCTTCCTGTGATCCGCATCAAAGCTACGTTCCAAAACATAAGCCTAATATGTGCAAACGCCCATACCGACGACGCTGAAGATCCCATCAAGGAGGAGTCTTATGACCTCCTGGATGGAGCCTACGGTGCCTGTTCGGAGTATGATGTAAAAGTTGTATGCGGGGATTTCAATGCTAAAGTTGGAAAGGAAATATCTTTGGCGGTTTAGTTGGTAAGCACAGAATCCACGAAACGACAACAGACAACGGCTACCGACTAACAGAGTTTGCAGTAGCTCGTAATACGGTGATAAGTAGCACTAGGTTCCCAAAGATAAGGATCCACACAGCACCCTAGCGCTCTCCAGACAGTCGAACCGCCAACAAAATCGACCATTTGCTAAGGTATGCATCCAACATCCTCGACGTGCATACATTCCGAGGGGCAAACGTCGACACTGACCATTTTCTTGTCGCTGCTAAATTCAGAGCTCAACTGTCCAACGAGAAGAAGCTACGAACTGCCCAGCAGAAGAAATTCGAAGCTGAAGAAGATCGAATAGTCGCGCAATCATAACAACATCCGGAGGTTTTATAAAAAAGCCAAGCAACTGGCTGCTGGCTACAAAACCCGGAACGCAGGCTCTTCGAGACAGCGAAGGAAACCTAGCATTTCCAACAGCTGCTTACTGAGAACCCACGTTCTGTCAATGAAGAACTAGTTCCACCACCTAGTATAGAAGAAGTTAGCTTTAGCGATAAAAAAGCTAAAGAACAACAAGGCGCAGGCTCTGAAGGCGTACCAGCGGAGCTTTTTAAATACGATGGTGATGTTTTTGCCAACCACCCGACCTAAGTAAAGTGAGGATAGCTATATCTAAACTCAAGCTTAATAAGCCCGCCGGAAATGACGGCCTTCCCGCTGAGCTTTATAAAGCTGGCGGAGATGAATTGGTAAGCAACATCCACCAACTCATAAGCCAAATCTGGTCGGTTGAAAGCATGCCTGTAGAATGTAACCTCAGCATCGTTTGCCCGATCCACAAAAAAAGGAGACTCTCTGAACTGCGCCAACTACAGAGGCATAAGTCTATTCAACATCGCCTACAAGATCCTATCTGCCGTAATATGTGAGCGCTTGAAACCGTTTACCAACAACCTGATCGGCCCTTATCAGTGTGGTTTTAGGCCAGGAAAGTCCACAACCGATCAAATTTTTACACTTCGGCAGATCCTGGAAAAAACTCAAGAAGTCCAAATCGATACCCACCACCTATTTATCGATTTCGAAGCCGCATTCGACAGCATTTATAGAGACGAAATATACAGAGCCATGTCTAGTTTTGGTATACCGCCCAGACTCGTCCGTATGTGTAGGATGACGATGGATAATTCTCGCTGCACCATCAGGGTCGGAAACGACCTCACCGACACATTCGATACCAAAAAAGGATTAAGGCAAGGCGATGCGCTGTCATGTGACTTTTTCAATTTGATTCTTGAGAGGATTGTGCAAAACTCCCGAGCCAACACCAGAGGCACAATTTTCCAAAAATCGGTGCAACTGCTAGCATTTGCCGACGATATTGACGTCATTGGTAGGACTCAACGTGATGTCATAGCCACGTTTGCTACTATAGAGAAGGAAGCGTAGGAAGGGAGGGTTTAGCAGTAAATGGGGGTAAGACTAAGTATATGCTGTCAATACAAAAGGACACACAACATCGACGAATTGGACAGAACGTCACCATTGACAGATATAACTTTGAGGTAGTACGGGACTTTGTCTACCTCGGCTCCGCTATTAACTCTGACAACAACATCTCGTCAGAAATCAAACGAAGAATTACTCTTGCCAATCGCTGTTTCTACGGGCTAAGAAGGCAATTTAGTTGCAAAGCCCTCACTCGAACTACTAAGGAGATCCTATATAAGACTCTGATCATCCCAGTCCTGCTCTACGGCGCTGAAGCATGGACAGTATCAAAAGCGGATGAAGAAACCCTTGGTAGATTCGAGAGGAAAATTCTTCGAAAATTCTTCTGTCCCGTTTGCGTTGACGGGCTATGGAGCCGAAGATTCAACCAAGAACTATACGAGCTGTACAGCGACATACCCCTGGTCAAAAAACTCCGCATTGGACGTTTAAGATGGCTAGGACATGTAGAACGAATGGACACCAATACTCCGGCTCGCAGAGTCTTCGATTCCCAGCCAGACGTCGGACGCAGTAGAGGAAGACCTCGCCTTAAGTGGCGCGCACAAGTGGAAACCGACCTCAACCAACTTGGGTGGCGCAACTGGAGGCAGTTAGCTAAGGACCGGGCTTATTGTAGAGGCATGTTGGTTGAGGCCCAGGTTCATCCCGGACTG
This sequence comes from Rhingia campestris, assembly GCA_932526625.1. Lineage (NCBI taxonomy): Eukaryota > Metazoa > Arthropoda > Insecta > Diptera > Syrphidae > Rhingia > Rhingia campestris. Next base: position 180,600,022 of record OW052182.1, read on the forward strand.
TAGCGCCACTTAAGTAAGTACGAGGCCAGTAGTATTCGCTTTAAGACATTTCGACTCATCCGCCACCATCTCTGTTCAAGGGGCCTTACTAACCCTTGAGATTCCTAGATGACCTGTTGTCTGAATATGTCGAAGAAGCTCAAATTAGTCGTTTACTGTATCCATCCTAACTGAGACTATATTCGTCAGCCTTGAGTTAACTCCATCTTGGAAATTATTCCGCTGCCGTCTGGGGAGGTTTTTTGATTGGGGACCTTACCCCTACGTAGTTTTGGTCCGCGAGTGCATAGAACTCCTCAATCCGCCTCCCAAAAACGCTTTCAATGGAACACTAGCAACTCCACAGCCCTTCAGTTTTGTTTATCGTGCGTTTAAGAAGTGTGATTCTGCCTGCTTGTGATTGTACACACAGACATGTATGTCTAGGACCTATAAGTCGATGAATTGTTAATAAAAAAGATGATTCGACTATAAAAAATAAACAAAATTCGCACTAATTGGTATCCGCCTTAAAAAAATTGAGAACCTACATGCTACATTGGTCCTCCAAAGTATACAAATCATTCCTCTTCAGAGCTTCTTCTCTTTTATCATTTCAAATTCAGTGAAAGGAACTCAAGATGGCATCATTATAAAGTGCAATTATAAATTATATCATCAAAAGATTTTTGCTCAATGAAACACATAATGACAGGATTCCATTGAACTGTCCGTTCCCAATGATGTTGCAAACACAAGAAACAACTTTAACTAGCATTGTGCACCAATGCCAATTACAGAAAAGCGTTCCCTCTTGTTCCAACCGTGCTGCTAGAAACCTTGAAAACTTAATTATACCCGCAGAATGCCAGAGCATAGTTTGACTTTGAAACTTTTCCAATTCCACGATTTTTTCTTTTCTTTATTTTTGTTGAATATCCTGCGTATATTTATCTGCAAAAAAAAGAATTCGATATGAAAAAATACAGGACCCGTATCTTTTTTAACAAAAATTCAATTTGTTTGCGTTATGTTTGGATGTGCAGAATGTGTCCTTCAGGATGAAGATGTAGATTTGTGTTTTGTATTGAAATATTTTTTGTTTTTGTTTTCATTTGAGAAATTTCAGGATTTGCAGATGGCAGAACGTCATCCAAGGAAATTTGTCAGAATTCAGTATTCGAATAATCACTACATTTCAGGTTTGTTGCGATAGGCCGCAATTTTCCAGCTTCCATTGTACTAGAGCTAACTTCACGCAGATGATAGCGGGCGATGAAGTGTCACATCTAATCCTTTTCTAAGACGGCGGCGGAAGAATTCCCAAGATGGGATATATGGTGGTGTCTACAGTCCCAGTTGCAGTGTCGAAGTGAAAAATTTATATGAGTTGCTCGTAATTATTTGGACAACAGGCCATTTCGGAATCATAAGATCTAGTCAGACTTTGAACAAAAATGGTGGCAAATGAGACGAAATGGCAGCGCCCAATATCGCAGTGGATGCTGATGGCCCGTGTTACAAGTGGATCTAGTTGTGTTTTAGGTTAAATAGTTAACATCGGCAAAAACCTATTGTTACGAAGCAACCAAAAGTCTCGGAAAGGTATGATTGTACCGCTGACGATAAGGCTAAACGAAACATAGCTGAACCACAATCGGAAGCCCTAAGCTGATAAAAAGTAGACATTACAGTAAACCAGGAAATACGATGGGATGGGTCGGACAAATAGAGGATGAAAAACGGACCGTATTCAGGCATATAAGCGGACCGTATTACAGTGAGCAGAAACCGCAACTACTCGGATGTAGATTTGTTATAATTGGCAGGCTTGAGCAGGAAGTCTTCTGCTTTGAAGAAATTAGTAGGCTCGGTCCTTAGATAACTACCTCTAGTTGCGCACTTACTGACTTACTTAAGTGGTGTAACAGTCCTGAATCCACATGAGCTTTAATAAAAATCCCTCTCCCATTAGCTCGGTCCTTAGCTAAATACCTCCACTTGCGCACTTCAAGTTGGTTGAAGTCGGTTTCTACTTGTGCGCATCACTTAAGGCGAGGTCTTGCTCTACATCAGCCGACGCACGTCTGGCTGGGAATCAAAGAATCTGCGTCTATTCGATTTACATGGCCTAGCCATCTTAAACGTCCAATCGAGGATATAGAGAGGTGCCACTCCAGGAACGATGTTCGCAAGTTTTACCAAAGTGTAAAACGTCACAGCCAAGGATACAAGGCTCGAACAGAATCCTGTCTATTGTATATTGTCGACGACAGCTTAAACTGCCGACCATCCGACCTAAGTGGAGTGAGGATAGCAATATCTAAACTCAAGATTAATAAGGCCTCCGGAAAGGACGGCCTTCCCGCTGAGCTTTAAAAAGCTGGCGGAGATGACTTGGGAAGTAACATCCACCAACTCATAAGCCATAAGCCGTTTGCCCGATCCACAAATAAATGAGACCTTCTGAACTGCACCAAATACAGAGGCATAAGTCTTCTCAACATCGCCTACAAGATCCTGCCATAATATGTCAACGTCGAAACCGTTTTCCAACAACCTGATCGGCCCTTATCCGTGTGTTTTTAGGCCAGGAAAATCCACAATCGATCAAATTTTCACACTTCGGCAGATCCTGGAAAAAATCCAAGAAGTCCAAATCGATACCCAACACCTATTTATCGATTTCAAATCCGCATACGACAGTATTTACAGAAACGAACTATACAGAGCCATGTCTAGTTTTGGTATACCGCCCAAACTCGTCCGTTTGTGTAGGATGACGATGGAGAAGATGGGAGTACGGAGGCGTTGTTAGCTCTGACAAACAATATTTCGTCAGAAATTAAACGAAGAATTTCTATTGCCAAAGACTGTTTCATCGGGCTAAGAAGGCAATTTAGTAGTAAAGGCCTTACTCGAACTACTAGAGAGATCCTATATAAGATCCTGCTCATCCCAATCGTTCTCTACGGCGCTGAGGCGTGGACCGTATCGATTAAATGTGGGTGGTGCGCGCCCTGTTGAAATTTTATTCTGAAGTTTTTTTTAAAGTGTATCAAAAATTTGCGGACCATTAAGATGGCTCCCAAACGAATTTCTATCCCGAAATTTGACAAACAAATTATTTTACTTAGTGTCGGGTGTTCCATCTTTTCTCGGGATTTGGCGGTAGCGAAACAACCAATGCTTTAGCTTTAAAAAAAAACTCTTCTTATCTTTTCCTTCTTTTCTCCCCCGCTCGTCTGATCCTTCTGCATTTTTTTCTTCGCCCTTACTCTTTCCTCTCCTGGTATCTCGTTCTTCTCTTCTCCTATTTTTTTTTAATTCCACTTAGAACTAACTTACATGCTAGACAAAAATTAATGAAAATCTAGCCTACTTATCTACTAACTTAACTAACATACTGGTCCTTTGTGGGCACCCTAAATTAAATAATGACTACTTGAAACTAATGCCTTTCGGCCTATAATCTAATTTTTTTTGACTTTACCAAGAAACATTTAAAAAAAAAAACGTGGTAGATTAGCGGAACCGCTGATCTGTCCTTTATCAGCCAAAAATAGGAAAACTTCAGGCGGAATAAAGCCGCTTAAACGCGCACTTTCAAAATATTCATCCCTTAGCTCTCGCCAGAGCAGCATCTACATGTCTTCCGAAATAAATATACTGATCCAGCCAGATGCCAAGGTACTTTACTACACTTTTACTCGCCAGTGGATGTCCGTTTGGTCCAACGATCACCAGCTTGCGCAAGTTCTTTCTCGTCTCCTTAGAGGCTCTAGACAACGGTGTCCTAAACAGGATAGTTTCCGATTTCTGAAAGTTGATTTTCAGCTTCCAGTCATCACAATATCTCTGGATCTTGTCGAAGTCCCGCTGTAAAAGAGTTCGGATGACCTCGACAGTAGGTGCTGTTCTGTACGCGATAAGATCGTCCGCATACGCAATTGCCTGAGTAAGACTACCTATCATAGCGCTGCGCTGATGTAAATGCTGAAGAGAATCGGCGAGTTCACCGCACCCTGTTGCAGACCATTTTTAATGAAAAATTCGGTGGTAGAAATTACATTGCCACTTTTGACAACAAACGTCCTACCAGTCAACATGTCATGAAGCATATATAGCATTGGTTTACTTATGCCAAGTCTGGTCAGCTTTAGATAGAGGCCCACTAACCATACGGTGTCGAAAGCCTTCTCCAAATCAACCAGACTGTTTTTTCGCTTTGTTCCATTGTATAACAGAGACGAGTTTGGGGGCGGCATGAATACAGTCATGTCCGGCCTTGAAACCAAACTGGTTCTTTGGTATAATATTGTTGTCCTCAGACCACTTAAACAGAGCCCGATTGAGAGTATTTTCGAATACCTTGCTGATACTCGGAAGGAGACTTATCGACCGAAAATTTGCCGGTTTGGAGTTGTCCTTTCCCTTTTTCGGGAGAGGATGAACCACCGCCGTCTTCCAACGCACTGGATAATATGCATTATTCAGCGCGTTGTTGAACAGCGTGGCGTAAATGTCCACAGCTTCAGGGGGTAAGTGTCGCAGTACAATGTTGGATATACCATCGACTCCCGCTAACTTCTTTTTCTTTATGGAATCGACGATGATCTGGAGTTCCACCTTCGAAATTAACAGGGGACTAGACCCACTTGGCTCGGCGACTATGGCGTTTGCCAAGTTCGTCATCGAACCGCGTGAAACCGCGGTTCTCAGATCGCCATTGCGTTTTGTCATTTCTGAGGTAGAAGTGATGGAGCAGGGCATTGTCTTCCAGGATGGGGTTCGGGCGAATGCTATGATTCACCTTATACACTTCCTGAAAAACAGCCCCCACTGCCTCCACTTTCTCCTGAGGATCTTCAATAACATAGAAATCGTCGTTGAAGACGGCTTTCCCTGGATCGATTCCTGCTGTCAAGAGTATGTTTGTATTGTCAGTTGTTCGTTGGAGCTTAATACACGGAAGCTCGTTATGATCTTTCCTCCCAAAAATCTTATTAATTCGTGGAAGCATATTCGGGCCATGGAATTTACGCCCCGAATTCTGTTGTTCCAAAAGAAATTAATGGACAACCGATAGTTCACCTTGATCAATTGGTTGATGTTTTTGATCGACGCTTTCAGTGTTCTAATCTCCGGGTCACGTGGACTTGTCAGTCGTCTGTACAAGTTTTTTAGTTTTGTCAGAAGTCCGCTTTTTTGTCTGTGCAGTGCGTCAATGGTCGCGTTTCTGTACGTAGACGTTATGTCGCGTTCTTTGTATTTTGGAATAGTCCTGTTCAAGTTTTCAAGTTTTTGAATTGATTCGTCCATTTGTCTTCGATTTCGTTGTTTGTCAGGTTTCGGTTGTTTGGTGGTGATATGGCCCTCGAACGTAGTTCTCTTGATAAGGCGTTGGTGAAGCGTGGCCAGCGCATCCTACCGTAGTTGTAAGAATGCACAGGCAGATACTCCTCCAACGCCACAAGCTCGTTCGGAAGCTGCATTACGGCGGCGAGTCCGCAGTGTGGTCACTGTCGTACTCGATCGTCTGTAAACATTTTCGCGGGTGTTGACCTACTTTATCAGTAATAGTCAGTCTTGTGTCTCGCAGTAAAAGATCCAGAAAAGCACCGCTTCTCGGAAACGATGGCCTATTTGTGGCGAGAATGTCGATCCCATATTCAACATTGTAGTGGACCATCCAATTATATAGATGGTTACCCCGAGGATTTTGTATTTGATTTCCCCAATCTTCGTGTTTGGCATTTAAATCTCCAGCCAAAAGATAAAAGTTCTCCACTGAGTTCAGTCTCAGAGATTCGAAAAGTTTTCCGAGGTCTGTTGTGAAAAGTGTAGGCTGAGGTGCTTCCGGTGCGTAGGCCGCTATCACGTACAGTCGCTTCCCTTGTTGGAGAGGAATGCATATGTCGCAGGCTTCCAGCACCCGGAATCGGCGCACTTCACCACTATATATGACTTTATAACTAATGCCTTTTCGTGTAAAGATAGCGACCCCGCCTCCTTGAGTGGAGTTGGGCCGGTCTCTTCTTACGATATTGTAATTTATGCTTCTGGTTTAGCTTAGTTTCGCTAGCCATAAGCACATCGGACAATTGGAACAGATTAGCTCAACGTTCAATCCTAATCAGTGAATTTACATTCACAGCCAGGATCTTTAAGGGTCTCTCTGACAGCGCGCCCATTACGATCTTTGGTGCGTTAAGCTCGGCAACTCTTCTCCTATTCCTTTGTTACAGGTGTCCTAGAGAAAAACCCCGGTATCAATGCTGGACAACCATTTTCTCTCAATCAAACATTTGCCCCGACTGCCAATGTTTTATAATCCGAAAACCGAACTACCCGAACTACGATGGCGAAGATTGAATATCAGAAGGAAGGAAGGATGGCACCGCACTTTCTCAGAAGCAGTAATCTTTGAGGAAGAAGGAGCAGATAAACTAAAAAAAAAAAAATTTCCGAGAAGTATGTTGGTTGTGTTGCGTTCAGATTTTGGGGTCAGGAATTTCCGTTCGGGTGCCATCTTTAAATTATTTTTATGTTATGCTCTAGGCCTTTGATTTGGGTGTCCCTGGTGTTTGGATATGTTTCGTTGTCCCTTTCTACAGCTGTTTGCCGGTTTGACTCCTCTTGGACATTATGACACCTTTGCTTTGGACAGCTTGACAGTTGTCTTTGGACATCTCCCATCTCTCTGGTGTCCAACCGTGTATCTATGATTGTTGTGGCGAGTGTGTTTGCTCATGGCCGTCCTCCTAGAGAACTCTTTTGCTCCTCCGTTGCTCCAGCGTGGCCATCGAACTTAACTTATAATGTTGCGATTTTGTTGAAGGTGTGTCTTTTAGGTAGTCTGCCCCACGCCTCTGGTGCTCCTCCGTCGCTTCCTCGTTGGGTGAAATAGTAGAACGTCTACTCCGTGACATCGAATTTTTTGCGTTTTCACCAACAATTCGGAGGCGCAAACGATCCATTGGGGTGTAGGCTACAGGGATCATCCTCCCCCACCAGTCATCATTGTTTTGGGATCGATGAGGGATCGTCCTCCTTAACCCATCGAACCATTTAGACCATCCTGTCTGATGCTGGCCATCGCCAGTCTCTCATCGTCCGTGGGCTTCGACGACGTTGTATTTTAGTGGACCCCCTGTTGCACGCTTATGATGAGTCGCCCTACTCTCCCTGGGGCTGGTTCCCACGGAGATTACCATCATTGCTTACTGGACCTGTTATTAGTTACATTCTTTGGATCTGAAGGTCGTTGACCAGCGGCTAATGGAACTATAGCTGCCCACCACTTCCTCTAAATTCCGGGTTTGCAACCATAATGAAAAGAAGGATTGAAAGGATATAAGGAGAAAAGGGAGTGAGCCTTGTTGCGATAATTTTTACCGTAACAAAATCAAAGACAATTTTCCGAGAGCTGTGTGGATGGTTTAACTAGGCCTCGGGACATTTGTTGTTGGTGCCTCTAATGCTTGGTACATGTGTTATTGTCCCCTTCGACCACTGTTGGCTGATTTGACGGCTGCCTTTGGACACATTGAGATTATTCCTTATGCTCTGAAAATCAGGGACATCACCTTGTCTCTTGCATGTTACAGACATGCTTTGGTGATGTCGCGTGTCTGGTGTACATTTTTGTTTTATGTTGTGGCGCGAGTGTTTATGGATGGCTGTCCGCCTCAGCAACTTGGTTACTCCTACGTTGGGAGAAAAAGACCGTCTTCTCTATGCCATTGATCTTAGTTTTCAAAGGTGTGACTTTGATGGAGGGGTGTCTTTTCAGCCGTCCACCTCACGTCTCTGCTATTCCTCCCACTAAACTTTTGTACAAAAATAGTTAAGGAGTTGTAGATACTATGACCATTTCCAATTGTAAAATGTTTTTCAACAAAGCAAATGTAAATCATCTCAAGTAGAACAAATATCCACGCAAAATATAAATCTCCAAAAGATGTTTCCCTTTTCGTAATCAGATAAAAAGATTGCTCTGCTGTATCGAATTTTAATCTTACAATAGGCTTTGCGTTATGTCAAACCCATATAAGCTTACCTCGATAATGAAAGGATAATGAAGAAAATTGCTTATACGGTTTCAATTTGCTTGTCTCTGGGTTAGGGAATTTCCTGATGCGGAAGCCTAGATACACAGGTATCCAAATTACAAGTTGGATTGTGTTTTCTTGACATGTGTGTACGATTCTCGAGATACAGGATGTATCGCCTTTTCAGAGTGTAAAATTCAAATGAGAAAGTGACTTTTCTACTCTATAGACAATCAGGTGAGTGGATTAACTAACAGTTTGGAAAACTTTTAATTTGAAATTGGGATTGCATCCCTTTTGTGAGATTCCATTACACACATCTGCATTCAATTATGTTGGTAATGTACCCAAAACAAAACAAAATCCAACTTCAAAAGATTTTCATCTCCATAGCTGTTCATCAGTAAATTCATCTCTTATTTCCCAAAGGCTTCTCGAATAAATATTTAGTCTAATATGCAAAACTCATTAGCCCATCGTGTTATGTAAACTTTTAAATGAACGGCCAATTCCCTGCTGCAAAAAGGAAGTATCTGTGGAGTTAATTTCCAGGCTTATAAATAATTAAATTGGAAAAATGACGAATATTCCCAAGACCCTGGCAATGGCGTCATATCCAACACTTACAGTTTCATAACCGTGACAGAGGGCCTCCCTGCTGACAAAACGGAGTTAATAATTTATTTCGATTCGGATACGCCATATGAGCAGCAGTGCCGGAACAGTGGAGTGGTATGTTTGCATCTTATGAGCATAAACCAGGTCCATGAGGTCTTTTTTTAAGCTCTGGACAAAAAATGATGTTCACTCGAGGGAAACAAATGGTTTGTTCCTGCCGACCTTGACGGAGTCGTGAGCTTTTTTCAAAGTTACCTTTTGACTGATGTACGAGTTGATAGCAGGCTTGGAAAATAATCAAACCTGAGATTATAGGGATGTTGTTTTGGGAAGACGTGTCCTCTCATCTTAGTTTTCCCTAATCGGAGAAGAATTCCTATGATGGAATCAACGGTGGCGCACACAGTCCCAGTAAGGATGAAAAACCTAAATGAGTTGTTTCCACTATTCGGACAACAGGTCGAATCAGTTCATTTAGGAATCTCAAGGGCAAGACAGGCCCCCTGAACAGAGATGGTGTCAGAAAATCCGAATGGTCGAACGGCAGCGCTCAGTTCCGCAGTGAATAATGAAGACACCGTCTGGGTGTAGTGCTTTGGGTTAACGAATTATTATTACGAAGGAGCCGCAAGATCCTCGGCAAGGACTGATATTATTTTTGACGACCATGACAAATGAAAAAAGACGTTCGTATCTGAACCTGGATTGTGAGAACATTAAACAGGAGAGGTGCATGCGAACAACTACCGGAAGGTCTAAGCTGCTCCAAAGCAGACATTACTGCCATCCACGAAATACGATGAGAAGGGCCGAACAGAAATAAGATGAAAAACTGTGACATCTATTACGGACCTTGAAAAGTGAGATGAAAATGTGCAGATGTGTATTTGTTATTAGTGCCAGCGTTAGACAAGAAGTCTTATGTTTTCAAATCATTTCAAAGCCAAATTCGATAACATAAGACTCACTCTCCGACGGAGGAAAAAGATGATATTGCGAAAGAATGCTTCTTGGAGCAGCTTGATAAAGCTTGTGAGCGACTACCGAATTACGATGTTAAAATCGTGCAGGAAGATTTTAACGCAGAGGTAGGAAGAGAAGACATTTTTAGCAGTAGTGTCGGAAAACACAGACTTCACGACAATACGTCTGGCAACGGACTTAGGCTAATTGACTTCGCTGCGGAACGAAATGCCACTATAGCCAGCACACGGTTTCCTAACAGATTTCACGACAATACGTCTGGCAACGGACTTAGGATAATTGACTTCGCTACGGAACGAAACGCCACAACAGCCAGCACACGGTTTCTTCACCTCGATATACATAAGGGACTAGGCGCTCTCCAGATCAAAGAACGGTCACCAAAATTGATCACATTGCGATAGAAAAGAGGCACGCATCCAGTATTTTGGATGTCCAAACATTCCGAGGGGCTTACGTCGACTCGGACCACTACCTCGTTGCTGGTAAGAAGGTGAGAAGGTAAATGCCGATATCCACCACGCAACAACAAACCAGAAATGTTGTGAAAAAATTTGATGTCGAAGACTGGAATCTCGAGAGACCGTCAGGACCTTCGCCCAACGCTTATCCCTTTACCTCTCGATTCACACCACACCACCACCATCTTAGGATGAAGAACAATGGCGACGATGTCAACAAGCCATCAGCCGCAACTGATGTGCTAGGTTTCTCGCGGCCACCAGCAAGAAACCCCTGGTTTGATGGGGAATGCCGACAGATGCTCGCAGCCAAGAACGAGGCCAACAAGGCTAAGCTGCAGGTGAAGACGAGAGCTGCCATTGAGCTCTATAGGCAAAGAAGAAGGGAAGAACACCGGATTTTCAGAAAGAAGAAAAAAAAAAAAACAAGAAAAGCGCGCGATTGAGGATATAGAGAGGTGCCACTCCAGGAACGATGTTCGCAAGTTTTACCAAAGTGTAAAACGTCAAAGCCAAGGCTACAGGGCTCGAACAGAATCCTGTCGAGATGAACAAGGAAATATCGTAGTTGAGACACAGTCGATGCTGAGGATATGGAAGAACCACTTCTGCAGACTGTTAAACGGCGATGACGAACAACATTCCGCTGTCAGGCAGAACGAACCATTCAATATTGGCAACGACAGCGAAAACTGCCAACCACCCGACCTAAGTGAAGTCAGGATAGCTATATCTAAACTCAAGCTTACCAAGGCCACCGTAAATGACGGCCTTCCCGCTGAGCTTAATAAAGCTGGCGGAGATAACTTGGTAAGTAACATCCACCAACTCATAAGCCAAATCTGGTCGGATGAAAATATGCCTGAAGAATGGAACCTCAGCATCGTTTGCCCGATCCACAAAAAAGGAGACCCTCTGAGCTGCATTAACTACAGAGGCATATATCTCCTCAACATCGCCTAAAATATTCTATCTGCCGTAATATGTGAACCGTTTACCAACAACCTGATCGGCCCTTATAAGTGTGGTTTTAGGACAGGAAAGTCCACAATCGATCAAATTTCCACACTTCAGCAGATCTTGGAAAAAACCCAAAAAGTCCAAATCGATACCCACCACCTATTTATCGATTTCAAAGCCCCATACGACAGCATTTATAAAGACGAACTATACAGAGTATACCGCCCAAACCCGTCCGTCTGTGTAGGATGACGATAGAGAATTCTCGCTGCTCCATCAGGGTCGGAAACGACCTCACCGACACATTCGATACCAAAAAAGGATTTAGGCAAGGCGTTGCGCTGTCATGTGACTTCTTTAATTTGATTCTTGAGAGGATTGTGCAAAACTCCCGAGCCAACACCAGAGGCACAATCTTCCAATAATCGGTGCAACTACTAGCATACGCTGACGATATTGACATCATTGGTAGGACCCAACGTGATGTCATAGCCATGTTTGCTAGTATAGAGAAGGAAGCCGCAAAAATGGGTTTAGCAGTAAATGAGGGTAAGACTAAGTATATTCTGTCAACACGAAAGGACACACAACATCGCCGAATTGGACAGAACGTCACCATTGACAGATATAACTTTGAGGTAGTACGGGACTTTGTCTACCTCGGCTCCGCTATTAACTCTGACAACAACATCTCGTCAGAAATCAAACGAAGAATTACTCTTGCCAATCGCTGTTTCTTCGGGCTAAGAACGCAATTTGGTAACTTAAAGCCCTAACTACAAGGGAGATCCTTTATAAGACCCTGATCATCCCAGTCCTGTTCTACGGCGCTGAAGCATGGACCGTATCAAAAGCGGATGAAGAAATCCTTGGGCGATTCGAGAGAAAAATTCTTCGAAAAATCGTCGGTCCCGTTTGCACTGACGGACGGAGACGAACCACGAACTATACAAGCTGTACAGCGAAATACCCCTGGTCAAAAAACTCCGCATTGGACGTTTAATATGGGTAGGACATGTAGAACGAATGGACACTCCGGTGCGCAACTGGAGGCAGTTAGCTAAGGACCGGGCTAATTGGAGAGGCATGTTGGTTGAGGCCCAGGTTCATCCCGGATTGTAGCGCCACTTAAGTAAGTAAGTTCTTTAGACCCTTTTACATCTTCCGAAAGGGTGGCTACTAAGCAATAAATTGTCCCCACCAGAATCCATGGGACTGACCTCCGAAGAGGGTGGATTTACCAGTGTAACTGGCCTACCACCTGGGATATTAAAATCATTTGTTTTGTTCATTGCATGTTCTTTTCTTTTTAACTTTTGTGAAAGGTTTAAACTTTTTGGATTTAAGTCACCTTTTGCGACAGGCATACCTTACCTAGGAAATATTCTACACCTCAGTCTGTCTTACGGGATTAAAAATACCTTTCCGTCAAGTTCGATGAAAATAAAAAACGTATTCACAAATTGTGAAGAATGTGCGAAAGAATGAAGAAGGGAAATGCTTGAACTTATCCTTAAAAGAATGGATAATCAAGATTAAACAATAAAACGGCTAAGCGAAGAAGTCGCTCTAAAAACATAATGACAGACAAAACACTGAAAATCGCAACATGGAATGCAAACGGTCTTCTTCAGCACATATCTGAATTGAACGTATTTCTAGACATCGAACATATAGACGTCTGCCTGGTGTCCGAAACACATTTCTCAAAAGGACACAGTCTTGATAGTAAAATACCAAATTGTATATGTTACCACGCTCCGCATCCAGCTGACAAAGCTAGAGGAGGATCGGCTATTATCATAAGAAAGAGCTTAAAACATTATGAAGAAGCTGAGTTCACTAATGAAAATATGCAAGTAACTACAATAAGAAAGAAAGAGCTCAAGATATCAGCAATATATTGCCCCCCAAGGTGCTCTAAAACAGAAGAACAATATGCAGAACTCCTAAAACTGCTAGGACATAACTCTCTTGTTGGTGGTGACTTTAATGCCAAACATACCCAATGGGGATCTAGGCTTATTTCAACAAAAGGCAAAAGGCTTTATCAAGCATGACGCAAACACAAATATGAACTCTTTTCCTCTGGATCGCCTACATACTGGCCATCAGATCCAAAATAACGGGTGATCCAAGTAGAGATACTTTTTTCAATAGCCTTTTTTGACAGATCACGTGTGAGTCGTGTCATGCTGACATGTTATTTTTGTTTAGTATTGTTTGGCATTTCATAATGCAAAGACTTACGCGTGAACAACGTTTACAAATTGTTCAACTTTATTATGAAAATTCACGTTCTGTGAGGAATGTGTTTCATGCACTTCGCTCAACTTATGGTCAACATAATCGGCCTACTGAGCGTACTATTCGCAACACCATCACCCATTTTGAGACCCAGCATTCATTATTGGATAATATTCGACCGAATAGACCACGTCCAGCACGCTGTGAAGAAAATATAGCGGCCGTAGCTGAGAGTGTACACGAAGACCGTGGAGAGTCGATTCGGCGCCGTTCGCAGCAACTCGGACCATGATAACCGACTATTTGATGCCTGAAATTGAAGCTCGTGATCTCGGCGACATTTGGTTTCAGCAAGACGGCGCCACTTCCCACACATCGCATCAATCAATGGACTTATTGAGAGAACATTTCGGTGAGCACATAATTTCACGTTTTGGGCCGGTCGATTGGCCACCAAGATCGTGTGATATCACACCGTTAGACTTTTTCCTGTGGGGATATATAAAGTCAAAAGCTTATGCCGATTCAGGCCTTGGAGGAAAACATCACGCGTGTCATTCGCCAGTTACCAGTCGAAATTCTCGAACGAGTGATCGAAAATTGGACTCAACGGATGGACCATCTGCGACGTAGCAACGGCCAATATTTATAATAAACATTCTCCATTAAATTTGAATTTTCTGTGTTTTTTTCTTTAAAAAAGTAGGGAACCTCGAAATGGATCACCCTTTACAAGACCTTATTGACTTTTTCGTAGCTAAGGGAATTAAACGGAATCATATAAGTGTCGAAGGTAGTACTGACTTATCGTCAGACCATAGCCCAGTTATCTTGTCACTAAGCGAAACGGAAATCGAGAAAAAAAGTCATCCAAAGCTTGTGAACAAAAGAACAAACTGGACACAATTCAGAGAAAAACTTGAAAGATTTGTTAACCTAAGATCTCCTATGGAAACAAATGGGCAAATTTACCATGAAGTGGAACAATTCATTGCAGATATTCAACAGGCGGCAGAGGAAAGCACTCCAATTAGTTCGAATAGAAGAAATCCAGAAACTAAATACCCTGTTCAAATAATGAAATTAATAAAGCAAAAAGAAGAGCTCGAAGAAAATGGCAAACTACGAGGTTCCCCGATGATAAGACAGCTTTTAACCGTCTTAACAATGACCTTAAAAAACGAATTAGTGAATTCAAAAATGAATCACTTAGCAGTTTCCTACAAAATCTAACGACGGATGCGTCTACCGAATACTCCTTATGGAAAGCATCTAAATACCTGAAAAGACCGCAGTTGCAGAACGCACCATTAAAATCACAAGACGGAAAATGGATCGGAAACCAGAAACAGAAGGCTGATCTCTTCGCAGAACACCTTTCGAGGGTTTCTAAGCCGTTCCCATCAAGTGCTCCAACTGAAGAAATACAATTCATTGATACAAACGACGAATGCGAAATTCCAATTGTCACACTCAATGAAGTAAAAAGCGTATGTCAACATAAATTGTCGAACAAAAAAGCACCAGGGTACGATTTAATAACTGCTCAGGTTTTGAAAGAATTGCCACCAATAGCTTTTCAAAAATTTCAATTTATTATAAATGTAGTCTAAAACACCGATATGTGCCGCATCACTGGAAAATTGCTGAAGTCATTGTAATACCTAAAATAGGAAAACCTCCAACTGAAGTTTCTTCTTGCAGACCAATATCGATTATACCAATTCTGGCAAAAGTTTTCGAAAAATTGCTTCTGAAAAGACTTAGCAAAATTATAGATGAAAGAAGACTCATTCCGAATCACCAGTTTGGATTCAGGAATAAACATTCCACGATTGACCAAGTGCATCGTATTACGGATGTTATAGAAAAGTCACTGGAGGAAAAACAAGTCTGTTCGGCTCTATTTCTAGATGTTGCTCAAGCCTTTGACAAGGTTTGGCATGAAGGACTTGAGTATACATTGCATAGGGATTTACCAAGACAGTTTTATGAAATACTAAAATCATATATTTCAGACCGACTCTTCAGGGTTAGATATGAACAAGAATATTCAGAACTTAAGAAAGTCGAAGCAGGTGTTCCGCAAGGAAGTGTCCTAGGACCAACCCTGTATCTGTTATATACTAGGGATATTCCAGTGGATAACAATGCTTTCATGGCTACCTTTGCCGATGATACAGCAATACTGGTGCCTGAAAATAACGTTCTGAAAGCAACAGAAAAACTGCAGAATGCAGTCAATAAAGTTCAAAATTGGACGGAACAATGGCATATCAAACTCAATAAGACAAAATCCACTCATATAAACTTCACTAATAAGAAGATTAACAATGTTCCCTTATTCATTAACCACCAAGCTGTACCTAACGCAAATATGGCTAAGTACCTTGGAATGAATTTGGACGCGTAGTTAAAGTGGAAAGAGCACATCAATAAGAAAAGAGAAGAACTGAACCTAAAATATAGAAAAATGTACTGGTTACTGGGAAGAAACACAGACCTTCCCATCCAGAATAAACTCATGCTATATAAGCAAGTGCTGAAGCCTGTTTGGACGTATGGCATCCAATTATGGGCCTGTACTAAGAAAATAAATACAGAAACCATACAAAAATTCCAAAACATAGTCCCTCGTGGAATAGTAAATGCCCCTTGGTATATTAGAAATAGCGATTTGCACCGTGATCTACAAATCAACACGGTTACAGAAGAAATTAAAAAACACGCTATATCACACACTCAGCGTCTATAAAATCATGAAAACTCCGAGATGGAGAGAGTCCTAAATGTACGAAACAACATAAGGAGATTAAGAAGAACCAAGCCTCGTGAGCTTATGGCCTAATTATATGGGAAAATATTACATTTGTATATCTTCCCCAAAGCGATTAAAAAAAATAAGAAAATAAAATCTGTCGTCGATCTTTCATAGATTGGTACTGATTTTCGGGTGGTTTTTGTGCGGTTAAATCCCACACTACTTGATACCGAGAACTATCAAGTGTCTTTTTAAGATTTCCACCAAAAAAAAAAAAAAAAAAAACAAGTTCGTGAATAAACTTCATCGCATCTGTAACTAAGATTCTGCATGGTTCAGAAAATCAGAGGTCATAGTTTCAACAAATAAGTCACACAACCAGCCCAAGGTCAACACAGCACAACTTCATTTCTTTGTGATTATGAGACTCTCCATATCAGCCAATTGAACCTTCGCTAACCTTCAGACACAAGTCACAGTTTCAATATGTTACCATACAGTGCCTCATACCAAAGATTATGAATTCTATACAGATGACGCACTCCATTTGTTCTATGGCGGGTCGTGCTGGCACAGCCCGCCATATGTTTTTGTTCTTGTTTTTCATGTGTTTTCATGCACACCGCCCGCCCGTACCATGAAGCTACTGAGCAAAAGTTTCTGTTTTTTGTTCTCAATGCGTCATCTGTATAGAATTCATAATCTTTGCTCATACCTAGCTTCTCCCTTCATTTGGGTGTGAGAAGAGGACCCTTCCTGTTTAACGCTAATTGCGAACTGCAAATGGGATTGAGCAAGGGCGTTATTCTTTCGACCTTATCCTACAGCATCTCTTTTCCATGTGCTTGACTATAGCATTTGGAATTCATAAGTGACCTTTCGTCCAAATATGCCACAGCAGCTTAACTTTGTCTTGCCTAACTCTGTTATGTAGAAGCCACCGCGGACTCCATATTGGAAATACATCCTACGCTGCCGTTTAGATACACCATGCAGAATACTCTTAAACCATTTAACTGGGAACCCTTCCTCAAAGCATAAAATAATTGGATGGTAGACGAATGATTAAGTGGGAAGGATTACGAAGGAATAATGATGTGTACTTCACGGTGTCAGAGTGAGTAAAATTGATACCAAGTCTTAAATTACCGACTAGACTTTCTTTTTTGAAAAATTAACTTCATTTCATTCGGTTGCAAGCTCAACTGTTTTTACGTATGCAAGTGGAAAGGAAAGTGGAATTCATAATCAAGTAGAGTATCTTATACTAAAACTGATTTCATTTTGAAGTATGTAATTCACATACCTACATCTACATTCACATAAAACAAATTACAAACACTCAAGCACTCAATAAATTTTAGCCTCGTACACTATGAAGCTATTTGACTATACAGCATCATAATTGTCTGCATCCTTTTTAATGGCCTAAAATCCTTTTTTATAACTCGGGAATTACTTTTAATTGTCAGCTCTCTTTTATGGACTGATGGAGGCAGTAAAATCAGTGCAATTCTGTTATTATGGTGTCATTACAAGCAGGAGATAGTTTTTGTGCTGAGCGCGTTTATGGGTTGAGATGAAAGATACATTGCTATACCACTAGCAATATATCTTTCCACCCATAAACGCGCTCAGCACAAAAACTATCTCCTGCTTGTAATGACAATACGTGGTTTTTAAATTCGGAGATTGGAATAGGTGGTGGATATGGACACACCAACCAGGTTACCGGGTAGATATCACCACCTCACGCTATAAGCTCACGAAGCAAGTTGTCACGATGATACGTAGTTTTACGGATGGGCCGGTTTAAATACGATGAGTCCCAAATATCACGGCACTCTCTTGGATAAATATTACGTCTGGATTTTCAGGAGATGACTGTCACCTAGGGTGTCACGTAGAAGTACACTGACAAAAACATCAATAACGATGACAGCAACAAAATTAAACTAAATTCTGCCTCAGAACACAAAACTCAAAAAAAAAATCCAAGGTCATCAAATCGCACGACCTTGAAGACCAATAGGAGGCGGGACTTCGTGAGATTACGTGACATGTAAAATTTGCCTCGAAAATACCCATCTTAATAATTTAAATAACCGTACAGTCCGACGTAAACATGGGCATTCACCGACATGTCTCTTCAGCAATCCCGGCCTCTAGCCGGGCAATGGTGCGCACTTCAAGTTGATTGAGGTCGGTTTCTCTTTATGCGCACCAATTCTATCGTGATCAACCTTTAATTAGTCTATCACCGGGTTAAAAATTTGAAGACTTTGCGATGGTATAGTGTTACCATCATCAATTTAGCTTTATAAATCTGACAAAAAATGTATTTCGACCAATGATGTCAATGATGTCAATGATGTCAATGATGTCAATGATGTCAATGATGTCAATGATGTCAATGATGTCGTTGGTGTATGCTAGTAGTTGCACAGAATTATCGTAGCCTTACAGAACCGTCTGCCTTGCGAGGGTCGAAAACGATTTCCAACAGAACAATCTTGAGTTCCAGTATTGATTTCGTATCCGGCTTTTAAATTTACTCACTCACTAAAGTGACTTAACAGTCCGGAACGAACCTAGTCCCCATCCAACATTTTTTTTTTTTTCGGAGGTAAGCTGGAAGGAAAAATTATCGAAACACATTGCAGAGGTGTTATCGCGAGGGTACCTAATAAAATAGTGAGGGACTTTAACCCGATCTATAAAAACCTCCCGAAGACTGAATTTTGTATGTCTGCAAGAAATCGCAATTAGTCGTTAGACTAACCACTTACTTATCTACTTAAGTAGCGCTACAGTCCGGGATGAACCTGGGCCTCAACCAACATGCCTCTCCAATTAGCCCGGTCCTTAGCTAATTGCCTCCAGCTGCGCACTCCAAGATGGTTGAGGTCGGTTTCTTCTTGTGCGCGCAACTTAACGCGAGGTCTTCCTCTACTGCGTCCGACGTCTGGCTAGGAATCGAAGACTCTGCGAGCCGGATTATTGGTGTCCATTCGTTCTACATGTCCTAGCCATCTTAACGTCCAATGCGGAGTTTTTTGACTAGGGATGTGTCGCTGTACAGCTCGTATAGTTCGTGGTTGAATCTCCGTCTCCATAGCCCGTCAACGCAAACGGGACCGAAGATTTTTCGAATAATTTTTCTCTCAAATCGACCAAGGATTTCTTCATCCGCTTTTAATACGGTCCATGCTTCAGCGCAGTAGAGCGGGACTGGGATGATCAGGGTCTTATATAGGATCTCCTTAGTAGTTCGAGTGAGGGCTTTACTACTAAATATCCTTCTTAGCCCAACGAAACAGCGATTGGCAAGAGTAATTCTTCGTTTGATTTCTGACGAGATGTTGTTGTCAGAGTAGCGGAGCCGAGGTAGACAAAATCCCGTACTACCTCAAAGTTATATCTGTCAATGGTGACGTTCTGTCCAATTCGTCGATGTTGTGTGTCCTTTCGTGTCGAGAGCATATACTTAGTCTTCCCGTCATTTACTGCTAAACCCATTTCTGCCGCTTCCTGCTCCGTACTAGCAAACGTGGCTATGACATCACGTTGAGTCCTACCAATGATGTCAATATCATCGGCGTATACTTGTAGTTGCACCGATTTTTGGAAAATTGGGCCTCTGGTGTTGGCTCGGGAGTTTTGCACAATCCTCTCAAGAATCAAATTGAAAAAGTCACATGACAGCGCATCGCCTTGCCTAAATCCTTTTTTGGTATCGAATGTGTCGGTGAGGTCGTTTCCGACCCTGATGGTGCAGCGAGAATTCTCCATCGTCATCCTACACAAACGGACGAGTTTGGGCGGTATACCAAAACTAGACATGGCTCTGTGTAGTTCGTCTCTATAAATGCTATCGTATGCGGCTTTGAAATCGATAAATAGGTGGTGGGTATCGATTTGGACTTCTTGGGTTTTTTCCAGGATCTGCCGAAGTGTGAAAAATTGATCAATTGTGGACTTTCCTGGCCTAAAACCACACTGATAAGGGTGGTATGTTGTGAGTCGAGAGGTTAAGGGATACGAGTGTGCTGGGTTATTTCATGTTTTTTAGATGCTAGCGTGGGATTAACCCTTTTATCAGATAGGGAAATGCAACTGGATGATCCTAGTCTAGCTAGCTCGTCTGCTTTCTCATTTCCTATAATGTCATTATGTCCTGGCACCCAGTTCAGTTTACTATCAAGTACCACCCGCAGATATTTCGCGCTTGCTGACAATGAGAGAGTCGAATCTTCCAAAGACGGTGCCGGAAATGCTGGGATCGATCTCCTGTTAGTAAAGGGAACCAGTTCTGTTTTGTTTGGATTTACACCCAGCCTGCAAGACTTTGCCCACTTGCTGAGTATATTGAGACTTCTTTGCATAATTTTACTCAGTGTGGTGGGAATTTTCCACACGCCATGAGGACTACGTCATCAGCGTATGCCACTGTTTTTATTGATATCAAGCTTCTTAAGTGCCTCGTTGACTACTAATAGCCAGAGGAGGGGTACCTGAGGGGTACCTCTTGACGTTGTGATCCTTTTGGTAAATCGCCTAGTGTTGACGAAATGATCCGGTTATTGAGCATGGTTAAGATCCAATTGCTAGAAACCGTTCCTATTTCAGCTTTGGCAAGTGCCTCAGCAATTGCTTCAGTTTTAACGTTGTTGAAGGCTCCTTCTATATCTAGAAAGGCTGCTAACGTATATTGTTTGCAGTGCAGTGAATTTTCTACTGTGCGAACTATTTCGTGTAGAGCCGTTTCCACCGATTTACCCTTTATATAGGCTTGTTGGCTTACAGATAGGTAACCTGGATTCAGGTTGCTACGTATTTGGATGTCGAGTAATCGTTCCATCGTTTTCAGTAGGAAGTAGGACAGGCTTATGGGTCTGAAATCTTTCGCTACGGTGTGGCTGCATTTACCTGCCTTCGGTATGAATATAACTTTAACTTCACGCCACACTTGTGGTATGTGGTTTAGTTTTAGACATCCACGGAAGATGGTGAGCAGTGTTGGCATTATGTGATTTGCAGTTTTTTGTAGCATGATAGGGGTTATGCCGTCAGGGCCGGCTGATTTATGGGGCTTGAATGAATTAATGGCCCATGCAATTTTTTTCTTGCACACTATGCTCCAGCTAAGAGTATCTTCTAATCTCAGCCCCCAGGTTCGAGACGGCAAGAAAGAACGAACCTCCGTTTAAAAGACCAAGCCATCGCGGATGCCAGAGCGCAGAGGGATCGTAGATTATGGAAGGCTGCAGTGTCTCAGGCAACGACTCTTCATGGGTCGGGAACTCGATGAGTAAGTAAGTAAAGTAAGGTTACGTTCTGTCCAATTCGTCGATGATGTGTCTCCTTTCGTGTTGACAGCATATACTTTGCCTTGCCCTCATTTACTGCTAAACCCATTTTTGCTGTTCTTCAATCTCCGTGAACGCTTTTAGCACGGCACGCTGGGAGCGATCGATGATGTCAATATCGTCTGCATAGCCCAGCAGCTGGACGGACCTGTTGAAAATAGTGCGTTCCGTGTTGACACCTGCCCTTCGCACTATCTGCTCCAGTACGAGATTGAAGAAGTCACATGATAGCGCGTCTCCTTGCCGAAATCCGGTGCATATTTGAAATAGTTCGGAGGAGCTACTTCCAAACTGCACGTCGCAGCGCGTGTTTTCCAGCGTCCCGTGACACTCCTGAATTAGTTTTGCCGGGATTCCGAATTCGGCCAATCGCCATAAAATGCTCCTGACGATGTATGCTATCATACGCGGCTTTGAAATCAATGAAAAGGTGGTGAGTTTCTACTTGGAATTCGTTTGTCTTTTCCAGGATTTGCCTCAGTGTAAAAATTTGGTCTATAGTCGATCTGCCGGGCCGGAAGCCACACTGGTACGTGCCAATTAGTGTGTTGCTTGCAGAACGGTTTAAGGCGTTCACACAGTACGTTCGATAGGATCTTGTATGCGACATTAAGCATGCATATGCCTCGATAGTTCTAGCAAGACATAGGATCGTCTATTTTGTAGATGACGCATATGGAGCTGATACTCCAGTCATAGGGCATATTTTGTTCCACCCATACTTGGTTGATAATTCGGTGCATGCTTCCTACCAAAACATCACCACCGTATTCAAAAAGCTCCTCTGGTAAGCCATCAGAACCTGCGGCCTTGTTGTTCTTAAGTTTTTTTATAGCTAGGCCAACTTCTTCTATACTAGGTGGTGTAACTAGGTCTTCATTGACTAGACAGGGGTTCTCTTCTCGCCCTATCACTCTCTCTACATGATGCCCATTTAGCAGCTGTTGGAAATGCTGCTTAAACATATCTACCAGTCCCTGCGCTTCGGTGACTAGGTTTCCTACGCTGTCCCGAAGAGCCTGCGTTCCTGTTTTGAGGCCAGTAGCCAGTTGCTTGAGAACGTAAACATTGACAGATATAACTTAAAGGTGGTACGGGACATTTTCTTTCTCTGCTCCGCTATTAACTCAGACAACACCATCTCGTCAGAAATCAAACGAAGAAGTACTTGCTCTTGCCAACCGCTGTTTCTTCGGGCTTAGAAGGCAATTTAGTAACTTAAAGCCCTAACTACTAGGGAGATCCTATATAAGACCCTGACCATCCCAGTCCTGCTCTATGGCGCTGAAGCATGGACCGTATCAAAAGCGGATGAAGGAATCCTTGGTCGATTCGAGAGAAAAAATCTTCCGTCCCGTTTGCGTTGACGGGCTATGGAGACGAAGATTCAACCAAGAACTATACGAGCTGTACAGCAACATGCCCTTATTAAAAAAAAACTCTGCATTGGACGTTTAAGATGGTCAGAACATGTAGAACGAATGAATACCGATACTCCGATAGTGGCGCGCACAAGTAGAAACTGACCTCAACCAACTTGAAGGACGCAACTGGAAGTAGTTAGCTAACTACCGGGCTAATTGGAGAGGCATCTTGGTTGAGGCCCAGGTTTATTGCGGACTGTAGCGCCACTTAAGTAAGTATTTAGGTCTCAACTTAACTTTCTTCCCTCAATGCCTATTACAGTGTGAGGGTGCAGGGATACAATTCTAGAGATTTCACTAAAAAATGTTATAAACGCTGGCAATTATTTTGATTTGCATAACATGCCAGGATGTCGCCATTGGTTTGACATACCAATTGCGAAAAGAAGCTTGACTCAACTCAGCCGTCCTTATTCTGTATAAATTGTTGACACAGCTAATAATTTCCATTGACATTCCATCCCGACTTCAATTGAGTTGTCTAAAGCATTCGTATCATAATGTCAAATTATAATTCAGCATATAAATACAGACATACACACTGCATGGGTGTGTGTTTGTCATTTTATGACAAGTTCATGAGCCGCCATCAAATTGTGCGTTCAGTGAACTCCGTCATTCACATTCTTTGAATTGCAAATAATTTTCATTGGGGGAGCAGCGGCAGTGTCCTTGACAAAAAGGAAGTACATCTTCTGATTAAATTGCTGCTTCATGCGATAAGGGTACTTATTATGACAGAACATTGTAATCCTGTCTCCTCGAATTGTCTGTTTAAATTATATGGCTTATGAAGTTCATTGAGCCGGATATTGGTTGTTGGTAATCCGAACGAGATTATGCTGAGTCATCATACCAAGGCAACATTTTACGCTTGATTGATGTTAAGGATTGGCATCACCGAATTTGTGGTGTATCTTGAACAAAATTACTTTTGATGAACCACATCGGGATTCTGAATAAATAAAAACAAAAAAAAAGAAATTTCAGACTTAAATCCAGATTGCAGGGTGAGCACTGACCTAAGAATGATGTTTACCAGACTGGTAAACTACATGCGTTCACTGGAAGACATTGGATGAGTTCGGAAAATATCTAGACATCATTCATCCGATTGAGGGAATATTCGAATGAATAACAAAATAATTGCGGCACTGGAAAAACATTGAAATTATCCGTTATCCGTTATCTCCATTAGAACTGACAGAAATTAAACACCAAAAGAGATTAAAAAAACCAAGAACTTCAAATCTCCTCTTTTCTAGTCCTCTATTTCCTTTGTGCATGCACTGTGTTCAAACACTCTAAGGTTATTGAAAATCTCTTTAGCGCGTGCCAATTATAAAAACGATGGAAGCTGCCAAACAGCTGCTCGAATGGTTGACATTGATCCTAATTTTTGAAGAAAATAATGATGACCGACGAGCATATTTTACACTCTCTGACTCCGTTCCTTATGTGGTGCTACGCTCCGGAATGAACCCAGGCCTCAACCAACATGACTCTCCAATCATCCAGGTACTTAGCTGCTTGCAGTTGGGCACTTCAAGTTCACTGTGATAGGTTTTTACTTGCGAGTGCCAATATATGGCGAGTTCATCCTCTACTGCGTCCGACGTCTGTCTGGAAATTGAAGACTCTGCGAGCCGGAGTATTGGTGTCAATTCCTTTTAACATGTCCTAGCCATCTTATTTTTTTGGACTAGTAGTATGTCGCATTATAGCTCGTATAGTTTTTCGTTGAATCTTCGTCTCCATAGCCCGCCAACGCAAACGGGACCTAAGATTTTACGAAGAATTTTTCTATCAAACCGACCACGGATTTCTTCTTCAGCTTTTGACAAGGTCCATGATTCATTGTCGTAGAGCAGGACTGGGATGATTAGGGTCTTGTATAGGATCTCATAAGTAGTTCGAGTGAGGGCGTTACTACTAAATTGCCGTCTTAGAGCGAAGGGCAGCGGTTGACAAGAGTAATTCTTCGTTTAATTTCTGACGAGATGATGTTGTCAGAGTTTTGGTCACAGTGGCGCTGTGTATCGTTGTGCGTTTGCACCTGAGAAGAACTTGCTGCTATCCTGCTGCGAGGATTCAACCATCCGACTATGGTCTCTGCACACTTGGACTTGTGTCGTCGTTTATAAAGGTCACCTGTTCCCCGTTTGGGACGTTCGCTTCTCTCCACATGGTTACTACTTCGCAACGAGCTCGTATGACTAAACAGCCGCCTCTGGGCTACAGACTCCAATCAGCCCTTGAGAATATTCTGCGGCCATCTCGCTGATGTGGATTCTGTTCAATTTCACCCTAACTCTAACTATATAGCCACCGGGTCGAGTGACAGAACGGTTCGCCTGTGGGATGTGCTAACTGGTGAGTTGGTGCGATTGATGACTGGCCACAAAGGACCCATTTACAGCCTAGTTCTGCAATTTGCAGACGTTACTTGGCTTCTGGTTCCTCCGATCATCAGGTGCTAATCTGGGACTTGTCTCATGGTCAGTTGATTGCTTCGTTGTCCAAGCACACCGGATCCATTCACACAATGTCTTTCAGTCGCGATGGAAATATTCTAGCTGTTGGCGGATTAGATTGTTATCTAACGCTCTGGGACTTCTCTAAGCTAACCGAAGACCACTTAACCGGCCAGAGTGGACACAGCGCGTCCCACAATCCCGACCTCAACGACAGTAACGAGTACTTGCTGAGAGCGTTCCCAACGAAATCGTCACCCTTCTTAACGTTGCATTTTACACGACGAAACCTCCTGCTGGCGGTGGGCGTGTTCAAAGCCACGTAGGAATCGAGTAGGTAGCTTTATTACCATCCCTACCATATTGACCCCAGCTGCTGAAGTATTGTAATTAAAATCTAATAGTCGAGCCGAGGTAGACAAAGTCCCGTACAACCTCAAAGTTATATCTGTCAATGGTGACGTTCTGTACAATTCGTCAATGTTGTGCTAAACCCATTTCTGTCGCTTCCTTCTCTAAGCAAACGTGGCTATGACATCACGTTGAGTCCTACCAATGATGTCAATATCGTCGGCGTACGCTAGTAGTTGCACCGATTTTTGGAAAATTGTGCCTCTGGTGTTGGCTCTGGAGTTTTGCACAATCCTCTCAAGAATGAAATTGAAGAAGTCACATGACAGCGCATCGCCTTGCCTAAATCCTTTTTTGGTATTGAATGTGTCGGTGAGGTCGTTTCCGACCCTGATGGTGCAGCGAGAATTCTCCATCGTCATCCTACACAAACGGACGAGTTTGGGCGGTATACCAAAACTAGACATGGCTCTGTATAGTTCGTCTCTATTAATGCTGTCGTATGCGGCTTTGAAATCGATAAATAGGTGGTGGATATTGATTTGGACTTCTTGGGTTTTTTTCCAGGATCTACCGAAGTGTGAAAATTTGATCGGTTGTGGACTTTCCTGGCCTAAAACCACACTGATAAGGGCCGATCAGGTTGTTGGTAAACGGTTTCAGGCGTTCACATATTACGTCAGAAAAGATCTTATAGGCGATGTTGAGTAGACTTATGCCTCAGTAGTTGGCGCACCTCAGAGAATCTCCTTTTTTATAGATCGGGCAAACGATGTTGAGGTTCCATTCTTCAGGCATGCTTTCATCCGACCAGATTTGGCTTATGAGTTGGTGGATGTTACTTACCAAGTCATCTTGGCCAGCTTTATAAAGCTCAGCGGGAAGGCCGTCATTCCGGAGGCCTTATTAATGTTGAGTTTAGATATTGCTATCCTCACTTCACTAAGGTCGGGTGGTTGGCAGTTTTCGCTGTCGTTACCAATATCAAATGGTTCGTTCTGCCTGACAGCGGAATGTTGTTCGTCATCGCCGTTTAACAGACTGCAGAAGTGGTTCCTCCATATCCTCAGCATCGACTGTGTCTCAACTACAAATTTTCCTTGTTCATCTCGACAGGATTCTGTTCGAGCCTTGTATCCCTATCTTTGACGTCTTAGACTTTGGTAAAACTTGCGAACATCGTTGCTGTAGTGGCACCTCTCTTTATCCTCAATCGCCCGCTTTTCTTGCACTTTTTTCTTCTTTCTGAAAAGCCGATGTTCTTCCCTTCTTCTTTGCCTATAGAGCTCAATGGCAGCTCTCGTCTTCACCTGCAGCTTAGCCTTGTAGGCCTCGTTCTTGGCTGCGAGCATATGTCGGCATTCCTCATCAAGCCAGCGGTTTCTTGCTGGTGGCCGCGAAAAACTTAGATCATCAGTTGCGGCTTATATAATGGTTTGATGGCATCGTTGCCATTGTTCTTCGACATAAAAACTGGTGGTATGGTGTGAATCGAAAGGTTAAGGGATACGCGTTGCGCGAAGGCCTTAGCGGTCTCTTGCGATTGCTGTCTTTCGACATTCAATTTTTTCTCAGTATTTCTGGTTTGTTGAGGCGTAGTGGATATCCGCATCCTCACCTTGGCTACAAAAATGTAGTGGTCCGAGGCGATGTTAGCCCCTCGGAATGTTCGGACATCCATAATACTGGATGCGTGTCTCTTGTCTATCGCTATGTGATCAAGTTGGTTGACTGTTCGTTGATCTGGAGACCGCCATGTACACTTAATGATATGGAGGTAAGGAAACCGTATGCTGCCTATTGTGGCATTTTGTTCCGTAGCGAAATCAATTAGCCTAAGTCCGTTACCAGACGTACTGACTTGTAGGCTTTATTTTCCGACAGTACTGCTAAAGGTGTATTCCCTTCCTACCTTTGCGTTGAAAGCTCCCAGCACGATTTTATCACCGTACTTCGGTGTCGCTCATAATATTTGTCAAGGAGCTCGTACAAACAGTCTTTCGCAATATCACCTTTTCCCCTCGTGCGTCGGGGCTTGAGAGCATATAATGCTTATGTTGGCGAATTTAGCCTTAATCCAAATTGTTACAAAGCCTTCGCTAATGTCTTGGATATATAAAACTTCCTGCCTAAGCCTGGCACTTATAATAAATCCGCATACGAAATGTAGCTGTATCTGCTCAGTATAACACGGTATTAGATGTCACAGTTTTCATCCTCATTTTTCCCGACCCATCCCTTCGTATTTCCTGGATGGCAGTAATGTCTGCATTGTAGCGGTTTTGGGCTTCCGCTAGTTGTTCACCTACACCACTTCTGTTTAATGTTCTCACAATAAAATCAGTCCTTCCCAAGGCTATTTGTTGCTTAGTAACACTAATTTTGTCCGTGGGTGGGTAGTTACCCCAAAGCAGAACCCCCAACCTGGAGGGCCAGTTCCAATTTATCAGATACCCCTAGGACACGGGGCCATCAGTATCCACTACGGGATTGAGTGCTGACCTTTCGATTCATCCGCCACCATCCCTGACTTACCCTTGAGATATTTAGATAACCTGTTGTCCGAATTTGTCGAAGCAGCTCATCTAGGTTCGCCTAGGACATCAGGACGGGTATTCCGTGCCATTCTGACCAGGTTGTTTATAGTGTTTCTGTTTTTCGTCTTGTTATCACCACTCGCACTTATTATAGTTTAGCAAGTCAAATTCGGATGAATGAGACCAGTATCCGATGGTTACAACAACTCTGGTTATGTTTGCCGTTGACACCGCTATACTTGCAGGAGGTAACACTATATCTGTTCACGTGAATTGTATCTATAAAAAACAAGAGACTTGCCAACTCGGTCCCAACTTTGCAAACGAAGCCAGATACCGCGGAATGACAGTCGACGCAAAGTTGTGTGAAACCGAAACGTTAAGAACTCGAAATTAAATACCGAGAAATATACTGGCTACTTCGAAAACATTCCCAGCTCAGTACCGGAAACAAACATCTTTTATACAAGCAAGCGCTAAGGCCGGTGTGGACCTACGGTTTACAACTTTGGGGCTGTACCAAGACAACAAATGCAAATATTTTACAACATTTTCAAAATAACGTGCTTCGAGAAATTGTCCAAGCACCGTGGTATACTAGAAACGACGATATCCATAGGGATCTGGGATTCCTACAAACAAAGTTGGGACTATCAGTTTTGCAAGGAAGCAGAAAAAAAACGATTAATCGGACATATCAACAATACAGACCTACAAATTTTGAATGAAAGCAATTTGTTGCGCCGACTACAAACAACGAAACCTTTGGACTTGACGAGATAAGGAGTAAACACACCTGAATTGCGTAGATAACATGCGGGAAGGTTACCTGCCAAACGTTTTATATCGTGATAGAAAAATCGTTTGACAACTTTTACCTTACTTGCAGTAACTAACAATTTATATCAAAGGTAACTGTCTTTAGTCAGTAACAATCTGACACTACTCTCACAGTGTTTAAGATAGATTTTCATCCATCATCGAAAAAAGTAATAAAATACGCTTTACCCTATTTTGACAGTTACAAAAATACTCCCGTAAGCCTACCTGTACTGAAATCTTAATTTACGACTCCCATTCATTATGCAATAATAATCCTTTCGCATAAAATACACCACACACAGATCACGTTCTTTGAAAAAAAAAAAAAATGTCAGCGAATTGAAAAACCCTGCCATTCCAAATAAATTTATGTTCGCCATACCTTTGCCTTGCAAACAATTTCACAACTTTCAGGTGGTACGAGTATTTAATGTGAAATCGGCAGACAGCCAAAAGATATATGGGACCAATGCTTCTCGAAGTGGATTTAAAAAAAAAAAAACACACACACACACCAACAACAAATTACAGATCCTTTTTGTCTTTTTCAAGTGATTTATAACCACCACCCTTGCAAAGCTTGTCGTAGAGGATTATGTAGCGACTCCTCGTGTGTGTATAGAAACGTGTAAGCTTTGCGGTTTTATTCCGAAAGGATTAAGCGGAACAATCTGTTCTAAAATTGAAACATCAAGATTTCACTGCTAGTTTGGGCTTGAAGGGAATTTATAAGCAATGTTTGGAACTTAGGAGTGAGGAGACGTTAATTGTTTAAACGTAACTTAATCCTTTCCGGCGTAAATGTGCCACGATGCTGAGGCACATTTATGTGGCGGTACTATGGTGACTTTGTGATGGAAATCTTTGCAAGATTAGTGTCAGAATTAGTTTGGGTGCGGTGTCTTTGTATATACCAACTTTGTTGGTACCATTCAAAATGTTTCTACTGATCTATTGCTCCTTGGAGAGATTCGAGTTTCATAACCTTGTCCATACTCAGCTTCGAAGTGATTCATATAGCGTGGTAAGACTCTACAGCCAAAAGTCGGTGATGAGACACAATCCATTGTCCTTTAGTTACATTTACATGACCGAAAGGGAAATATGGATAAAACGTATAATATTGTTACGCATCTATGAACGGCCCCATTTTGACGTTGTTGACAGAAGAAGCAATCAATGTCATGACAAGCCTGTCACTCTGATTCAGTTCGATTTCGATTGTCATTTTATTTGAAGTCTAATAAAGTTTTCCTTAGAGTTAACCTCGCTGGTGCTTAAGGATAGTGATGCGATTATATGAGACACAAGCTTTCTCACTCTAGCCTCTCACTATCAACTCCTAATCTCACCTCCACGCTGGTGACTGGTGGGTGCCTAGTACCTATCCTGGAGTTGGGGTATTAAACCCCTGTGGAAGGTCGTTGGTGGCAGCAAAGGAGAGAGGGGGAAGAGTGTACTCTCACTTAGGCACTCACTCTCAGGTGGCAGCGGAGGAATTCCCTAGATGGAGTCAATGGTGGCGCCTACAGCTCCAGTTTGATCGAACTGGTAGTGAAATCCCTATATGAGCTGCTTCGACATATTTGAACACCAGGTCTATAGGGATTTCCAATACTGAGCCAGGGTATTGGAAAAGAGTTGGTGGCGGAGGAGCCCTCAATGGGTTTACGGCAGCGCTCATACCAAGGGCCTGGCCCTCCAGGTTGGGGGTTGTACTTTGGGTTAACTATCCATCCACGGAAAAGAGATTATGTTACGAAGCAACCAATAGCGTCGGAAAGGACTGATATTATTGTTGACGACCATGCTAAACGAAAAAAGGACAGCGACGTTCGTATCTCCACCTGGAATGTGAGAACATTAAACATGGGAGGTGCAGGAAAACAACTAGCGGAAGCCCTAAACTGCTACAAAGCAGACATTACTGCCATCCAGGAAATACGATGGGATGGGCCGGGCAAAAAGAGGATGAAAAACTGCGACATCTACTATGGACCGTGTTATAGTGAGCAGAAACAGCGACTTTTTGGATGCGGATTTGTTATAGGTGCCAGACTTAGGCAAGGAGTCTTATGTTTTCAAGACATTAGCGAACGCATTGTAACAATCCGCATCAAGGCCAAATTGACCAACATAAGCCTTATATGCGCTCATGTTCCGACGGAGGAAAAAGATGATAGAACTACGGATTGCTTCTACGAGCTCCTTGACAAAACCTATGAGCGACTTCCAAAGTACGATTTTGAAATCGTGCTGGGAGATTTTAACGCAAAGGTAGGAAGAGAAGACATCTTTAGCAGTACTGTTGGAATATATGGCCTACACGACAACACGTCGGGTGACGGACTTAGGATAATTGACTTCGCTACGGAACGAAATACCACTATAGCCAGCATACGGTTTACATAACATCCACCACCGATCCACAAAAAAGGAGACCCTCTGAACTGCGACAACTACAGAGGCATAAGTCTCCCCAACATCGCCTACAAGATCCTATCTGCCGTAATATGTGAATGCCTGTAACCGTTTACCAACAACCTGATCGGCCCTTATCAGTGTGGTTCAGTGTGGTTTTAGGCCAGAAAAGTCCACAATCGATCAAATTTTCACACTTTGGCAGATCCTGGAAAAAACCCAAGAAGTCCAAACCGATACCCACCACCGATTTATCGATTTCAAAGCCGCATACGACAGCATTTATAGAGACGAACTATACAGAGCCATGTCTAGTTTTGTTATACCGCCCAAACTCGTCCGTTTGTGTAGGATGACGATAGAGAATTCTCGCTGCTCCATCAGGGTCGGAAACGACCTCACCGACACATTCGATACCAAAAAAGGATTTAGGCAAGGCGATGCGCTGCCATGTGACTTCATCAACTTGATTCTTGAGAGGATTGTGAAAAACTCCCGAGCCAACACCAGAGGAACAATTTTCCAAAAATCGGTGCAACTACTAGCATACGCCGACGATATTGACAAAAGCGGCAAAAATGGGCTTAGCACTGTATGTGGGTAAGACTAAGTATATGCTGTCAACACGAAAGGACACACAACATCGACGAATTGGACAAAACGTCACCATTGACAGATATAACTTTGAGATAGTACGGGACTTTGTCTACCTCGGCTCCGCTATTAACTCTGACAACAATATCTCGTCAGAAATCAAACGAAGAATTACTTTTGCCAATCGCTGTTTCTTCGGGCTAAGAAGGCAACTTAGTAGTAAAGCCCTCACTCGAACTACTAAGGAGATCCTATATAAGACCCTGAGTGTGGACCGTATGAGAGAAAAATTCTTCGAAAAATCTTTGGTCCCGTTTGCGTTGTTGAGCTATGGAGACGAAGATTCAACCACGAACTATACGAGCTATACAGCAACATACCCCTGCTCAAAAAATTCCGCATTGGACGTTTAAAATAGCTAGGACATGTAGAACGAATGGACACCAATACTCCGGCTCGCAGAGTCTTCGATTCCCAGCCAGACGTCGGACGCAGTAGAGTAGAAACCGACCTCAACCAACTTGGAGTGCGCAACTGGAGACATTTAGCTAAGGACCGGGCTAATTGGAGAGGCATGTTGGTTGAGGCCCAGCTTCATCCCGGACTTAAGGATGAATGATGACTTGTGACAGGACAACAAGAGTGTCTAAGATCACTAATTGATCCAGTCTCCTTAAATTTTCGAATTTTTCTAAAATATTGCTTAACAATGAAAATGCGTTGTTCTTTCGTATAGCGCTACATTTTTACTAACTCCGAACTGTCAGCTGTCACATTGTTATCTTTTTTTCCGTGTTGCCACAGTACTATTTAATGGCGCCAAATTCAAATTTTGCGTAATTATGGAACACCCCATATATTCTTCTATAAGATACAAATATTTTATTCCCACAAGCAATTATTTCTATAGGCCTTATATAGTACTTGTGCTCGGAGGTTGAGCATTTTGGCAGTTGATTGTTTGGGTAGAAGCTTGTTTAAGACATTATGCAGGAAAAATAACAAGCATAACCGAAATTATGATGGCGTAACTTCTGTAAGGTTGTTTTTAAGCTTCCGGAGATGTACCATAAGTTAATATGTTTCAAAGCATGTATAGAGCTTTCGAATGAAGGCTTAAAAACCTAAGGTTAAAATCTGTTTTTATTAATTTATTTAATATTCACATACCGGCATAATCGATATGTTGGAAGCTTAATGTCAGAACTAGTACAACCCTATGGGAAGGGGTATAATCCTCACCCAGGTGTTCCTTAAATACTTCTATAGGTTTCCGAATCTGATTTATTTAAACAACACGATGCCATTTATTGTCCTCGAGCCTCGTGTTAGAAAAGATCCCCCCTTATTGATCAAAGATTCAAAGCGGGCATTTCTCCCGAACCGGTAATACATCTTTGTCATTATACATTCAGATCGAATCGCCATTTAGATACCCAGCATCTGCCATAATTTATAGTGAATTTATGGTGATGAAATAAATATAAAAAAAAAAGCCGAAAAATTGAAGTCAGCTACCTACCAAATATCTATAACTTTGTATTGAATTCTGACAAAGGACTTTTAAAAGAAAACCCCATAGCTCTCATCTTCCCTATCTTAAACGTGACCTATCATTACCAAAAGGATAATAATAGCATTCCAGTCGTCCTCCTTACGAATGAATTCATTATTCATCACGCAATGATTCAAACTTTAATATTTATCTAAGGATATCTTCAAACAAACACACACACAAAGGATTGCATGGAAGGATAAAGCCATTCCTTTGAATTGGCCACACAAGGGTTGGGGAAGAAAATCAAATCAAATAAAAGCCAACATTCGCCACAGCAGATAGCAACGAATTGGTTCGTCCTTCTCAGGGGGCAAATCTCTGAACAGAATTGAGTTCGAATAATTCCCTTCAACTCTCCAGGGTGTGATGTATGTGTTACACTTTCAATTTCATTGCGAATGAATCCACATATATCGGTTAATTTTAAATTACATTTTTGTCTATTCTCCTTCGCTTTAAGTGGATCGATTATTATAATGGGCGACGCAATCTTGTAGAGTCCTGCGACGTAAGGCGGGCTTTCCCTAGCCAGGTTCATGGGTTGTTGGATTTAAGCAGGTCATTGAACGTTGAAAAGGACGATCTGAATGCTGGTGTGAGGAGAACATATCGCTCCCGGAATAATGTTGCAAACAAAAACTGATTGTTATTGTTGTTTGGGTATTCAGTAATTGTACTAGATTTTTGTGGAGTGTTCCATTATTTGCGAAAAGTGTAAGAAAGGCGCTGGAGTGAACGGAACTGATGATGATTTTGCGCAAGGATATTGATTGACAGGCAATTCAACTGTTTTAAGGCTATGCTGTGACTTAGCCGATTCATCATCATTCAATAAGTCGCGATACAGTCCGGAACGAATCTTGGCTTCAACCAACATGGCTCTCCAATTAGCCCGTTCCTTAGCTCACTGCCGCAGTGCATCAATTTGGCTAAATCCTTTTTTGGTATCGAAAGTGTCGGTGAGGTCGTTTCCGACCTTGATAGATCAGCGAGAATTCTCCATCATCAGCGAGAATTCTCCGTCATCCTGCAAAGACGGACGAGATTGGGCGGTATACAACAACTAGACATGGCTGTGTGTATTTCGTCTCTATAAATGCTGTCGTATGCGGCTTTGAAATGAATGAAAAGGTGGTACATATCGAAGTGGACTTCATGGGTTTATTCCAGGATCTGCCGAAGTGTGGAGATTTGAGCAGTTATGGACTTTCCTGGCCTAAAACAACACTGATAGAGGCCGATCGGGTAATTGGTAACCGGTTTCGCCGGCTTTATACAGCTCCACGCGATGGCCGTATTCGTTCTGCCTGACAACAAGAGATTGTTCGTCATCGCCGTTTAACAGTCTGCAGAAGTGGTTCTTGCATATCCTCAACATCGACTGTGTCTTAACTACAACATTTCCTTGTTAACCTCGACAGGATTCTGTTCGAGCCTTGTATTCTTGGCTTTGACTTTTTACTCATTGGTTAAACTTGCGAACATCATTCCTGGAGTTGCACATCTCTATATCCTCGATAGCGCGATTTTCTTGCTCATTTTTCTTCTTTTTGAAAAGTCGGTGGTCTTCCCTCTTCTTTGCCTATAGAGCTCAATGGCAGCTCTCGTCTTCACCTGCAGCTTAGCCTTGTAGGCCTCGTTTTAGGCTGGGAGCATCTGTCGGAATTCCTCATCAAACCAAGGGTTTCTTGCTGGTAGGAGCGAGAAACCTAGCACATCAGTTGCGGCTGATCTAATGGCTTGTTGGCATCTTTTGCATTGTTCTTGTGATCAATTTGGTTAACGGTTCGTTGATCTGGAGACCGACATGTCCACTTATGGATACGGAGGTGGGGAAACCGTGTGCTGCCTATATTACCATTTAGTTCCGTAGCGAAATCAATTAGCCTAAGTCCGTTACCAGACCTACTGACGTGTAGGCTTCATTTTTCGACAATACCGTCAAATATGTCTTCTCTTCCTACTTTGTGTTAAAAGCTCTCAGCACGATTTGAACATCGTACTTCGGTAGTCGCTCATAGGTTTTGTCAAGGAGCTCGTAGAAACAGTCTTTCGCAATATCACCTTTTTTCCCTGTGCGTTGGGGCTTGAGAGCATATAAGGCTTATGTTGGCGAATTTGGCCTTAATGCGAGTTGTTACAAAGCCTTCGCTTATGTCTTGGAAACATAAGACTTCCTGCCTAAGCCTGGCACTTAAAAGAAATCCGCATACGAATAGTCGTTTCTGCTCACTAAAACACGGTCCGTAGTACAAGATGGCCGAAAAGAGAGCACACTATTGGAAGATGCTTTTATTTTTGCAAATGGCCGACAATTTCAAATCTGTTTTGACATTTGTTGACTAGACAGATGTAGAATACAAGTGAACAAGCCATGGAGCGGCATAATGCCCAAAAACGCGGAATAATCGTGTCTATTTTTTGCGTAACAATTCGTCTGTAGTGTTGGCGCAGCGCGAATTCCGTCGCCGATTCGCCGACCGTCCGACACCGACTTTCCAAACACTGCGCCGTTCTGCCACCAACCTTGAAGAGTATGGGACCACACGAGACGTTGCCAAGAGTGGCCGGCCCCGGTGTGCCCGATGTCGAGCTGTCGCCGGAAACATCGACCAGACGCCGTGCCTCGCAATTACCCATCAGCCGGTCGTCCCTAAGGCAAAGTTTGGTCAAAGACTTGCGCAGTTTCCGTACAAAGTCCAGTCCGTGCATCAGCGATGAGACTCATTTCCACCTCAGCGGGAACGTGAACAAGCAAAACTATCGCTTCTGGGGCAGCGAAAATCCACGAGAATCCATTACTACCGCTCAAAGTTACTGCATGGTGCGCTGTTCACGCTCGTGGAGTCATCGGGCCATTTGTTGTTTTCGAGAACGCCGCTGGTCAAAGGACAACAGTGGACGATACGCGCTATAGGGCCATGTTAACCGAGTTTTTTTTGCCACAATTGGACGAATTAGGACTGGAGGACATGTGGTTGCAATGGTACGGAGCAACGGCACACACTGCGCGAGCCACAACCGATATTCTGAAGGGCAAAACAACATCGGATGACTTCTTTTGGCCCACATTGTAGATGTCACAGTTTTTCATCCTAATTTTGCCCGACACGTCTCATGTTATTTTCTTGATGGCAGTAATGTCTGATTTGTTGAAGCATTGGTAGTTGTTCACCTGCACCTCTCTTGTTTACTTTTCATACATTCCAGGGGCAGATACGACTGTCGGTCGTTGTCCTTTTTCGTTTATCATGGTCGTTAACAATAATATCAGTCCTTTCCAAGACTCTTGGTTGATTCGTTAAAGGAATTTTTTTTCGTTAGTGAGTAGCACCATTCCCAAACTGGAGAGCTAGCTCCAATTGATTAGATACCCACAGGACACGAGGTATAATCTATCTATCTTCACAAAATTCGAAAGAAAGCCAAGAGATCTGACTGAGATCTGAAACTGCGAGTATTCGTTGACCATATTGTTGCGAATTCGAGGATTTGAAGCTGTACTAGGAAACGATGGCTAGAGAAATAAGCGATGCAAAAATATACGACGTTAACTCTTCTTCTTTCTTTTTTTTTTTCTTTAAGTGGCGCTACAGTCCGGGATGAACCTGGGCCTCAACCAACATGCCACTCCAATTAGCCCGGTCCTTAGCTAACTGCCTCCAGTTGCGCGGTCCAAGTTGGTTGAGGTCGGTTTCTACTTGTGCGGCCCACTTAAGGCGAGGTCTTCCTCTACTGCGTCCGACGTCTGGCTGGGAATCGAAGACTCTGTGAGCCGGAGTATTGGTGTCAATTCTTTCTACATGTCCTAGCCATCTTAAACGTCCAATGCGGAGTTTTTTGACTACGGGTATGTCGCTGTACAGCTCGTATAGTTCGTGGTTGAATCTTCGTCTCCATAGCCCGGGACCGAAGAATTTTTCGCTCGAATCGACCAAGGATTTCTTCATCCGCTTTTGATACGGTCCATGCTTCAGCGCCGTAGAGCAGGACTGGGGTGATCAGGGTCTTATATAGGATCTAATTAGTAGTTCGAGTGAGGGCTTTACTACTAAATTGCCTTCTTAGCCCGAAGAAACAGCGATTGGCAAGAGTAATTCTTCGTTTGACTTCTGACGAGATGTTGTTGTCAGAGTTAATAGCGGATCCGAGGTAGACAAAGTCCCGTACTACCTCAAAGTTATATCTGTCAATGGTGACGTTCTGTCCAATTCGTCGATGTTGTGTGTCCTTTCGTGTTGACAGCATATACTTAGTCTTACCCTCATTTACTGCTAAACCCATTTTTGCCGCTTCTTTCTCTATACTAGCAAACGTGGCATGACATCACGTTGAGTCCTACCAATGATGTCAATATCGTCGGCGTATGCTAGTAGTTGCACCGATTTTTGAAAATTGTGCCTCTGGTGTTGGCTCGGGAGTTTTGCACAATCCTCTCAAGAATCAAATTGAAGAAGTCACATGACAGCGCTTCGCCTTGCCTAAATCCTTTATTGGTATCGAATGTGTTGGTGAAGTCTTTTCCGACCCTGATAGAGCTGCAAGAATACTCCATCGTCATCCTACACAAACGGACGAGTTTTGGGCGGTATTACAAAACCAGACGGCTCTGTATAGTTCGTCTCTATAAATGCTGTCGTATGCGGATTTGAAATCGATAAATAGGTGGTGGGTATCGATTTGGACTTCTTGGGTTTTTTTCCATGATCTGCCGAAGTGTGAAAATTTGATAGGTTGTGGACTTTCCTGGCCTGAAACCACACTGATAAGGGCCGATCAGGTTGTTGGTAAACGGTTTCAGGCGTTCACATATTACGGCAGATATGATCTTGTAGGCGATGTTGAGGAGACTTATGCCTCTGCAGTTGGCGCAGTTCAGAGGGTCTCCTTTTTTGTGGATCGGGCAAACGATGCTGAGGTTCCATTTTCAGGCATGCTTTCATCCGACCAGATTTGGCTTATGAGTTGGTGGATGTTATGTAAACCGTATGCTGGCTATAGTGGCATTTCATTCCGTAGCGAAGTCAATTATCCTAAGTCCGTCACCAGACGTGTTGTCGTGTAGGTTATATTTTCTGACTGTTAAACGGCGATGCCGAAAAATCTTTTGCTGTCAGGCAGAACGAATCATTCAATACGGCTTTCGCGTGGAGCTGTATAAAGCTGGCGAAACCGTTTACCAATTACCTGATCGGTCCTTATCAGTGTTGTTTTAGGCCAGGAAAGTCCACAACTGCTCAAATCTCCACACTTCGGCAGATCCTGGAATAAACCCATGAAGTCCACTTCGATACGTACCACCTTTTCATTCATTTCAAAGCCGCATACGACAGCATTTATAGAGACGAACTACACACAGCCATGTCTAGGTGTTGTAAACCGCCCAATCTCGTCCGTCTTTGCAGGATGACGATGGAGAATTCTGGCTGCTCTCTCAAGGTCGGAAACGACCTCACCGACACCTTCGATACCAAAAAAGGATTTAGCCATATTGATGCAAATTGATTTGTGGATGTTATGTAAACCGTATGCTGGCATTTCGTTCCGTAGCGAAGTCAATTAGCCTAAGTCCGTTACCAGACGTGTTGTCGTGTAGGCTATATTTCCTGACAATACTGCTAAACATGTCTTCTCTTCCTACCTTTGCATTAAAAACTCTCAGCATGATTTTAACATCGTACTTCAGTGGTCGCTCATAGGTTTTGTCAAGGAGCTCGTAGAAGCAATCCTTAGTCATATCAACTTTTTCTTCCGTCGAAGCGTGAGCGCATATAAGGCTTATGTTGGCGAATTTGGCCTTGATGCGAATTGTTACAATGCGTTCGCTAATGTCTTTGAAACATAAGACTTCTTGCCTAAGTCTGGCACTTATAACAAATCCGCATCCAAATAGTCGCTGTTTCTGCTCACTATAACATGGTCTGTGGGAGATGTCACAGTATTTCATCCTCTTTTTGCCCGGCCCATCCCATCGTCTTTCCTGGATGGCAGTAATGTCTGCTTTGTAGCAGTTAAGGGCTTCCGCTAGTTGTTCACCTGCACCTCTCATGTTTAATGTTCTCACATTCCAGGTGCAGATACGAACGTCGTGGTGGGCCAGTTGCAATTTATTAGATACCCCTAGGACACGGGGCCATCAGTATCCACTACGGGACCAGTACCTGATGGTTACCACTTTTAGGTGAAAAATAAGCACATTTGATGTGTAGTCAGAGTTAAAACCACTGGGCATTGCCAAGTTGAAGCCAATCAGATTCTACCTTCGTTCTAGAACACCCAACCACCAACGAACGAATTTACCTTCGGAATTATTTATTCGATTATCTTCCATAGTGGCTTTTCCAAGGGTGGGTACCCTTGTCGGATCAGCCTATCTGCTAACTCCGAAACGTATTAACAACTACTTCACGGAGTCTATTGCATGATGGGTGTGACTTCGTCTATCGCCTCGAAATTAATAAATTCGGTCACATTGTACCCTTCTTCATGGTGTGTATCCTAAAAACAGTATTTCACTGAAAATGTAGCTGCGCCATGTTCTGGCTCCGGTACCGTAAAGAAATCGTTGAAACTAATGAAGCAGACACGCCGCCTGTAACTTGGGTGTAATTCCATCCGGATTTGTATCCCTTCTCCGGAAACCAAACATGTTTGTCCTCAAATCCCAAACTTCCTTTTACAATTCAACTGGAATGTGTTACTCTTTTTAGTACCACCTGAGTAGCTCCATCATCAGAGCTTAATACGCTCAACTTGTGTACATAAAGGACCTAGGAAATGATTGCGAGTTTGTTGATTTTATATGGATCAGGTGGGAAGGATGGAAGCCCTGCTGTTTTGGTTGCACTTTGTGATAACCAAACTCAATTGAGCTTACGATTTCACCAAACATAAAATAAATTGGAATTGCCAAAGTGCTAAAGGGAAATTCTTTACAAATTGGCATGCAAACCATTTGCAACTATTTCATGTAATCCCTTCTCGACTTGCAGAGTCTAAATGTATCTCAAGACATGTGCACTATTATATCAACTTCCGCACACGTGTGCTATTTTTAACTTTTAAGACTTATCGCAGAATACTTAAATCCTCTTTACGCCTTCCTTAAACCTTTTGGAAGGTATCCCACTCATGTAACAACCTGCATAGGTAATTTTCGAGTTGGTAAGCATATCAGGATCTATTTCAATCCAGCCCTTCTATATATGGCAGTAGAAAATCGTTATTCACTTCATCCACAAGGGAGGGATATCATTCACACACTCAAAAGCAATGTCCTCGAATGAAATTTCCCAGCTACACCATTTTCTACTTAGGAGAACTTTTTGATTGTGTGTTGGAGGCATTTTCAAATCGTTACCTCTTGGATCCAACATCACACCACTCCACATCCTTATGGGTGTTTGAGCGAAACTAAGCTAATTGATAAAAAAATTATACAAATGAGCTCATTAAGGTTTCACTGCTTCCTTAGGTTGCTGGATGTCAGTAACCTTTTGTATCCTGGAACACGTAAATGCGGTCCAAACGGCTTATGTTGACATGCCGTGCTGGGATATATGATGTGGTGTTGGACCAAAGATTGGGGTTGCGTTGGGGATCCATTTGAACTGAGTTAAGCTCAATGATTCCATTTGCCAGTCATGTGGACAAGGTTTGCTTGTGTGGGGGACTCCTTGTTCTATAAAACACAGCTGATTGGGGAAACTAAATTTGTTACGAATTTTCAGTTAAAATGTTTGTGCCAGACTGGAGCTGACTGTTTGATTGAACGTTTTTGATCGACTAACCATTGGCTTGAGATAAATTCGATTACGGTCTTTTTTTATTGGATAACAAACGGCGATTCAATGTATTTATATCTTCTCAACAAAATTTCCAAAAAGGGATTAATTAGTACACATGAGCTGTAATGGCGATTTCCAGGATAAGAATCGGGTAAGGTGATTTTTGAAAGGTGGTTTTGGATAAGTGAAAAGGCAGTACTCAATTATGTAAAAATATATTGACGCCGGAACATCCTGTCCTTGCGTTTTTGGGGTATAGAATCTGTATGGCCTCAAAAATTTACAGGGATAGATATAATAGAGATTCAAAGAATACTTTGGCTATAATCAGGAATTAAATACCCAAAGCTCATTGTCCTTTGCTAAGTGTTCGTAACAGGAAACCGACTGAGACCAAGAATAATTGACTTTTAGCTGTCAGGGGATCACCTAGCTGTGATCTGCTTCAAGGCATCGTTCTGCAATATTATCAAAGCGGAATTTTTACAAATTTTGCAAATGATACAGAAACCCTTACGGATAAAACAAAACCACAGCAAACACTGTTCCTGTTTGGAGTAGATGCGTAAAAATTGTTCTCGACAATTTCAACGCCATTATCAGCAAGGAGAACATTTTAGAAAGCAAAGGATGGTTGGGTGTTGCAGGACGAGGGTAGACACTGATTTAACTTGGCAATGCCCAGTGGTTGTAACTCTGACTACACATCCAATGTGTCAAGTTTTACCTCCAAGTGGTAACCATCGGGTACTGGTCTCATCGAACTGGATTTCACTTGCTAAACGATAAGTGCGAGTGATGATAACAAGACCAAAAACAGCACCACTAGAAACAGCCTGGTCAGACTAGTATACGGACTACCAGGTCTGCCACCCCAGGCGAACCTAGATAAGCTACTTCGACATATTCGGACAACAGGTTATCTTGGAATCTCAAGGGTAAGTCAGACCCCTTGAACAGAGATAATATCGACTGAACTGAAATTCCAACGTCAGCGCTGAATCCCCAAGTGGATAATGATGGTTCCGTGTCCTAGGGGTATCAAATAAACTGGAACTCGCCCTCCAGATTGGGCGTTACGCTTTGGAAAAAAACATTGTTACGAAGCAACCGATAGCCTCGAAAAGGACTGATATTATTGTTGACGCTGCAGAACGAAAAAAGAACAAAGACCTTCGTATCTGCACCTGGAATGTGAGAATATTCCACAGGAGAGGTGCAGGCGAACAACTAGCGGAAACCCTAAACTGCTACAAAGCAGACATTACTGCCATCGAGGAAATAAGATGGGATGGGCCGGGAAAAAAGAGGATGAACAGCTGTGACATCTTCTATAGACCGTTTTATAGTAAGCAGATACAGCGACTATTCTGATGCGGATTTTTTATTAGTGCCAGACTTAGCAAGAAGTCTTATGTTTCAAAGACATAAGCGAACGCATTGTAACAATTCGCATCAAGGCCAAATTCGGCAACATTAGCCTTATATGCACTCACGCTTCGACGGATGAAAAAAATGATATGGGGGAAGATTGCTTCTACGAGATCCTTGACAAAACCTATGAGCGACTACCGAAGTACGATGTTAAAATCGCGCTAAGTGTTTTTAACGCAAAGG
Organism: Rhingia campestris; assembly: GCA_932526625.1. Taxonomy (NCBI): domain Eukaryota; kingdom Metazoa; phylum Arthropoda; class Insecta; order Diptera; family Syrphidae; genus Rhingia; species Rhingia campestris. Next base: position 180,643,040 of record OW052182.1, read on the forward strand.
TAGGAAGAGAAGACATCTTTAGCAGTATTTGCGGAAAATATAGCCTAAACGACAAAACGTCTGGTAACGGGCTTAGGCTAATTGACTTCGCTAAGGGACGAAATGCCACTATAGCGCCAGCACACGGTTTCTTAAACTCGATATCCAGAAGGGGACCACATTGCGATAGACAAGAGGCAAGCATCCAGTATTTTGGATGTCCGAACTTTCTAAGGGGCTGACATCGACTCGGACCACTACCTTATTGCAGCCAAGGTAACCACAAATACTGTGAAAAAATTGAATGTCGAAAGACTGCAATCGCAAGAGACGGCCAAGACCTTCGCGCAACTCATATCCTTTAACCTCTCGATTCACGCCATACCACCAGCATCTAATGTCGAAGAACAATGGGAACGATGCCAAGAAGGCATAAGAATGTAGACAGATGCAGAGGAATGCCGACAGATGCTCGCAGCAAAGAACGAGGCCTACAAGGCTAAGCTGCGATTGAAGACGAGAGCTGCCATTGAGCTCTATAGGCAAAGAAGAAGGGAAGAACACCGACATTTCAGAAAGAAGAAAAAAGAGCGAGAAAAGCGCGCGATCGAGGATATAGAGAGGTTCCCCTCCAGGAACGATGTTCGCAAGTTTTACCAAAGTGTAAAACGTCAAAGCCAAGGATACAAGGCTCGAACAGTATCCCGTCTAGATGAACAAGGAAATATCGTAGTTGAAACACAGTCGATGCTGAGGATATGGAAGAACCACTTCTGCAGACTGTTAAACGGCGATGACGAACAAGATTCCGCTGTCAGGCAGAACGAACCATTCAATAATGACAAAGACAGCGAAAACTGCCAACCACACGACCAAAGTGAAGTGAGGATAGCAATATATAAACTTAAGCTTAATAAGGCCGCAGCATATGACCGCCTTCCTACTGAGCTTTATAAAGCTGGCGGAGATGACTTGGTAAGCAACATCCACCAACTCATAAGCCAAATCTGGTCGGTTGAAAGCATGCCTGAAGAATGGAACCTCAGCATCGTTTGCCCGATCCACAAAAAAGGAGACCCTCTGAACTGCGCCAGCTACAGAGGCATAAGTCTCCGCAACATCGCCTATAAGATCCTATCTGCCGTAATACGTGAACGCCTGAAACCGTTTACCAACAACCTGATTGGCCCTTATCAGTGTGGTTTTAGGCCAAGAAAGTCCACAACCGATCAAATTTTCACTCTTCGTCAGATCCTGGAAAAAACACAAGAAGTCCAAATCGATACCCACCACCTATTTATCGATTTCAAAGCCGCATACGACAGCATTTATAGAGACGAACTATACAGAGCCATGTCTAGTTTTGGTATACCGCCCAAACCCGTCCGTCTGTGTAGGATGACGATGGAGAATTCTCGCTGCACCATCAGGGTCGGTAACGACCTCACCAACACGTTCGATACCAAAAAAGGATTTATGGATAAGGCGATGCGCTGTCATGTGCTTCTTCAACTTGAGGATTGTGCAAAACTCCCGAGCCAACACCAGAGGCACAATTTTCCAAAAAAAAGAATGGTGCAACTACTAGCATATGCCGACGATATTGCCATCATTGGTAGGAGTCAACGTAATGTTATAGCCACGTGAAGAAAATTAAGAACATCAAGAACAAAGCATTCAAAAAATATAAACTAACCGGAATGTCAGAAGATTTTTCAACTTTTTCTTGTTTTCGTAAAGAATACGAGTTTCTAAATAATTTTTTGTACAAAAATTATATATATTCAGTGGAATCGAGAATTAAAAACAACAGCAAAGCGTTTTGGGTTTTTATTAACTCCAAACCGAAAACTACGGAAATTCCTATTGGTATTGAATATGAAGGAGTTCGCTCAGATAATGTTCAATTATCTTGCGAACTGTTTGCCTCATATTTTCAAACAGTTTATTTAGGTGACGTTTTTACTTCTGTGGTAAACCAATACGATGATATTTCTCCTATCACCGACTTGGGAATACTTTCCTTAACAGAAGAAAAAAACTGGAAGCAAAATTGAATCCGGGATTTGATGGTATATCATCGATATTTATATTAAAATGAAGTTCATCTCTTTCGATTCCACTAATATTAATTTTTAATTTATTCCTTTCGACAGGCATTTTCCTAAATTGTTGGAAATATTCATTTGTAACGCCTATTTATAAGTCCGGCAGTAGGAATTTGTAAACAAACTATCGTCCAATTTCGAAGATGGCCACCATTCCGAAATTGTTCGAAAGTTTAGTGAAAGATAAGATATACTTTTTTGTAAAGGATTCTTTGTCCACCAATCAACATGGATTTATGAAAGGAAGATCCACAGTTACTAATTTAACTGTATTTACTAATTTTGCCTTAACGGCAATAGAAGAAGGTTCACAGGTTGATGCAATCTATACAGATTTCGTTAAGGCTTTTGATCGGGTAGACCACAAATAGCTTAAAAGAAAATTAGAAGCACTTGGTATCCATTCAATAATTAACAAGTGGATTGCATCCAACCTAAGTAACAGGAGTTAATTAGAATGGGAAATACTTTTTCGAGGCAGTTTGATAGAAAGTCTGGTGTTCCTCAGGGAAATCACTTAGGACCTTTGTGGTTTGCATTATTTGTGAACGATATAGATTCAAGGGTGTCTTTCTGAAAGTGTTTGAGGTATGCAGATGACTGGAAGTTTTTTTGTAGAGTCAATTCTGTAGCCGATCGCCATAACCTACAGATTGATATGGACGCAATTACCGATTGGTGTAATTGTAATAATTTGCAACTGAACTTAGGGAAATGTAAGGTTTCGTTATTTTTTCACATAAGGTGGCCTATATTCCATGGTTACTCTATAGGTGGACACGGAATATATAGGGTTGAGGAAATTAAAGACTTGGGCGTTACGTTTGATCCGAAATTTAATTTCAAAAAACACATAGACAGTACAATATCTAAAGCAAATTTCCTTTTTGGGTTTATTGAAAGGAACAGCAAGGATTTTTCAGACATACAAACTCTTACAACCTTGCATTGTTCTTTAGAAATCTAAAAAATACAAATTTTCGGCGCAACAGGCTCGTTAGTACCCAGGGCCTAGCTTTCTCACAACCATTCATGTGTGCGTGTGTACTTCTTGCACGATGGCGGGACCTCCTGTTTTATGCCGACTCCGAACGGCTAAGTTGAGATAAGCTATTCTTGACAATTGATACTACTCGGATGATTTGTCAGATCATCACGAGAGGAGGGCCAGTGAAAAATCATTTAGGTGTTGCTACGGCTGGGAATCGAACCCAGACCTTCTGCGCGGCAGTTCATCGCACTAACCATCGCGCCACTGAGCCCTCTTTAGTAATCTAACTGTTCTATTATTTGGTCACCAGCTTATCAGGTGCATATAAATCGTATTGAACGTTATACAAAAGTCTTTTTCAAGATATTGCCTTCGTCACTTTAATGGGTCAGTAGAAATGCCCAGTTATGAAGAAAGATTTCGTATAATAAACTTAAAGTCCTTAGATATGAGAAGACATATTCAGGACATAACATTTATAAAAGACATCGCTTCTGGAAGAATAAACTCAACGTTTCTACTGTCCAATCTTTCTTTTTACGTTCCGGGTATACCTTTACGTGCGCATGGCTTATTTTATGAACCTAATCATTCAACAAGCTATGGAAGGAATGAGCCTTTAACAAGGTGCATTAGGAGTTTTAATTCAATATGCAATACCGTTGATTCCAGTATTGACATTACGATCAACAGAATTGCATTTAAAAAAAGACTTAATGAACTGTTATAATTGCTCATAGGGTTAAAAGCAGAAGTTTTTCCCTTAAAGTATATTTTTTTTAATCTTTTCTTCCATATTTGGTGGAAGTTTTTTTTTGAATAACATTTTATTATTTGGTAATTTTTTTTTAAATAAGAATTTTAATAATTTCTTCCTTTTCACTTGAAGAGTTTTTTTTTTCTTAACAATAAATTGAATTTTTTTTTTCAGGATTTTTAATTTATTATTTTATTAGAAATTTTGTAAAAATATATTTTTTCTCTTACTTGAAGAGTTCTTTTATATAGTTATATAGTCTGTAAGTTGTAATAATAATGGTAGACTTAAATAAATAAACAAATAAACGTTTGCTAGTATAAAGAAGGAAGCGGCAAAAATAGGTTTAGTAGTAAATGTGGGTAAGACTAAGTATATGCTGTAAACACGAAAGGACACACAACATCGACGAATTAGACAAAACGTCTCCATTGACAGACATAACTTTGAGGTAGTACGGGGCTTTGTCTACCTCGGATCCGCTATCAAATCTGACCACAACATCTCGTCAGAAATCAAACGAAGAATTACTCTTGTAAATCGCTGTTTCTTTGGGCTAAGAAGGCAATTTAGTAGTAAAGCCCTCACTCGAACAACTAAGGAGATCCTATAAAGGGTGATCCATTTCGAGGTTCCCTACTTTTTAAAGAAAAAAAACACAGAAAATTCAAATTTAATGGAGAATGTTTATTATCATTTGAAAGAACATTCTTTGGCATTTATTTTTTGAAGATTATGTCTATCACATGTTGGCCGTTGCTACGTCGCAGATGGTCCATCCGTTGAGTCCAATTTTCGATCACTCGTTCGAGCATTTCGACTGGTAACTGGCGAATGACACGCGTGATGTTTTCCTCCAAGGCCTAAATCGAAGCGGGTTTGTCGGCATAAGCTTTTGACTTTACATATCCCCACAGGAAAAAGTCTAACGGTGTGATATCACACGATCTTGGTGGCCAATCGACCGGCCCAAAACGTGAAATTATGTGCTCACCGAAATGTTCTCTCAATAAGTCCATTGATTGATGCGATGTGTGGGAAGTGGCGCTGTCTTGCTGAAACCAAATGTCGCCGAGATCACGAGCTTCAATTTCAGGTATCAAATAGTCGGTTATCATGGCACGATAACGGTCGCCATTAATGGTTACGTTCGCACCGGCATAATTTTTAAAGAAATATGGACCGATGATTCCACCGGCCCACAAACCACACCAAACCGTTGTTTTTTCTGGATGAAGTGGCAGTTCTTCAATCTCTTCAGGTTGCTCTTCGTCCCAAATGCGGCAATTTTGTTTGTCTACATACCCATTGAGCCAGAAATGGGCCTCATCGCTAAACAAAATTTGCCTCGAAAACGTCGAATCTTCTTGGAACTTTTCAAGAGCCCATAGAGCGAAGCGATGTCGCTTGGGAAGGTCGAGCGGCTTCAGTTGTTGCAAAAGCTGTATTTTGTACGCTTTCAATTTAAGATCTTGACGTAAAATGCGCCAAGTCGTTCCATACGTCAGTCCGAGTTGCTGCGAACGGCGCCGAATCGACTCTCTACGGTATTCGTGTACACTCTCAGCTACGGCCGCTATATTTTCTTCACAGCGTGCTGGACGTGGTCTATTCGGTCGAATATTATCCAATAATGAATGCTGGGTCTCAAAATGGGTGATGATGTTGCGAATAGTACGCTCGGTAGGCCGATATTGTTGACCATAAGTTGAGCGAAGTGCACGAAACACATTCCTCACAGAACGTGAATTTTCATAATAAAGTTGAACAATTTGTAAACGTTGTTCACGCGTAAGTCTTTCCATTATGAAATGCCAAACAATACTAAACAAAAATAACATGACAGCATGACACGACTCACACGTGATCTGTCAAAAAAGGCAATTGAAAAAAGTATCTCTACTTGGATCACCCGTTATAAGACCCTGATCATCCAAGTCCTGCTCTACGTCGCTGAAGCATGGACCGTGTTAAAAGCGGATGTAGAATTCGTTGGTCGATTCGAGAGAAAAATTCTTCGGAAAATCTTCGGTCCCATTTGCGTTGACGGGTTATGGAGACGAAGATTCAACCACGAACTATACGAGCTGTACAGCGACATGCCCCTAGTCAAAAAACTCCGCATTGGACCTTTAAGATGGTTAGGGCATGTAGAACGAATGGGTGGCAATACTCCGGCTCGCAGAGTCTTCGATTCCCAGCCAGACGTCGGACGCAGAAAAGGAAAACCTTGACTTAAGTGGCGCGCACAAATAAAAAATGACCCCAACCAACTTGGACCAACTTCGAATAATTGGAGAGGCATGTTGGTTAAGGCCCAGGTTCATGCCGGACTGTAGCGGCACTTGAGTAAGTAAGTTAGTTTTAATCTAGATTCATTTTTTTCTTTAAAGAAAAACCATAAAAAATGACATTACTTAACATTTTTCTATTAAAATTAAACTTTATTATAAAAATAAAAAGCAAGATACATTTAAGCAGAAAGGCAAAAATAAGAAATGTAAGAGACAAGCTTAGAGCTCCCGCTAATGGCCAACAATTTAGATTAAGCAATCATTTCAAAGATAAGTTAGATTTAAGCATTTTTTTAGTATTAAGTTAATAATTTAAGAGAATCCAAAATTAATTGCCATGATACACTGCTGACTGCTTTATTAAAGAAAAAGCCTAACCCCTTCTTTAGTCATTTGACGACATTCTGGTAGCCTGCTTTTATTTGATTTTACCGGAATCACATAATTACTTACACAAGGCAACTGACAGGTTTGACCTAACGAGTAGAATGCAAATTGTATCTGTTGGTAAATTTAATTGAAATCGATGAACCCAGTCACAACGTACACTGTCAATACGTATCCGCAATTGGTAAACAAGATAATTTTCATAATAAATTAATTTAATTAAAATTAAATAATCGGTGCAAGGCTTCCCGAAACGAAATTATCACATAATAGCAGCCTACTTGTGTGTGTGTAATCTTTTCAGGATAATTATGGATAATAAATTGGAAGGATGTCATCAAAAAATACCCCGCGTTGCAATTAATAAAAACATGTCCTGTTTTTTTTAAGCCGACATGCAAACCCATTATTCAGATAAGCTCGTATTTCAACGCGGTTATAGGCTGCATGCAACTTATTTGAATATGAAATCTGAATTTTATTTGGCTTTATTTTTATTTTGTAAGGGATATTGGTGAAAATATCATTTCCATGTGGTCGAAAAGATGTCCTTTCAATCAACATACCCACCTTTCATCTCAGTCATTTTCTTTGCTCCCATTTTGAGAAACTTTGTTCGCAACAAAAATTCGATAGTCCTTCCAGTACCGGTGGGTCATTCCATTTCGTGCTGTGTGTGATAAACTTTGCCAGGACGACTAAAACCCCAAAAAAACAAAAGAAAGCAATTTTGTTCATAACCGAATTCAATTTGGAATTAAATTCCCAAAATGGCTACCAGCAAACAATGAAACTTTGGAAGTACGAGCAAAATTGTGTGGTTCGGTTTTTATGGAACCGGAATGTGCAATCATAAATTCATTACACTTCGCATGTGTGGGTGAAGTGCATGGGTACCTATGAAATAACAAACGGGGGTGTTGAAGGGAGAAAATATGCAGTAACCACTGTTCGTGAGAAGCAGGAAGTATCGTTTCTTTCTATTGGCGAGTCCTGTCCTCGGATATACCTTGTAAAATCACACCATGAGAAGCCTTAATGTAGATAAATGGTTGGTTGCTATGTTGGGTCATATCTTCATTTTTCATTGTTTAAGGGATTTCACATATAAATACATGTACATGTGGATTTTGGCACAGAAGTATAATTTCACTTTTAGCTTTAAGTGTTCAAACATTGGAAGTAGGACTCCCCAACTAAAATGTTTTCAATTTCAATTTTATTGATTTTTCATAAAATATTACAAATGATTCAAATTTTAAATTTCCAGAAGCAATTACTTCTACTGACTTTTTTTGGAGCTTGTTATATACCTCTTGTAAGGGAATTCACAAGCTTTATAGAAGATGAAATGTAATACCATCTCTAACCTACTTAAGTGGCGCTACAGTCCGGGATGAACCTGGGCCTCAACCAACATGCCTCTCCAATTAGCCCGGTCCTTAGCTAACTGCCTCCAGATGCGCACTCCAAGTTGGTTGAGGTTGGTTTCTACTTGTGCGCGCCACTTAAGGCGAGGTCTTCCTCTACTGCGTCCGACGTCTGGCTGGAAATCGAAGACTCTGCGAGCCGGAGTATTGGTGTCCATTCTTTCTACATGTCCTAGCCATCTTAAACGTCCAATGCGGAGTTTTTTGACCCGGGGTATGTCTCTGTACAGCTCGTATAGTTCGTGGTTGAATCTTCGTCTCCATAGCCCATCAACGCAAGCGGGACCCAAGATTTTTCGAAGAATTTTTCTCTCGAATCGACCATGGATTTCTTCATCCGCTGGACTGGGATGATCAGGGTCTTATATAGGATCTCCTTAGTAGTTCGAGTGAGGGCTTTACTATAAAATTGCCTTCATAGCCCAAAAACGAAATGTTGTTGTCAGAGTTAATAGCGGAGCCGAGGAAGACAAAGTCTCGTACTACCTCAAAGTTATATCTGTCAATTCCGCCGCATCCTATACTACCAAACGTGGATATGACATCACGTTGAGTTATACCAATGATGTCAATATCGTCGGCGTATGCTAGTAGTTGCACCGAATTATGGAAGATTGTGCCTTACGGTATTGGCTAGAACGCTAGACCTTTACATGCAAGAATCTGCAGCCAAAAGTGCTCTAAGAATCAGCCACCTCAACTGCTGGAAATCGACCTCAGGAGGACATGCCCAAATTCTACACAGATATCTGGGCGCTGCTGTATCCTCTGACTACATGCTGCCTCACCATGACTTTCAAAGACCATTCTCCTGTATCTTTCCAAGCAGAGAGGAGTGGAAGAGGAACGAATTGGGCCCCGAAACCATATCCATCTACACTGATGGTTCAAAAATGGATGTAGGCGTTCGAGATGGAGTGTTTTCAGAAACACTAAAGCTAAACAGCACCTTTCGTCTCCCTGAGCACAGCAGTGTCTTCCAAGCCGAAATATTGGCAGTAGCAGAGGCAGCCAAAACGACCTCAATGCTGGCGATACCACCAGATGATATCACCATCTTTATTGACAGTCAGGCTGCGATAAAAGCTATCTCTGCTGTCGAAATAAAATCTCGGCTTGTGAAACGTTGTCGTTAAGAGCTAAAGGTTCTTGGCGTCCAACATAATGTAAAGCTCAGCTGGGTCCCCGGATACAGAGGCATACAGGGCAATGAAATTGCTGACGAACTGGCGAGAAAAGGATCTGCCTTCAGCATTGACCAAGCAGACCAGTCTTTCAAACCACCACTATGTGACCTCAAATCTCGGGTGGGATAGAAAACACTGATTACTGCCAAAACAGGTGGAACTCTCTTCCCAACTGTGAAACTTCCAAAAGGATGTGGCCTGAGTATGACAAAGCCAGCTCCCATAAACTACATCGAAGAAACAGGAAATCTGTCTCGACACAAACCGAAAATGCATCTCATAGATGATGACCTCTGTAGAGGCTGCGGTGATGAAGAAATACACGAGGATACCCTCCACATTCTGTGCCACTGCCCAGACCTCAGTCAATTAAGACGAATCTATCCGAAATGCCTCTCCCTAATCTTTTCAGGTTTGTAACAACATCTGGATGGCTGGAAAGAGGCTTACAACAATGGACAGTAACGGGACAATGAATGAACCAACCACACAAGTGGACCCCCAACGGGCATCACAATGGATCTATATTGACCTGTGTTCGATGAGGGAAGACGCACGCCGTCTGCCTCATCAACCCACCAACCTAACCTAATCTACGTTATTGGCTCAAAAGTTTTGCACAGCTCAATCAAGAATGAAGTTAAAGAAGTCAAATGACAGTGGATCGCCTTGCCTAAATGCTTTTTTGGTGTCGAGTGTGTCGGTGAGGTCGCTTCGGACGGACGATTTTGGGCGGTATACAAAAACTAGACATGGCTCTGTATAGTTCGTCTCTATGAATGCTGTCGTATACGGCTTTGAAATCAATGAGTAGGTGGTGTCTATAGATTTGGACTTCTTAGTTTTTTCCAGGATCTGCCGAAGTGTGAAGCCTTGATCAGTTTTGGACTTTCCTGACCTGAAATCACTCTGATAAGGGACGATCAGGTTGTTATTAAACGGTTTCAGGCGTTCACAGATTATGGCAGATAGGACTGCCTGACAGCGGAATGTTGTTCGTCATCGCCGTTTAACAGTCTGAAGAATTGGTTCTTCCATATCCTCAGCATCGACTGTGTCTCACCTACGATATTTCCTTGTTCATCTTGACAGGATTCTGTTCGAGCCTTGTATCCTTGGCTTTGACGTTTTACACTCTGGGAAAACTTGCGAACATCGTTCCTGTAGTGGCCCCTCTCTATATCCTCGATAGCGCTTTTTTCGTGCTCTTCCCTTCTTCTTTGCCTATAGAGCTCAATGGCAGCTCTCGTCTTCACCTGCAGCTTAGCCTTGTAGGCCTCGTTCTTGGCTGCGAGCATCTGTCGGCATTCCTCATCAAACCAGGGGTTTCTTCCTGGTGGCCGCGAGAAACCTAGCACATCCAGTTGCGGCTGATCTGATGGCTTGTTGGCATCGTTGCCATTGTTCTTCGACATTAGATGCTGGTGGTATGTTGTGAGTCGAGAGGTTAAGGGATACGCGTTGTGCGAAGGTCTTGGCGGTCTCTGGCGATTGCAGTCTTTCGACATTAAATTTTTTCACAGTATTTCTGGTTTGTTGTGGCGTGGTGGATATCCGCATCCTTACCTTGGCTACAACAAGGTAGTGGTCCAAGTCAATGTAAGCCCCTCGGAATGTTCGGACATCCAAATAACTGGATGCGTGCCTCTTGTCTATCGCAATGTGGTCAATTTGGTTGACTGTTCGTTGATCTGGAGACCGCCATGTCCCCTTATGGATATCGAGGTGAGGAAACCGTGTGCTGGCTATAGTGGCATTTCGTTCCGTAGCGAAGCCAATTTGCCTAAGTCCGTTGCCAGACGTGTTGTCGTATAATCTGTGTTTTCCGACAGTACTGCTAAAGATGTCTTCTCTTTACGATTTTGACATCGTACTTTGGCAGTCGCTCATAGGTTTTGTCATGGAGCTTGTAGAAGCAATCCTTAGTCATATCAACTTTTTCCTCCGTCGGAGTGTGAGCGCATATAGGGCTTATGTTATCAAATTTGGCCTTGATGAGGATTTTTACAATGCGTTCGCTAATGTCTTGGAAACATAAGACTTCTTGTCTAAGTCTGCTTTGTAGCAGTTTAGGGTTTCCGCTAGTTGTTCACCTGCACCTCTCCTTTTTAATGTTCTCACATTCCACGTGCAGATACGAACGTCGTTATCCTTTTTTCGTTTAGCAGGGTCGTCAACAATAATATCAGTTCTTTCCGAGGCTATTGGTTGCTTCGGCTTTGGCTGCCTCTGCCACTGCCAATATTTCGGCTTAGAAGACACTGCTGTGCTCAGGGATACGAATGGTGCTGTTTAGCTTTAGTGTTTTTGAAAACACTCCAGCTCCAACGCCTGCATCCATTATTAAACCATCAGTGTAGATGGATATGGTTTCGGTGCCCAATTAGTTCCTCTCCCACTCCTCTCTGCTTGGAAAGATATAGGAGAATGGTCTTTGAAAGTCATGGTGAGGAAGCATGTAGTCAGAGGATACAGCCGTGCCCAGATATCTGTGTAGAATTTGGGCATGTCCTCCTGAGGTCGATTTCCAGCAGTTGAGGTGGCTGATTCTTAGAGCACTTTTGGCAGCAGATTCTTGCATGTAAAGGTCTATCGTTCTAGACAATACCGTAAGGCACAATCTTCCATAATTCGGTGCAACTACTAGCATACGCCGACGATATTGACATCATTGGTATAACTCAACGTGATGTCATATCCACGTTTGGTAGTATAGGATGCGGCGGAATTGACAGATATTACTTTGAGGTAGTACGGGACTCTGTCTACCTCGGCTCCGCTATTAACTCTGACAACAACATTTCGTCAGAAATTAAACGAACAATTGCTCTCGCCAACCGCTGTTTATTTGGGCTATGAAGGCAATTTAGTAGTAAAGCCCTCACTCGAACTACTAAGGAGATCCTATATAAGACCCTGATCATCCCAGTCCTGCTTTTTGGCGCAGAAGCATGGACCGTATCAAAAACGGATGAAGAAATCCTTGGTCGAGCCGAGAGAACATTATTTTTTGAAAAATCTTCTGTCCGGGATTTGCAAACGAAGATTCAAACAAGAACTATACGGGCTGTACAGCGACATAGACGTGGTCAAAAAACTCCGCATTGGACGTTTATGATGGTTAGGACATGTAGAACGAATGGACGCTGGCTAGTGAAACTAATTGTTGTCTCAGTCAAAAAGCCTTCTGCGCTTCTTATCGTAGTGCCGCAAAGCCCTCGGCAAGAAAACATGTTTTTTGTAGTCTTTGGGAACTGAGTATTTGGTATAGACCTTACCCATTTTTATACCAAGACATGATACAGAAAGGCTTTGAAAAATGTATTCGCTACATTTGCTTAAACTCCGCTGCATATATCCTCGATCCTCTCAATATACTAAGAAAAGTTGTCGAACAAAAAAATTCCTTCCATTTACTTATGCTAATGCAAGCATTAATTATCCAATACCATCTGCCTTGATCCCGTTATTTTTAAAAATAATACCAAAACTTGAACTTAACCACCAACAGCTCTATTAGTTCCTACACCACCTCCTACCCCATCTACACAATCAAAGGAAATTCCCTCTCATTCACTGTTAGACACGAGAGCACGCAAAAAGCAAGGATAATGGAAAAACTTTTTGGAAAAAAAAATATGTTAGCAATCTGTCATTTGCTGTTGTCTTGCTCACGCATCGGTCTTCTTTGGAGCTGACTATAGAAGCCATTAGCTAAATAAGAAAATAGAGTTTAAGGACAGGATAATTATAGTCGATGTCATAACTGGAAACAGTGTTGGTTTGACATACTTTTGACAGTTTTAATTATGAGATTTACACAACCCTACGCTGTGCACACACAGCTGAATGTCGTTTTGGGTAATCAACATGGCTTAGGTGTTTCACTGAAGTGAACCATTAAACCCTTTCGTCAGCACAGGGTTGTGCCAGCTTTACTCGGAAAGTAACGTCTCTCTGTATCCTGTCGGCATATACAGAATGATGTCGTAAAAGCAGCACGAATTTCGATTTTATTTCGCTTATATGAGCTCTGGGGAGGATTTGGTTTATCCTTTATTTTACAAGGAAATCTGCACCACGGTTACCGGGCTGACAGCCTGATGGAGTTATTGTGTTCTTCTGTTTGTGTGTAAATCGATGTTTTACGAGTATAGGTGATGTAGGCCATAAAACGAGCATGATTTCAACGAGGTTTTGATTTAATCCCTACGAAATATATTTTTAAATGTCAACGTCGTGTCAATATCAATCAATATATTGTAGAGTCTGATATTTGAAGATGTGCAAGACTGCGTCTCAATATTTACATTTAATGATGTTCCGACGCAGGAAAAAGATGATATAACTAAGGATTGCTTCTACGAGCTCCTTGACATAACCTATGAGCGACTACCAAAGTACGATGTTAAAATCGTGCTGGGAGATTTTAACGCAAAGGTAGGAAGAGAAGACATCTTTAGCAGTACTGTCGAAAAATATAGCCTGCACGACAACACGACTTAGGCTAATTGACTTCGCTGCGGAACGAAATGCCACTATAGCCAGCACACGGTTTCCTTACCTCGATATTCATAAGGGGACATGGCGGTCTCCAGATCAACGAACGGTCAACCAAATTGAACGAGGCCTACAAGGCTAAGCTACAGGTGAAGACGAGAGCTGCCATTGAGCTCTATAGGCAAAGAAGAAGGGAAGAACATCGGCTTTTCAGAAAGAAGAAAAAAGAGCAAGAAAAGCTCGTGATCAAGGATTTAGAGAGGTGCCACTCCAGGAACGATGTTCGCAAGTTTTTCCAAAGTGTAAAACGTCAAAGCCAAGGATACAAGGCTCCAACAGAATCCTGTCGAGATGAACAAGGAAATATCGTAGCTGAGACACAGTCGATGCTGAGGATATGGAAGAACCACTTCTGAAGACTGTTAAACGGCGATGACGAACAACATTCCGCTGTCAGGCAGAACGAACCATTTAATATTGGAAAGCGAAAACAGGCAACCACCCGACCAAAGTGAAGTGAGGCCTTCCAGCTGAGCTTTATAAAGCTGGTAACATCCACCAACTGTGTGTGTGGTTTGAGGCTCGAAAATCCACAACTGATAAAATTTTCAAAAATTTGGAAAAAAACCAAGAAGTCCAAATCGATACCCATACTCATCGATTTCAAAACCGTATACGACAGCATTTGTAGAGACGAACTGTACAGAGCCATGTCTGCCAAAACTCGGCCGTCTGTGCGGAATGAGGATGGAGAATACTCGCTGCTGCATCAGGGTCAGAAACGACCTCACAAAAAAATTCGATACCAAAAAAAGAATTTAGGCAAGGCGTGACTTCTTTAACATTATTCTGGAGAGGATTGTGCAAAACTCCAGAGCCAACATTAGGAGCCCAATCTTCCATCAATCTGTACAACAAATAGCATTCGCCGACGATATTAACATCATTGCTCGGATTCAAAGTGATGCTGGTATAGCAAAGGAAGCAGCAAAAATGTTTTAGGAAATGTGAGGAAGTATTTCCCGTCAACACGAAAGGAAGATTTGAACAGGACGTCATAATTGATAGTAATAACTTTCGGGTAGTTCGGGACTTTGACTACCTCGCTTCCACTATTAACTCTGACAACAAAATCTAAAATCAAAAGAAGATTGCTATTGCCAACCATTGTCTTAATAAAGCCTTCACTCGAACATCTAAGGTGTTCCTGTATAGGACCCGGATCGTCCCATTATTGCTCTACGGCGTTGAAGCATGTACCTTGGTCGTTTTGGGTGAAAGTCTTTGGAAAGTATTTGGTCCCGATTGCTTTCAGGGGCTATGAAGACAAATATTCAATCAAGAACTATACGAGCTGTCAGATTAAGAAAAGTACTGTCAAAGAAGCAAGCAGCTGAGGTTTTCTTAGAGTCTCAGAAGATAAATGGACAGAATCCAGCGCCGAGACACTAGATCTGCTTCTTAGTACCTACTTTCCTAACTGCAACAAGGTATCTGATGTTAACAACAGAAATGAGAACAGAGATCCGAACTGCTTAGCTAGAGATAACTCCTTTATAGACAACATCATATGCAAGCAACAAATTTTATGGCCCATTAACACCTTTGAGCCCTTTAAAACAGCAGGCCCTAACGGCATGACCTCAATGATGCTACAAAAAACTGCTACGTACATTATGCCTACATAAGTCAAGACCTTCCGTGAATGTCAAAAGTTGAAAAATCTTCCAAAAAGGTGGCATGAAGTCAATGTGATATTCATACCAAAAGCAGGGAAATGGAGTCATAGAGAATAGCAACCTTCCTAGACATAGAAGGTGCCTTCAACAACTTAAAAACGAAAACTATCGAGAAAGCACTGGAAAAAGCAGGTTTAGAAATGATCATTAAGGCGGCTACACACACGCAGTTTTAACTGTCCGGTTTGCCTGTTCAGGCCGACTGCGCAAGTTGTCAGTTTTTTTGGCCTGAACAGGCGGTCGGAGAAAAATCGAAAATTCAATCGTTTTGCCTGTTCAGTCCGCCTGTTATTAGAAAAACCGGAGCGTGTGTAGCATCAGGCATTCAGGCCGTCAGTTTTAAGTGAAATTTACTTGTGTGGAGACGGATATAATTGTTGAAAATTTAAGGTCTTCATAGCTTCTTCCTGTAGCCAGAAATCTTAAAGTTGCAGTAAGTCTTTCGTGCGGTGGAATGGCCATTCTCATCACAGTATTTTTTTTTCTATTACTGGTGCAACCAACGAAAGGAGCTTTAAATACGTTGTCTCATCCATGCGTAAATAATTATGCCAGTCTTTAGGGGCAAACGTTTAACAAATTCACATGCGAAAACGTTTTTATTTTTTTAAACCACTCCTTACACCACATTTTACGATTTTTTTTTTTAGAACTATTTTTTGGTAATAATAAGCCCACTATGGCAAGAGCGTCATCCGTAGATACCATGTTTATCGAACGACAAAAACAAACAAACTGATTGGCCTCACATATTTACCGGAGCGTGTAAATGCGCTATGGCGGTCCGGTAAAACTGAACAGGACTGTTAAGGCCAACCGGACAGTTAAAACTGCGTGTGTGTAGCCGGCTTTCGTATAACTGGATCACAACTATGTTTAAAAAGCGCATCATTTCACCCTAATTTGGCGATTGTACCAAAAGGATAACAACGACAAGAGGTATTCCACAGGGGGGTTTTCAAGCATCGAGGAGACTAGAAATCACTGAAATAAAAACAGTGGCTCATGCAGACGATGTGGTGCTCATGGCATCTGGGAAATTCCCATCGACTCTAAGCGCAATCATGCAAACAAGCCTAAACATAATCAGTAGATGGTCCCGACCATGCTGCCTGGGTGAAGAAAAACGAACTAGTCCTCTTCACTAACAAGAGATCAGTCACAGAGTTTGTGGCACCGACTATGTAAGAGTCCACCCTCTCACTGCCAGCAAGTGCCAAATACCTTGGGGTGATACTTGATAGCAAGCTAAACTGGAACCTGAACATCAACGAAAGGTTTAAGAACGCAAACATTGCACTATGTAGCTGCAATAGAATCTGCGGTGAGAAAACGGGCTCATCTCCGAAGGTCACGAAATAGCTATACACAGCTGTTGTCAGACCAATCCTCACCTATGGTTGCCTAGTCTGGTGGAATTCCGTGAAAAAGACGAAGCATATGATTGCACTAACAAAGGTTCAAAGAACAGCACGTGTACTCATAAAGGAAGCTATGCGCACCAGACCCACAGCAGGTTTGGAAACAATTCTAAACCTTCCACGAATTGGCCTAGATATCAATGGCACAGCAGCGAAAAGGCAGAACGTCTCAAAGAAGGGGGTAACCTTTGTATCAAACCCTTTGGTCACAGCACAATATTGAAATTACTGGCATACGAGAACGGGGTATCTGACTACACCACCCCATATCACGATTTTGATATTAAATACACAATCAGAATACCAAGCAGAGACGAATGGTTACCAAATACTGTGGTATCCAACACTGAAACAGCAATCTATACCGATGGGTCTAAAATGGAAAGAGGAGTGGCCTATGGGGCTTACTCCGACAAAATCGGGTTAAGCAGTATATTCCAAGCAGAGATCGTAGCCAAACTCCAAGCTGCCGAATCGGCTAGAGTATTGGACATGTCACATGAGGATATTTCCATCTTCGTAGATAGCCAAGCGTCCGTAAAAGCTCTCTCCAACATAATAAAATCAAGAGACGCTGCCGCACAGAGCTAAAGACTCTATGCAACCAGAATAAAGTCCGAATTATGTGGGGTGCCGGGGCATAGTAACATTCCACGAAATGAGAAAGCGGAATAGTTAGCCAGATTAGGATCATCCAGCTGCATCGCCTTATGCGACAGAAGGTTGGAGCCCCACTTGCTTAAAAAAAAAACAGAAAATAAGTAGATACACGCAAAATGAAACAAATTCTAAGTGGCAAAACATGAACACTGACACACCAAAGACCCATGGCCGGATTAAAGCAGTAGCAAATCAAACAAGCTTATAGCTCGGGATAGAGCTTCTATTTCTAAAGGGGTGAGAGTGAGGGTCACAACCTGTTGGTCAAGCACTCACACAAAATCAAGTTAACTGACTCGCACCAACTATGCAGGAAATGCAGTGACCCAGAAGTCGAGAAGGACATCCCTCTGTTTCTGCCCCGCGATCAGCAAAAGCCGTAACAAACTCCTTGGTAGCTTCTACTACGAGAACCAGGCGGAGCTTGCAACAATACCTATAGTCTGCAAATCGAGAAGGAGCAAATATCTGTTTGAAGCGGATGGGACAACGCAGACTACCACATAAGTAACGCACTTACTGTAATACAACCTTCTTTTCAGGTACAAAATTTCTCAACAAAGGATATCGCTATCGGCCCACGCAGGCCTATGCGAGTTTGACGACTCACCTGAGCGTCAACAGCCCATCAAACCTAATCTTACCTATACGAGCTGTGCAGTGACATATCTCTGCTCAAAAACTCCGCATTTTACATCTCAGATGGTTAGGACAAGTATACCTAGTATGGACACCAATACTCTGGACCTTCGATTCCCAGCCAGACATCGGACGATCTCGCTTTGAGTAACGCGCACAAGTAGAAACCGACATTAACCAACTTGAAATGCGCAACTGGAGGCAGTTTGCTAAGGACCAGAATAATTTGAAAAGCATGTTGGTTGAGATCCAAGTTGAATCCAAACGCAGTAGAGGACGACTTCGCCTATGGTGGCGCGCACAAGTAAAACCTATCACAATCAAGTTGAAGTGCGCAACTGGAGGCAGTTAGTTCTGGGCTAGCGTAATTGGAGAGGCATCTTGGTTGAGTTCCAGGCTAATTTCAGACTTAAGTGCCACCTAAGTGAGGAAGTAGGTGTTAACAGTGAAATGTATCCTTTCAGAGAGTGTTGTATTCAAAGAAATACAAATTTTTGGCGCGACAGGCTCGTTAGTACCCAGGGCCGAGGTTTCTCACAGCCATTCATGTGTGCGTGTGTACTTCTTGCATGATGGCGGGACCTCCTGATTTATGCCGAATCCGAAAAGATAAGTTGAGATGAGCTTTTCTTGACAATCGATTGATATTACTCGGACGATTTGTCAGATCACCACGAGAGGAGGGCCAGTGAAAAATCATTTAGGTGTTGCTACGGCTGGGAATCGAACCCAGACCTTCTGCGAGGCAGTAACCATCGCGCCACAGAGTCAATCAGAGGGTCTTGTGTGCTTTCTGATATATTTTGTACGTGATTAGGTGGTTGACCTAAGCCTGGTTGTTAAGGCCATTATTTGAATCCACGAATTCAGGACCTTAGGACGGATATTCCATGACAGTCATTCTAAAAAAATAAATTTGCTATATCTAATGATTTAGCTGATGGTCTCTATGAATCAAGTCTCTATGAAGATAGTATTTCAAAAGTATCAGTCTTACATTATATGCAGACGAACTTATTACGGCTTATCATTCCGACTTACGACCAGATTCATCCAAAAAAATAAAAAGTTCTCAATATCCAATTGTTGAAGTTTCAAAATTAAAGCTCAACGCGATATTAGATAAAGATATCTCCTCATATATCATAGGTCCTGTCGGATGTAGTATCCCCTCATTCATACGTCGAATATATTATTCGCACGACCATTTAAAAAGACGTCCTTCACAGGTCCGAAATATTTCCAAACAACATGCCTCCCATAAATCAATCTAAATCCAATTAAATATCTACATCAACGCCGAGTATCTATAGAGTAGTCCGTTATTCAAATACACCATCAATGATATATGTCCGAGGCTGAGCCTTTTCGTCCTCATAAACAAAAAAAAAAGAAAAGAAAATGGAAAGCGAATTCTTAATTCGAGGGAAAAGTAATAACTCACGACGATAAGAGATCCGCCAATGTGACAATTTCTGCTCTTATCCCTAACATTTCAAGGATGCCGTCGACTAGTTGACACAATAGTCCACCACCACCACCGCCTTCACTGCCATATAAGCCCAGTTTGTCGGTTTTTATGTGCAAAGCTATTTACCAAATGTTTTCTCATATTTGTCACAAGATCTAGGTGATAGAATGTGAACGTGTGGATGTCTAAACTGCCAATTACAGAAGCTGTGCGATTTTATCTATTCACGTAGAAGATACTTTTTTTCTTCTTTTATTGTTTATGTGTGCGTTTATCATTTTGCTGTCATGTCATAACCATGCCATCTTTATTGCTTGTACTTTTTATTACCTCTTAAGGTTTTATATGGAAACGAATTTTCGACTTTAAGTAGGCTCTTGAAGGTCTACCCTAGAATGGAATTAAATTTTTGAAGCTTTCAAGTCTGGGAGTAGGTAATTTGTTAATCAAAAGGACGACGTAATGAAATCGATGGATTCCATCACTATACCTTCATTTCGTCATTAATTCCACATCCATTAATTATTTGTATTTCCTTTTTCGCCTTTCATCCGCCTTTCGGTGGAAATTTTGTATCTACAGCCCCAGCGCCGCACCGGTTCGGTTGTAATTTTTGCGCCAAGGACCATTAAGATAATTTGGACGATTATGCAAATATTGTGACTTAATTTGATTATGTTGTGGGAATTTACTTAATTTCAGGAATTCACGTTCAAGATTACAGACAGGATATTAATTTTGTACGCCCCCCCTAAGATGAGGGACTCAGATGGACAGCTGTGGTGTTAATGAAGTTATTGTGTAAGCCGCACAGAGATACCTTGTGCTTTGTAGACTTCCTCGATATCCCTGTTTAATCACTAAAGGGCTTTTGATTTTTGATTATCTTTTATAAATTATGGAAGCTTCCCGGTATCTCAGGTACATGTTGATAGAAACATTTCGCAGGATTTCCTACCACTTAATGGAATTTCGACCATGACCTTCAAAAATATTAGACACAAGTATGTGACAAAAATATTCTCATCGTTTAATTTCCTTTACAGGACTTTTGTACACAATAGCACCCACATAGCCAAGGTCGAACGTGGCTTAATAAGTGTTATCCGTGAGGTGTTTTTCTAAATTTTTGACTTTTCTCCCAGCGTTATGAAGGCTTGATGTACCTATATGAGATTGTGTTTTACATTTAATGAGGGATGAACATAACATGTACGGCACCCAAGGTAAGTATTAAGGAGGTACGTGGCACGTTCATTTATAATGGAAGGGAAACCTTTTCAAGCCTACTTTGGTGCTCATATGGAAGACTAATGATGATTGAGTGGTCTACGTTTCAACACCCCTTATGGGATACGAGGTTTCGAAATATCATCACGAGTAATTTGGTGGGGTTCTATTATAAGGCTGTCGTTAGTAATAACAGGATGAAGGATATCCTTTGCAAATATCGACATTTATAGATTTTAGTGGAATGATTAAGACCGAAGAGAATTTTAATTGTCCTAGTCAAACTATGCTCAAAGATTACCCAGGTGAAACAAGTACCTTGTACGGGTTGAAGTTATCCCATGAGAGTTCCAAAGCAATTGACTTGTGTAGATATGTTTTTGAAAGGTCAATTCGGTACTACTTTACTAGATTTGACCACAACAGACTTAATTTTTGGGATTATTGAAACCAGACCAGAGCTAAAGGAGAACATTTGTGGCCAAGTTATCGCTATTCAGTCAGGGATGGTGGAAAAAGTGATGGAAACCCTTGTCATCTGGTGTTATACGCTTCGTAAAGAAGTATTTCGAAGTTTGCCAGATGTGTTGATCCAACAAACGCCACAACCAAAAGTCATAATGGCACATCCTGGAATAAAGAATCCGGAGGTAAAATCGTTCCGTTCTTCGATCTCCGGGGGACTATTCCAGGGTGAACAACATGCGAAACAAGTTAACATTAAAGCCCATGCATACCCCCATAAAACCACAATAACACTAAAACCAACACAAACATCTAAACCAAAGTTTTGACTGACTTCTGCAACATTCGAGGTTTGTGATACACCAAGGTCAATGTTAAATCCTTTCATCTCCAAAGGGAAACACCACACTTTCAGTTCCTAACAGAAACACAAGTTAACTCGACTACGGACCAAACTTATCTTCGGTGCCCTGACTATATGAACTACACCCACGTCTCCATTTTAGGGGTGGTCTAAGCGCATATACAAGATTTGACCTAGCTTGCCAGAAAGAAGAATCAGTGGAACCTAGTAACCTCGATTATATATGGCTTCAGCTTGACTTCGAGGGAATCTTAAAATTTATATGCTGCAAGTATCGTTCCCCAAATGACAGTCAACCTGCGATACTATTTCAAGATTTATACGATAAGGTTGAATGGATAAGAACTCATCATTCTACAGCCGAATTTATCGACCTTACTAATCGGCCTCCCGACCCGGGAAGAGTCTCTGCCTGCGACACTGCAGCCTTCCAACCTCTACGATCCCCGGCTCGCTGCTTCCAGTTGTTTAGACCATGCGCTCTAGCGTTTTTGAAACGGAAGTTCGGTCTTCCTTGCCTTCTCGAACCTGGGGGCTGGGATTCGAAGATCCTCTTAGCTGGAGCATTATTGCCCATTCGCTCGATGTAGCGGAGCCAATGTAGTCGACGTGTTTTGGCTTTTTGGACTACATCCACATCTTGGTACAGCTCATAGAGTTCGCGGTGGTATCTTCTCCTCAATTCAGCCTCCTCATGCACAGGACCAAAAATTTTGGCAATTTTAACGTGCATAACACCAATTGGCTTCGGTACTCAAACAGCACGGATGAAATAGGAAGGCAGGCCGAAGTTTTTGCAATTACCAGCAACTTCACCCAACTTGTCGAGAAACAAACACATATTCCTGATATCCAAACAAACTTTGAAAATATCTTCGATTTGCTCCATTAGGAAACTCAGATCAGACTTCAATAACATCGATCTATAGAACACCCATTTCGATGCCAAGGATACAAGACCTTACTTACTTAAGTGGCGCTACAGTCCGGAATGAACCTGGGCCTCTCCAATTAGCCCTGAAAAGCTGGTGTTCTTCTCTCCTTCTTTGCCTATGAGCTCGATATCAGCTCTTGTCTTCACCTGCAGCTTAGCCTCCTAGACCTCGATCTTGGCTGCGAGCATCTTCGGTTTCATGCTGGTGGGCGCGATAAACCTATCACAACCTAGTGGCTGATCTAATGGCTTGATGGCATCGTTGCCATTGTTCTTCGACATCAGATGCTAGTGGTATGGTGTTGATCGAGAGGTTAAGGGATATCCGTTGCGCATAGGCCTTGGCGGTCTCTTGCGATTGCAGTCTCTTGAAAAAAAATTGTTCACAGTATTTCTGGTTTGTTGTGGCATCGTGGATACCTGCATTCTTACCATGGCTACAACAAGGTAGAGGTCCGAGTCGATGTTAGCCCCTAGGAATGTTCGGACATCCAAAAAACTGGATGCGTGCCTCTTGTCTATCGCAATGTGATCAATTTGGTTGACAGTTCGATGATCTGGAGACCGCCATGTCCACATTGAATATTTTTGACCTCCTACCCCTTGATATTTTTTATATGGAAATGGCAGCTAAGTCAGCCATCCAGCAGTGATCATACAAAATCGCCACTCAACCATTGTACACAAACACACAAATATTCCTGAAAACACCGATTACCCTTACCAGGTTTAACTTTGATAAGTGTTTCCATGTCATAATCTCAGACAGACCGTCATGGGAATGTAGGTTAGGTTAGGCTCCTCACTCTCAAGTAAGCCGTCAAATTCGCATAGTCCTGCGGGAGGGCCATAGCGTTACCCCCTTGTTGATGAATATTGAAACCTGAAAAGGATGTTGTGCTTGAGTAAAGTGTGATACTTATGCTGCTCCATTTGCTTCAAATAGGTAATTGACCATCTGTGCTAAAGGTATTGTTGCTAGCTCCGTCAAGTTCTCGTAGTAAAAGCTGCCAAGGAGATTGTCATCGTGGGGCAGTGGCACAGTAGGTGAGGGATGTCCTCCTCGACTTCTGGGTTCTTGCATAGTTGGTGTGTGACATTTGGTTTGATTTTATGTGAGTACTTACCCAACTCCCTTTAGAAATAGAAGCTCTATCCCAAGCTATAAGCTTCAATCCGGACATTGGTCTTTGGTGTGTCAGTGTTCATGTTTTGCCACCTAGATTTTGTTTTATTTTGCTTGTATCTACTTATTTTCTGTTTTTTTAAGCAAGTAGGGCTCCAAACCTTCCGTCGCATAAGGCGATGCAGCTGGATGATCCTAATCTGGCTAACTATTCCGCTCTCTCATTTCCTGAAATGTGATTATGCCCTGGCACTCAGATAATTCGGACTTTATTCTGGTTGCATAGAGTCTTTAGCTCTGTGTGGCAGCGTCTCTTGTTTTATTATGTTGGATGCCAGAGCTTTTATGGACGCTTGGCTATCTACGTAGATGGAAATATCTAATACTCTAACCGCTACGGCAGCTTCGAGTATGGCTAGGATCTCTGCTTGGAATATACTGCTTAACCCGATTTTGTCGGAGTAAGCCCCATAGCTCACTCCCCTTTCCATTTTAGACCCATCGGTATAGATTGCTGTTTCAGTGTAGGATACCACAGTACTTGGTGACCATTCGTCTCTACTTGGTATTCTGTTTGAGTATTTAATATCAAAATCGTGATATGGGATGGTGCAGTCAGATACCCCGTTCTCGTATGCCAGTAATTTCAATATTGTGCTGTGACCAAAGGGTTTGATACAAAGGTCACCCCCTTCTTTGAGACGTTCTGGCTTTTCGCTGCTGTGCCATTGATCTCTGTGTCAATTGGTGGAAGGTTTAGAATTGTTTCCAAACCTGCTGTGGGCCTGGTGTGCATAGCTTCCTTTATGAGTATACGTGCTGTTCTTTGAACCTATGTTAGTGCAATCATATGCTTCGTCTTTTTCATGGTATTCCATCAGACTATGGTTGACTAGTCTGATGGAGGATTGTGAGGATTGGTCTGACAACAGCTGTATATAGCCATTTCGTGACCTTCGGAGATGAGCCCGTTTTCTCACCGCAGATTCTATTGCAGCTATATAGTGCAATGTTTGCGTTCTTAAACCTTTCGTTGATGTTCTGGTTCCAGTTTAGCTTGCTATCAAGTATCACCCCAAGGTATTTGGCACTTTCTGACAGTGAGAGTGTGGACCCTTACATAGTCGGTGCAACAAACTCTGTGATTGATCTCTTGTTAGTGAAGAGGACTAGTTCGGTTTTCTTCACCCAGGCTGCATGGTCCGGACCATCTACTGAGTATGTTTAGGCTTGTTTGCATGATTGCGCTTAGAGTCGATGGGAATTTCCCACATGCCATGAGCACCACATTGTCTGCATGAGCCACTGTTTTTATTTCAGCGATTTCTAGTCTCCTCAATGCTTGAAAACCCCCCTATCGAATACCTCTTGTCGTTGTTATCCTTTTGGTACAATCGCCAAGTGAGGGTGAAATGATGCACTTTGTAAACATGGCTGTGATCCAGTTGTACCAATGACAATTTCTAAACCTGCTTTTTCAAGTGCTTTCTGCATTGCTGTCACTTTTACGGTGTTGAAGGCTCCTTCTATGTCTAGGAAGGTTTCTATTCTATGACTCCATTTGCCTGCTTTTGGTATGAATATCACATTGACTTCACGCCACCTTTTTGGAAGATTTTTCAACTTTTGACATTCACGGAAGGTCTTGACTTATGTAGGCATAATGTACGTAGCAGTTTTTTGTAGCATCATTGAGGTTATGCCGTTAGGGCCTGCTGTTTTAGAGGGCTCAAAGGTGTTAATGGCCCATAAAATTTGTTGCTTGCATATGATGTTGTCTATAAAGGAGTTATCTTCAGCTAAGCAGTTCGGATCTCTGTTGTCATTTGTGTTGTTAACATCAGATACCTTGTTACAGTTAGGAAAGTAGGTATTGAGATTCTGTCCATTTATCTTCTGAGACTTTAAGAAAACCTCAGCTGCTTGCTTCTTTGACAGTACTTTTCTTAATCCGGCAGCTCGTGTAGTTCTTGATGGAATCTTTGTCTTCATAGCCCACCAACGCAGACCGGACCAAAGATTTTCCAAAGACATTTTCACCCATAACGACCAAGGAATTTTTCATCTGCTTTTGGTAAGGATGATCAGGGTCTTATATAGGACCTACTTAGTTTTTCGAGTGAGGGCTTTATTAACACAATGGTTGGCAATAGCCATCTTCTTTTGATTTTAGGCGAGATTTTGCTGTCAGAGTTAATAGTGGAAGCGAGGTAGTCAAAGTCCCGAACTACCTGAAAGTAATATCTGTCAATTATGACGTTCTGTTCTCATATTCCTTTCGTTTTGACGGGAAATACTAGCACACTTTTCCTTAAACCCATTTTTGCTGGTTCCTTTCCTCTACCAGCAAACGTCGTCAAAATCATTTTGGGTCCGACGAATGATGTCAATATTGTCGGCGAGTGCTATTAGTTGCACAGATTGATGGAAGCTTTGAGTCCTACTATTGGCTCTGGTGGTTTGCATCATCCTCTCCAGAATGTTGTTAAAGAAGTCACTCGACAATACGACAATACCTCGCCTTGCATACATTTTTTTTGGTATCGAATTTTTTTGTGAGGTCGTTTCCGACCCTGATGCAGGAGCGAGTGTTCTCCATCCTCATCCCGCACAGACGGACGAGTTTGGGCGGACATGGATCTGTATAGTTCGTCTCTACAAATGATGTCGTATGCGGTTTTGAAATCGATGAATAGGTGAAGGGTATCGATTCGAACTTCTTGGTTTTTTTTTCCAATTTTTGAAAATTTTATCTGTTGTGGATTTTCCAGGCTTCAAACTACTCTGATAACGGTCGATTATGGTAAACGATTTCAGGCGTTCACATATTACGGCAGATAGGATCTTGTAGGTGATGTAGAGTACACTTATGCCTCTGTAGTTGGCGCAGTTGAGAGGGTCTCCTTTTTGTGGATGATTAGGTTCCATACTTCAGACATACTTTCATCCGACCAGATTTGGCTTATGAGTTGATGAATGATACTTACCAAGTCATCTCCGCCAGCTTTATAAAGCTCAGCGGAAAGGCCGTCATTTCCGGCGGCCTTATTAAGCTTACCAGCAAGAAACCCCTGGTTTGATGAGGAATGCCGACAGATGCTCGCAGAGAAGAACGAGGCCTACAAGGCTAAGCTGCAGGTGAAGACGAGAGCTGCCATTGAGCTCTATAGGCAAAGAAGAAGAGAAGAACATCGGCTTTTCAGAAAGAAGAAAAAAGAGCAAGAAAAGCGCGCGATCGAGGAATGTAGAGAGGTGTCACTCCAGGAACGATGTTCGCAAGTTTTGCCAAAGTGTCGAGATGAACAAGGAAATATCGTAGTTGAGACACAGTGGATGCTGAGGATATGGAAGACCCACTTCTGCAGACTGTTAAACGGCGATGACGAACAACATTCCGCTGTCAGGCAGAACGATCCATTCAATATTGGCAACGACAGCGAAAACTGCCAACCACCCGACCTAAGTGAAGTGAGGAAAGCTACATCTAAACTCAAGCTTAATAAGGCCGCCGGAAATGACGGCCTTCCCGCTGAGCTTTATAAAGCTGGCGGAGATGACTTGGTAAGCAACTCATAAGCCAAATCTGGTCGGTTGAAAGCATGCCTGAAGAATGGAACCTCAGCATCGTTTGCCCGATCCACAAAAAAGGAGACCCTCTGAACTGCGCCAACTACAGAGGCATAAGTCTGCTCAACATCGCTTACAAGATCCTATCTGCCGTAATATGTGAACGCTTGAAACCTGGTCGGCCCTTATCAGTGTGGTTTTAGGCCAGGAAAGTCCACAATCGATCAAATTTCCACACTTCGGCAGATCCTGGAAAAAACTCAAGAAGTCCAAATCGATACCCACCACCTATTCATCGATTTCAAAGCCGCAGATGACAGCATTTATAGAGACGAACTGTACAGAGCCATGTCTAGTTTTGGTATACCGCCCAAACTCGTCCGTTTGTGTAGGATGACGATAGAGAATTCTCGCTGCTCCATCAGGGTCGGAAACGACCTCTCCGACACATTCGATACCAAAAAAGGGTTTAGGCAAGGCGATGCGCTGTCATGTGACTTCTTTAATTTGATTCTTGAGAGGATTGTGCAAAACTCCCGAGCCAACACCAGAGATACAATTTTCCAAAAATCGGTGCAACTACTAGCATACGCCGACGATATTTACATCATTGGTAGGACTCAACGTTATGTCATAGCTTCGTTTGCTGGTATGGAGAAGGAAGCGGCAAAAATGGGTTTAGCAGTAAATGAGGGCAAGACTAAGTATATGCTGTCAACACGAAAGGACACATAAATCGACGAATTGGAAAGAACGTCACAATTGACAGGTAGTACTGGACTTTGTCTACCTCGGCTCCGCTAGTAACTCTGACAGCTACATCTCGTCAGAAATGAAACGAAGAATTACTCTTGCCAATCGCTGTTTCTTCCGTCTAAGAAGGCAATTTAGTAGTAAAGCCCTCACTCGAACTACTAAGGAGATCCTGTATAAGACCCTGATCATCCCAGTCCTGCTCTACTGTGCCTAAGCATGGACCGTATGAAAAGCGGATGAAGAAATCCTTCGTCGATTCGAGAGAAAAATTCTTCGGAAAATCTTCGGTCCCGTTTGCGTTGACGGGTTATTGAGACGAAGATTCAACCACGAACTAGACGAGCTGTACAGCGACATACCCCTGGTCAAAAAACTCCGCATTGGACGTTTAAGATGGCTAGGACATGTAGAACGAATGGACACCAATACTCCGGCTCGCAGAGTCTTCGATTCCTAGCCAGGCGTCGGACGCAGTAGAGGAAGACCTCGCCTTAAGTGGCGCGCACAAGTAGAAACCGCCCTCAACCAACTTGGAGTGCGCAACTGGAGGCAGTTAGCTAAGGACCGGGCTAATTGGAGAGGCATGTTGGTTGAGGCCCAGGTTCATTTCGGACTGTAGCGCCACTTAAGTAAGTAAGTAAGTTATTAAGTTTGAGTTTAAATATTGCAATCTTCCCTTCACTGAGGTCGGGTGGTGGGTTATTTTCGCTGTCGTCGACAGTATTGAATGATTCGTTCTGCCTGACAGCGGAATGTTGTCCGTCATCGCCGTTTAACAGTCTGCAGAAGTGATTCTTCCATATCCTCAGCATCGACTGTGTCTCTCTCAACTACGATATTTCCTTGTTCATTTCGACGGGATTCTGTTCGAGCTTTGTAACCTTTGCTTTGACGTTATATACTTTAGTAAAACTTGCCAAAATCGTTCCTGGAGTGGCACTTCTCTATATCCTCCATCTTTCTGAAAAGCTGAAGTTAGTTTTTCCTTCTTTGTCTATAGAGCTCAATGGCAGCTCTAGTCTTCACCTGCAGCTTAGTATTGTAGGCGTCGTTCTTGGCTGCGAGCATCTGTCGGCATTCCTCATCAAACCAAGGGTTTCATGGTTGAGGGCGCGAGAAGACTAGTACGTCAGTTGCGGCTGATGTAATGGTTTTGTTGACAGCGTTGCCATTGTTTTTCGATATTTGATGCTGGTGGTATGGTGTTAAATCGAGAAGTCAAGAGATACGTATTTGGCAAAGGCTTTGCCGGTCTATTCCTATTGCAGTCTTCCGACAGTTTTTCACAGCCTTTCTTATTTGTTGTATCGTATTGGATATCTTCATTCTTACCTTACCCTTAGAAAGTTTGGACATTCGCAATGTGATCAATATGGTCGCCCGTTCGATGATCTGGTGACCTCCATGTCCCCCTTTTTGATATCGAGGTGAAGAAAGTTTTGACATTCGCAATGTGATCAATATGGTCGCCCGTTCGTTGATCTTTTGAACGCCTTTTTCCCTTTTTGATATCGAGGTGAAGAATCCCTGTACAGGCTATTGTTTCACTTCGTTCCGCAGCGAAGTCAGGTAGAATAAGTTCGTTGCCAGATGTCTTGTCATGTAGGATGTGTTTCTCGACAATACGACTATAGCACGATTTTAAAATGGTACTTCAGTAGTCGCTCATAAGTTTTGTCCAGGGTTTCCCTATGTCATCTGGGGTCGGAGCGTGGGCTCATATAAGGTTAATGTTGGCGAATTTGGCCTTTTTGCGGATTCTTACAATGTGTTCGCTAATGTCTTGTAGATATTTTTAAACATCAAATTAACAATAAATTCTTTTATACAAAATGCTCTCCATTTCGACTACCACGTGTGAGTATGTTCCTCTTTCGTCATAAAAAAATCCAACTGAGTAGTTGGTAGCATACGGTCTGGCAACCATTATAAGTCTTCCGGCCAAATCGACATGAATACAAATTGAGTTGTGAATTACAAGAGGAAGTTAGACCATTTCAATTTGGCTCCATCACATAATATTTAACTACGTTCAGTTCGCCTAGCCAATGATTGTGGAAAACGAGTAACAACATGAATACGTAATGCCAACGTAACCCCTCGTATCAGAAGCATGATTATTAATTTAGGAAGAGAATAATGAAAAACATTTTTTTTTGTGATTTGCAGACGAAATTGTACGGAATAATCATTTGCGGTTTGTTTCCTTTTTTTCTATTCCAACGTTAGTAGCTTTCCTGGATACTTCCCGTTGTAACATATGGGTACCAATATTTGCTCACATCTGTTTGCATACTCATATCAGTCCATTCCGTTGAATGGACATGTGTGTAATACAAACCTAATTGGACTAAGAAAATATCCCTTCTACCTAGGGAATTCATCATGTTAAGTTAAAAGGACACTTGGTCAAAGCACGTGGTGTGTGTAATTGGGGAATATCTTGATTCCTACTTAATTATAATGAAGAGTTGGCGAATGGCGATGATAAAACAATATTTTGGTATCTGCCATCCAGCTTGGTTTTGTTTGCATACATGGTGGAGCAAAATTTATCTCAAATGCTGCCATTTTGTGAGATTTCATTGTACACTTCCGACAGCTAGGATGAGGCCATACATTTTGCAATCGACTTTCACTCTTTGTACCTGGAAACGTCTACAACCTGGGAACAGGTACATATTTTCCCAACAAGAAGTCAGACCGTTGGAATTTCCCAAGATCAAACAATGAACTGCTTGAAAAACGTATAAAAAGATGCGCCACTAGGATGCTGCCATTGCGACTATTTCGTTGCATTAGTCCACAACATCGTTTTTTTTTTTTTCAAAGTTTTGTTAAAAATATTCAAAAAAGATTTGAAAAGAACTTTTTTTATTCAGTTAAAAAATAAGACTTTGACAGCGATAGAAAGAGGAATAACAGATGCTTACAAGGAGTTAGGACTCTCAGGCAGAGAAACTGAAAGGAGGCTTAATAGAAGCAAAACTGTTGTGAATTGCTATCTTGCGGATCCACAACAAAACTTGGAAAACAAAAAAAGGACGCACGACAGAAGCAACAATATTTCGAGAAAATCGGTTAAAAAAGCACCGACAAAACTAGACATGGCTCTGAAATCGATGAATAGGTGGTGGGTATCGATTTGGACTTCTTGGGTTTTTTCCAGGATCTGCCGAATGTGAAAATTTGATCGATTGTGGACTGTCCTGGCCTAAAACCACACTGATAAGGGCCGATCAGGTTGTTGGTAAACTGTTTCAGGCGTTCACATATTACCGCAGATTGGATCTTGTAGGCGATGCTAAGGAGACTTCTGCCTCTGTTGTTGGCGCAGTTCAGAAGGTCTATTTTTCTGAGGATCGGGCAAACGATGCTGAGGTTCCATTCTTCAGGCATATTTTCATCCGACCAGATTTGGCTTATGAGTTGGTGGATGTTACTTACCAAGTCATCTCCGCCGGCCTTATAGAGCTCAGCGGGAAGGCCGTCATTTCCGGCAGCCTTATTAAGCTTGAGTTTAGATATAGCTATCCTCACTTCACTTAGGTCGGGTGGTTGGCAGTTTTCGCTGTCGTTGCCAATATTGAATGATTCGTTCTGCCTGACAGCGGAATGTTGTTCGTCATCGCCGTTTAACAGTCTGCAGAAGTGGTATCCTCAGCATCGACTACTCAACTACAATATTTCCTTGTTCATATCGACAGGATTCTGTTCGAGCCTTGTTTCCTTGGCTTTGGTAAAACTTGCGAACATCGTTCCTGGAGTGGAACCTCTCAATATCCTCGATCGCGCGCTTTTCTTGCTCTTTTTTCTTCTTTCTGAAAAGCCGATGTTCTTCCCTTCTTCTTTGCCTATAGAGCTCCATGGCAGCTCTCGTCTTCACCTGCAGCTTAGTCTTGTAGGCCTCGTTTTGGCTGCGAGCATCTGTCAGCATTCCTCATCAAACCAGGGGTTTCTTACTGGTGACCGCGAGAAACCTAGCACATCAGTTGCGCTTGATCTTACGGCTTGTTGGCATCGTTGCCATGCTGGTGGTGTGGTGTGAATCGAGAGGTTAAGGGATACGAGTTGCGCAAATGTCTTTGAAGGTCTAGAAGGTCTCTGGCGATTGTAGTCTTTCGACATTAAATTTGTTCACAGTATTTCTGGTTTGTTGTGGCGTTGGGGATATCCACATCCTAACCTTGGCTGCAACAAGGTAGTGCTCCGAGTCGATGTTAGCCCCTCGGAATGTTCCGACATCCAAAATACTGGATGCGTGCCTCTTGTCTATCGCAATGTGATCAATTTGGTTGACTGTTCGTTGATCTGGAGACCCCCATGTCCCCTTATGGATATCGAGGTGAGGAAACCGTGTGTTAGCGAACTCAATTAGACTAAGTCCGTTACCAAACGTGTTGTCGTGTAGGCTATATTTTCCGACAGTACTGCTAAAGATGTCATCTCTTCCTACCTTTGCGTTAAAAGCTCCCAGCACGATTTTAACATCGTACTTTGGTTGTCGCTCATAGGTTTTGTCGAGGAGCTAGTAGAAGCAATCCGTAGTTTTATCATCTTTTTCCTCCTTCGGAGCGTGAGCGCATATAAGGCTTATGTTGGCGAATTTGGCATTGATGCGGATTGTTACAATGCGTTCGCTGGTATCTTGGACACATAAGTCATCTTGCCTAAGTCTGGCACTTATAACAAATCCGCATCGGAATAGTCGCTGTTTCTGCTCACTATAACACGGTCCGTAGTAGGTGTCATAGATTTTCATCCTTCATTCGGCCTATCCCATCGTATTTCATGGATGACAGTAATGTTTGCTTGGTAGCAGTTTAGAGCTTCCGCTAGTTGTTCGCCTGCATCTTTCCTGTTTAATGTTCTCACATTCCAGGTGCAGATATGAACGCCTTTGTCCTTTTTTCATTTAGCAGGGTCGTCAACAACAAAATCAGTCCTTCCCGATGCTATTGGCTTTCTTCCTAACATTTTTATTTGTCCATGGGTGGGTAGGTAGTTAGCCCAAAGCACAACCCCCAAGGCCCCAACCTGGTTTAATGAGACCAGTACCCGATGGTTACTACTTGGAGGTTAAAATTAAGCAATTTTGATTTGTAGTGAGAGTTGCACGCCTGGACATTGCCAAGTTAAGGCCAATCAGATTTTACCCTTGTTTTACAACACCCAACCATCAGTCATGGGACAGCCTTTATAAATAAAAGAGACTTTTGTGACACCCTGCATATCTTATTTCGCCCGTATTAGGCTTCGGGAGCAAATTAAAAAAAAACTTTTCTATGCCACACTGTACAAGCAGGAGGAATATCGGGTACACTACAGAGTTTAATAATATCTTCAAGTTTAGCTGCTTCTTCTAAGCCGAAGTTCGATCCGGTATGGAATATTGTTCTCGCCGAAAACATAAACCCAAGTTATTGGACTCTATCCAATGATGAGGAATCCGCCTTATTGTTGATCAGACTTAGAGGAGACTTATCTCTTTATTACATGTACCACCACAATTTTAGAGGGTCTCGGAAAAAAATATTCCCTAGACTTGTTTTATATCAACGACACACAAGACAAACAGTGGAAATTCATAGATACATAGTCCATCTTACAACGACACGAACAACGCAATACCAAAACACATTTTGCAACAGAACAAACAAACAATAGAATGAATTTCCAAAGGATGTATTTCTACCAACATACAATGGATAAAGGTAAACCAAGATCTTGTATACTCGCAAAGAGTAGCCTAAATGTTTATTAACAGCGATCGAGATATAACCGTAGCACAACTGGAAGTCAATTCACAGAAGTACTGGTTGGTCTCGGCCTATCTCGCCCACGACAATGTGGGACCCTTCCCTAAGGAAAACCTGGGGAAGACGATCGCAGATGCGGAGAGACGAAAAACTGGACTCATCCAAGGATTAATGCTAACGCACACCACACAATCTGGGACAGTTCTGATATTAACGAGCGAGGTGAATTACATTTTGATTATCTTTTACGTACAAATCTCTTGCTATGCAACAATTGTAATGAACCAATATTCATCACCAGCAACAAACAAGAAGTCCTTGACATCAAGCTTGTTTCAAATTACATTCATCACATGATTAGAGACACGGTTTCCTCACCTCGATATCCATAAGGGGACATGGCGGTCTCCAGATCAACGAACGGTCAACCAAATTGATCACATTGCGATAGCCAAGAGGCACGAATCCAGTATTTTGGATGTCCGAACATTCCGAGGAGCTAACATCGACTCGGATCACTACCTTGTAGCAGCCAAGGAAAGAATGCGGATATCCACCATGCCACAACAATCCAGAAATACTGTGAAAAAATTTAATGTCGGTAGACTGCAATCGCAAGAGACCGCCAAGACCTTCGCACAACGCGTATCCCTTAACCTCTCGATTAATACCATACCACCAGCATCGAATGTCGAAGAGCAATGGCAACGATGCCAACAGGCCATTAGATCAGCCGCAACTGATGTGCTAGGTTTCTCGCGCCCACCAGCAAGAAACCCCTGGTTTGATGAGGAATGCCGACAGATGCTCGCAGCCAAGAACGAGGCCTACAAGGCTAAGGTGCAGGTGAAGACGAGAGCTGCCATTGAGCTCTATAGGCAAAGAAGAAGGGAAGAACATCGGCTTTTCAGCAAGAAGAAAAAAGAGCAAGAAAAGCGCGCGATCGAGGATATAGAGAGGTGCCACTCCAGGAACGATGTTCGCAAGTTTTACCAAAGTGTAAAACGTCAAAGCCAAGGATACAAGGCTCGAACAGAATCCTGTCGAGATGAACAAGGAAATATTGTAGTTGAGACACAGTCGATGCTGAGGATATGGAAGAACCACTTCTTTAGACTGTTAAACGACCTGAGTGAAGTGAG
Organism: Rhingia campestris; assembly: GCA_932526625.1. NCBI lineage: Eukaryota > Metazoa > Arthropoda > Insecta > Diptera > Syrphidae > Rhingia > Rhingia campestris. Next base: position 180,677,946 of record OW052182.1, read on the forward strand.
GATAGCAATATCTAAACTCAAGCTTAATAAGGCTGCCGGAAATGACGGCCTTCCCGCTGAGCTCTATAAGGCCGGCGGAGATGACTTGGTAAGTAACATCCACCAACTCATAAGCCAAATCTGGTCGGATGAAAATATGCCTGAAGAAGGGAACCTCAGCATCGTTTGCCCGATCCACAAAAAAGGAGACCCTCTGAACTGCGCCAACTACAGAGGCATAAGTCTCCTCAACATCGCCTACAAGATCCTATCTGCCGTAATATGTGAACGCCTGAAACCGTTTACCAACAACCTGATTGGCCCTTATCAGTGTGGTTTTAGGCCAGGAAAGTCCACAACCGATCAAATTTTCACACTTCGGCAGATCCTGGAAAACACTCAAGAAGTCCAAATCGATACCCACCACCTATTCATCGATTTCAAAGCCGCATATGACAGCATTTATAGAGACGAACTGTAGAGAGCCATGTCTAGTTTTGGTATACCGCCCAAACTCGTCCGTTTGTGTAGGATGACGATGGAGAATTCTCGCTGCTCCATCAGGGTCGGAAACGACCTCACCGACACATTCGATACCAAAAAAGGATTTAGGCAAGGCGATGCGCTGTCATGTGACTTCTTTAATCTGATTCTTGAGAGAATTGTGCAAAACTCCAAAGCCAACACCAGAGGCACAATTTTCCAAAAGTCGGTGCAACTACTAGCATACGCTGACGATATTGACATCATTGGTAGGACTCCACGTGATGTCATAGCCACGTTTGCTAGTATAGAGAAGGAAGCGGCGAAAATGGGTTTAGCAGTAAATGAGGGTAAGACTAAGTATATGCTGTTATCACGAAAGGACTCAGAACATCAACGAATTGGACAGAACGTCACCATTGACAGATATAACTTTGAGGTAGTACGGGACTTTGTCTACCTCGGCTCCGCTATTAACTCTGACAACAACATCTCGTAAGAAACTAAACGAAGAAATACTCTTGCCAACCGCTGTTTCTTCGGGCTAGAAGGCAATTTAGTAGTAAAGCCCTCACTCGAACTACTAAGGAGATCCTATATAAGACCCTGATCATCCCAGTCCTGCTCTACGGCGCTGAAGCATGGACCGTATCAAAAGCGGATGAAGAAGTCCTTGGTCGATTCGAGAGAAAAATTCTTTGAAAAATCTTCGGACCCGTTTGCGTTGACGGGCTATGGAGACGAAGATTCAACCAAGAACTATACGAGCTGTAGAGCGACATGCGCTGGTCAAAAAACTCCGCATTGGACGTTTAAGATGGCTAGGACATGTAGAACGAATGGACACCAATACTCCGGCTCGCAGAGTCTTCGATTCGATTCCCAGCCAGACGTCGGACGCAGTAGAGGAAGACCTCGCCTAAAGTGGGGCGCACAAGTGAAAACCGACCTCAACCAACTTGGAGTGCGCAACTGGAGGCAGTTAGCTAAGGAGCGGGCTAATTGGACAGGCATGTTGGTTGAGGCCCAGGTTCATTCCGGACTGTAGCGCCACTTAAGTAAGTAAGTAGTACATGATTAAAGACTGGAACGTATCTAGTGAGCACTCTTTCTCTGACCACAGATACATATGTACAATTTGGTCTGGATGATCACATCCCAAGCAAACCGATTTTTCGAAATTATCGTAAAACCGACTTGCCCCCACGCTCAACCTAGCCCTCCTAGAAGTACCCAAGAGCACGATAAACTTGTTGATAAGCTAACATCTGCTTTTAACCAATCAATGTCATCCTCTTGTCCACTAAGGAAGCCTAGAGGGAAACAAAAACCTCCATGGTGGTCTGAGAATCTAGGAATCGAATCCTCTGACTGGATCTCCTACAAAGAGACCTTGTCAATATTCAAAAAGGAACTGAGGAAGTCCATGCGTAAATCCTGGAGACTCTTCTGTGATAAAATAGGGGAGACTTCCGAAGCGTCTAGATCCCGAAAAATCCTATCCACTAGTCCAACTGTTCCAAGCCATCTCAAAAAAACAGATGGCACTTAGAGGACCTCAAGCTAAGAATCCATAGAGCTACTAATAGACACTCATTTCCCAGGTAGCTCACATGCAGCTCTCCAAGACGACATCAATAGAACCAATCTATTGACCGGCAACTTACAAGATCTTATCAGAAAAGATAAAATTCTTTGGGCAATACATAGCTTCAAATCCTTTAAATCCGCAGGATACAAAGGCATTGTACCAGCCGAGCTGCAGCGCACTTTGGATCTCATCCTACCATAGGTAGAAGCCATCCTTAGGGGCTGCATCGAGCTGATCTAAATTTCCACGATTTGGAGAGAAGTGAAAGTAGTTTTCATAACCAAATCTGGTAAAAGTTCTCACGTCAATCCGAAAGACCTAAGACCGATTAGCTTATCATCATTCTTACTGAAAACCCTGGAAAGGTTGGTTGATATTCATCTTCGCAGTAACATTGATGTAAATCAGCTATCTGCATCCCAACATGCGTACTGTAAGGGAAAATCTGTAAAAACAGCCCTGCACACATTAGTGCGTATTATTGAAAAGTCGTTATGCTGCAAGGAGTATACTATGGTTGCATTCCTGGACACCGAAGGTGCTTTTAACAACGTTAATTCGGGAGCGATCATTAGGCGGCTTACATGTCTGAAAGTCGATCATTCACTTGAAATGTTGATGTGGGGTCCTGTCCCCTCTTCTCTTGAACTTAGTGGTAAACGAGGTTTTACTTATCCTGGAAGCAGAGGGATGCCACGTAATTGCCCATGCGGATGACGTCGCTTTCGCTGTCTCAGGGAAACACCTGAATATGCTCAAGGAGCTGTGGGCTGGGTGTAAACCCCCAAAAGACTGAACTGGTCCTATTCACTTTTCCTCACATTGACCCCCCTTCACTAAACGGAATCTCATACAAATCCAAATACCTGGGACAGGAACCTTAACTGGAAGCTTAACTTAACAGAAAGAGTAAAGAAAGCGACGGCAGCACTTTATTCCTGCAAGAGAGACGTAGGCTTGAAATGGGGAATGAAACCTCGTATCACGCATTGGCTCTATATATCGGCTATAAGACCGATACTTCTTTATGGAGTAGTAATAGTATGGAGATAGCTTTAAACAGCAAAAAACTAGTCAAAGTGCAGAGAACTGCATGTCTGTGCATCGGTGGTGCACTCCGTACAAGATAATGTAAAATGGCTTAACGTGAGCACCTAGCCTTTACGGCTCTTATCTCACGGTGGGCCTACCCACATATCGCAACCATGTTAAAGTGTGGTCAGCACCCCAACGCAGGCCGCACTCCATTGGTAGCAATTCGAAAATCATGTGTTAGGGCACGAACTTCAACCTTGCTGAGGAGACGAGGCCTATCTGCACCTCTTGCATTCTAAAGCTCCTCTTTAGAATGCCATGTGCTTCAGCGAACTTCTGATAACCATCAGCCACCACGATACTCCCACAAGGAGGCCTACCTCAAAATCAGCTAGGACAAGTCCTAGGGGCTCTGATTCCCGTGGTACCATTCTATAGTCAATGGTGAGACTCCACACCGATTCCTTATGGGCTCCATAACCGCCCAGTCCGGTCTCGAAGTTACTAAGTCCACCACTAATCAGGCAGTAATTAGTGGCAACAACAAGTAACTTTCCTACTTCATGCACCTTTACACTAGTTGTTCATTGAACACACGTCTGTTCATTCAACAAAAAGGGCTTTGACTGCCTCGCCTTTTCGGACATAACTTTATTCGGTTACCGAGTAAAGAATGTCCTTACGGCGATTTATAGCAGCCAAATGGTTGTGGATCAACATGAAGTGGGCTTGGATTGGTTCACGATGGGCTTTCACAGTAAACTGCTATGACCACATTCACCGCAGATCGCTAAGTAACGAATTAACGAAACTAGCTTTCCTGCGGCTACCTCTATCCACCACCTGAGGACGCGCCCAGTACCACCCTGGGGGTGCACTCCGTACAACACCCTCGGCCTCAGCGGCACTAAAAATTCTTTTTCACCTGCTACCCCTAGATATTTTCGGCAAGCAAATGTCAGCTAACTCAGCCATACGTCTTAAAGCCATCCAACAGTCCTCAAATATTCTAAACGAATATACAAATTTTCCTGAAAACACCGATTACACCCTTACCAGGTTAAACTTTGATAAGATTTTCGGGTCACAATCCCTGACAGAACGTCATGGGAGAGCAACACACGTGTGCTAAACGACTCGATCCACTTTTATACCAATGGTTCCAAAACAAATGACGGAGTGGGTGCTGGTATCTTCTTCGACTGGCTAAATCTCAGCCTATCTCTCCGTCTTCCTGAATATTGCAGTGTGTTCCAGGCGGAACTAATGGCGATCAAAGAAGCCCTATCCTGGCTGAAAGGGAATGTAATATCTGCCAAGGATATGAGCATTTTCTCGGACAGCCAAACGGCCATCAGATCCCTGGAATCGGTCTCAACAAATTCAAAGACGGCCCTAGATAGCCGATCATCTCTGCACGAGATGTCAACGATTTCAACATTCATCTATGCTGGGTGCCTGGGCATAGTGACATTCCAGGGAACTGTAAGGCTGATGAACTCGCCAGAAATGGAACCATATTACCAGTAGTACCCGACACGGGTGCACTAGGTATTCCTATCGCTACATGCAAAAGCTTAAAAGCGCAACATACTAACAGCAAATCAAACATCAGATGTAGTCTTGGCACGACATGTCAAACAACCAAACAAATTTGGCCAAAGCTAGATTTGTGAGGATCAAAGGGCCTGATTTCGCTTGATAGGCCGTATATTTGCGATACCATAGGTGTCATCACGGGACACTGCTTAATAGGTAGGCACGCAGAAAGGCTAGGCCTTCTCTCAAACGACTTCTGTAGGAGCTGCATGGATGAGGAGGAGTAGGAAACAATACTTCATCGCCTTTGTAACTGTCCGTCCCTATCAAACAAAAGGAAGCTACATCTTGTAGCTTATTATTTTCAAAATCTCAGTGATTTGGCAAAAACGGAAGTGAAAACGGACCGTATCAAAAGCGGATGAAGAAATCCTTGGTCGATTCGAGAGAAAAATTCTTCGGAAAATATTCGGTCCCGTTTGCGTTGACGGGCTATTGAGAAGAAGATTCAACCACGAACTATACGACTGTACAGCGACATGCCCCTGGTCAAAAAACTCCGCATTGGGCGTTTAAGATAGCTAGGACATGTAGAAAGAATGGACACCAATACTCCGGCTCGCAGAGTCTTCGATTCCCAGCCAGACGTCGGACGCAGTAGAGGAAGACCTCGCCGTAACTGGCGCGCGTAAGTAGAAACCGACCTCAACCAACTTGGAGTGCGCAACTGGAGGCAGTTAGCTAAGGACCAGGCTAATTGGAGAGGCATGTTGGTTGAGGCCCAGGTTCATCCCGGACTGTAGCGCCACTTAAGTAAGTAGTAGGTGTATGCGAATAAAGACAAATCACAGCGGCCCTCAAAGCCAACATAATCGATGCTATCTGTCAAATTCATCCTGATTTATGCGTCATATTCATGGGAAATTGGACATTTCGGATACGCGCCACCCAGAGAAGCTGTGGCGGACATTTGAACGAAGCTATATTCCATACATAATGGCATCGATGGGCCTTTCCAACGAATTAAACTTTTCGATGATATCTCACACACACTTTGTTTTATTTAAATTTAAAGATAGGAAGCGCCTAATGAAAGACCCCTTCGTTCATCTATTTCAAAAATGAAAACATATATCGATACGTACATAGGGAAGTAGGTACCTAATGTTTTTTTTTTATTTATAAATTTGAATTAATGGATTTGTGATCATTTTTCTTGGTCCATTTAACAACCAAGGGCATAACCCAGCGCTAGGGTCACCCAACCAACTGAGGTAAGATAGTTTTCTCTGAAAAGATATTTGGATGGTTCAGGTGAATTAAATTTTTTGTTTCTGATCGGAGTGGTCCCTAATGAAAGGTACACTAACAGGATGGTGGTAATAAGTTTTTAGCTAGCTGATGCATACCAACTGGTGCTTAAGGATAGTGATGCGATTATATGAGAACACAAGCGTTCTGTAGAAGGTCGTTGGTGGCAGCAAACGAGAGAGCGGGGAGGAGTGTCCTCTCACTAAGGCACTCACTCTCAGACGGCAGCGGAGGAACTCCCTAGATGGAGTCAACGGTGGCGCCTACAGCTCCAGTTTGATCGAACTGGTAGTGAAATCCCTATATGAGCTGCTTCGACATATTTGAACACCAAGTCTATAGGGATTTCCAATACTGAGCCAGGGTATTGGAAAAGAGTTGGTGGCGGAGGAGCCCTCAATGGGTCAACGGCAGCGCTCATAACCCAAAATGGGCCACTGACATCGGTATTTTTTTCCGGCCCGCTGTCATAGGGTCAAAACACGGGCCTGGCCCTCCAGGTTGGGGGTTGTGCTTTGGGTTAGCTACCCATCCATGGAAAAAAGCTTATGTTACGAAGCAACCAATAGCGTCGGAAAGGACTGATATTATTGTTGACGACCATGCTAAACGAAAAAAGGACAACGACGTTCGTATCTGCACCTGGAATGTTAGAACATTAAACAGGAGAGGTGCAGGCGAACAACTAGCGGAAGCCCTGAACTGCTACAAAGCAGACATTACTGCCATCCAGAAATACGAAGGGATGAGCCGGGCAAAAAGAGGATGAAAAACTGTGACATCTACTATGGACCGTGGTATAGTGAGCAGAAACAGCGACTATTTGGATGCGGATTCGTTATAAGTGCCAGACTTAGGCAAGAGGTCTTATGTTTTCAAGACATAAGCGAACGCATTGTAACAATCCACATGCCGCATGTAACAATCCGCAATGCCAAATTCGCCAACATAAGCCTTATATGCGCTCATGCTCCGACGGAGGAAAAAGATGATACAACTAAGGACTGCTTCTACGAGCTCCTCGACAACACCTATGTGCGACTACCAAAGTACGATGTTAAAATCGTGCTGGGAGATTTTAACGCAAAGGTAGAGAAGACATCTTTAGCAGTACTGTCGGAAAATATAGCCTACACGACAACACGTCTGGTAACGGACTTAGGCTAATTGATTTCGCTACGGAACGAAATGCCACTATAGCCAGCACACGGTTTCCTCACCTCGATATCCATAAGGGGACATGGCGGTCTCCAGATCAACGAACAGTCAAATAAATTGATTACATGGCGATAGACAAGAGACACACATCCAGTATTTTGGATGTCCGAACATTCCGAGGAGCTAACATCCACTCGGACCACTACCTTGTTACAGCCAAGGTAAGGATGGGGATATCCATCACGCCACAACAATCCAGAAATACTGTGAAAAAATTTAATGTCGAGAGACTGCAATCGCCAGTGACCGCCAAGACCTTCGCGCAACGCGTATCCCTTAACCTCTCGACTCACAACACACCACCAACATCTAATGTCGAAGAACAATGGCAACGATGCCAACAAGCCATTAGATAAGCCGCAACTGATGTGCTAGGTTTCTCTCGGCCACCAGCAAGAAACCCCTGATTTGATGAGGAATGCCGACAGATGCTCGCAGCCAAGAACGAGGCCTACAAGGCTAAGCTGCAGGTGAAGACGAGAGCTGCCATTGAGCTCTATAGGCAAAGAAGAAGGGAAGAACATCGGCTTTTCAGCAAGAAGAAAAAAGAGCAAGAAAAGCGCGCGATCGAGGATATAGAGAGGTACCACTCCAGGAACGATGTTCGCAAGTTTTACCAAAGTGTAAAACGTCAAAGCCAAGGCTACAAGGCTCGAACAGAATCCTTTCGAGATGAAGAAGGAAATATCGTTGTTGAGACACAGTCGATGCTGAGGATATGGGGTTTACCCACGAATAGTAAGGAGATTGGACAAGATCCACGTGGTATCACAAAGGACCAAAATGGTCTAAGTGTGCTGGCGAACAGCCACTCTTACCTTACCTAACATACAATCTAAAAAAAATGCAAGAGCTGAGTCTTCTAAGAGAGGTCTTTAAGCTCTATTGGTTATCCTTACCTTGAAAATGGTGTTGACCACTTAACTTAGTTGACCAGCTCGTTCAAATAATCATAAGGTATCTGATCTGATTGAATAGCAATACTTTAACGAGTTTAATACTTTTTTTAAAGCTTTTCTTTTAAAGCTTTTCATACCAATCTTGGGGCTTAACTGAATCTATTCAATACGTGTCAGTATTTTTTTTTATTAGGTCCTGTTTAATCTGTTTCGCTTAGAACTGCCATATCTAAATTGTGATGATTTCTTTTTTATATAAAACAAAATGGCTTTTATTTGCATACTTGGAATATCCTTTTGACTTCCTCTTCTGAACATTCTCAAAGCTGCTCTCATTAATGCTCAAAGTGGTGGGCTCTCTTCTTTTTTACTGCTTTAGCTTCGAGTCTTGATAAAGTCATTTTTTTATCTTATTATTCAAGTCATACGCTAATAAAGTCCTTGTCAGTAAAAGTAATTTGTCATCTTCTCGGAATTGTTATGATAATGATGTTCAGAGGTACGTGGACAAGTCGACACATTTTATAGGACATAAAATTCACTACGCGACTGTTATCCTTGGAATATTCCTTTCTTGCTAAAAAAAAAAGGAGAAAATTCAAAATTAAAGTAATCTCAGCACCTTATCATAAAGTGGTAGGTACGTGTGTCTTTGTTTACTCATGATAACATCGTCAAACGGAATACTTCTTGTTGTTGTGCTACACTTTTGAGATAATATCCTGCTGCCATGAAATTTTGTCATCAGTTAAGTAAGTTGAGGTAGATCGAGAGAATGTAAGATTTATTTCAACTTATGGTAGTATAAGTTAGTACTGGAAGTAATAGACGAGGATAGATTTGTAATGTGGTACGCTTCCTGTAATTGCATCCCTCAATAAGCGGTTCTTACATTTTTGAAATGACATCGAATGTTTTTTTTTTAGTTTTTAGAATTTTCTAATTTTCGAGGTGTAGCTAGCTTTTTTAAAAATCGAATGAAACACTCAAATTTGCATCAAATATTCAAAATTTTTATTGTAATCGATAAATAGGCCTTTGCCATTTACGTTTTAAAGACAACTTCATGTAAATGTTGTCTGCGGCTCCATTTCAAATGGTCCATTCCCGTTGGGTGAATTCCTAAACGCAAGATTTGCAAAGCAAATGTAAAGCAAAGGCAAGAACCCAATTGAAATGTAAAAAGCATATGCTTGCATTGCATTCAAACGACGTTTCGGAACGAACATTTGCTTTATTTATTTTTTTTTGTTGCTCGTTGCTTGAATAGTTGGGTGTTGTAGAACGAGGGTAGACTCTGATTGGCGTTAACTTGGCAATGCCCAGTGTTGTAACTCTGACTACACATCAAATGTGCTTATTTTTACCTCCGAGTGGTAACCATCGGGTACTGGTCTCATCCAACCGGATTTGACTTGCTAAACGATAAGTGCGAGTGTTGATAACACGACGAAAAACAGCAACACTATAAACACAATGGTGAGAATGGCACGGATGAGTACCCGGCCTGCTGTCCCAGGCGAACCTAGATGAGCTGCTCTGACATATTCTGACAACAGGTTGTCTAGGATTTTCAAGGGTTAGTCAGGCCCCTTGAACAGAGATGGTGGCGGATGTACCGAAAGACCAACGGCAGCGCTCAATCCCGTAGTGGATACTGACGGCCCCGTGTCCTATAGGGGTATCGGTTCGGGATTAAACAGACAAAATACTGTTCACAACTGCAAAAGTTAGTTTCCGTATTAACGTGATGTATTTAATAAAAATGCGACCGTTTCGTTTACGTTATAAAAAGATTGTGAGTTTTATTCGCTATATTCATGTACATAGCATATTGACATTTCAAATGACAACAATTCCAATATAGGGAAATTTCATTTGGGTGGATGCATTCGGTAGTGGATGTGTTCAATAGTGGGTGTATTCGTTATAGTTATCGTGTGCATTCGCTAATGTAACTTGTTGTGACGTCAGAGGAATCAACAGGTATCTAATAAATTGGAACTTAAATACCAACCCATCGAAAAAACTTTTGTTACGCAGCAACCAATGACCTAGGCAAGAACTGATTTTATTGTTGACGACCCTGCTAAACGAAAAAGGACAATGACGTACGTATCTGCACCTGGCATGTGAGAACATTAAACAGGAGAGGTGCAGGCGAACAACTAGCGGAAATCCTAAACTGTTACAAAGCAGATATTACTGCCATCCAGGAAAGACGATGGGATGGGCAGGGCAAAAAGAGGATGAAAAACTGTGACATCTACTATGGAACGTGTTATAGTGAGCAGAAACAGCGACTATTCGGATGCGGTATTGTTATAAGTGCCAGACTTAGTCAAGAAGTGTTATGTTTCCAAGACATTAGCGAACGCATTGTAACAATCCACATCAAGGCCAAATTCGTCAATATAAGCCTTATATGCTCTCACGCTCCGACGGAGAAAAAATGTGATACAACTACGGATTGCTTCCTTGACAAAACCTATGAGGGACTACCGAAGTACGATGTTAAAATCGTGCTGGGAGATTTTAACGCAAAGGTAGGAAGAGAAGACATCTTTAGAAGTATTTTCGGAAAACATAGCCTACACGAACGAAATGCCACTATAGCCAGCACACGGTTTCCTCACCTCGATATCCATAAGGGGACATGGCGGTCTCCAGATCAACGAACAGTCAAATAAATTGATTACATGGCGATAGACAAGAGACACACATCCAGTATTTTGGATGTCCGAACATTCCGAGGAGCTAACATCCACTCGGACCACTACCTTGTTACAGCCAAGGTAAGGATGGGGATATCCATCACGCCACAACAATCCAGAAATACTGTGAAAAAATTTAATGTCGAGAGACTGCAATCGCCAGTGACCGCCAAGACCTTCGCGCAACGCGTATCCCTTAACCTCTCGACTCACAACACACCACCAACATCTAATGTCGAAGAACAATGGCAACGATGCCAACAAGCCATTAGATAAGCCGCAACTGATGTGCTAGGTTTCTCGCGGCCACCAGCAAGAAACCCCTGGTTTGATGAGGAATGCCGACAGATGCTCGCAGCCAAGAACGAGGCCTACAAGGCTAAGCTGCATGTGAAGACGAGAGCTGCCATTGAGCTCTATAGGCAAAGAAGAAGGAAAGAACATCGGCTTTTCAGAAAGAAGAAAAAAGAGCAAGAAAAGCGCGCGATCGAGGATATAGAGAGGTGCCACTCCAGGAACGATGTTCGCAAGTTTTACCAAAGTGTAAAACGTCAAAGCCAAGGATACAAGGCTCGAACAGAATCCTGTCGAGATGAACAAGGAAATATTGTAGTTGAGACACAGTCGATGCTGAGGATATGGAAGAGCCACTTCTGCAGACTGTTAAACGGCGATGACGAACAACATTCCGCTGTCAGGCAGAACGACCCATTCAATATTGGCAACGACAGCGAAAACTGCCAACCACCCGACCTGAGTGAAGTGAGGATAGCAATATCTAAACTCAAGCTTAATAAGGCTGCCGGAAATGACGGCCTTCCCGCTGAATTTTATAAGGCCGGCGGAGATGACTTGGTAAGTAACATACACCAAGTTATAAGCCAAATCTGGTCGGATGAAAATGTGCCTGAAGAATGGAACCTCAGTATCGTTTGCCCGATCCACAAAAAAGAAGACCCTCTGAACTGCGATAACTACAGAGGCATACGTCTGCTCAACATGGCCTACAAGATCCTATCTGCCGTAATATGTGAACGCCTGAAACCGTTTACCAACAACCTGATTGGCCCGTATCAATGTGGTTTTGGGCCAGGAAAGTCCACATTCGATCAAATTTTCACACTTCGGCAGATCCTGGAATAAACTCAAGAAGTCCAAATCGATACCCACCACCTATTCATCGATTTCAAAGCCGCATATGACAGCATTTATAGAGACGAACTATACAGAGCCCTGTCCAGTTTTGGTATACCGCCCAAACTCGACCGTTTGTGTAGGATGACGATGGAAAACTCTCGCTGCTCCATCAGGGTCGGAAACGACCTCACCGACACATTCGATACCAAAAAAGGATTTAGGCAAGGCGATGCGCTGTCATGTGACTTCTTCAATTTGATTCTTGAGAGGATTGTGCAAAACTCCCGAGCCAACACCAGATTCACAATTTTCAAAAATCGGTGCAACTACTAGCATACGCTGACGATATTGACATCATTGGTAGGACTCAACGTGATGTCATGGCCACGTTTGCTAGTATAGAGAAGGAAGCGGCGAAAATGGGTTTAGCAGTAAATGAGGGTAAGACTAAGTATATGCTGTCATCACGAAAGGACTCACAACATCGACGAATTGGACAGAACGTCACCATTGACAGATATAACTTTGAGGTAGTACGGGACTTTGCCTACCTCGGCTATTAACTCTGACAACAACATCTCGTCAGAAATTAAACGAAGAATTACTCTTGCCAACCGCTGTTTCTTCGGGCTAAGAAGGCAATTTAGTAGTAAAGCCCTCACTCGAACTACTGAGGAGATCCTATATAAGACCCTGATCATCCCAGTCCTGCTCTACGGCGCCGAAGCATCCACCGTATGAAAAGCGGATGAAGAAATCCTTCGTCGAAAAAAAGTCGAAAATTCTTCGAAAAATCTTCGGTCCCGTTTGCGTTGACGGGCTACGGAGACGAAGATTCAACCATAAACTATACAAGCTGTACAGCGACATACCCCTGGTCAAAAAACTCCGCATTGGACGTTTAAGATGGCTAGGACATGTAGAACGAATGGACACCAATACTCCGGCTCGCAGTCTTCGATTCCCAGCCAGACGTCGGACGCAGTAGAGGAAGACATCGCCTTAAGTGGCGCGCACAAGTAGAAACCGACCTCAACCAACTTGGAGTGCGCAACTGAAGGCAGTTAGCTAAGGACCGGGCTGATTGGAGAGGCATGTTGGTTGAGGCCCAGGTTCATTCCGGACTGTAGCGCCACTTAAGTAAGTAAGTAAGTAAACAAGGTATAATGTCTGCTTGAGTTCCAATAGAGTTTGTATTGAACAAGCTTTTGGCATTTTGAAGGCCAGGTTCCGAATTCTCAAGTATCTTGAAGTATACAACATTAAAAACGCGAAGCATTTTATTGTTACATGTGTAGCATTGCACAACTTTATTACAAATAGCGAAGGGCTTCCTGAAAATAACGATGCTGCAGACAATGATAATTATCCATCTGAAACATTTTCAAGACCTGGAGGACTTACTTCAAAAGATCAACAAGGAGCAATCGTCAATAACAGAGCCAGCACAGAAGCAAAAGATAAAAGAAACTCAATAATGGCATTGTTATCAGCATAAACGATTATCTATTTAAATGCTTTAAAAAAAAAACAAAATAAGAATACTTTTTTTAATGTAAAATAAATAGTTCACTTTTCTTAAAATAAAATTAACAATAATAAACTTTTTTTTCTTAAACAAAAAAAAAATTCATTCTTAAATCGAACGAGTTTTCTTAAAACAAAACAAGAATTCTAATGAGTTTTCAACTTCTTAACTCATATCGTCTAGCACTTCTTTAATGCCTTTCATGATTTCCAATCTTTGCAATTCAATGTCCATCTGCTGCTTGTGTCGTTTTTGCTCTTCTTCAGCTTCCTTCTTCAAAAACTCAAAAAGTTCATGTTGCATTGTTTTACGTTTTTGCTTTTTCGGAGACGGTTCTTTTGAACAAGTTGCAATTGAAGCTTCTTCATAATCAGCTTCAGATTCCTCGGATATGTATTCATTGAGTGTGAGGCTCGACATAAAATTGCATTTTGGCGGCTCGATTAAATGCTTTGTCCCATATACCTCATGAAAAAAGTCGAAATACCCCAACCTGGTTGCAGCTCGTCCAGATTTTCCATTCCTTTGCTTTATTCTTTTATAAGTCAAAAGAAGATTGTTCCACTTGCGTAGCATTTCTTCTTTTTTAAAAGAAAATTGGGGACAGTTTTCTAAGATTTCTTTAAGTACTACAGCCCAGATGCTCGATTTCTTTCTTTTTCCAGAGCAAAAATCCTCTTCATGAGCCAACCGAACTTTTAAAAGTAACTTCACCTCCTGATGAGTCCAGTTTTTCAAGTTTCTATAATTGGTAATAAAACTCAAACTCACTTTTCATTTTTTTCACCCATTATTGTTCAAAATATATATAAAAACTTGTAAACAAAACCACAGACGAACATATCTACAATGAAATCGAAAAGCAAATGAAGTGCGCAACATGAATTTTGCAACTGCGCAAAAAAAAAGAATCTCCTACGTTTTGGGATCGTCTGCTTTGCAGGGATATTTGTGTTTGCATTTTGGGACTGTTTGCTTTGCATATTTTGTGCAAGATAGCGTTTAGGAATTCACCCAACTTCATGTAAAAGTTGTCTGCGGCTCCGTTTCAAATGGTCCATTCGGAAGGTTCGTGTCACTTATTAGAGTATTTCGGCCTGTATTCCACGAATTACGTGTGTCATGTTGTTCTGTAAGCCTTCAATTGTGTTCGGCTTGTCCACATAGACGAACGACTTTACAAAACCCCACAAGAAATAATCAAGAGGCGTTAAATCGCATGATCTTGGCGGCCAACTCACAGGGCCATTTCGATAGATAAGCTGCTCACCAAATTCATCCTTCAAAATTTCCATTGTTTCACGAGCTGTGTGGCATGTGGCACCGTCTTGATGAAACTACATGTCAACCAAGTTCAACTCAGTCAACTGGGGCAAACAAAAGTCGCGTATCATGGCTCGATATCGTTCGCCGTTGACGGTAACGTTTCATCCACGATCGTCTTTGAAGAAAAATGGACCGATGATGCCACCAGCCCATAAACCACACCAAATTGTCATTTTTTTCGGGATGCATTGGTAATTCTTGTATGGCATGTGGCTGTTCATCACTCCAGATGCGACAGTTTTGCTTTTTAATGTATCCGTTGAGCCAGAAATGAGCCTCATCGCTGAACACCATTTTTTTCAATAAAAAAGCGGATTTCGACATTTTTCACAGAGCACGAATTTTGATAGTAAATTTCAATAATTTGCAATCGTTGCTCGTTTGTAAGTCTTTGCATGATTAAATGCTGCTGCCAACCAAAAAACTTGACCGACCAGATTTGGCTTATGATTTGGTGGATGTTACTTACCAAGTCATCTCTGACAGCTTTATAAATCTCAGCGGGAAGGCCGTCATTTCCAGCGGCCTTATTAAGCTTGAGTTTCACTTAGGTCGGGTGGTCGGCAGTTTTCGTTGTCCTTGCCAATATTAAATGGTTCGTTCTGCCTGACAGCGGAATCTTGTTCGTCATCGCCGTTTAACAGTCTGCAGAAGTGGTTCTTCCATATCCTCAGCATCGACAGTGTCTCAACTACGATATTTCCTTGTTCATCTCTATATTATTCTGTTCGAGCCTTGTAGCCTTCGCTTTGACGTTTTACACTTTGGTAAAACTTGCGAACATCGTTCCTGGAGTGGCACCTCTCTATATCCTCGATCGCGCGCTTTTCTTGCTCTTTTTTCTTCTTTCTGAAAAGCCGATGTTCTTCCCTTCTTCTTTGCCTATAGAGCTCAATGGCAGCTCTCGTCTTCACCTGCAGGTTAGCCTTGTAGGCCTCGTTCTTGGCTGCGAGCATCTGTCGGCATTCCTCATCAAACCAGGGAATTCTTGCTGGTTGCTGCGAGAAACCTAGCACATCAGTTGCGGCTGATCTAATGGCTTGTTGGCATCGTTGCCATTGTTCTTCGACATTAGATGCTGGTGGTATGTTATGAGTCGCGAGGTTAAGGGATACGCGTTGCGCGAAGGTTTTGGCGGTCTCTGGCGATTGTAGTCTTTCAACATTAAATTTCTTCACAGTATTTTTTGTTTTTTTGTGGCGTGGTGGATATCCGCATCCTTACCTTGGCTACAACAAGGTCGTGGTCCGAGTCGATGTTAGCCCCCCGGAATGTTCGGATATCCAAAATACTGGATGCGTGCCTCTTATCTATTGCAATGTGATCAATTTGGTTGACCGTTCGTTGATCTGGAGACCGCCATGTCCACTTATGGATATCGAGGTGAGGAAACCGTGTGCTGGGTATAGTGGCATTTCGTTCCGTAGCGAAATCAATCAGCCTAAGTCCGTTACCAGACGTGTTGTCGTGTAGGCTATGTTTTCCGACAATACTTCTAAAGATTTCTTCTCTTCCTAACTTTGCGTCAAAATCTCCCAGCACGATTTTAACATCGTACTTCGGTAGTCGTTCATAGGTTTTGTCGAGGAGCTCGTAGAAGCAATCCTTAGTCAAATCATCTTTTTCATCCGTCGTAGCATGAGCGCATAAGTTGGCGAATTTGGCCTTGATGCGGATTGTTACAATGCGTTCGCTAATATCTTGAAAACATAAGACTTCTTGCCTAAGTCTGGCACCTATAACAAATCCGCATCCAAATAGTCGCTGTTTCTGCTCACTATACACAGTCCATAGTAGATGTCACAGTTTTTCATCCTCTTTTTGCCCGGCCCATCCCATCGTATTTCCAGGATGGCAGTAATGTCTGCTTTGTAGCAGTTTAGGGCTTCCGCTAGTTGTTCGCCTGCAACTCTCCTGTTTAATGTTCTCACATTCCAGGTGCAGATACGAACGTCGTTGTCCTTTTTTCGTTTAGCATGGGCGTCAACAATAATATCAGTCCTTTCCGAGGCTATTTGTTGCTTCGTAACAATAGTTTTTTTCGTGGATGGGTAGTTAACCCAAAGCACAACCCCCAACATGGAGGGCCAGGCCCTTGTTTTGACCCTAGGACAGCGGCCGAAAAAATACCGATGTCAGCAGCCCATGTTTTGGGGTATGAGCGCTGCCGTTGACCCATTGAGGGCTCCTCCGCCACCGACTTTTTTCCAATACCCTGGCTCAGTATTGGAAATCCCTATAGACCTGGTGCTGCTTCGAGCTCATATAGGGATTTCACTACCAGCTCGATCAAACTGGAGCTCTAGGCGCCACCGTTGACTCCATCTAGGGAATTCCTCCGCCGCCCCCTCTCTCGTCATCATCTATAGGACATATTAACGCACTCCCACTTTTTGGGGGCATTTTTGGATAAAAACCATTTGTGTACATGATACACCATAGCTATGCAGGAGACTACAGGAGACAAGCGTTGTTTCTTCTCGAACCATTAACGATTTTGATAAACTTTGTGACAATGCCACGCCCACTTGTTGGGGTGTTTAATTTGAGGATGGAATTGGATAGGCACCATACCCCTAGCATATGGTGCCTTCAGTAACCAATATGTACTTGATTAAAGGCTGCCTTTAGCCTTTCGGCTAATTATCCACAGTCTCTATTCAAGAGGCGAAGGTTACTTCGTCAAGCTCAGCTGGGAATAAAAAAACGCCACCGTTGAATCCAAGGGCATTGTAGAAAGATTCTTATTATTAGGCACTCAAGCCATTTTTCGGATCAAAAATCAACTTGGATGGTTGTGTTAACAAATAAAACAAGCTCCACTGGGCTGATACTATGTCTCGAAAATAGCATCAAAGTGTGGTGTCCAATTTTATCAGCTGAAATTGTTGTTCACTTATTTTTTAAAGAATTTTTTTTTAAGGAAAAGGTCACAGTGAGAGTGAAGTCAGACCGGTATTTGAACATATTGGAGGAATTGTATGAATTGGCATAGGGCTACAATTTGTTCCAACACGACTCACTTTTCAAGTGCGTGGATAATTTTTTTGATGTAACACTTCCCGAAGCGCCTCTTCTCAAAAAAGGGCGATTTGTAGTGGCCGGCTTGCTTTCTCGATTTGGTCCTTGCTATTTTAAGTTTTTAAGCCCACATTTATGTCCATCTTCCTAGGATCCAAGAAAACTGGAACTGTACAGTGTATAAGAAATCGGAGACGTCACCTACCTGATATGTTTTTCAAAAAATGCATAACATTTACCACTAACTTACTTAAGTAGCGATACAGTCCGGAATGAACCTGGTCCTCAAGGTTAGGTTAGGTTTACGGGTTGGTGGAGTAGAGGATTCTCTATTCCGCCACACTTAGGTCCATGTGGACCCATTGTGATACCCTTGGTGGGATTACGTCCTTCCTTATCGTTACTATGGGTTACTCCACTCTATCCAGCCATCCTGATGTTCGTAGGAACCTGCAAAGATAGGGTTACGGAATATCGGATAGCTCTTGGATGTCTTGGAAGTAGTAGCTTCCAAGTGTTCTGTTCCTCAGGTGACAGAGACTCGGGCAGTGACAGAGGAAATGAGGTGTATCCTCGTGTGCCTCCTCATCGCCACAGCCTCTACAGATATCGTCATCCTTGAGATTTGATTTCATTGTATGGGTTCTGAGAAAGTTGTGACCAGTTAGAGCCCCTACCAGTTTAGATAAGGAGCTCCTGTCGTACCGCAAAAGTTTTTTGGTTCGGTTTCCGTTGTATTCTGGCCAGAGCTTCCGAGATATTTCGCAGGTAGTCAATGACTTCCACCTGGTATTGGCTTTCATTCGGGTTTTGTATTCCACTCTTTCTCTGAGGTTACAGAGTGGTGGTTCGACCGTTTGTAGTGCCTGATCATGATCTGTAGCAGATCCATTTCTTGCCAGTTCGTCGGCCATCTCGTTGCCGTCTATGTCCCTGTGACCAGGAACCCAGCAGAGATCAACATTATGCTGTGAGCAGAGCTCTGCTCACTGTCGCTCTTCGCGACAGCGGCGAACTAGCTTTGATTTAATTTCGATAGCAGATACTGCTTTTATAGCCGCTTGGCTGTCAATGAATATGGTGATATCACTGTGTGGTATTTCCATTATTGACACCAAATGAGCCGCTTCAGCAATTGCTAGCACCTCAGCCTGGAACACACTACTATGATCAGGAAGCCTGATTGATTTGTGTATTACTAATTCCTCTGAGAATATGCCAGCACCTGTTCCACAGTCCATCTTTGATCCATCTGTGAAGATGAATATCGATTTCCTTTTTGTGGGTTCAGTCTTGTCCCATTCGTCTCTGCTCGGAAACGAGCAGGTGAAGGGTCGATCGAAGTCTAGATAGGGCGATAGATAGTCAGAGTTTACTACGCTCCCTACGTATTTCTTTAGGACCTGCGCGTGCCCAGCGAGGCTCGGGATCCAGCTGTTTGTTTGGCTGATCCTCGAGGAGCTTTTGGCAGCTGATTCCTGCATGTATAGATCCAAGGGCAGCAGATTCAGAATCACCTCCAATCCAGAGGTTGGGGTTGTTCTCATCGCACTGGTTGTCCCTATACACGCTAGTCTGGTCCTCAAACAACATGCCTTTCCAACTAGCGTCGTTGGTTAACTGTCTCCAGTAGCGCACTTCAAGTTAGTGGTCGGTTTCTACTTGTGCGCTCCACTTAAGACGAGGTCTTTCTCTACTGCGTCCAACGTTTGGCCAGAAATCTAAGATTCTGCGAGACGGAGGATGTAGGATTGCTTCATCCATTTTTGAACCAGTCCAGCTTCAGCTCCGTAGATTAGGACTGGGATGGGTCTTGTATAAAAGCTTCTTATTAGCAACTGTTTTCTTCTGACTCGATACTCTTTGCATACTCTTTGCAATCCTGACCGCATGATTATTTATTTTCATTTTGGATTTTTTTTTTGACACTAGATATGGTCTCTATATAATGCCCTCGTATGCGGCTTAGAAATCGACGAAAAGGAGGGTATGGAATCGGACTTCTTGTGTTTTTCTGCCGACTATTTTTTAAAAAGGACATTTTAGGTAGTTTTTGAATGGTTTCAAGAGTTTGTATATAACAGCAGAAAGTATCTGGTAGGCGATGTTGTGGAAACATATGTATCTGTAGTTGGAAAAGTTCAGCTGGTCTTCTTTTTTGGTTATCAACCAAATGATGCTGGCAATCCATCGGCAGGAAGCCAGTCACTTCCTGCAGCTTGAAGATTGATGAATAAGATTGAGTTTAGGTATATTTTTTTCATTTTGGTCCTTAGTAATGCTGATTCTGTCCACAGGTCGTATGACACTTAAATTCGATAAAAAATATTTTAGATGGGATATAATAAAGGTTTAAAAAGATGTCTTGGGATGATCCCAATAATGTTAAACTTAACTGCTACATCATCGCAAAGAGGAAAGCCAGCAAATAAGTAACTCCTAGTAGTCCCACTTTGCAATTTCCAAAGCAAAGCACTTACACTCAACATCATCCCTAAATTTATAAATTGAAAACAATTCAAGGACACGCTACTTTGATAAAATCCCAACCATAACCCGCAACAGCTTATTAATTTCGTATAGTTTTGTAAAAGCCTAAAATATCTTCGTATTTAACACAGAGCCTACAATCCATCCCTAGGAGTCCATACTATGATATGCAAATTGCATTAGCTCTGCTAAACCTATTATAAGTTTGGAAATTCAACATTTATGAACGAATCGATGGTATGTGCCTGGTGAAAGTTTCGACCTAAAGTGAAGTAGGATATCATTTTCATGCCCTTCATGCCCAAGTTAAGCACGAGTGTATTAACACAAGTTTAATGCGTTTTGGATGTTTCGAATAACTAAGATACACCCAAATGGATTTCAGTTAATTCGCTTTTAACGAAGGGTAAACATCGTAGGGTCGCTGGCCAAAGCCTAAGTGGTTGCTCATTAGCCCTATATATAGTAGATACATCCACGAGGTGTTCTGGCAACAAATTTAATACGAAATAACATTGCCACCTGAATTTACATCATCACATCCAAAGACTATCATCGTGTCCTTGAAAAAGTCTGCAATGTATTGATTATTTCATCACAAAAAAAAAAACGGGAAGACAAATTGATACAATATGTGCACGTCATACACATTTTCGTGGAGAGACAACTTTCCTTTTTTGGCAAGGATCTCATGCGGAAGATCCCAACCAGTCAGTCTATCTGTTAAAAAGACATTACACAGGAATGTATCTCTAAAACAATCTACACAAACAGAAGAAACAATTCCCGCATCTTAACATAAAGGATACGAACACGAAGAATGGAAACCAAGAAACATCCTTCAAGGTCCTTCTTACTACAGTAGACAAAAACAAAACGGGTTATTTCTTACAGCTGAACGCATTTGAACATTTCAGATGAAAAAGATGTGTTTTAAGTGAGCCAATAAATAACTGATGAAAACGGTAATTCGATTCTTTAGAATCCCAGGGAAATTTTATCAGGACCTGATAGGCAAATATTTTAAAAATCCATTCACTATATATAGGGTGCGACATCTTTTATGTCAACAAACGACGAAAAGTGTTGTCAGATGGTGATTGTTGGACACGATATTTTCAACGATGTGCACGTTGAAATGGACGACTAACCAAAATCGTTCAGTTTTAAGTTTTTTTTTTAAATACAAAAAAAATGAACAAAATTAGTTTTTTTCCATGTGCAGCTTCATTAGCGAACATTTCCCATTAATTATGGAACACAACGTCGTTCAAGTGGCTGGCTTCGCAGTAGCGCATTCTGTCACTCCAATTTTCCAAGACCTCGTTGATGGTTTCGGGGTGTAGCTCACGGATTGCTTGGATAATATTGGCCTTAAGTGCTTATATCGTTTCCGGATCGTTGGCATAACATCGACCCCTCACACTTCCCCACAAAAAAAGGCCAAATGGGTAAAATCTCAGCTCCGAGGCGGGCAATCGACATTGCTAAGATAGCTGATAATAGGATTTGGGAATTTGGTGCAAAAAATATCGATTGTGGCATGGGATGTGTGGCATGGCGCTTCATCCTACATGAACTAGAGGTCGTCCAAATTCATGTTTTCAATTTCAGTGAAAAAAAACGTTGTTCCCAGCCTCATTTTCGAAGCAAAATGGTCCAATGATGCCACCACTCCACAATCCGCACCAAACTGACACTCTTTGTGGATGTCCCAGAGGCGGCAATTTCGTTTCTTAACGTAGCCGCAGAGATGAAAAAGTGCCTTCGTCAGAAAAGATGATTTTCCGCCGAAAATCGTTGTCCAATTCAAGCTGCTCTAAGGCCCAAACTGCGAACGAGGAGGATGACCGTGCTCTTCAATTGCTGAGTCAACATGTCCTAGCCATCTCAACCGTCCAATGCGGAGTTTTTTGACCAGGGGTATGTCGCTGTACAGCTCGTATAGTTCGTGGTGGAATCTTCGTCTCCATAGCCCGTCAATGCAAACGGGATCGAAGATTTTCCGAAGAATTTTTCTCTCGAATCGATCAAGGATTTCTTCATCCGCTTTTTGATACGGTACATGCTTCAGCGCCGTAGAGCAAGACTGGGATGATCAGGGTCTTATATAGGATCTCCTTAGTAGTTCGAGTGAGGGCTTTACTACTAAATTTCCTTCTTAGCCCGAACAAATACGGGTGGGCAGAGTAATTCTTCGTTTGATTTCTGACGAGATGTTGTTGTCAGAGCTAATAGCGGAGCCGAGGTAGACAAAGTCCCGTACTACCTCAAAGTTATATCTGTCAATGGTGACGTTCTGTCAATTCGTCGATGTTGTGTGTCCTTTCGTGTTGACAGCATATACTTAGTCTTACCCTCATTTACTGCTAAACCCATTTCTGTCGCTTCCTTCTGTCAATATCGTCGGCGTATGCTAGTAGTTGCACCGATTTTTGGAGAATTGTGCCTCTGGTGTTGGCTCGGGAGTTTTGCACAATCCTCTCAAGAATCAAATTGAAAAGGTCACATGACAGTGCATCGCCTTGCCTAAATCCTTTTTCCGACCCTGATGGTGCAGCGAGAATTCTCCATCGTCATCCTACACAAACGGACGAGTTTGGGCGGTATACCAAAACTAGATATGGCTCTGTATAGTTCTTCTCTATAAATGCTGTCGTATGCGGCTTTGAAATCGATAAATAGGTGGTGGGTATCGATTTAGACTTCTTGGGTTTTTTCCAGGATCTGCCGAAGTGTGAAAATGTAATCGGTTGTGGACTTTGCTGGCCTAAAACCACACCGATAAGGGCCGATCAGGTTGTTGGTAAACAGGAAGGATCTTGTAGGCGATGTTAAGGAGACATTTCCTTCTGTAGTTGGCGCAGTTCTGAAGGTCTACTTTTCTGTGGATCGGGCAAACGATGCTGTGGTACCTTTCTTCAGGCATGCTACCAGTCTGTTTACAAATTAAATTATCGTGCCGGGTATCTATTGATACCGAACCTACAATATCAAAAAAAACCTTTAACATCACTAAAAGTATCTATCCTACAGAGGGGTTGTACTCTCACGAGTACAAATCGAGAAAAAAAACTAAAAAGAAAAGGAGAAAGAAAATGTTATAATATGTTATAGAAATGAATGCGAATGATTAAACTGGGCTATACAGGTGTTGTATGAATGAATGAATTTTCAGATCTAGGTTATGCATGTGTGTGTGTACTTATAAATCAATTTGTAGCTTAAGAGACTTAAGAGTAATTCTGATTATTTGTTTCTGTAGATTTAAGTACGTAGATTAGGTATAAAATAGCAAATTTAACTCGATTGTTTTATTAGTTTTAAGAGTACTATATAATAGTATTATAGGTTAAGGCTTCGGATCATTTTGCCAATAAGATACAAACTAATTTTAAATTTAAGAACTTACGTTTGTTCGATTTATGTTATTTTTATCTTTACTTTGTATTCTCGTTCTATGATCTTTTTTTTCACCTTTGACTCAGCTTTTGTGCGCACAAATCCTCGTCTTTGGTTGTGGAGTTTAATTTGATGTTTATAATCTGTATGAAGTAAATGTTGTTATTATGTTCTGTTTGTATTATCTTATGTGGCAATTACCTGCTATATACCAAATTAAATCAAAAGCGATTAATTAACTTAAATCTATTATGTACATATGCAATTACTTAAAAACTAGACTAATTCTACCTTTAAAACTAACAATTACAAATTTACCAAATACTAAAACTAAAGAAAAAATGTATTCCCGTGCACTGTGGAGGTGTTGTTCTGGTCACAATAAATAGGTCAAGGCAACAGCGTGTGTGGCCGTTCTCAGACATGGCAAGCCAGTCATACGTCTCTTATTGAATTGGTTTTAAGCGTTGGTCTTCCTTTTTTTTTCGTGGCGAATATCCAACGCAAGATATCAATAGCTAGGTTGACCAGGAGTCTCTCTTAGAACCGTCTCAAGGGTCACTTTTCGGTAGGGAGCACTGTGTGTTCGTTACGTTCACAATCAGGTTCTTCTTTTCTTCAACGACTAGCGCAGCTTCGCGTGGAGTGAAAACTAGCGCTCCGTCAAACTACAGGGGACGGAAACTACTACAAACTACTTGGGTAATGGATGTTGAACACTTTATTGTTTGTTTAAGCGAAGTTTGGATAGCTTCCCACGTAAAGTTAGAGTGAGAGTTTACTCGATTTTTAAGGAGTACCGATAACTTTACACAGTGCACCGATACGTGGAGCGCCTCGCACTGGAATCGGGTAATTGGCGTGCTCGTTGGCGTGCTCGCTCCTTTTTGAGACGAAATATTTTCTATATATAAAAAAAACATGCTATACTCATATAACCACAAAAATCACTTGAGGTTCTCACCTTGCACAAATAGTTGTGATGTTTAATTGTTCTGTGTATTATTTAAACACAATATTCTTTTTATTACCATTCGTTTAGAATTTTCTTTTTGTCGTTCAACCTTTATTTTACTTTAAACCAGCACGATATCTAATGGAAAACAATCGATCCGATGGACTAAGGCGCTCACACTATTAAGTTTTTAACCATATAATGGATGTTGTACAGCGGTTGGTTGTATCTGTGTGCGCCATAAAAGTGTGAAAATTTTGAGTGGTCGTTAAAATTTAAAAATAATTATTTTGAAAAAAAAAAAAACAATTCCTGAAAATGTTATTCCAGTGTCACGCTACACGCTGAACGAATATGGTTGTGTATATGCTTGAACAACGCTGGGAAATATTGCGACATTACTTTGAAAATCATGGTAATGTTGCAGAATGTGTGCGAAAATTGCGTACGGATTTTGGAAGAAGAGAAGCACCGTCAGCTCCGTATGTTCGTTATCTTGTGAAAAAAGTGAAAGAACTGGCATCCTCATCGATAAACCAAAGCGTGAAAAGCCAAAAACAGTGCGTACACCCAAGAATATTGTTGCTGTGGCAGAAAGTGTGCGTGAAGCGCCATCAACATCAATTCACCGTCGTTCTCAACAATTGAACATTTCGGAGACATCATTGAGACGAATTTTGCATAAAGACATTGGTATGACGCCATACAAAGTCCAATTGGTTCAGGAGTTCAACTGACCATCCAATGCGTTTTCGCTTCGCTATGTGTGCCTGCGATCGACTTAGAGAAGATGCCGATTTTGCCAAAAAAAATCATCTTTTCAGATGAAGCTCATTTTGATCTTGGCTGGTATGTAAACAAGCAAACTTGTCGCATTTGGGGCACAGAAAGCCCGCACGCATACATTGAAAAGCCGATACACCCAAAACGAGTCACTGTTTGGTGCGGATTTTGGTCCAGAGGCATAATTGGGCCATTTTTCTTCAAAAATGAGCAAGGAGTGGCCGTTACAGTCAATGGCGATCGTTATCGGGCCATGTTGAACGAATTTTTGTTCACTAAAATTGAAGAGGAGGATATTGGCAACATTAGGTTTCAACAGGACGGCGCTACGTGCCACACAGCCGAATCTACACTCGATGATTGGCGCCCTGTTTTTGAAGATCGCATTATCAGCCGCAGAGCTGATGTTGTTTGGCCACCTCGGAGCTGCGATTTGACACCGTTTGACTATTATTTGTGGGCTGCCGTAAAAGATAAGTATTACGCCGACAAGCCAGAGACAATTGACGCTTTAAAGGACAATATTCGTGAAGCCATTGGTGAAATACAGCTTCACACAATCGATAATGTGCTTAAAAATTGGACCGATCGTGTAGGCTACTGCATGGCCAGCCGAGGCAGCCATTTGATTATTTTCCATTATTAGCCGGAAGGATTGTACTTTTAAACAAAAAAAGAAATTTGCGAAAATATTAAGTATTTTTTTTATAGCATTTTCAAAAAAAAAAGTTATTTGGCGGACCCTTTAGATGTCACAGTTTTGCATCCTGTTTTTGAGCGCTACCATCTCTGTGCCTGACTTACCCTTGAGATTCCTAAGTAATCTGTTGTTCAAATATGTCGAAGCAGCAGTATAAAAAAATTTGCAATTTCAAGCCTTTTTTTAGGGGAAACAAAGTTTTTTGTCAAACAATAAAGAATTCAAAAAAAATGTCTGAACAAGATATTTTGACAGTATCAACGTCTAAATGGAATTAATGGAATATAATACAACAGCCGCTACCATTTTCTTAAAAAAGGGGACTAGCTACTAAGTTTAAAAAAATTAAAAAAATATTTCACACAAAATTCGGAATAATCCCCACTTTTTCGAAATGTTTACTTAAAAGATGGATGAGGCTGGTGCTGATTGCAGCTTTCTGATATTATTGTCATTTTTGATCTGTCATTTCCGAGAATGTGTCACTTGTCATTTTCACAGAATTTGTTGGGTGGCATTTATTATTTTCTCCCATTAAGGATCGAATCAGGCATTAAGATGTGAAATAAATTTATCACCTCGGAAAATCACAGGACGAGAATCAACTTTTTGGAAACTTTCACAATTAGTCAAATTAATACCTTGTTGTCCATTCTTAGAGCAAACTACCACCGGAACTGAAGTTGTATGAATTTAGATCCCTCCTTGGACCAAGGATACTTATATTCCCCCATGTCTCCATAGTTCTCAGCTGAACAAAGCCATACATTTGCATTTTCTATTCGAATGCATTTAATGGCGTGGAAAAGTTGTGTGGGTGATGGTGAAAGCTGAATAAATTGCTATGGCGTCTGCCGTTGAAGGTGTCCCGTTTTTTACTCGAATTTCTTGCAAATATGAATGTGTGTGAGGGTTTTGTATAAATTTACATCAAAATGTCATTTTGTTGAAATAGCCAAATTCATTCAGACAATCTTTACACTATTCTGAGATACTTTCACGGGGATAGTTTTTTTTTTTTTCTTTAACCCCATTATCCTTTTGCACATACCTGCAACAAGTAGTGAAAAGGGAAATGATGTTTTTTTTTGTCCTCGCTCCCCCGCATATAAGATAGGAGGCCATCATGCTAAGCTAACTATGCCACTCTCGTCTTTAGAAACCTTCGTATTAAGAGATGCACGTAGTGCGGCACTGAATGCAACAGCACTACCAATGCAAACCACTTGCCTGTGCATGCGTTGGATGCAGCCTAGTAAAGGAATATTAAAACTCTTTAAATTGTAAATGGGCCCTTGTTTACCCACCTGCAAGGCCTATGCTAAGAGGTTTATAAAAAAAAAAGTCATAACCGCGGTTTATTTAACCACATGTTGTCAACTGCAAAGCTAGGGAAGAAATGGGTAGCAAACTAAGGAAGATGGGCAGAGAAACAGGTTGTTGTTGGGTATTGCTTAGGGGTATGTGGTGTAAGTTAAACCAAGTTGGAGCTAAACGTGAGAGATGGGATTTATAAAAAAAACAGAAAGATTACATATTTTGTAAGCTTTAAAAAACCTATTCCTGGATTTTTAAGAACCCCGTAGATACCCTTAAAGAACTTTATTTTGACAACTTCATCATGTTGACGGAACCCCGATGCCATTCCAAACAACCCCTTTGGGAGAATTTATAATTTCAGCCAAATTGTTAGCCAGGCGGCCGGCACGACATGTGTGTGAGTGAGTGGATTTACATATGCAAATTCCGGGACATAAAAACCCTAAAAGCAGCCTGTAAATCCTATTTTCCTTAAGCAATTAGCAGTAAAAGTAAACTTCCCGTTTATAGTCCCATAATCCCATTAAGACCAAAAAGCTTCACGTTCTACATGCAACGTTGAGAAGTAAACCCCCATCGGCTGTGCGTGTATGCGAGATTTCATTTTAAAGCGAACAAATGAAGAATGTATCCTTTGATTAGGTTGAAATTGAAGTGCATGCACTTTTGCTTTTATGTGGTCCTCCATCGACAGTGTTCCATCAGTTCATTTAGATTCTCCAGTCCAGTCAGTTGGGTATCAAAGTACCATCATTCGCGGTGTCGTTGTCGGTGTGCGGTTAAGGTAGCTTTGACTGTCGAACATTTTGCAAAACTTCTTTATTGGATTTGATTCTTCGAAATAGGACGTCGAGAGGGGTATCGTCAACAGTGCTTGTGGTTTTGTTTGTGAAAATGGAGTACCTGGACAAGTGGTCATTTTGATTGGACACTTTTGAAGTGACGACAAAGTAGGAGGAGGAGGAGGCGATTTTCAATTATGTCCTGTTCGTGACATGTTGTGGCTGTTTTTATTTTTTCTGTGGTTTCACTTAGATATATATGAAGTTCTGACAAGCTAAATTCAAAATGCGTCGATATTCTGTAAATGTGGAGAGAAATACAAGTTCGAGGAGTAATTCGATGATAAATCGACATTCAACAGTCGGACATCGGATGTCAATTTATGTGCCAAATATATTTTTGACAACTTCCAGAGATCCGCATAAGGTGAGTTTTTAAAATATTTTTTTAGTATTAAGGAAATTATGCACCCAGGTCTGCAGAAAAGTTGTGAAAATATGAAGATTCTGTGGAATTCTGTAAAACAAAATATTTTTTTGTGAATACTTTAAGGATTTTTTTTTCACAAATTGAGAGATCTGATTCATAAATTCCTGGTCATTGTTTTCTCGAGAAAGCAAATAGATATACCAGCTCTCACTTTTAAGCGTAATCATAACAAAAATTGAGTGATATGCATACAATTTCGTTGGTAGATAGCGCGGTTCAAAATCGCATCTTTAGAAATCGATTTACCGGTAGATACCTTTGTATGTGAAGATGATATCGAGTTCTTCATAAATAACTTAGTAACTCGAAAATCTGGAGGCTAGATCTAACCAGAAATGTCTACATCAAGGAGTTACCAAACCGGTTTCAAAATGATGAGATATGTTATGAACGCCTGTCTAAAATTGCAGAATTTTCCACTAAGTGGAAGCCTGCAAAAGTGACACCGATATTAAAGACGGGCAAGCCCCCAGTGCCCTCTCACTAAGGTACTTACTCTCAGGTGGCAGCGGAGGAATTCCCTAGATGGAGTCAATGGTGGCGCCTACAGCTCCAGTTTGATCGAACTGGTAGTGAAATCCCTATATGAGCTGCTTCGACATATTTGAACACCAGGTCTATAGGGATTTCCCATACTGAG
Source organism: Rhingia campestris (assembly GCA_932526625.1). Lineage (NCBI taxonomy): Eukaryota > Metazoa > Arthropoda > Insecta > Diptera > Syrphidae > Rhingia > Rhingia campestris. The sequence continues at coordinate 180,707,289 of OW052182.1, forward strand.
CCAGGGTATTGGAAAAGAGTTGGTGGCGGAGGAGCCCTCAATGGGTCAACGGCAGCGCTCATACCCCAAAAATGGGCCACTGACATCGGCATTTTTTCCGGCCCGCAGTCCTAGGGTCAAAACAAGGGCCTGGCCCTCCAGGTTGGGGGTTGTGCTTTGAGCTAACTACCCATCCACGGAAAAGAGATTATGTTACGAAGCAACCAATAGCCTTGGAAAGGACTGATATTATTGTTGACGACCATGCTAAACGAAAAAAGGACAACGACGTTCGTACTTGCACCTGGAATGTGAGAACATTAAACAGGAGAGGTGCAGGCGAACCACTAGCGGAAGCCCTAAACTGCTACCAAGCAGACACTATTGCCATCCAGGAAATACGATGGGATGGGCCAGGCAAAAAGAGGATGAAAAACTGTGACATCTACTATGGACCGTGTTATAATTAGCAGAAACAGGCGGTCTCCAGATCAACGAACAGTCAACCAAATTGATCACATTGCGATAGACAAGAGGCACGCATCCAGTATTTTGTATGTCCGAACATTCCGAGGGCCCAACATCGACTCGGACCACTACCTTGCTGTAGCCAAGGTAAAGATGCGGATACCCACCACGCCACAAAAAAACAGAAATACTGTAAAAAAATTTAATTTCGAAAGACTGCAATCGCCAGAGACAGCCAAGACCTTCGCGCAACGCGTATCCCTTAACCTCTCGACTCACAACATACCACCAGCATCTAATGTCGAAGAACAATGGCAACGATGCCAACAAGCCATTAGATCAGCCGCAACTGATGCGCGGCTACCAGCAAGAAACCCCTGGTTTGATGAGGAACCTGATCGCTCCTTATCAGTGTGGTTTTAGGCCAGGAAAGTCCACAATCGATCAAATTTTCAGACTTCGGCAGATCCTGGAAAAAACCCAAGAAATCGAAATCGATACCCACCACCTATTCATCGCATTTATAGAGACGAACTGTACAGAGTCATGTCTAGTTTTGGTATACCGCCCAAACTCGTCCGTTTGTGTAGGATGACGATGGAGAATTCTCGCTGCACCATCAGGGTCGGAAACGACCTCACCGACACATTCGATACCTAAAAAGGCAAGGCGATGCGCTGTCATGTGACTTCTTTAATCTGATTCTTGGGAGGATTGTGGAAAACTCCAAAGCCAACACCAGAGGCACAATTTTCCAAAAGTCGGTGCAACTACTAGCATACGCTGACGATATTGACATCATTGGTAGGACTCAACGTGATGTCATAGCCACGTTTGCTAGTATAGAGAAGGAAGCGGCAAAAATGGGTTTAGCAGTAAATGAGGGTAAGACAAAGTATATGCTGTCAACACGAAAGGACACACAACATCAACAAATTGGACAGAACGTCACCATTGACAGATATAGCTTTGAGGTAGCACGGGACTTTGTCTACCTCGGCTCCGCTATTAACTCTGACAACAACATCTCGTCAGAAATCAAACGAAGAATTACTCTTGCCAATCGCTGTTTCTTCGGGCTAAGAAGGCAATTTAGTAGTAAAGCCCTCACTCGAACTACTAAGGAGATCCTATATAAGACCCTGATCATCCCAGTCCTGCTCTACGGCGCTGAAGCATGGACCGTACCAAAAGCGGATGAAGAAACCCTTGGTCGATTCGAGAGAAAAATTCTTCGGAAAATCTTCGGTCCCGTTTGCGTTGACGGGCTATGGAGACGAAGATTCAACCAAACTATACGAGCTGTACAGCGACATACCACTAGTCAAAAAACTCCACATTGGACGTTTAAGATGGCTAGGACATGTAGAAAGGGCCTGGGCCTCCAGGTTAGTCGTTGTGCCTTCGGTGTAACTTCCCGGTCATGGAAAAAACCATTAGGTATGAGATAATGAAACTCCTCATATGGCAACAAGACCCAGAACGTCAATGGACTATGATATGAGAGTATGCACCTGGAATGTACGAACACTCTACACCCCGGGTGCTACTCAAAAACTAACTTGAATCTGTCCTCACGCGGTACAAGGCAGATATAACCGCAATCCAGGAGATACGAAGGATAGGATCAGGTATAATGAAGAGAAGAAATTGCGACATTTATTACAGCTGCAACAAGAGATTGGATGTATAGAATATAGAGTTTCATGACCACCTGGATGGAGCCTACGGAGCCTGTCCGGAGTATGATGTAAAAGTTTTACTTTGGGATTTCAATGCTAAAGTCGGAAAGGGAACATCTTTGGCGGTTTAGTTGGTAAGCACAGAATCCACGAAACGACAACAGACAACGGCTACCGACTAACAGATTATGCAACAGCTCGTAATACGGTGATCAGTAGCACTAGGTTCCCAAAGCTAAAGATCCACACAGCAACCTTTCACTCTCCAGACGGTCGAACCGCCAATAAAATCGACAGTGTGCTAATCGATACGAGGCACGCATCCAACATCCTCGACATGCACATATTCCGAGGGGCAAACGTCGGCACTGACCATTGTCGCGGCCAAATTCAGAGCTCGACTATCCAAAGAGAAGAAGGTGCGAACTGCCCAGAAGAAGAAATTCGACGTTGGACGAATTAGCACACCTGGAAAAGCCAGAGCCTTCAGCTAGTGCCTGAATATGAAACTCTCCTCTGTGCACTCACCTACCACAGACGCCAACAATTATTGGTGCCAGTATCGCAACATTATCAAGGAAGTACACGAAACCACTGCAGGGTACCACCCACCACAGAGAATGAGCCCGTGGTATGATGATGAATGCATGAACAGGAAAAGGTGACAGAAGATGCAGACAAGAAAGCGCTGCAGCGCAAAACAAGGGCAGCGAGAGAAGAGCATCGAGCCAGGAGAAAGGAGGATAAGAATACCCTGCGTAGAAAGAAGAGAGCTTACGGAGCTTTCCAGCTCAAGGAGATCAAAGAGTCGCGCGATCGTAATAACATCCAGAGGTTTTATAAAAAAACAAGCAACTGGCTGCTGGCTACGAAACTGGAAAGCATGATCTTCGAGACAGCGATGGAACTTAGTCACTTAGTGGTAACCATCGGGTACTGGTCTCATCTAACCGGATTTGACTTGATAAATGATAAGTGCGAGTGTTGATAGCAAGACGTAAAAGAGCAACACTATAATCACCCTGGTCAGGATGGCGGGGAATGAATACCCGATCTGCCATCCCAGGCGAACATAGATAAACTGCTTCGACATATTCGGACAACAGGTTATCTAGGAATTCCAAGGGTAAGTCAGGCCCCTTGAACAGAGATGGTAGCGGATGAACCGAAAGGTCAACGGCAGCGCTCAATCCCGAAGTGGATACTGATGGCCCCATGTCCTAGGGGTATCTTGTAATTGGAACTGGCCCTCCAGCTTGAGGTTTGTGCTTTGGGTTAAATACCCACCCATGGAAAAAACTATTGTTACGCAGCAACCAATGACCTAGGCAAGAACTGATTTTTTTGTTGACGACCCTGCTAAACGAAAAAGGACAACGACGAACGTAACTGCACCTGGAATGTGAGAACATAAAATAGGAGAGGGGCAGGCGAACAACTAGCGGAAGCTCTAAATTGCTACAAAGCAGACATTATTGCCATCCAGGAAATACGATTGGATGGGCCGGACAAAAAGAGGATGAAAAACTGTGACATCTACTATGGACCGTGTTATAGTGAGCAGAAACAGCGACTATTTGGATGCGGATTTGTTATAGGTGCCAGGCTTAGGCAAGAAGTCTTATGTTTTCAAGAGATTAGCGAACGCATTGTAACAATCCGCATCAAGGCCAAATTCGCCAACATAAGCCTTATATGCGCTCATGCTCCGACGGAGGAAAAAGATGATTTAACTAAGGATTGTTTCGACGAACTCCTCGAAAAAAACCTATGAGCGACTAGCAAAGTACGATGTTAAAATCGTGCTGAGAGATTTCAACGCAAAGGTAGGAAGAGAAGACATCTTTAGCAGTACTGTCGGAATATATAGCCTTTACGACAACACGCCTGGTAAAGGTCTTAGGCTAATTGACTTCGCTACGGAACGAAATGCCACTATAGCCAGCACACGGTTTCCTCACCTCGATATCCACAAGGGGACATGGCGGTCTCCAGATCAACGAACCGTCAACCAAATTGATCACATTGCGATAGACAAGAGGCACGCGTCCAGTATTTTGGATGTCCGAACATTCCGAGGGGCTAACATCGACCCGGACCACTACCTTGTTGTAGCCAAAGTAAGGATGCGGAATCCACCACGCCGCAAAAAAAACAGAAATACTGTGAAAAAATTTAATTTCGAAAGACTGCAATCGCCAGAGACCGCCAAGACCTTCGCGCAACACGTATCCCTTAACCACTCGATTCACACCACACCACCGGCATCGAATGTCGAAGAACAATGGCAGCGATGCCAACAAGCCATTAGATCAGCCGCAACTGATGTGCTAGGTTTCTCGCGGCCACCAGCAAGAAACCCCTGGTTTGATGAGGAATGCCGACAGATGCTCGCAGCCAAGAACGAGGCCTACAAAGCTAAGCTGCAGGTGAAGACGAGAGCTGCCATTGAGCTCTATAGGCAAAGAAGAAGGGAAGAACATTGGCTTTTCAGAAAGAAGAAAAAAGAGCAAGAAAAGCGCGCGATCGAGGATATTGAGAGCTGCCACTCCAGGAACGATGTTCGCAAGTTTTACCAAGTTTAAAACGTCAAAGCCAAGGATATAAGGCTCGAACAGAATCCTGTCGAGATAAACAGGGAATATCGTAGTTAAGACACAGTCGATGCTGAGGATATGGAAGAACCACTTCTGCAGACTGTTAAACGGCGATGACGAACAACATTCCGCTGTCAGGCAGAACGAACCATTTAATATTGGCAACGAGAGCGAAAACTGCCAACCACCCGACCTAAGTGAAGTGAGGATAGCAATATCTAAACTCAAGCTTAATAAGGCCGCCGGAAATGACGGCCTTACCGCTGAGCTTTATAAAGCTGGCGGAGATGACTTGGTAATCAACATCCACCAACTCATAAGCCAAATCTGGTCGGATGAAAGCATGCCTGAAGAATAGAACCTCAGCATCGTTTGCCGATCCACAAAAAAGGAGACCCTCTGAACTGCGCCAACTACAATGGCAAACGTTTCCTCAACGTCGCCTACAAGATCCTATCTGCCGTAATATGTGAACGCCTGAAACCGTTTACCAACAACCTGATTGGCCCTTATCAGTGTGGTTTTAGGCCAGGAAAGTCCACAACCGTTCAAATTTTCACACTTCGGCAGATCCTGGAAAAAACTCAAGAAGACCAAATCGATACCCACCACCTATTCATCGATTTCAAATCCGCATATATGACAGCATTTACTGAGACGAAGTATACAGATCCATGTCTAGTTTTGGTATACCGCCCAAACTCGTCCGTTTGTGTAGGATGACGATGGAGAATTCTCGGTGCTCCATCAGGGTCGGAAACGACCTCACCGACACATTCGATACCAAAAAAGGATTTAGGCAAGGCGATGCGCTGTCATGTGACTTCTTTAATCTGATTCTTGAGAGAATTGTGCAAAACTCCAAAGCCAACACCAGAGGCACAATTTTCCAAAAGTCGGTGCAACTACTAGCATACGCTGACGATATTGACATCATTGGCAGGACTCAACGTGATGTCATAGCCACGTTTGCTAGTATAGAGAAGGAAGCGGCAAAAATGGGTTAAGCAGTAAATGAGGGTAAGACTAAGTATATGCTGTCAACACGAAAGGACACACAACATCGACGAATTGGACAGAACGTCACCATTGACAGATATAACTTTGAGGTTGTACGGGACTTTGTCTACCTCGGCTCCGCTATTAACTCTGACAACAACATCTCGTCAGAAATCAAACGAAGAATTACTCTTGCCAATCGCGGTTTCTTCGGGCTAAGAAGGCAATTTAGTAGTAAAGCCCTCACTCGAACTACTAAGGAGATCCTATATAAGACCCTGATCATCCCAGTCCTGCTCTACGGCGCTGAAGCATGGACCGTATCAAAAGCGGATGAAGAAATCCTTGGTCGATTCGAGAGAAAAATTCTTCGGAAAATCTTCGGTCCCGTTTGCGTTGACGGGCTATGGAGACGAAGATTCAACTACGAACTATACGAGCTGTACAGCGACATAAGTTTTCAATTACCGGCGCGCGGGTCTCTGATGCTGCAACAAGCAGTATATTACATGATCGTCGCATCGTCGGCCAAATGCCGTCCAAGAAGTTTTGTATACCCTAGGATGTCTTTCTTTTTTTTTTAAAGATAGTGGTACCGATGGCAAAAAGTCTCCGAGATTCAGATTATGTTTCTACCCTGCGTCCCAGCCTGATGAATAAGTCTTAAGCACGGGTTTGAATTGCCTCTTGATACGATTATGCCCAGTGTGGAAACGACATTAAGGGTGTTGATGGAATGGCAGTACTCTTGCCCAAATTTTTCCGTGGCACTAATTCGACACTAGCCCCGAACTTAATTTTATAAGATAACCTGACATTTCATGAGAACCCTTTGCTGCTATTTTTGAATTAATTACTTAGAACCTTAGCATGCCTCCCCAGTTAGCTCACTCTTATCCCAATTGCTTAGACCAACTCACAACATAGCAACATTCCAAAGTTTCATGAAATCGAAAGTTTCCAGAGAGAAAAGTTTCAGCTGAGGATAAATGCTGCCAGCTGACGAAAGCTTTTTTTTTTTCTAAATTTCACCATTCAAGGTCGCATTCAGTACTAAACTGGAGCATACACACGACACAGAGTCCTTGTACTAAAGCTTCAGCACCACAAAACATCCTACATTATCAACATGTTGCCAGCCGTAACTAAAACAAATCCTTTAGCACAGAGAGCAAAAGGAAGCATGTCACATCGCCATGCTAAGACCAAAATAGTCTATAACGTGATCTCGAACTTGAAACAGCATCCTTTACGGTAACGCATTACTATTCGAACAACAACGTTCGTATCCTTTTGTACCTTTTGTTTGTCTTTGCTATAACAAAAGAATCCTCTGCCTCACACAACAAAAACGAGCCAAGACAAGCGTTTAGGTTTACGTACGTACGTGATGCGGTTGAGTGGTATTACGATGGAATACTTGTAACGTTCTTACGATACCGATGGGATGGGGTCTAAAAAGGACTTTCGTGTACGGTTTCAGTATTTCGGTGTTTGAAATAACGGATTAAATCACTTCTCTGTTGATACCTGAAATGTTTGTGTGTGCGTCTAAGCAATCGGTAATGTGATAAAAAAAAGTGGGAAAGCCGATCTGTCAATCTGTAGTGAGTTTACCCTTTCACCTGGGTGGATGCAATTTTCAAAAAGTGCAACATCAGCAGCATCCTGGTGCAATAAAGTGAATCTGAGAGGAGATTTCTCAGTTGTGGGTGTTCTGTGCGTGATAGATTACAGTTGGCTGGTGTTTAAGCTTGTTGTTGAAGGATATAAAAAGTGATACCTAGCCATTGGAAATTTGACATTTTCCGGATTAAAAAAAATAAAATAAAATTTATGTGATAGATACAACCAGGCATGTGCATGCGACGAATGTAATTGGATTTATGGAATCCATTAAATTTAATGTGGTGAATGCGCACATGAAGGGATAAGGATCAAGGACACAATTCGTTTGAGTAACTTTAATGAGAAGAATTGCGAGATGAGGGGTGAAAATTGAAATTCATATTTCGTGGGAAAGTGGTGAATTGTGATTTTGAGTATCTTAGGATTGGCTTATCTACAATTTATTTGAAATCCCCAGCATTACATATTTCACGGAATTAAATCCCCACCTAAGGTCAAGCTGTGTATATGCAGGGTTGAGTGTATTCATATGTAAACATGGTTGTTAAGTGACCTTAGTTTGCTTAGGTCAGTTGTTTGCTCTCAAAGGATTTATTTAGATTTATGGTGAGTTCATGGCATTCGCTCTTGAAGGAGGAGAATTCTTTCTGTGGGCACCCACAAACTTTGAAATTTTTATGAAAATCCTTGCGAATATCCCCGTACTGTGGTGCTAAACCTCACTTAATCTTATTTTGAGTTGAATAATTATTTTTATTGTTATGCGTGTGGATGAACATTATTTTTGTTTTCCAATTCCGTGTGTGGGTTCTTAGGGTTTCGTGCGTGTGGGACTACTGAGAGTGTGGTGTTCAGATCAAATCTTTCCATGAACACCAAGGTTTTAATCAGTGCCCTACATCTTGCAAAGGTCTGACTAACATTTTTTTGCTGATTAAGGACTTTTTGCAAACGTTTTTCACTTATCTTAGGGCATGCGAACTTGTAACGCTGTGCCCTCAGATACTTGATGATATTTTTTTTTTTTTTTTAAATTCTGACCTGCCTAAGCAGTAATATACACATCGACCTTAAAGATCTATTGTGCTTGCAGTCAGATATTTTTTTTTTAGGTTAGTAGCGCTTCTACTTTCCTAATGTAGCTGATAATACTTTCAGCCGAAGATTTCCTCAGTTCTTCGGGACTTAAAAATTCCCTGAAGAAAGATTCCCTTCTCATACCGTAAAGGGCCGGGCATTCACATATGATATGCTCGGCTGTTTCGTCTTCTTCTAGACATAGTCTGCACTCCGGTGAGTCGACTAGACGCATTTTGTTTAGGTGATATCGCAGACTTTGATGACCAGTTAGGTAGCCTACTAAGTTTTTGATATCGTGCCTGCGAAGATTTAGTATCTTATTGGCATCTGATTTGAAGGGCTGAATAGCTCTTTTGGCGTGTCTTAGGCCTGGAATGTTTCCCCAGTATGAAACACATTTGTTTTGTTCCCAGTTTTTTATGACCAGCTTTATGGCTGATTTGGGGATTGCACAAAAGGATTCAGGTCCAATGAAGGGGGTTTCCGAACCTTTTCTGGCTAGTTCATCAGCTTTTTCGTTTCCTTCAACTCCCTTATGTCCGGGGACATAATTGTTCCTGGAACTGAGTGTTTGGAGGGAGTGAAGATTCTCTAATTTTCGATTCGAAATAGCCGTTAGATTGTAGGGCTATGCTTTTATACTGAATATCGAACTTGGTTTCAAGAATTGTTTGAAGGAGCTAGTTTGTAGGTAAATTGTCAAAAATTAAGCATCTTCCATTCACGGACAATAATCGGGCCTGGAACCTAGCTTCCACCTTCGGTTAATCTTCATGTCTCTTCAATTATGCCGGTATTTGGCAACTTGACAACGAGGGGGTTTTCTATACTTCAATCATATGGCTGGGAATGGAAGACTTTGTATGTCTTACTTTTTTACTTAAATAGCTCTACAGTCCGGAATGAACCTAGGCCTCAACAAAAATATTGCCCACTTGCCTTAAATGATGTGGGCCATGTAGAACGAACGGCTACAGGCCCTAACCAATTCAAACATCCAATGCGTAATATTTTTAACTGACCTGTGTCACTGGATATCTTCTGAAGTTCTCGGTCAAATCTGTGACTCCATAGCTAGCCGACACAAACGGGACCAAACAATTTTCGAAAAATTGTTCGAACAAAATGACCTAGGATTGCGTTATCCGCTTTTGATAAAGTCCATGCTTCGGTACCATAGAGCGGCACTTAGGTGATCAGAGTCTTTACGGGACCTTCTTCTTAGCACAATTAAACTGCGGTTGGAAGCAGTATTTCTTGATTTTGATTTCTGGTGAGATATCGTTGTCAAAGTTAAAAGCGGATCCGAGGTAGACAAAGCCCCTTACTACCTCAAAGTTGTATCTTTCAAGGTTGACACAATATCGACGATTTGGACAGAAAATCGTCGATGTTGTGGGTTAATTTTTCGTCGAAAGCATATATACTTGGTCTAGCCCTCATTTAACTTGTTCTTCTTTGTCTGTACTAGAAAGGGGGTTTGACATCACATTGAGTCCGAGAATTAATGTCGAAATCGTCCGCGTCTGCCAGTAGTTGAACAAATTTATGGATATTCCCGAGTCTCTGGTGTTAGCTCGGGAGTGTTGCAAAAACCTCTCAAGAATATTTTTATAGAAGTTAAACGACAATCCGTCATCTTGTCGAAATTCTTTTTGCTTCTAAAATCTTCGGTGATAGAGTGACCAATTTAGAGAATTTTTTATCATTATCCTGCACAGATGGACGAATTAGGAGGTAAATCAAAATGGATCTGTATATATATGTTGTCACTATAAACGCTGTGATGTAAAATATCTGGGGATTAAAGGCCCATACAGGGCCTCAAACCTAGCTTCTCCCGTCATTTGTTTATGCGAGGCTCTAGTTTCGCTAAAAAAAAAAAAAAACAGGACCCTCTGTTTAACGCCAACACTAAACGGCAATTTGAGAAGCTTCTCATAACAGTGTTATTTTCAGAGATCTTGGCTTACGACCTTACAAGATCCAGCTTGTGAAAGAATTAAAGCCGCGAGACCATGCAATGCGTCGTGATCTTGGTGTATGGGCCGAAAATGCGATTGATCTCGATGCTGATTTTCATCGCAAAATGTTGTGCAGGGATGAGGCTCATTTTTGGTTGAATGGCTACGTCAACAAGCAAAACTGTCGAAGAGTGAATGAGACCCTTGAGACGCCATTACATCCACAAAAACTGACTGTTTCGTGTGCTCTATGGGCTGGTGGAGTCATTGGGCCATACTTCTTCCGAAATGATGCTGGAGAGTCAGTGACCGTTAATGGAGACGGGTATAGAGCCATAATAACCGACTATTTCGTTCTCGAATTGGATGGGATGTGGTTCCAAGCAGACGGCGCCACATGCCACACAGCGCACATCACAATCGATTTATTGAAGGAAACATTCGATGAGCGCATAATATCGCGGAATGGACCTGTCAATTGGTCATAGCCCCTTCGTGTTAGGGGTCAGCATATACCCTAGGTAAGGAATGCCTCAAGCTTAATAAGGCCGCGGGATATGACGGCCTTCCCGCTGAGCTTAGATATTGCTATCCTCACTTCACTTAGGTCGGGTGGTTGGCAGTTTTCGCTGTCGTTGCCAATATTAAATGGCAATATGAAATACAGGCATGCCTTACCTCGGGTATGACTTGGCGGAGATGACTTGGTAAGTAACATCCACCAACTCATAAGCCAAATCTGGTCGGGTGAAAGCATGCCTGAAGAATGGAACCTCAGCATCGTTTGCCCGATCCACAAAAAAGAAGACCCTCTGATCTGCGATAACTACAGAGGCATAAGTCTGCTCAACATCGCCTACAAGATCATATCTGCCTAAATATGTGAACGCCTGAAACCGTTTACTAACAACCTGATCGACCCTTATCAGTGTGGTTTTAGGCCCAGAAAGTCCACAATCGATCAAATTTTCAGACTTCGGCAGATCCTGGAAAAAAACCCAAGAAGTCCAAATCGATACCCGCCACCTATTTAACGATTACAAAGTCGCATGCGACAGCATTTACTGAGACGAACTATACAGAGCCATGTCTAGTTTTGGTATACCGCCCAAATTCGTCCCTTTGTGTAGGATGACGATGGAGAATTCTCGCTGCTCCATCAGAGTCGGAAACGACCTCACCGACACATTCGATACCAAAAAAGGATTTAGGCAAGGCGATGCGCTGTCGTGTGACTTCTTCAATTTGATTCGTGAGAGGATTGTGCAAAACTCCCGAGCCAACACCAGAGGCACAATCTTCCAAAAATCGGTGCAACTACTAGCATACGCCGACGATATTGACATCATTGGTAGGACTCTACGTGATGTCATAGCCACGTTTGCTAGTATAGAAAAGGAAGCGGCAAAAATGGGTTAAGATGAGGATAAGACTGAGTATATGCTGTCAACAAGAAAGGACACACAACATCGACGAATTGTACAGAACGTCACCATTGACAGATTTAATTCTGAAGTAACGCAGGACTTTGTCTACCTCGGCTCCGCTATTAGCTCTGACAACAACATCTCGTCAGAATCAAACGAAGAATTACTCTTGCCAATCGCTGTTTCTTCGGGCTAAGAAGGCAATTTAGTAGTAAGTTGCCCTCACTCGAAATACTAAGGAGATCCTATATAAGACCCTGATTATCCCAGTCCTGCTCTACGGCGCTAAAGCATGGACTGTATCAAAAGCGGATGAAGAAATCCTTGGTCGATTCGAGAGAAAAATTCTTAGAAAAATCTTCGGTCCCGTTTGCGTTGACGGGCTAGGGGACGAATTTTAAACCACGACCTATACGAGCTGTACAGCGATATACCCCTAGTCAAAAAACTCCGCATTGGACGTTTAAGATGGCTAGGACATGTAGAACGAATGGAAACCAATACTCCGGCTCGCAGAGTCTTCGATTCCCAGCCAGACGTCGGACGCACTAGAGGAAGACCTCGCCTAAATTGGCGCGCACAAGTAGAAACCGACCTCAACCAACTTGAAGTGCGCAACTGGAGGCAGTAAGCTAAGGACCAGGCTAATTGGAGAGGCATGTTGTTTGAGGCCCAGGTTCATCCCGGACTGTCGTAGAAGGCGACTTAAATCCACTCCCCGTATACCGAGTTTAAAGTGTGTACAAAAATCCAGACTCCCTGGAAAATCCACCCTCTTCGGAGGTCGGCTCTACGGATTCTGGGGAGAGCCAATTATTGCAATTGTGTAACCCTTTCGGGAAAAGTTCAGGGGTAACGAGGTCACCTACATCTAAACCTCAAAAAAATATATGCGTCTCCTGGAGCTCACGAAAAACGAGACTCAGTGAAAAATAAAAGCCTCAAGGACGAAAACGACGTTCTTCGAACAAGGCTTAACAAATTCGAATTGCTCTGCGAAGAACTTCGTAAAGAAATTCTTTTTCCATAAAATTGATGGACAAAGCTCCAATTGCTGCGCACGGTGGCGAATCGATTCATTCGGGTCCTCTTCAACACTTTGCTCTACAGCGACGTCTCTGCAGATGCGTATTATCACATGGAGTAGTGCGAAAACGATCCATGGTTAACCGAATAAATTGGTCTGACGGAGCTTGCGGTAAACTTCGCGAACTGCACCATGATTTCCGAAACAAATTTGCACGATTTGCAAGCGTTTTTCATTTGTCAACCTGTTCATGGTGAAATGGCAAACCAAACTGAACATAAATGACATTTGAGTTGCCCGATTTGACCACAAGATGTCTGTTTTATCTAAATTCGAAAAACCAACCTCTACAAAAAGAAACCGTTATAATAGTGGTTATGTCGTATAAAAGGTCTGAATTGGAATACAAACCTTTCTTAGCTCTATCTAACAAATCACCCGGGTAGGACCAATTACCATGAAAAGCTAACCTCAACCCAGCCATTCCAAGTCGACATAAAACCGTTGGTCACCCTATTCGTGAGGGAAAAACACGGGCACAAATGAATGCTTGAATGTGAAAATTGAAACCTTCCTCCTTAAAGTCCTTGATGTGTCAACAATTCAAATTTCCATTTTTATACTCTGCCATTCCGCTTGTTATGCTTTCATAACCTCACACCTTCTTTAAGTTTAAGTAACTGTACCCACTTGCTAAAGCCATTAATGCATTGGTGGTGGTGTGAAATAATTAATATTTTGCGTTTCATTAATTCAAATTTCCCAGGATACACTTCTTTCACATTTAAATCTCTCAGCCCAATACTTCCCTATTGCCAGGAGTGTAAATTATTCTTGATCTGGGCCAAGATTTATATTATATTCCTCAAAAAAGTGAAAAGTAACGCACCCTTACAGTTCGGCACACTTCAACAAAAACAATAAAAGTTCATGTGCTTAGCAATTTCACCATATCCCCAGATCTCCATCTTTCCATGTCCTCGTGAGTATACACACAACAAGCGGATTAACCCTTGAAAAGCAGAAAACTTTTTCATTTCCGTTTCGTTTTCGAAATGAAATCCAAGTCATTTAAAATAATTAGCCATCCTTACCATGCCACGTAATTCAATGTCAATGGGAGATATTTTGGTTTTATTACAAAACCGAGGGTTTTCTGAGCACGTTCACATACACATGCATGAATTATTAAGCGGGTGCGAGCTCGTACATGCTTAAATTTTGGGGAAATGTAACTGAATGTTGGAAATATACAGGTTTTGGAAATGCTCCTTAAAGTCAGTGAAATGTGTGATATCTCGGTTTTGAAAATGGAACGCTCTCAAGGAATCATTTTTTTTTTGGATTTACTATTGGTGGGGTCTCTGATTTCATATGGTTCTGTGGTAAGTGTGGTCCCTAGTTGTTGAAATCCTGAAAGCAACAAAACCGAACTTACTTTATCCTTCATCCAGCTTCAGTGAAAGTCTGAAAGGGATGCAAATCTTTAAAACTGTCATGAGAAGCGTCTCAGTTTTTCAGTTCAGAACGATCAAGTGATCATGGATACCAGATCGCTTGGACTGAATAACTGGCAGAAACGTGACCCGGATCGAAGAGGGTGAAAGGCGGTCTTCTTTTAGAATTGGCGTCAAATTTAAGGTCCAATTCTCCTTAATTCCTTAGGCAATAGTGCAGAAAACTTTTCAAATCAAGTTAACAGCTTGAACAAAGCCAATTACTGGATCTCCGTTAAAGATCCCCAGCTACATATAAAAAAAAAATATGGAAGTCCAAGTGCAAATCCTAGAGACTCTTTTGTGATAAAATAGAAGAGACTTCCGAATCGCCTAGACCCAGCAAAATCCTCTCCACTGATCCAAATATTCCCAGCTATCTAAAAAAAAAAACAAAAAAAAAAACCATTTTTGCCGCTTCCTTCTCTATACTAGCAAATGTGGCTATGACATCACGTTGAGTCCTACCAATGATGTCAATATCGTCGGCGTATGCTAGTAGTTGCACCGACTTTTGGAAAATTGTGCCTCTGGTGTTGGCTTTGGAGTTTTGCACAATTCTCTCAAGAATCAAGTTAAAGAAGTCACATGACAGCGCATCGCCTTGCATAAATCCTTTTTTGGTATCGAATTTGTCGGTGAGGTCGTTTCCGACCCTGATGGAGCAGCGAGAATTCTCCATCGTTATCGTACACAAACGGACGAGTTTGGGCGGTATACCAAAACTAGACATGGCTCTGTATAGTTCGTCTCTGTAAATGCTGTCCTATGCGGCTTTGAAATCGATAAATAGGTGGTGGGTATCGATTTGGACTTCATGGGTTTTTCCAGGATCTGCCGAAGTGTGAAAATTGGATCGGATGTGGACTTTCCTGGCCTAATACCACACCGATAAGGGCCGAGCAGGTTGTTAGTAAACGGTTTCAGGCGTTCACATATTACGGCAGATCTTGTAGGCGCTCTTAAGGAGACTTATGAATCTGTAGAATCAGAGGGTCTCCTTTTTTGTGGATCAGCAAACGATGCTGAGGTTCTATTCTTCAGGCATGCTTTCAACCGACCAGATATGAGTTGTTGGATGTTGCTTACCAAGTCATCTCCGCCAGCTTTATAAAGCTCAGCGGGAAGGCCGTCATTTCCGGCGGCCTTATTCAGCTTGAGTTTAGATATAGCTATCCTCACTTCACTTAGGTCGGGTGGTTGGCAGTTTTCGCTGTCGTTGCCAATATTAAATGGTTCGTTCTGCCTGACAGCGGAATGTTGTTCGTCATCGCCGTTTAACAGTCTGCAGAAGTGGTTCTTCCATATCCTCAGCATCGACTGTGTCTCAACTACGATATTTCCTTGTTCATCTCGACAGGATTCAGCTCGAGCCTTGTATCCTTGGCTTTGACGTTTTTCACTTTGGTAAAACTTGCGAACATCATTCCTGGATTGGCACCTCTTTATATCCTCGACCGCGCGCTTTTCTTGCTCTTTTTTCTTCTTTCTGAAGAGCCGATGTTCTTCCCTTCTTCTGTGCCTATAGAGTTCAATGGCAGCTCTCCTCTTCACCTGCAGCTTAGCCTTGTAGGCCTCGTTCTTGGCTGCGAGCATCTGTCGGCATTCCTCATCAAACCAGGGGTTTCTTGCTGGTGGCCGCGAGAAACCTATTGTTCTTCGACATTAGATGCTGGTGGAGAGCTCGAGAGGTTAAGGGATACGCGTTGCGCGAAGGTCTTGGCGGTCTCTGGCGATTGCAGTCTTTCGGCATTAAATTTTTTCACAGTATTTCTGTTGGTGGATATCCGCATCCTTACTTTGGCTACAACAAGATAGTGGTCCGAGTCGATGTTAGCCCCTCGGAATGTTCGGACATCCAAAATACTGGATGCGTGCCTCTTGTCGATCGCAATGTGATCAATTTGGTTGACTGTTCGTTGATCTGAAGACCGCCATGTCCCCTTGTGGATATCGAGGTGAGGAAACCGTGTGCTGGCTATAGTGGCATTTTCTTCCGTAGCGAAGTCAATTAGCCTAAGTCCGTTACCAGACGTGTTGTCGTGTAGGCTATATTTTCCGACAGTACTGCTAAAGATGTCTTCTCTTCCTACCTTTGCGTTAAAAACTCTCAGCACGATTTTAACATCGTACTTTGGCAGTCGCTCATTGGTTTTGTCAAGGAGCTCGTAGAAGCAATCCGTAGTTGTATCATCTTTTTCCTCCGTCGGAACATGAGCGCTTATAAGGCTTATGTTGGTGAATTTGGCCTTGATGCAGATTGTTACAATACGTTCGCTAATGTCAGGAAAACATAAGACTTCTTGCCTAAGTCTGTCACTTATAACAAATCCGCATCCTAATAGTCGCTGTTTCTGCTCACTATAACACGGTCCATAGTAGATGTCACAGTTTTTCATCCTATTTTTGTCCGGCCCATCCCATCGTATTTCCTGGATGGCAGAAATGTTTGCTTTGTAGCAGTTTAGGGCTTCCGCTAGTTGTTCGCCTACACCTCTCCTGTTAAATGTTCTCACATTCCTGGTGCAGATACGAACGTCGTTGTCCTTTTTTCGTTAAGCATGGTCGTCAACAATAATATCAGTCCTTTCCGAGGCTATTAGTTGCGTCGTAACAATAGTTGTTTACATGGATGGGTAGTTAACCCAAGGCACAACCCCCAACCTGGAGGGTCAGGCCCTTGTTTTGACCCTAGGACAGCGGACCGGAAAATACCTATGTCAGTAGCCCATTGTGGGATATGAGCGCTGCCGTTGTCCCATTGATGGCTCCTCCGCCACCACCTCTTTTCCAACACCCTGGCTCAGTATTGGAGATTCCTATAGACCTGGTGTGCAAATATGGCGAAGCAGCTCATATAGGGATTTCACTACCAGTTCGATCAAACAGGAGCTGTGGGCGCCACCGTTGACTCCATCTAGGAAATTCCTCCGCTGCCGCCTGAGAGTGAGTGCCTTAGTGAGAGGACACTCCTCCCCCCTCTCTCGTTTGCTGCCACCAACGACCTTACACAGGGGTTTATTACCCCATCTCCAGTCGAGATACTATGCAACCACCAGTCACCAGCGTGGTGGTGAGAGGCTAGAGTGAGAACGCTTGTGTTCTCATTTAATCGCATCACTATCCTTAAACAGCGGTCTGACTTACCCATGAGATTCCTAAATAATCTGTTGTCCGAATATGTCAAAGCAGCTCATTTAGGTTTTTCACTTTGTCCATCCTAACTGGGACTGTAGACGCCACCGTTGACTGCATCTTGGGAGGTCTTCCGGTGCCGCCTGAAAATAGAATTTGTGCATTAGTGGGAGTACATGTCTTCCACCCATTCTCATCTGCTGCCGACAAGACTTGACACAGGGCTAAGACCATATCTACGTTCAAGGTACCGAGCACTCAGCGGTTGCCGCGTGAAGGCTGAGAGTCGGAGTCGGTAGGCATCAGATAGGTGAAAACTCAAAGTTTCATAAGATCGCATTGCCTACCATTTGACCTCCTCGCTGTAGACGTTACCTTTGATTTATCTTTGGAAACTCTTTCTCTGCTAAGACCATATCTACGTTCAAGATACCGAGCACTCAGCTGTTGCCGCGTGAAGGCTGAGAGTCGGAGTCGGTAGGCATCAGGTAGGTGAACTCAAAGTTTCATAAAATCGCATTGCCTACCATTTGACCTCCTCGATGTAGACGTTACCTTTGATTTATCTTTGGAAACTCTTTCTCTGCTAAGACCATATCTACGTTCAAGGTACCGAGCACTCAGCGGTTGCCGCGTGAAGGCTGAGAGTCGGATTCAAAGTTCCATATAAACGCATTGCCTACCATTTGACCTCCTCGATGTAGACGTTACCTTTGATTTATCTTTGGAAACTCTTTCTCTGCTAAGACCATATCTACGTTCAAGGTACCGAGCACTCAGCGGTTGCCGCGTGAAGGCTGAGAGTCGGAGTCGGTAGGCATCAGATAGGTGAAAACTCAAAGTTTCATAAAATCGCATTGCCTACCATTTGACATCCTGGAAGAAGGCGTTCCCTTTGATTTATCTTTGGAAACTCTTTCTCTGCGTTGCATGTGGATTTTTTGTTTGGATATCTAACCCATAACTAGAATTTTTAACCCCATCTACCCTGCATATCCACAGAGCGTTTATCTATCTGACAAACTCACAAATTAAGAAGAAAAACTAACAGTTGGCGCCATTTTTAAAAATGTTGGCATCTTTCGTAGCGTGATATATTTTCGATCACCCCGTTCTTAACACTCAAAAAAGTCGAATTCGTACATTTCTCAATATTTGGCACGTGTTAAAACTAAATACGGTACTACTGGAATCTTCCAGATTTTGTATTCTCTGTTCACAAATGTATCGATTTATCTTTTAAAAATAAATTCCCTGATAGCTCATATCAAATGTTCTCTCAAAAAGGTTTTTTACAACCCAACACTCCGAAACTAATCTCATCTATCAACATCACGCATTCTCACATCCAGCTTCAAGTCCTTGAATACTTATCGTCTTGCGAATCATTTGTGTACATCAAAATGTTCTCCAAAAGGATATAAACCAGCGAAAGCATTCCTTTTTCTCTTGCATTCCGTTTTCAACTTGGATAACATGTGTCTCAACAAATTCATCCAATTTTTCATGCATAACTTCGTACATTACTTTTCACTTAAGGGAGACATTCCTCTCCATTCCACAAGGATCATCAAGAAAATGAATTATTTACAATAAAAGGAGCGTCTCTCTATATTTAGGTGTGTGGGTTTTTTGACGAAAAAAAAATCAATCTATTGATTGATTAAAGCGAAATTCAATTGTAGTACCCAAACTGCCAAACTGCAAAAAAAAAATGCAAAATCACTTAAAAAATGTTTTTTTTTGTTCCCAAATTGATGGGTCAGGTCTGTACTGAAGCCGCCTATGATTTGGGTAGACATTGAAATGGGTTCATCACATAGGTATCATTCGATTGTTCTCATCAACCAACACACATAAACACAGACCAATGTAAAGGCTATCACATTTTTAAATCCTTTCAAGACTAACAACAACAAACAACCTTGAAGCTTCTTCTTTAAAGCCCTATCTCTCCCTCTGAGAAAATGTTTTTTTAAAAAAAAGTGACGAAATTTAATATAGAAATCGAAGAAAAAAAAAACAACCAAAACCGACAGGACAACATCGACGGAAGAAATCAAATATTATGCGATGGCTTCGTGTCTCACCAGCGGCAGTAACTCCTTATGACAACTTCGATGGCGATAGGAAACAGCTACCCTGGGAGAAGCTAAATATTTATGATAAAGGATACAAGATTACATCTTGTATTGGACCATCACCAGTATCATCCCCCGTTGAAATACCGTGGAGTAGTGCGACAAATGCCAAGGATTCAACACCATCCAGATACGTCATAACACCAACAACACGTTACGTTATTCCAACGTCGAACTGCTATCGTCGTTGTTGTGTAAATTGTTATTTTTTCCTCGATATCCTTCGTCTGTTATATCGGATATAAGCTTGAAGAAGAAATCCCCTACGTGCGTGAGAGTGTGTGTGTGTGAATAAATATCGGTTTAAGGATATCACAATATGTTGACCACTCATCACTTACATAGTCATCATCATCATGGTACCACAGCACAGGAATTGGAGAAAATTACGAATTTAAGCACGGTAATATATTTTAACTTCTTAAATATTGTTGTTGTAGATGGATTGCGTTATTTTTTTTATTTTTTTTGTGAAGGAGGTCCACATCTGTCACATGTATTAATATTTAAGGAAAGTGACCCTTATGTCAATGTCTCGTGAAATAATCCGTTTCAAAGTAAAGTCCTAGATTTAAGAGGGTACGGGACATGATTTTTTTTTCTTCGACCTTTTTTTTATGGATTCTGAATTTTTGGAATCAATTTCATGGCTGATTTACGCAGCCCTGAGATATTTTGCATATCTAATTGATTAAATTTTTAATATGAAACAGCTAATGCATTTGTGAAAGGTTTCTCTTATGCAGGACCTTCGTACCTATAAACTAATGCGGATTATAATTGTCAAGGAAAGGTATCATCGGTATTAGAAGTCTTAGCTGTGCTTGAAAAATTAAAATAATGTGGTTGGAGGAAAGTGGTTAAAACACAAAAGGACGTTTACATAGTGATAACTTAGTGAAAATATAAAGAACAGAGTTTATGGAGAAGCAAGATACCGGCTACAAAGGTTTTCTGCCAGACCAGCTCTCATCATTCCATGAAATAGTATTGAAGGGTCAAATTCAAAGAAGGCGGACTTCTTCCGAGGAAGAGGACAACAATAACTAAAAAGGGCGCTTTTCGAAGCAGCTTTACTCCGATAATACTGCAACTGATAATCCTGAAAAAATGGACTTAATTAGGGCGGTAAATAGGTTCGGCGTAGATAAATATTAGGTTAGTGGGCCTGTATTTATATAGCGTATTAATGATGGTTGGGTATTGTCCAACGAGGGTAGACTCTGATTGGCTTAAACTTGACAGTGCCCAGTGCTCGAAACTCTGACTACACATGAAATGTGCTTAATTTTCACCTCCAAGTGGTAACCATCGGGTACTGGTCTCATCCAACCGGATTGGACTTGCTAAACGATTAGTGTGAATGTTGATAACAAGACGTATAACAGCAACACTATAATCACCCTGGTCAGGATGGCACGGAATGAATACCCGGTCTGCCGTCCCAGGCGAACCTAGATGAGTTGCTTCGACATATTCGGACAACAGGTTATCTAGGAATTTCAAGAGTAAGTCAGCCCCTTGAACAGAGATGGTGCCGGGCGAACCGAAAGGTCAACGGCAGCGCTCAATCCCGCTGATGGCCCCGTATTCTAGGGGTATCTAATAAATTGGAACTGGCCCTCCAGGTTGGGGGTTGTGCTTTGGGTTAACTACCCACCCATGGAAAACACCATTGTTACGAAGCAACCAATAGCATCGGAAACTACTGATATTATTATTTACGACCGTGCTAAACGAAAAAAGGACAACGACGTTCGTGGCTATGACATCACGACGAGTCCCACCAATGATTTCAATATCGTCGGCGTATGCTAGTATCTGCACCGATTTTTGGATGATTGTGCCTCTGGTGTTGGCTTTGGAGTTTTGCACAATTCTCTCAAGAATCAGATTAAAGAAGTCACATGACAGCGCATCGCCTTGCCTAAATCCTTTTTTGGTATCGAATGTGTCGGTGAGGTCGTTTCCGACCCTGATGGAGCACCGAGAATTCTCCATCGTCATCCTACACAAACGGACGAGTTTGGGCGGTATACCAAAACTAGACATGGCTCTGTACAGTTCGTCTCTATAAATGCTGTCATATGCGGCTTTGAAATCGATGAATAGGTGGTGGGTATAGATTTGGACTTCTTGGGTTTTTCCAGAATCTGCCGAAGTGTGAAAATTTGATCGATTGTGGACTTTCCTGGCCTAAAACCACACTGATCAGGGCCGATCAGGTTGTTGGTAAACGGTTTCAGGCGTTCACATATTACGGCAGATAGGATCTTGTAGGCGATGTTGAGGAGACTTATGCCTCTGTAGTTGGTGCAGTTCAGAGGGTCTCCTTTTTTGTGGATCGGGCAAACGATGCTGAGGTTTCATTCTTCAGGCATATTTTCATCCGACCAGATTTGGCTTATGAGTTGGTGGATGTTACTTACCAAGTCATCTCCGCCGGCCTTATAGAGCTCAGCGGGAAGGCCGTCATTTCCGGCAGCCTTATTAAGCTTGAGTTTAGATATTGCTATCCTCACTTCACTCAGGTCGGGTGGTTGGCAGTTTTCGCTGTCGTTGCCAATATTGAATGGTTCGTTCTGCCTGACATCGGAATGTTGTTCGTCATCGCCGTTTAACAGTCTGCAGAAGTGGTTCTTCCATATCCTCAGCATCGACTGTGTCTCAACTACAATATTTCCTTGTTCATCTCGACAGGATTCTGTTCGAGCCTTGTATCCTTGGCTTTGACGCTTTACACTTTGGTAAAACTTGCGAACATCGTTCCTGGAGTGGCACCTCTCTATATCCTCGA
Source organism: Rhingia campestris (assembly GCA_932526625.1). Taxonomy (NCBI): domain Eukaryota; kingdom Metazoa; phylum Arthropoda; class Insecta; order Diptera; family Syrphidae; genus Rhingia; species Rhingia campestris. Next base: position 180,729,710 of record OW052182.1, read on the forward strand.
TCGCGCGCTTTTCTTGCTCTTTTTTCTTCTTGCTGAAAAGCCGATGTTCTTCCCTCCTTCTTTGCCTATAGAGCTCAATGGCAGCTCTCGTCTTCACCTGCAGCTTAGCCTTGTAGGCCTCGTTCTTGGCTGCGAGCATCTGTCGGCATTCCTCATCAAACCAGGGGTTTCTTGCTGGTGGGCACGAGAAACCTAGCACATCAGTTGCGGCTGATCTAATGGCCTGTTGGCATCGTTGCCATTGCTCTTCGACATTCGATGCTGGTGGTATGGTGTTAATCGAGAGGTTAAGGGATACGCGTTGTGCGAAGGTCTTGGCGGTCTCTTGCGATTGCAGTCTTCCGACATTAATTTTTTTCACAGTATTTCTGGATTGTTGTGGCGTGGTGGATGGCAACTATAACTAATATTCGTACGTACATATAAATGTGTATGTTTTCATATGTTTTGTAACTAATTGTACGTATTCTTATGTTTTGATTGGGTAATTTAATTTAAACATTCGCCCAAGAGAAGATACAAAGATACTGGTATTATACAAAACTTACGTATTTGTTTTAATTTAATTGTTGGTTCAGTTGGGGGTATTTGTATTTGTTGTTCTGATCAATCCGCCGACTCCGCTTTGTGCGCACAAATCGTTGCCGTCGATAGCTTGTTTGAGTTAATGTATTCTTGATTGTAATGTATATAGCTGTTTGAAAAAAAGAGAGTTAAAATGTGGTTCTTTGTATGTTCTTATAGGGCGATAGAAATTACCTTAAGATTTTGCGTTACCATATATTAATATATATATCTATAGTATGTAAAAGTGAAATAGGGAAAAAGAAAAAAAAACTTAATCTAAACTTATATTAACATGCAGGACTATCGAATTTTGCAGCGAACTGGTATTTTTTTTTTTGGACTGTGACTTCTTGATAGTACTTAAGCCTTAGTAACTAGAGCATGCAGGTCACGTGCGTTGAACTGGTTTTTCTTCGCAGACCGCGTAGTACAGCTTCGTTGAGTCTGGTGGGTTTTTTTTTTGTGTTATAAATCAGTGATGGTTGTGGTGATGATCGTACTCACATGACCTGCTCAATAACGATGAGACTTTGGGTGTACAAAAAAATACTCGGGATTTCGAGATTTGAAGAGTGCTGATGATTCGCCACTAGCTCTTCACGTGAAAGCTGCACAAGGTGTTCGGTTTCTAGAGGCAATCACTTTTAGACACATGTGTTTCTGAGGGAATGACACTTGGGCAATTTTGTTTTAGTTCTCGGAGAACACTTTTGTTAATTTTGTTTTTGAATCCGAAATTAGGCAATCTTGTTTTGCGTGATGTTTCTATAAATGTTGATGCACCTTACTCACTGGACGAGTAAGGTGTCTTGTTCTGGTAGTTTGCAAAATATGCCACTAAAAATTAAAAACGTTTAGGTATAACCTTTTTTATATTCACTTGAATATTACCTGATGCAATAAGTATATCCTATTTATAAACTCTGTTAAAAATTAAGGTATTAAAAGCCGACGTAAGACGAGCTTTATATATAAATCACTTTTTCTGCAACTATAAGTATATTTTATAAAACTTAATCTTCGGAAGAAATGTATCACTATCGTTTTTCGGAACCAAAAGACTCGTGCGCAATTGTACATGAAGTTATATAGGCCCATTTACGTCAAATTATGGTAGTCCATAAATTGCCCGCTTGTAAAAAAAACAGCGCTGCCTATGGTGTACAGCGGCTGCACAAAGGATGTGCGCCATATATACCCGATGGCCGTTTATTTTTGAAATAAAAAAAAATCAATTGATTTTAAGGCATGAAGTGGACCCCAACAAAAATGGAATAAATTATGAAGATGCAAGCACTGTCACGCTACAGATCCGAAAACTGCTATATCTGCTCATTATAACGCAGTCTGTAGTAGATGTCAGAGTTTTTCATCATCTTTTGCCCGGCCCATATTTCCTGGATGGCAGTAATATCTGCTTTGTAGCAGCTTATGACTTCCGCTAAGTGCTCGCCTGCACCTCTCCTGTTGAATGGTCTCACATTCCAGGTGCAGATACGAAAGTCGTCCATTTTTCGTTTAGGGTGGTTGTCAACAATTAAATCAGTCCTTTCCGAGGCTTCGATGGTTTTCTAGGTTGCTTCGTAACAATAATTTTTGTCCGTGGATGGGTATTTAACGCACAACCCCCAACCTGGAGGACCAGTTCGAAATTATTAAATACCCCCAGGACACGGGCCATCAATATCCACGACGGGATTAAGCTCTGCCGCTACTCTTTCGGTTAATCCGCCACCATCTTTATTCAAGAGGCTTGTAAATGCTTTTGCTGATGTCTTTGAAGTATAAGACTTTTTGTAAAGTTCTGTCGCTTATAACAAATCCGCATCCGATCAGTGGCTTTTTCTGCTGACTATAGCATGGACCGTGGGGTAGATGACCATATAGAATGTATTAGATCTGCCAATCTATCTCCTTAATTAATCTACCAAATATCTCCTTAATTACTCGTATTACATTTTTTTAGTGAAAAATCCTTCAAGAAATAGTGTCCTCAACATGATTCCTTCTTATTCGTCTCCAGCAAAGAACATTTTGAATGGTTCGCCTTCACAGTCATTATAGCCTCATCAACTTCTTACTATCCAATCCTTAAGCAGGATCAAAATATTTTTTTTTTATAAAGGAGCAACAGAATACCAAAAGCATACTTTGTTGTCTCGTGCCAATTTCAGTTTTTATTTTCACCACATCGAGATGTTTTTTTTTTTGTTAAATTCTGTCTGGCTATCATATAGAGGGGGAAATGTGCGGCTGTTTGTCATAAAATGGCACTTTAGTAAGAGCTTAAATGAGGGTATCTCCCCTAAACACATGTTTATTAGGATACCAAATCTCACAATTCGTTTGTCTTTTCGGATACATTTTATGCTTCAAGGAAGTTTTCAAAGAATTGACAAATAAACATGCATACATTTGCATGCAGACATTTATCATTGAATTGTGCCTTTGCTCCTTCTTCTGAAGGTTGGGTGCTACGTTTTAACTACCTTTCCTTTCCACTCTTTGTAATAACTTGCAAATCCTTATTTGAAGAACGAATTTATTCTCATCTGTGCTGGTATTTTGTATTGGTAGATATCAGGATACTGTCCAAATTATATATTCTGTTGTGTGTTGAACCAAAAGGACCATAACTTTGAGCGCCAGAAATATAGAGGTTGATAGAATTGATCTTTAGGTTTTCATAGAAAATATATCTTAAATAATAAACGACATCCACCACTACTTGTAAAGATCTGACTGTAAATTCTTGTCCAAACAAAAGGAATTTGGGGCTGTCCGTATGGTGTCGATTTGCTTAACAAAGCTGTGTGCCAAGCTTAATAGAATGTAAAGGATATCTCCAAGGTACCTCCCGATTCTCAATGTTGGTACAGCGCAGATTTCCATAAATTCGTCACATAGCAGTCCTCCTGAAAGGAGCCTATGAAGACTGCCTAAAGCAGGGGTCAGCAAGTAATTTTTAGTGGGGTCTAGACATGGTTGAAAACTTTTATCGAGGTCCAGAAAAAAAAACGTTTAATGAAAATGATGGTTTTCCCTTCGAGATTTATAAAGCCGGCGGAGATGACTTGATAAGTAACATCCACCAACTCATAAGCCAAATCTGGTCGGGTCGGATGAAAGTATGTCTGAAGAATGGATCCTCAGCATCGTTTGCCCGATCCACAAAAAAGAAGATCGTCTGAACTGCGCCAAATACAGAGGCATAAGTCTTCTCAACATCGCCTAAAAGATCCTATCTGCCGTAATATGTGAACGCCTGAAACCGTTCACCAACAACCTGATCGGCCCTTAACAGTGTGGTTTTAGGCCAGGAAAGTCCACAACCGATCAAATTTTAACACTTCGGCAGATCCTGGAAAAAACCCAAGAAATCCAAATCGATACCCACCACCTATTTATCGATTTCAAAGCCGCATACGACAGCATTTATAGAGACGAACTATACAGAGCCATGTCTAGTTTTGGTATACCGCCCAAACTCGTCCGTTTGTGTAGGATAACGATGGAGAATTCTCGCTGCACCATCAGGGTCGGAAACGACCTCACCGGCACATTCGATACCAAAAAAGGATTTAGGAAAGGCGATGCGCTGTCATGTGAATTCTTAAATTTGATTCTTGAGAGGATTGTGCAAAACTCCCGAGCCAACACCAGAGGCACAATCATCCAAAAATCGGTGCAACTACTAGCATACGCCGACGATATTGACATCATTGGTAGGACTCAACGTGATGTCATAGCCACGTTTTCCAGAATAGAGAAGGAACCGGCCAAAATGGGTTTAGCAGTAAATGAGGGTAAGACTAAGTATATGCTGTCAACACGAAAGGACACACAACATCGACGAATTGGACAGAACGTCACCATTGACAGATATAACTTTGAGGTAGTACGGGACTTTGTCTACATCGGCTCCGCTATTAACTCTGACAACAACACCTCGTCAGAAATCAAACGAAGAATTACTCTTTCCAATCGCTGTATCATCGGGCTAAGAAGGCAATTTAGTTGTAAAGCGCTCACTCGAACTACTAAGGAGATCCTATATAAGACCCTGATCATCCCAGTCTTGCTCTATGGCGCTGAAGCATGGACCGTATCAAAAGCGGATGAAGAAATCCTTGGTAGATTCGAGAGGAAAATTCTTCGAAAAATCTTCGGTCCCGTTTGCGACGGGCTATGGAGACGAAGATTCAACCAAGAACTATACGAGCTGTACAGCGACATGCCCCTGGTCAAAAAACTCCGCATTGGACGTTTAAGATGGCTAGGACATGTAGAACGAATGGACACCAATACTCCGGCTCGCAGAGTCTTCGATTCCCAGCCAGACGTCGGACGCAGTAGAGGAAGACCTCGCCTTAAGTGGCGCGCACAAGTAGAAACCGACCTCAATCAACTTGGAGTGCGCAACTGGAGGCAGTTAGCTAAGGACCGGGCTAATTGGAGAGGTATGTTGGTTGAGGCCCAGGTTCATTCCGGACTGTAGCGCCACTTAAGTAAGTAAGTAAGTAGATGTCACATCCCATCGTATTTCCTGGATGGCAGTAATGTCTGCTTTGTAGCAGTTTAGGGCTTCCGCTAGTTGTTCGCCTGCACCTCTCCTGTTTAATGTTCTCACATTCCAGGTGCAGATACGAACGTCGTTGTCCTTTTTTCGTTTAGCATGGTCGTCAACAATAATATCAGTCCTTTCCGAGGCTATTGGTTGCTTCGTAACAATATTTTTTTTCCGTGGATGGGTAGTTAACCCAAAGCACAACCCCCAACCTGGAGGGCCATGCCCTTGTTTTGACCCTAGGACAGCGGGGCGGAAAAAATACCGATGTCAGTAGCCCATTTTGGGGTATGAGCGCTGCCGTTGACCCATTGAGGGCTCCTTAGCGATAGTAAATCTAACAAGCTTATAGCTCTGAACAGAGCTTCTATTGGCATAGCTGTGAGAGTCATAACAGGCCATAATCTGCTGGGTAAACATTCCAACAGGATAAACCTAACTGACTCACACCAACTTTGCAGGAAGTGTCACTGACCCGCGATCAGCAACATCCGTAATAAACTCCTCGGTAGCTTCTGCTACGAGGACTTGACGGACCTAGCTACAACACCTACAGCACGGATCGTCAGCTTCTGCTGCAAGTTGGGTTGGAGCAAATATCTCTTTGAAGCTAATGGAGCAGCACAAATCACCTAAGTATAACTCCCTTCACCAACGCAGCTTTCTTTTCAGGCCTATGCGAGTTTGACGACTCAATTGGACGTCAACAACCCATCAAACCTAACCTAACCTAGCTAAGGATGTTGCCTCATTCCTAACAATATTTGTTTTACGTGAGTGACCACCTGACGGGATTAATGGCTTGGTTCGCTGAGCTGCCTCGCAGAAGGTCTGATTTCGATTCCCAGCCCTCCTCTCATCGTGATCTGTCATATCATCTGAGTATCAAAAAATGTAAAAAGTATCAATTGTCCGAAAATAGCTGATTTCAGCTCAGGTGTTTGGACTTATCACAAATTATGGTGTCCCGCCATTGTATTAATGAATGTCTGTGAGAAATTAAAAAGCGAGGCCCTGTGTACTAACGGGCCTGTTGCCCCAATAATTTATTTTCTGGCAGCGAATCGTATCCTAAGTATAACCTGAAACCATAGAGATCAATGGCTCTATTGTACCCATTGCATCATTGCGACCTCAGAGTAGACTAAATGGGCTGACAAATCATTTTGGCTGCTCTGAGGTTCGTCTGTTTAAGTTCAATACTGTGCACCAGCCTATATTTTATTTGGAAATTAATCCGCTTCCGTCCGCCTAATTCAGAGTGAAAGGAAATCCTTCCGTTAATGGGTTCCGACAAGCTATTCAACCATTACCTGTCCACAGGCACAAAACAATTCCTCAAACTAATACACAAAAAGCATAAGTTGGCCCAAAACCAAGCCTTCTGGTAGCAGCTTACATTTTTCCCAGGTCAACTTGAAGGTCAACTCACAGAAGAACCTTTTCAATCGTAAACTTTATGATCTAATTTTGTGCGGAAAATATGAAGCTGACAAAATCCCCTTCATATAGCCTGCATCCCCAATCAAAAGCATCACGTCCTCTTCATCTAACAAGGCAATATGTGAAGTTGTCCTTTTGAACTCGAGGGAACATATTTTTTTCCCGCCTCTTCTCTAAATACCCTCAGTACAACGAAAGCAACAAGAATAACAAAGCTGTGTCCTTTGGAGCATATTTTCTTTTTATTTTCCAAATGGTGGTCGTAATTTGCTCCTTTTAAAATGATTCCTACTCCCTCCCACCCAGTGTGTGGACAAACTTAAGTACGCTGTTATGGTATCCTTTTGGCGGTCGTTTTTTGCTTCCTTTGAATGGTCAGCAATTCATTTTTTTTTATATCTTTAGTTGAGTGTTCCAAAGGGTGGAACATCAAATTAGATATTGAAACGCCCGTTTCCGAGGTTAATTGGGTGGAAAATATGGGTTGTTTTCCTTTCAATATGTTTTCGAATCCTTGAGTAAATAATCGACTTATCAAATGGAATTGCTCGCTCGTTCAAGGCGCTTTTGGGATTTCATGCTACGATACACTCCGAAGGAGACCGTTCTCACTCTGAAGGGTTAGAAGCGGCTTAAATAAATGATAAATTGCAAGGGATCTTTGACGAGTAAATGACTAAATTAATGTTCCTACACTTGTGTTGGATTATGTACATCGTCTTGATGGAGATTATTTGGATCTTGCTTGCAAAAAAAAGGATATCCCTGGCTGGCTGCAAATTACCCTAATTCGGGGACATCATTGCTTGTGCTGGTCAATTCTCTGAAAATAAGTCAAAGGTATCCCTCTAATTACATCCAATTTTCGGGACCAAAGCCATGTCCTGTGGCATCAATAATGTATCTCATAAGTACCACTTGAGAATTACAGAGTCTACCGATGGCACATTGGACACACGTGCATATACAAACACTGTGCCTCCCGGCCTTCCCCAAAATAGGGACAAATGATGATACATATTGGATGAAGCAATGTTTCTAGGATACCAATTCGAACAAAGACGAAAATTCCCCAACGACGTGAGAGATATCATTTGCAAAAGGCACTGGATACAGGGCATTGAATTATTACACAAAAGGATAGGGTGAAAAGGATGCTCGAGGATAGCAACTCGCACACCAATAAACAACCCGCCCGAAAGTGAGGTATCCCCCATAAAAGATAAAGGACGTCAAAGATACAAACTTTTCAATGATATCAATGGAATATTCTGCACACAATGTCAACGTTCTAGATACTCGAGTGAAGAAATTCCTTTTTCCTAATATCAACGACAAACAAATAATAATATTTGTTCGGTGATGTATGTCATCCATGGGGGGGGGGGTCAACAAGGGAGACACTTGCAAAGTTGTCGGTTTTTAGTTTGAAAAAAAAAAAACTTTTTTTCTGTTTCGATGAGGTTGGTAGAATTGGTTTTGGTTTGAAGAATTTTGTTTTTTTTTTTTTTTAAACTCAAGTTTTTGATTAATTTTTGGGCTAAAATTGAAAATTCCTATAGTTGTAGGGTAGCTACATGTAGTTGAGTTAGTGTGGGTAAAGGAGAGTCGAAAACTGAACACGATTTCACATATCCCATAGAAAGTAATTCAATGGTGTCAATATCTTAATATCTTGGTGGCCAATTGACAGGACCATTTCTTGAGATGTTGTTTTCATCGAACGATTCCTTCAATAAAGCGGTTGATTCATCAGCTTTATGACATCTAGCGATGTCCTAGACATAGAGGGTGCTTTTGACAACACTGGATATGACTCCATATCAAATGCTTTGACTCATAGAAGAATAGATCATCCCACCATCAAATGGATCAAAGCGATGCTTGAAAGTCGGAAAATAACTGCTTCATCAGCACTGACCTCAGTATCAGTAACAGCCGTTAAAGGCTGCCCTCAGGGAGGAGTACGCTCACCCCTACTATGGTCTCTGGTTATCGATAACCTACTTCAAGACCTAAGTAATGCAGGTTGCAATATAATTGGATGCGCCGATGACCTAGTCATCATAATAAAGGGCAAAGAACCAAACGAGGTTACAACACGTTTGCAAATCCCTTAAGATAGTCATAGACTGGTGTAATAAAGAAAGTCTCTCTATAAACCCCAGCAAGGCTATCATCGTCCCTTTTACTAAAAGGAGGAAATTAAGTCTTTAACCAAATTTCAATCAATGATATCTACATACATTGAGTATTCCAACGAAGTAAATTATCTTGGAGTGATACTCGACAAAAAACTAAGCTGGAACTCCCACATCAACAACAAAATTCAAAAAGCAACCAAAGTTTTCTAGGCTTGCCGAAACATGAATGGTAAAACCTGGGGAATCTCTCCAAAGACCACACACTGGATCTACACGATCATGGTCAGGTAGTATGGTGGAACAAAGTAACCCAAAAAACAACTATAAATAAATTAAACAAGGTACAACGGCTTGCCTGTCTGGGCATTACCGGAGCTATGCGTACCTGTCCCACGGCGGCTATGGAAGCCTTAATAGGACTAACACCCCTCCACATTTATATAAAAAAAGTGGCAATTCGCAGCTCAGCAAGTTTGACACAAGCGGAAGAATTAAACATTAGTGAACATCTAAAACTAATTGAACTTCTATCCGAACTTCCAGAACTTGACATAATCTGTGCGGTTACAGACCGCTTACCAAAGACACTATGCTTCGACAAACGATTCTCAACGGAGATCACAACCAGAGAAGCATGGTGTAGCAACAACCCACCAAACTGCCTAAACGGCCTAAAGTGGTATACGGATGGTTCTAAAATGGACTCAGGGGTAGGAGCTGGCATACATGGACCAAATAAAAACATCTCAATACCTATGGGAAAAAGCCCTATAGTATTCCAAGCTGAGCTCCATGCCATAAAAGAATGCGCAAACCTAATACACAACTCAGGTATTAAAGGCGCAAACATCCATATATTCACGGACAGTCAAGCAGCTATAAAAACCCTTAGCTCACACATCATTGCCTTCAAATCAGTACTACACTGCTTCAACTCCCTCCAAACACTCAGTTCCAGGAACAAAACCAGACTATGGTGGGTCCCCGGACAAAAGGGGATTAAAGGTAACGAAAAAGCTGATGAACTAGCCAGAAAAGGTTCGGAAACCCCCTTCAGCCATAAATCTGGTCATACAAAACTGGGAACAAAACAAATGTGTTTCATACTGGGGAAACATCCCAGGCCTAAGACAGGCCAAAAGAGCTATTCAGCCCTTCAAATCAGATGCCAACAAGATACTAAATCTTCGCAGGCACGATATCAAAAACTTAGTAGGCTACCTAACTGGTTATCACCGTCTGCGATATCACCTAAATAAAATGCATCTAGTCGACTCACCGGAGTGCAGACTATGTCTAGAAGAATACGAAACAGCCAAGCATAACATATGTGAATGCCCGGCCCTTTACGGTATGAGAAGGGAATCTTTCTTCAGGGAATTTTTAAGTCCCGAAGAACTGAGGAAATCTTCGGCTGAAAGTATTCTCAGCTACATTAGGAAAGTAGAAGCGCTACTACCCTTAACAACATCTGACGGCAAGCACAATAGATCTTTTAGGTCGATGTGTATATTACTGCTTAGGCAGGTCAGAATTTAAAAAAAAAAAAAATTATGACATCTAGCGCCGCCATCCTTATAAAACCACAAGTCAGCAACACCGATATCTTGAATTTTCGGCAGCAGAAATTTATTAATCACTGCTCTGTAGCGATCTCCATTGAGAATAACACGCGCTTTTTCCGAATTTTTAAACAAACACGGTCCGATGATGCCGCCTTACCATAAACCGCACCAAACAGTGCATTTTTGGGGTTGCATTGGAAGCTGTTTGATTGCCTCTGGCTGCTTTGCTTGTGACCGTAGCAGATTGACCAGAAATGAGCTTCATCTCTAAAAAAAAAATTCGAAAAAAGGGGTCAATGCGAAGCTGTTCCAAGGCCCACAAACCCAAATTGAAACGTAAACCAAAGTCAGTCGGCTTCGATTCTTGAACGAGCTGTATAAACGGTTTTAAACCAAATGTGACATATAGAACGAATGGACATCAATACTCCGGCGCGCAGAATCTTCGATTCCTAGGCAGACGTCGGACGCAGTAGAGGAAGACCTAACCTTAAGTGGCGCACACAAGTAGAAACCGACCTCAACCAACTTGAAGTGCGCAACTGGAAGCAGTTAGGTTTACGGGTTGGTGGAGTAGAGGATTCTCTATTCCGCCACACTTAGGTCCATGTGGACCCATTGTGATACCCTTGGTGGGATTACGTCCTTCCTTATTGTTACTTTGGGTAACTCCACTCTATCCAGCCATCCTGATGTTCGTAGGTACCTGTACAGATAGGGTAATGGAATATCGGAAAGTTCTTGGATGTCTTGGAAGTAGTAGCTTCCAAGTGTTCTGTTCCTCAGGTGACAGAGACTCGGGCAGTGACAGAAAAAATGAGGTGTATCCTCGTGTGTTTCTTCATCACCGCAGCCATTACAGATATCGTCATCCATGAGATTAAGTTTCATTTTGTGGGTTCTGAGAATGTTGTGACCAGTGAGAGGTCCTACCAGCTTATATAAGGAGATTCTGTCGTACCGCAAAAGTTTTTTGGTCCGGTTCCCGTTGTATTCTGGCCAGAGCTTCCGAGATATTTCGCAGGTAGTCAATGACTTCCACCTGATATTGGCTTTCATTCGGGTCTTGTATTCCACTCGTTCTCAGAGTGGTGGTTCGACCAGTTGTAGTGTCTGGTCAGTTCGTCGGCCATCTCGTTGCCGTCTATTACCCTGTGACCAGGAACCCAGCAGAGATCAGCATTATGCTGCGAGCAGAGAACCTTGAGCTCTTCGCGACAGCGGCGAACAAGCTTTGATTTAATTTCGATAGCATATACTGCTTTCATAGCCGCTTGGCTGTCAATGAATATGGTGATATCACTGTGTGGTATTTCCATTATTGACACCGAATGAGCCGCTTCAGGAGGCAGTTAGTTAAGGACTTGGCTAATTGGAGTGGCATGTTGGTTGAGACTCACGTTGTGATCAATTTGGTTGACCGTTCGTTGATCTGGAGACTGCCATGTCCCTTATGGATATCGAGGTGAGGAAACCGCGTGCTAGCTATAGTGGCATTTCGTTCAGTAGCGAAGTCAGTTAGCCTAAGTCCGTTGCCAGACGTGTTGTCGTCTAATCTGTGTTTTCTGACAATACTGCTGAAGATGTTTTCTTTTCCTAACTTTGCGTTTAAATCTCCCAGCACGATTTTAACGTCGTACTTCGGTAGTCGCTCATAAGTTTTGTCAAGGAGGTAGTATGAGCAGTCTTTCGCTAGATCATATTTTTTCCTTTTCGGGGCGTGAGCGCATATAAGGCTTATGTGGTCGAATTTGGCCTTGATGCGGCATCCGCGATGGCTTGGTCTTTGAAACGGAGGTTCGGTCTTCCTTGCCTTCTCGAACCTGAGGTCTGGGATTCAAAGATCCTCTTAGCTGGAGCAATATTGTCCATTCGCTCGTTGTGGCCGAGCCAATGTAGTCGACGGCTTTTGGACTACATCTACATCTTGGTACAACTCATAGAGTTCGCGATTGTATCTTCTCCTCCATTCGCCCTCCTCGTGCACAGGACCCAAAATCCGCCGAAGTATTTTTCTTTCGAAGGAGCCCAGTATCAGCTCTCCCTTCTCGCTTATCGTCCAGCACCAGGCGCCATAAAGCAGAACTGGCAGGATTAGGGTTTAGTAGAGAACACGTTTCGTCCTTCGAGTTAGGAGTTTTGAACCCAGTTGTTTCCCCAAACCGAAGTAGCAACGATTTCCTAGGGTGATTCTTCGCCGGATCTCCACTAGGCTGTCATTCGTGGAGTTTATGTTAACTCCGAGGTAGGTGAACCTGTTGAAAATAGTGCCTTCCGTGTTAACACCTGCCCTGCGCACTATTTGCTCCAGGAGGAGATTGAAGAAGTCACATGATATTGCGTCTCCTTGCCGAAATCCGGTGCATGTTTGGAATAGTTCCGAGGAGCTACTTCCAAACTGCACGTTGCAGCGCGTGTTTCCCAGCGTCATCCGACACAGCTGAATCAGTTTCAGCTGATACTCCAGTCATCGGGCATATTTTCTTCCACCCACACTTGGTTGATAATTCGGTGCATGCTTCCTACCAAAACATCACCACAGTATTCAAAAAGCTCCGCTGGTAAGCCAGCAGAACCTGCGGCCTTGTCGTTCTTAACCTTTTTTATAGATATTCCAACTTCTTCTATACTAGGTTGTGGAACTAGTTCTTCATTGACTGGACGTGGGTTCTCTTCTTGTCCTACCACTCTCTCTACATGACGCCCATTAAGCAGCTGTTGGAAATGTTGCTTAAACACATCTACTATTCCCTGCGCTTCGGTGACTAGTTTTCCTTCGCTTTCTCGGAGGGTCTGCGTCCCGGTTTAATGTCGAGCAGCCAGTTGCTTGGCCTTTTTATAAAACCTCCGGATGTTGTTACGATCGCGCGACTCTTCGATCCCTTTGAGCTGGGAGGCTGCGTAGGCTTTCTTCTTTCTACGCAGGGTCTTCTATTCCTCCCTTCTCCTGGCTCGATACTCTTCTCTCGCTGCCCTTGTTTTGCGCTGCAGCGCAATTTGTGCGTGTGCATCTTCTGTCACCTTTTTCCTGTACACGCATTCATCATCATACCAAGGGCTCATTCTCGGGGGTGGCTGGTACCCTACAGTGGTTTCGGCTACCTCCTTGATGATGTCGCAATACTGGCACCACTAATTGTTGGCGTCTGTGGTAGGTGAGTGCACAGAGGAGAGTTTCATACTCAGACGCTCGCTGTAGGCTCTGGCTACTCCAGGTCCAACGTCAAATTTCTTCTTCTGGGCAGTTCGCAGTTTCTTTTCGTTGGACAGTCGAGTTCGGAATTTAGCCGCGATAAGAAAATGGTCAGGGTCTGCGTTTGCCCCTCGGAATGTATGCACGTCGAGGATGCAGGATGCGTGCCTCGCATCGATTAGCACATGGCCGATTTGGTTGGCAGTTCGAGTGTCTGGAGAGCGCCAGGTTGCTGTGTGGATTCTTAGCCTTGGGAACCTAGTGCTACTTATCACCGTATTACAGATTGTGTGGGGTGCGTTTGCATCACTTTCTAGGATGAGTTCAGTTTTTCGTCTCTCCGCATCTGCGATCATCTTCCCCAGGTTTTCCTTAGAGATAGGTCCCACATAGTCGTGGGCGAGATAGGCCGAGACCAACCAGTACTTCTGCGATTTGACTTCCAGTTGTGCTACGGTTATAACTCGATCGCTGTAATTGGAGAGTAAATAAACATTAAGCTACTCTTTGCGAGTATACAAGATCTTGGTTTACCTTTGTCCTTTGTATAAAGGAGAGTATAGTCTCAAGTCTTGAGTTCACATACCAAATCGTTGACGATTGAAGGCTCCTGGGTTCTCCGTGGGTTGTTAGACGGAGAAGAAGTGTGGCCGAAGCCGTTTTGGAGTGGTGGCGATTAATCTGAGTACAAAAAGTACTTTCGGGACATCCTTTAATACCGTTTGTAACATTTCCAAGTAACTATTTCTGACCCAAATGGTTCTTAACGATTTTTTGACTGTTGACCAATACAATTTTTAAAATTCTTGCATGGTTGGTATTTGATCTTACAACTAACTAGCTGACAGTAAATGAGAACGTTGCGTACGATCCAGTCCTGCATCTAACACTAATTTTAAATTTGCTGCACTAGTACGCAAAGTTTTACTAAAATTGAAAGTAAGACAAAATATTCGAATCAATTCTCAAGGCAACTTGAAGAACTACGTTCATCCACCGGACGAATTTAATTTATTCCTGCAATTCGTCCTTTATCCAGCGTATATTTTCATCTTAACAAAAATGATAATAAAACCCTTACCGATGTTTATTCTTTTCAGCTTATCGTCGAAATCAACAGCCAAGTGGCACTATTCCGCGACATGCTCATCCATATTGGCCAATCAAAAGACTGCCCAGAATTACGTGAAAAAATCCGAAAATTACGGAGATCCTGTGTGGAAGCCTGCAAACATACCGTTCAGATAATCATGCCTCAAGTGAAAAGGTGAGTACCTACCATTTGGTTGCATACAAAATCAGTGTCATATTCATCCATCGACAGTAGTTTCATCTTATTCCTGGCATCGTCCTTTTCACACATGTGAAGTTCGTTAATTGTATGGCGCGCGACTTGTGTATCAAAGGGCTCAGATGGATGTGTCATTTTATTACTACCCCCGCCTTGCTTTGAAGCACAGCCTTGCTGTTAGTGCTGCCCTACTCAGAATTCAAAGGAGACCAATGGAAGGCAGGAAATGTGTGAAGATCCATCAAAATCTCACGCACGCAACAAGTCACTTTAGTTCGCATTATGAATGAGGTGTGCATGTGGAGGATGTGTGGGTGTGTGTCAGTAGAGACTTGAAGGAAAATTCACTTGACTTTTTTTTTTTTTTTTTTCTTTTGCGTGCAATCATCATGAAATTGCGTTACTGGAAATAAAAAAGCTTACAAGTCGTTGACCCAGTTAGCTTGATTACAATCTATCATCCAGCTATTGTAGGTTTGTTGAGGAAAAAACGCACTTCACTTGAAAATGGAATCATCCATGTGGATATGGTATGGATGTGCACGAGTATGTAGCGTGCATATACATATATGAGTGGTGACGTGATGTTTTGCGACCTGAAGGGGATCATATAATGAACAAGAATCGCTTTGAATGGTTTACCTTAAGGCTGAAGAAATATACTTAACTGTCCTAGCAATTGCATAAAAAACGTCGATAAGACCCATCCGGTTTGACTAACAAGTTGCCATGAGTTGCCAATTGAGAACATGCCACTTATGCGATCCTTTTCATGGGCAGCGGATATCCTGTCTTCTCTTTATTTTAGGTACTATAACTGCAGACAATTGGGTGTTGTAGAACAAGGGTAGACTCTGATTGGCTTTAACTTGGCAATGCCCAGTGCTCGCAACACCGACTACAGATCAACTGTGTGCTTACTTTTTACCTCCAAATGGTAAACATCGGGGAAACAGCGACTACTGGGATGCGAATTTGTTATAAGTGCCAGACTTAGACAAGAAGTCTTATGTTTCCAAGACATTAGCGAACGCATTGTAACAATCCGCATCAAGGCAAAATTCGGCAACATAAGCTTTATATGCGCTCATGCTCCGACGGAGGAAAAAGATGATCTAGCGAAAGACTGCACTTACGAGCTCGTTCAAAAAATCTATGAGCGACTACCGAAGTACGATGTTAACATTGTTTTGGGAGATTTTAACTCAAAGGTAGGAAGAGAAGAAATCTTTAGCAGTATTGTCGGAAGACATAGGCTAATTGACTTCGCTACGGAACCAAATGCCACTATAGCCAGCACACGGTTTCCTCACCTCGATATCCATAAGGGGACATGGTGGTCTCAACGAACAGTCAACCAAATTGATCACATTGCGATCGACAAGAGGCACGCAGCCAGTATTTTGGATGTCCGAACATTCCGAGGGGCTAACATCGACTCGGCCAACTTACTTGTTACCAAGGTAAGGATGCGGATATTCACCACGCCACAACAAACCAGAAATACAGTGAAAAAATTTAATGTCGAAAGACTGCAATCGCAAGAGACCGCCAAGACCTTCGCGCTACGCGTATCCCTTAACCTCTCGATTCACACCATACCACCAGCATCTAATGTGGAAGAACAATGGCAACGATGCCAACAAGCCATTAGATCGGTCGCAACTGATGTGCTTGGTTTCTCGCGGCCACCAGCAAGAAACCCCTGGTTTGATGAGGAATGTCGACAGATGCTCGCAGCCAAGAACGAGGACTACAAGGCTAAGCTGCAGGTGAAGACTAGAGCTGCCATTGAGCTCTA
The DNA here is from genome assembly GCA_932526625.1 of Rhingia campestris. NCBI lineage: Eukaryota > Metazoa > Arthropoda > Insecta > Diptera > Syrphidae > Rhingia > Rhingia campestris. The sequence continues at coordinate 180,746,281 of OW052182.1, forward strand.
TAGGCAAAGAAGAATGGAAGAACACCGGCTTTTCAGAAAGAAGAAAAAAGAGCAAAAAAAGCGCGCTATCGAGGATATAGAGAGGTGCCCATCCAGGAACGATGTTCGCAAATTTTACTTTGGTAAAAAAAAAACGTCAAAGCCAAGGATATAAGGCTCATAAAGAATCCTGTCGAGATGGACAAGGAAATCTCGTAGTTGAGACACAGTCGATGCTGAGGAACCACTTCTGCAGACTGCAGAACGGCGATGACGAACAACATTGATCTGTCAGGCAGACCGAACCATTTAATATTGGCAACGACAGCGAAAACTGCCAACCACCCGACCTAAGTGAAGTGAGGATAGCAATATCTAAACTCAAGCTTAATAAGGCCGCCGGAAATGACGGCCTTCCCGCTGAGCTTTATAAAGCTAGCGGAGATGACTTGGTAAGTAACATCTACCAACTCATAAGCCTAATCTGGTCGGTTGAAAGCATGCCTGAAGAATGGAACCTCAGCATCGTTTGCCGATCCACAAAAAAGGAGACCCTCTGAACTGCGCCAACTACAGAGGCATAAGTCTACTCAACATCGCCTACAAGATCCTATCTGCCGTAATAAGTGAACGCCTGAAACCGTTTACCAGCAACCTGATCGTCCCTTATCAGTGTGGTCTTAGACCAGGAAAGTCCACAACCCATCAAATTTTCACACTTCACACAGATCCTGGAAAAACCCAAGAAGTCCAAATCGATACCCACCACCTATTCAGCGATTTCAAAGTGGCATACAGCCTTTATAGAGACGAAATATACCGAACCATGTCTTGTTTTTGTATACCGCCCAAACTCTGTCTGTATGACGATGGAGAATTCTCGCTGAGAATCCATCAGGGTCGGAAACGACTAAAATGATTTAGTCAAGGCGATGCGCTGTCATTTGACTTCTTTAATATGACTCTTGAGAGGATTGTATAAAACTCCCCAGCCAACACCAGAGGCACAATTTTCCAAAAATCGGTGCAACTACTAGCATACGCCGACGATATTGACATCATTGGTAGGACTCAACGTGATGTCATAGCCACCTTTGTACGCGCAACTTAAAGAAGACTCTGCGAGCCGGAGTATTTGCGTCCATTCCATCTAAATCTCCTAGCCATCATAAACTTCCAATGTTTATTTCTTGGTTGAATCTTCGTCTCCGAAGCAAACGGGACCAGAAACAGCGGTTGGCAAGAATAATTCTTCGTTTGATTTCTGACGAGATGTTGTTGTCAGAGATAAAAGCGGAGCCTAGGTAGACAAAGTCCCGTACTACCTCAAAGTTATATCTGTCAATGGTGACGTTCTGTCCGATTCGTCGATGTTGTGTGTCCTTTCGTTTTGACAGCATATGCTTGGCCTTACCCTCATTTACTGCTAAACCCATTTTTGCAGCTTCCTTCTCTATACAAACAAACGTGGCTATGACATCACGTTGAGTCCTACCAATGATGTCACTATCGTCGGCGTATGCTAGTAGTTGCACCGATTTTTGGAAAATTGTGCCTCTGGTGTTGGCTTTGGAGTTTTGCACAATCCTCTCAAGAATCAGATTAAAGAAGTCACATGACAGCGCATCGCCTTGCCTAAATCCTTTTTTGGTATCGAATGTGTCGGTGAGGTCGTTTCCGACCCTGATTGAGCAGCGAGAATTCTCCATCGTCATCCTACACAAACGGGCGAGTTTGGGCGGTATACCAAAACTAGACATGGCTCTGTATAGTTCGTCTCTATAAATGCTGTCGAATGCGGCTTTGAAATCGATGAATAGGTGGTGGGTATCGATTTGGACTTCTTGGGTTTTTTCCAGGATCTGCCGAAGTGTGAAAATTTGATCGGTTGTGGACTTTCCTGGCCTAAAACCACACTGATAAGGGCCGATCAGGATGTTGGTAAACGGTTTCAAGCGTTCACATATTACGGCAGATAGGATCTTTTAGGCGATGTTGAGGAGACTTATGCCTCTATAGTTGGCGCAGTTCAGAGGATCTCCTTTTTTGTGGATCGGGCAAACGATGCTGAGGTTCTATCCTTCAGGTATGCTTTCATTCGACCAGATTTGGCTTATGAGTTGATGGATGTTACTTATCAAGTCATCTTCGCCAGATTTATAAAGCTTGGCAGGTAGGCCGTCGTTTCCGGCGGCCTTGTTTAGCTTGAGTTTAGATATTGCTATCCTCACTTCACTTAGGTCGGGTGGTTGGCAGTTTTCACTGTCGTTGCCAATATTAAATGGTTCGTTCTGCCTGACAGCGGAATGTTGTTCGTCATCGCGGTTTAACAGTCTGCATAAGTGGTTTTTCCATATCCTCAACATCGACTGTGTCTCAACTACGATATTTCCTTGTTCATCTCAACAGGATTCTGTTCGAGCCTTGTATCCTTGGCTTTGACGTTTTACACTTTTATAAAACTTTCGAACATCGTTCCTGGAGTGGCACCTCTCTATATCCTCGATCGCGCGCTTTTTTGCTCTTTTTTCTTCTTCCTGAAAAGCCAATGTTCTTCCCTTCTTCTTTGCCTATAGAGCTCAATGGCAGCTCTAGTCTTCACCTGCAGCTTAGTCTTGTAGGCCTCGTTCTGGGCTGCGAGCATCCGTCGGTATTCCTCATCAAACCAGGGGTTTCTGGCTGGTGGCCGCGAGAAACCTAGCACATCAGTTGCGGCTGATCTAATGGCTTGTTGGCATTGTTGCCATGGTTCTTCAACATTAGATGCTGGTGGTATGTTGTGAGTCGAGCGGTTAAGGGATACGCGTTGCGCGAAGGCCTTGGCGGTCTCTTGCTATTGCAGTCCTTCGACATTAAATTTGCTCACAGTATTTCTGGTTTGTTGTGGCGTGGTGGATATCTGCATCCTTAACATGGCTGCAACAAGGTAGTAGTCCGAGTCGATGTTAGTCCCTCGAAATATTCGGACACCAAAATACTGGATGCGGGCCTCTTGTCGATCGAAATGTGATCAATATGGTTGAGTGTTCGTTGATCTGGAGACTGCCATTTCCCCTTATGGATATCGAGGTGATGAAACCGTGTGCTGGCTATAGTGGCATTTCGTTCCGTAGCGAAGTCAATTAGCCTAAGTCCGTTGCCAGTCGTGTTGTCGTGTAGGCTATGTTTTCCGACAATACTGCTTAAGATGTCTTCTCTTCCTAGCTTTGCGTTAAAATCTCCCAGCACGATTTTAAAATCGTACTTCGGTAGTCGCTCATGGGGTTTGTCAAGGAGCTCTTAAAAGCAATCTTTAGCTATGCCGGCTTTTTCCTCCGTCGGGGACCATATGTTCTCAAATTTGGCCTTGATTCGAATTGTTACAATGCGTTCGCTAATGTCTTGGAAACATAAGACTTCTTGCTTAAGTCTGGGACTTCTAACAAATCCGCATCCGAATAGTCACTGTGTCTGCTCAATATTACACGGTAAGTAAGAAATGTCACAGATTTTCATCCTTCATTCGGTCCATCCCATCGTATTTCCTGGATGGCAGTAATGTCTGCTTTGTAGCAGCTAAGGGCTTCTGCCAGTTTTTCGCCGGCTTGATATGCTCACATTCCAGGCGCAGATACGAACGTCGTTGTCCTTTTTTCGTTTAGCAGGGTCATCAACAATAAAATCAGTCCTTTCCGAGGCTATTGGTTGCTTCGTAACAATGGTTTTTTTCCATGGGTTGGTATTTAACCCAACGCACAACCTGGAGGGCCAGATCCATTTAATTAGCCACAACTAGGATACGGGGCCATCAGTATCCACTACGGGATTCAGCGCTGCGTTAGCCTTTCGGTTTATCCGCCACTATTTCTGTTCAAGGGGCCTGACTTACCCTTGAGATTAATAAATAACCTGTTGCCCGAATATGTCGAGGCAGCTCATTTAGGTTCGCCTGGGATTACAGGCCGGGTATTCCGTGCCAGTCTGACCAGGCTGTCTATAATCTGGCTGTTTTTCGTCTTGTTATCAACACTCGAAATTATCCTTTAGCTAGTCAAATCCGGTTGGATGAGACCAGTACCCGATGGTTGTAAACTTGGAGGTTAAAATAAGCACCATTGCAGTCAGAGTTACAAAAACTGGGCATTGCCAAGTTAAATCCAATCAGAGTCTACCCTCGTTCTACAATATCCAACCATCAGCTCTCATCTGCTGATATCAAAACTTTGCAAACGATATGGTTACCCAAATTGTGGTCCAGGTAAGAGACATACAGTGGGCGCCAGGTGAAGGATAACAATTGCAGGTTGCTAGTCATAAGATAGGTGAAAAACGTGGGCTTTTATATATTCCCATTGCCTACCACTCGACCACTGAGATAGGCTTCGAGTTTATTTTCAAATCCGAGTTACATTTCTTTGTTGTAAGGAATATCCGAGGAATATGTAACCTGTCAGCAGAACTAAGAGAACGGCGATTTGTACTAGATTTCTGAGACAAAAACCGCCTTGTCGGTACCAATTCATTACTGCAGATAAGGCATAAAGTAAATCAAATCAAAATTGACTAATTACCAGTGCTGTCGTTTTAGAAATGACCAGAGCAATACGTCCAAACTTTTTTTGCATAATTTTGGGAAAAAAGGCAATACGCATATAATAAAAAAAATTTGTTTTCAATCTTCCTTTATTACAGTATAATAATAATAATAATAGTTTAACATTTATTAATATTTATTGAGTTTTACATTAGGTGCATTTTACATTATTTATAGTATTTGGATAAAAATTCTTTAGACGGAGTCCACTCAATGGCGCTACTATGCCTTATTATTTCTTTTGCCATTAATATTGCATTTACTGTAGATGTGAGCAAACAGTTTCTTTTCTTGTCTTTTATTAATGCTACTTGGGAAAATATGCGCTCAGCACTTGCGCTGCTATGCGGAAAGCATAAAATAGAACCTACAAATATTTTTAAAAGAGGAAACATTGGAGCATTTAATGCATTTTTTAAATTAAATGTGGCGCTCCAAAAATCTTCAAAACTCAAATCCTTACTGATAACATTTTGATGTGAAAGGGCTCTCCATTCGTCATCTAGCTCATCGACAAGTTCTTCTTCAATTAAATTTGGGAACAATTGTATAAGTGGGGTAAGGCTTGGGGATTTCTTTTACGGATCTATTATTTGTACGGCTTCTAAAACTTTGTCTTGAAATTTTACTCTTTTTCTGATTTGCGAACATAATTCAATGTAGTTATCTCTACACTTCTCTTTTACATTTCGGATATCGTTATCTGCTAAGCTACCATTACAAATCAGAAGGTTAGCTTGTGCCCCAAGGTAGATTTCTTTTAAATCTAAAAAGCAATTTGCCTTGCAAAAGTCTATTGAATTTAGAGAGGTGTCATCGATAAATTCACTTTTAATGAAGTTTGACAATATAGTTTTAAAATACATTTTTACAGTTGAAAGCAAGACGTGAATACCGGGTTCTTCTGACTGGTACTCTATATTAATTTTGTTCGTTAATTTTAAAATATATTGTAAAAAATAGAAGTATAATTTTATTTCATTAGTCATATTCGCATAGATGCTATGAGCTAAGTCAGCATTCTCTTCCAGCTGGTAGGAGATGAAATAGTGATTCAAAGGATCCCACTGCTCTAAGATTCGGGACACAACATTTTCAAGCGAAAGCCACCTAGTGGAAGATGTTTTTAATATCTTATGAGCCTTTATGTTGAAATATTCTTGAAATTCACGAAATTCTGTTTGTCGTTTAGAGCTGTGAGAAAAAAAAAGGTAAATATTTCTCGCTAGTTTTTCGATATTAGCTGGTATTTTTTTCGAAGCCGTTACAAAATATGTAACGAGTGACATGTACATCCTATAACAAATAAATCCTGTTGAATATTTTAAAAAGTGCATTAACACCACCCTTTTCCCCCATCATGACGGATGCATTGTCAGACGCAAATCCTATCATGTTGTTTAAAGGGACATTGACTTCTTCAAAATGTTTCACTATTTCCTGAAATATATTTTTTGCATCAGCATTTATTAATTTAATTAAACCGAAGAACCTGTCGATGACCTTCCCCAAGATGTTATCAAAATACCTGACGACATGTACCAAACATTTTGTAGTACTAACATCTGTTGTTTCATATGATGGAAAATTTTTGTGATCTTAGTACACTAGCTATCAGTTCTTGGCCTTCATTTAAAAATAACACTGGTTTGTTGTTTCTGTGGCCTTTGTTTTACCACATTTCAAATCATTTATAATGTCGGAGTCTGGAGCAATTGCTTTTAATAGTAAAATTAGGGGAGTTATTAAAATCGCTTTTTTTGCGCTTTGCCAAAGATCTAAATGCAATTATCTATAAAAATTTGAACATCAAAAAATCTTTTCTATAGCCTACTCAGTATTTAAATTATCCGAGGAAAGTCATTCTTCGCAATTAGATTTCGTTTCATCTTCACCCCTCACTTCCTGCTCTATAGCGTTTAGAGAATTCGATGACTGCGTTTGTTCCACATTTCAGAAGCCAGGTGGCTTGTTCAAGACACCTACATATTATATGTATTAAAAATAGTGCGTACCAAATCAGTTGGCCAACGGTCGGTTGCGCAGAGAGAGGATTTAAGGGAAATTTAAAATATTTTACAATAAATTTTAAGAGACCTGCGCAGTAGAATGCCCAACTGGTTTGGTTTTCACTTGTTTGCCAACGGTCAAATGCGCAGAGAGAGGATTTAAGAGCAATTTAAGATATTGTAAAATAAATTTTAAGAGACCTGCGCAGTAGATTGGCCAACTGATTTGGTACGCACTATACAGCTTTTTCCAGTATTTCGATTCAAAATAAAAATGGAGCAACCACCAACACCCAGCAAAATATATAAGCACCAGTAGAGCAATCAAAACAAATCAAACTACCTACACTGAGGCTGACACTTGTGGAAATTTTTATATTATCCGTCTATTTCGATTATTTTATATTTCCTTTTTTAAGTCTTTAACAATACGAAGGCAAGGCGATATGAAATTATTTTGTTACAAATGTTTGGAAACACTTTTTCTGATAGACCGCTAGCGAAACGAAATTACATACCGATACAACTATAGCCATTTCAAATTATGTAATTGTGTTCGCTGCACAACTGGAAGTCTGGAACCAAAAATCATCTACATCTGGAAATGTAGCGTGGATCCTGGAAGTGTACACCTACATCAAAAAATATGAAAAGTGATGCCAGCTCGATAACAGCGATGTAATTACTTGTGTACACATATAACAAAAAGAAACACAAAAGGCAATACAAAAAATAAAATGCAGTACAAAACACAGGTGAGCAATACGGCAATACGCAGCACGCAAAAGCAATACCAGTATTGCTTTTGCAGTACGTTCGATAGCACTGCTAATTACCCGTGTCCTTATCTGGTCACCGTTCAATTAGTGGAACTCACCATATTTCTCAGCTTCATTGGATTGCATACCTCCAGCTGGGGCATCGGATGAAATGTAAAAACTCACTAACCACTTCCAATTGCAGAACTGACTGAATTTTCATCCTCTTGTCAAAAATCTGTTCAATCTAGATTTCAATTTTGTGGCTGTCCAAATGCTCTCCATCGCAATTAATGACAAAAAAAAATAATAATACCGAGTGCGCTATTGTCCTCTGGTTGTTGAGTACTGCCAGCCCTATCGTGCCGAAGTGTAATTTGTCTCTGCAGATCTGAAGGTTTTTTTCTTTCTTGGATTTAAGCTGAGTAATTTATTCCTCTTCATCATCATCATCATCGTCATCTGGGCGTGTGGTCTCCCCCTCCTGGGTGCACAGATGATACACCATTGAACTGGTACTAGAACGCAATGTAAAAGAAAGATGGGAGTTACCTAACCTACTTTTATCTCCTCCAACCAACATCTAAAGAACCATTGTTCTCAAGCAAGGATCTACACAATGTGAAACACAAGCGTTAATTGGAAAATATATTTCATTTGGCAAGGATGCTGTCCATTTTCCCTCGGATTTCATTTACTTCCGGCTAAGCCATTGGCATTTGGGGTTAACCTCTGTGTTTCCTTTTTTTTCGAATATTTTAACTGTTAATGAATTTCCCTGTGGGTGTTTCACTGAGAAGGTGTTAATTTTAACAGTGTTTCAGGATATTTACCTTCGACTGATGTTGGGATTAGGCAAATATTTGAAATGACTCGAGGAGGTTGTGACGGTGAAATTAAGATGTTGTTGCGACCATCATAGGATAAAGTGTGGGGGGGGGGTATTAAAAAACAGGAAGCTAGCAAAATTAAAGTTTGTAAGGCCATTTCAAATAGACAAATGCCAATTATACACCCCGCTTGTCTTTTGAATTTCCCTGCCTTTACCAGGCTCCAGTGATTTACCGACAGATTGTCTACAGATTACTTCTGCACATAACTCCCATCTGTTGTTGTTCCTTGTGATTATATTTTTCCTTGTATTTAATTAAATTGCATATCATTTTGAAATTAATCCAATTAAACATCTCTTTTAATTAGAAACATTAACCAATGCCCTTGAGGATATTTTATGTCTCTAATCTACAATACTACGCTGCCTCTATAATTTGTCTATGGTATACGAGAATAGCATTTAAAGGGTTTTTTTCCTCACGAACGCACACACATACACATAGATTCCTGAGAGTCATCTTTAAGGACAACACAAAATGCTGTCTCAATTAAACATTTAACGCACGACCAAGTAGGAGCGTTTCTATTCTCTTCCTCTATCTATTCAATGTTCATATGGTCTGAATAAAGGATGTTTCAGGATAAACTTGCCAACGAGAGTACGGTACGCTCGTTTTGTGAATAAATGCCTTTGTAAGGAGCACACCTACTCTGTACGTTTTTAAGTTGAGTCTGAGGAGTGTGGAGCGTAGATGAGTAGAAATAAATGAATGAGTGGATTAAACGTGTAAGTAGGCATATAAGGATGCTCCCCATCCTTACAGAAAATAAAATCCGAAAAGAGTTAAAAAAATATTAACGCTGGGGAATTTTTGTTTTCGGGGGGTGTAAGTGCGACATCGGCTTTTCAGAGGGTGAATGGGATTGTAGTCATGGGGGAGGTGAACAAAAGGACTCTTTTGACGTGATGGAAATTCGCGAGATATATTGTATACAAGCGAATTTTTTTTTGGATTAATGTGCTCCAGACAGTTTTGTCAAGTTTGATTTTTTTTTGAAAAGTTAAGGCTTTTGTGGTGTATTGCGTGCTAGCGGAATTTTAAGGACAGAATTTTCAGAAAAACACAACGAGATCCACCACTTAATGGTAAAGCAAGTGAATGTCAAATGTGCGTGAAGAGTACCATTGATGGGCTAATGACCCCAAGGATTAGTAATACATCTTTGCTGTGATTAAACCCTGTCCCGTTGGGCCACACCTATTATAACCTTAACGACACATAGTGGGGGATTTTCGGTAAAAACTCATCATGACCTACGAGGCCAGTTTTAAAATGAATGGAGACGCTTCTGGGAACTAAAAAGACACGACGTATCAATCACTAAGGTCCATTACAACACTATTCCATGCGCTATATAAGCCATAGGTGTCATTGAGCCATATTTTTTCAAGAACGTCGAGGGTAACACGGTTTTAATGCTGACACCCGACTCAGGTTAAGAGCAATTGACCTTGCGACAGTTAGTGACCGCATGATTGTGATCCGCAATAGGCACGAGCGGCAGACGGCAAAAAGCTGAGCGGCAAGCAATGTTTCTGAAAAACAGAAAGACGCCGCTCTGCTGCTTGCGGCTCAGTGCGTTCCCTTAGCTTTAGAGTGAAGTTCTGCGATATCAGCCTTATATAAGCTTTTAGTACCAATCCACATCAAAGCCAAATTCGCCAACATAAGCCTTATATGAGCTCACACTCCGACACAGGTAGAAAATTATATGGCGAAGTACGATGTTAAAAGCGTGCTGGCAGATTTTAGTGCAGTTTTGTCGAAAACACAGCCTATACGACTACACATCTGGCAACATATTTAGGCTTATTGACATCGCTACGGAACGAAATGCCACTATAGCCAGCACACGGTTTCCTCACCTCGATATTGATAAGGGGTCTCCAGATCAAGGAACGGCCAGTCGAATTGATAACATTGCGATAGACAAGGGGCACGCATCCAATATTTTGGATGTCCGAACATTCCGAGGGGCTAATATCGGCTCGGACTACCTAGTTGCAGCCAAAGGTAAGAATGCGGATATCTACCACAAGACAACAGAAATACTGTGAAAAAGTTCAATTAGATCAGCCGCATCTGATGTGCTAGTTTTCTTGAGCCCACCATCAATAAACCCTTGGAATGATGAAGAGTTGCGAAAGATGCTCATATCCAAGAACGAGGTCTACAATGCTAAGCTGTAGGTGAAAACGAGAGCTGCCATTGAGCTCTATAGGCAAAGAAGGAGGGAAGAACACCAGCTTTTCAGCAACAACAACGTGCGATCGAGAATATAGAGAGATGCCACTCCAATAAAATCGTGAAAGCCAGGGAAACAATGCTGATAATATGGAAGAACCACTTCTGCAGACTGTTAAACGGAGCGGAATTGACAAACAATATTCCGCTGTAAGGCAGAACGAATCATTCAATATTGGCAACGGCAGCGAAAACTACCAACATCTCGACCTTAAGCTTAACAATGCTGCAGGAAATGACGCCCTTCCTTACTTATTTACTTAAGTGGAGCTACAGTCCGGGATGAACCTGGGCCTCAACCAACATGCCTCTTCAATTAGCCTGGTCCTTAGCTAACTGCCTCCAGTTGCGCACTCCAAGTTGGTTGAAGTCGGCATCTACTTGTCACGCCACTTAAGGCGAGGTCTTCCTCTACTGCGTCCGACGTCTGGCTGGGAATCGAAGACTCTGCGAGCCGGAGTATTGGTGTCCATTCGTTCGACATGTCCTAGCCATCTTAAATGTCCAATGCGGAGTTTTTTGACTAGGGGTATGTCGCAGTACAGCTCGTATAGTTCGTGGTTAGTGAAACGGGACCGAAGATTTTTTGAAGAATTTTTCGTTTTTGGAAATCGGTGTGCCTCTGGTGTTGGCTCGGGAGTTTTGCACCATCCTCTCGAGAATCAGATGAAAGAAGTCACATGACAGCGCATCGCCTTGCCTAAATCCTTTTTAGTATGGAATGTGTCGGTGAGGTCGTTTCCGACCTTGATGTTGCAGCGAGAATTCTCCATCGTCATCCTACACAAACGGACGAGTTTGGGCGGTATACCAAAACTAGATATGGCTCTGTATAGTTCGTCTCTATAAATGCTGTCGTATGCGGCTTTGAAATCGATAAATAGGTGGTGGGTATCGATTTGGACTTCTTGGGAATTTTCCAGGATCTGCCGAAGTGTGAAAATTTGATCGATTGTGGACTTTCCTGGCCTAAAACCACACTGATAAGGGCCGATCAAGTTGTTGGTAAACGGTTTCACATATTACGGAAGATAGGATCTAGTAGGCGATGTTGTGTAGACTTATGCCTCTGTTGTTGGCGTAGTTCAGAGGGTCTCCTTTTTTGTGGATCGGGCAAACGATGCTGAGGTTCCCTTCTTCAGGCATGCTTTCATCCGACCAGATTTGGCTTATGAGTTGGTGGATGTTTCTTACCAAGTCATCTCCGCCTGCTTTTTAAAGCTCAGGGGGAATGCCGTCATTTCCGGCGGACTTATTAAGCTTGAGCTTAGATATTGCTGTCCTCACTTCACTTAGGTCGGGTGGTTGGCAGTTTTCGCGGTCGTTGCCAATATTAAATGGTTCGTTCTGCCTGACAGCGGAATGCTGTTCGTCATCACCGTTTAATAGTCTGAAGAAGTGGTTCTTCTATATCCTCAGAATCGACTGTGTCTCAACTACAATATTTCCTTGTTCATCTCGACAGGATTCTGTTCGAGCCTTGTATCCTTGGCTTTGACGTTTTACACTTTGGTAAAACTTGCGAACATCGGTCCTGGAGTGGCACCTCTCTATATCCTCGATCGCGCGCTTTTCTTGCTCTTTTTTCTTCTTTCTGGAAAGCCAATGTTCTTCCCTTCTTCTTTGCCTATAGAGCTCAATGGCAGCTCTAGTCTTCACCTGCAGCTTAGCCTTGTAGGCCTCGTTCTTGGCTGCGAGCATCTGTCGGCATTCCTCATCAAAACAGGGGTTTCTTGCTGGTGACCGCAAGCATGGCATCGTTGCCATTGTTCTTCGACATTAGATGCTGGTGGTATGTTATGAGTCGAGAGGTTAAGGGATACGCGTTGCGTGAAGGTCTTGGCAGTCGCTGGCGATCGCAGTCTTTCGACAGTAAATTTTTTCACAGTATTTCTGTTTTTTTTGTGGCGTGGTGGATATCCGCATACTTACTTTGGCTACAACAAGGTAGTGGTCCGAGTCGATGTTGGCCCCTCGGAATGTTCGGACATCCAAAATACTGGATGCGTGCCTCTTGTCTATCGCAATGTGATCAATTTGGTTGACTGTTCGTTGATCTGGAGACCGCCATGTCCCCTTGTGGATATCGAGGTGAGGAAACCGTGTGCTGGCTATAGTGGCATTTCGTTCCGTAGCGAAGTCAATTAGCCTAAGTCCGTTACCAGACGTGTTGTCGTGTAGGCTATATTTTCCGACAGTACTGCTAAAGATGTCTTCTCTTCCTACGTTTGCGTTAAAATCTCCCAAAACAATGTTAACATCGTACTTTGGTAGTCGCCCATAAGTTTTGTCAAGGAGCTCGTAGAAGCAGTCTTTCGCTAACTCTTCTTCTTTCATCCGTCGGAGCATGAGCGCATATAAGGCTTATATTGGCGAATTTGGCCCTGATGCGGATTGTAACAATGCGTTCGCTAATGTCTTGAAAACATAAGACTTCTTGGCTAAGTCTGGCACCTATAACAAATCCGCATCCGAATAGTCGCTGTTTCTGCTCACTATAACACGGTCCATAGTAGATGTCACAGTTTTTCATCCTCTTTTTGCGGGGCCCATCCCATCGTATTTCCTGGATGGCAGTAATGTCTGCTTTGAAGCAGTTTAGGGCTTCCGCTAGTTGTTCGCCTGCACCTCTCCTGTTTAATGTTCTCACATTCCAGGTGCAGATACGAACGTCGTTGTCCTTTTTTCGTTTAGCATGGTCGTCAACAATAATATCAGTCCTTTCCGAGGCTTTTGGTTGCTTCGTAAAATAAGCTTTTTTTCCGTGAATGGGTAGTTAACCCAAAACACAACCCCCAACCTGGAGGGCCAGGCCCTTGTTTTGACCCTAGGACAGCGGGCCGGAGAAAATACCGATGTCAGTAGCCCATTTTTGTGGTATGAGCGCTGCGGTTGACCCATTGAGGGCTCCTTCGCCACCAACTCTTTTCCAATACCCAGGCTCAGTATTGGAAATCCCTATAGACCTGGTGTTCAAATACGTCGAAGTAGCTCATATAGGGATTTCACTAAAAGTTCGATCAAACTGGAGGTGTAGGCGACACCGTTGACTCTATCTAAGGAATTCCTCCGCTGCCGCCTGAGAGTGAGTGCCCTAGTGAGAGGACACTCCTCCCCCCTCTCTCGTTTGCTGCCACCAACGACCTTCCACAGGGGTTTAATTCCCCATCTCCAGTCGAGGTACTAGGCACCCACCAGTGGAGGTGAGAGTAGGAGTTGATAGTGAGAGGCTAGAGTGAGAACGCTTGTGTCCTCATATAATCGCATCACTATCCTAAGCACCGGCTTAAGGATCATTTATACCAAATTTCATTTTTCTAGGTTATAATTTAAGGCCTAAAATTCGGGGAAATAGAGACATACATGGCTCATTCGACTCAGCTATCGATTCTTAGTCGATCTATGGATCTTTATTTTTACTTAAAGGTATGTCTAGCTAAATGATTTCTCTATGTTACAATCTATCAAAACTAATATACCCCTAGGGGTAGGGCATAATGATAATTTACATGAAATCGATACTTCTATGCATATGCCTTAATAAGCTTGAAACGGTATCAGAGATATTGACATAATCTTCTCGGATATTTAATTAAACGATACTAAAACATCTTAGGTTTGGTTTATATGGTCACCTCCTGTCTGCAACTTCTGCCGCACATTACCTCATTCCCCTCCAACAATCAATGTCATTAATTATTCATTCAACTCCTTCCATTATGCGATAGGATTTGCCTAACAGTAACTCAACAATAACCTTTATCAAGAAACAATTTACTCCCACAATACCGTTGACTTATTGAAATGTAAGTAATAACGTTAGCAACGTAGCCCATTATAGCGTGTGTGTTTCCAACTCAAAGGACACAATGCTTAGTAGACATCACCCAGCATTACAGATAAAAATGTCTTTAACGTTAATGTTGACATTAGTTTTTACTTTTGATTAATCTATAGTAACGGCGGTTGGACGTAATTGCTGGAAGAATAAATTGAAAGCTGTCCAATTGTAATCAGGACAAATCGCAATAAATATTTATTGACGCGCAAACCCACACTTATACATGTTCGATTAAATCCTTGAAAATAACCGGTGATTTTTTAAAAGTTAAGTTTTTCAGGTTGGCAGCACTGGTTAGTAATGGCGTCCAAACGTCATCTGTCAAAGTGAAAAGTTTTCAGTATACTCTGCCATTTAATTCTGGAAAGACTTACAACGAGCAACGATTGCAAATGATTGAAATTTATTATCAAAATTCGTGCTACGACCATATTGAGGTCGTCATAATCGACCTGGTGAATCAACAACTCGTACTGTTATCACCAAATTTCGCACCAAATTTACTTTATTGGACATTAAACCATCGACTCGCATGCGTACGATGTTAATGAAGATCGTGGAATGTCAATTCGTCGCCGTTCTCAGCAATTGGGCATGTGTTGCTCAACCACATGGAACATTTTACGTGTCGCTTTGAAAGCCTATAAAATTCAACTTGTGCAAGAATTGAAGCCGAATGACCTACCACAACGTCTAATTTTTGGTGAATGGGCCTTAGAACAGCTCCATGAAAATCGGCTGTTTTATCGAAAAATTGTGAGCCTCATGCTCATTTCTGGCTCAACGGATGCATATATAAGCAAAACTGTCGCATCTGGAGTGATGAACAGCCACATGCCATACAAGAATTACCGATGCATCCCGAAAAAAAACGACAGTTTGGAGTAGTTAACGGGCTGCTGGCATCATCGGTCCATTTTTCTTCAAAGACGACCGTCAACGGCGAACGATATCGAGTCATGATGCGCGACAAACAAAAGTTGCGTATCATGGCTCGATATCGAAACCCCAGTGGTTTCATCAAGATGGTGCCACATGCCACACAGCTCGTGCAACAATGGAAATGTTGAAGGATGATTTTTGGTGAGCAGCTTAGCTCTCGATGTGGCCCTGTAAGTTGGCGATTTACCGCCTCTTGATTCTGTCCAATTCGTCGATGTTGTTGTTCGTTTCGTGTTGGCAGCATATACTTAGTCTTACCCTCATTTACTGCTAAACCCAGTTTTGCCGCTTCCTTCTCTATACTAGCAAACGTGGCTTTGACATCACGTTGAGTCCTACCAATGATGTCATTATCGTCGGCGTATGCTAGTAGTTGCACCGATTTTTGGAGAATTTTTCCTCTGGTGTTGGCTCGGGAGTTTTGCACAATCCTCTCAAAAATTAAATTGAAAAATTCATCAAATCATCAAATGTGCTTATTTTTCACCTCCAGGTGGTAACCATCGGGTACTGGTCTTATCCAATCGGTTTTGACTTGCTAAACGATAAGTGTGAGTGTGGATAACAAGACGTAAAACAGCAACACCCTAAACAGCCTGGTCAGACTGGTATTCGGAATACCCAGCCTGTCATCCCAAGCGAACATATTCGGACAACAGGTTATCTAGGAATTTCAAGGGTAAGTTAGGCCCCTTGAATAAAGATAGTGAGGGATGAACCGAAAGGTCAACGACAGCGCTCAATCCCCCAGTGGACACTAATGGCCCCGTGTCCTAGGGGTATCTAATAAATTGGAACTGGCCCTCCAGGTTAGGGGTTGTGCTTTGGGTTAACTATCCACCCATGGAAAAAAAACCATTGTTACGAAGCAACCAATAGCCTCGGAAAGGACTGATATTAATGTTGAAGACCCTGCTAAACGAAAAATGGACAACGACGTTCGTATCTGGAATGTGAGAACATTAAACAGGAGAGGTTCAGGCGAACAACTAGCGGAAGCCCTAAATGGAACCATGGCAACGATGCCGCAACTGATGAGCTAGGCTTCTCAAGGCCACCAGCAAGAAGCCCTTGGTTTGATGAGGAATGCCGAGAGATACTCGCAGCCAAGAACGAGGCCTACAAGACCTAGCTGCAGGTAAAGACGAGAGCTGCTATTGAGCTCTATAGGCAGAGAAGAAGGGAAAAACATCGGCTTTTTAGAAAAAAAGAAAAAATCGCAAGAAAAGCGCGCGATCGAGTATATAGAGCCACTATAGTGCCACTCCAGGAACGATGTTCGCAAGTTTCACCAAAGTGTAAAACTTCAAAGCCAAAGAGACAAGGCTCGAAAAGAATCTTGTCGAGATGAATAAGGAGATATCGTAGTTGGGACACAGGAGATGCTGAGGATGGAGAAGAACCACTTCTGCAGACTGTTAAACGGCGATGACGAACAACATTCCGCTGTAAGGAAGAACGAACCATTTAATATTGGCAACGACACTGAAAACTGCCAACCACCCGACCTAAGTGAAGTGAGGACAACAATATCTAAACTCAAGCGCTTAATACGTCCGCCGGAAATGACGGCCTTCCGCCTGAGCTTTAAAAAGCAGGCGGAGATGACTTGGTAAGTAACATCCACCAACTCATAAGCCAAATCTGGTCGGATGAAAATATGCCTGAAGAATGGAACCTCAGCATCGTTTGCCCGATCCACAAAAAAGGAGACCCTAAACTGCGCCAACTACAGAGGCATAAGTCTGCTCAACATCGCCTACTAGATCATCTGCCATAATATGTTAACACCTGAAACCGTTTACCAACAACCTGAACAACCCAAGTTCATCCCGGACTGTAGCGCCACTTAAGTAAGTATGGACCGTCTATGACAGATACTGCACCTGATTTTATTTTCAAGTTGACCACCTTTTTTAACATCGATAAGTTTGTAAAGATCCGAAGCTAAAATTCAATTCGTAAGTAAAATTTTCCAACATAATTTAGGGTGCTACATCAAAAACCTGTAAGGCTTAAACGACTTATGAAATAGCTAAAGCCTTATTAAAGTCGTAAAAGATGTGATTGTTTTTTTTTTACTTGATAGGCAAAAAAAAGGTTAACCCTATAAAGCGTTCTACCTTCCAAAAGAACATCACTTGACCTTGTCCGAATCACCTACCTAGGGCTCTTATACAAATTTAATTAAATTCCAAACCCTAATCATACTTGAATACCGTTAAAGGCTTAGGATTTATTTTGGGCGGGGAAATTAATGATATTGCTCCTAATCCGATTTTATGTGAATGAGGGCTATTACCAGAATCGTGTTAATCTGTAGGTTTAAGTTGGAAAACAACTTTTGATAGGACATCATCCCTTCGATAGTTATGCGTGTGTTTGTTTGAGGTGATTATACTACTTTAACGATTATTGGAGTCTTAATGGCATGGTCGGGAAAAAAATAGTCCTAGATGGCCATTTGGATATTTGGAGATTTTTGTGTTGAATATCATGCAAGACTGCGTCGTTTATTATTGAAATCTCCTTTCCAATTTAAAGTAAATGACAAGGCCATCTAATTTCAGGTCCTCTCTTGTATAAGGTGCATCATTAAATTCAAGTCTTTTTCACTTAGATTTAAATTGAAGAACATTAAGTTGCTTCTGGGAGGAGGAACTTTTCCATTGAGTGAAATGTAAATTGAAAAGTATCTGCACTCTGAAAATCCAAATGATTTTAACCTTAAGCAAATGGTATAGTTTTAAACTCTGGGAATACAAAGTTTACACAAGTGGCTTCCAAAGTTTGGGGGCAGAAGTTACCAACTATTTGCAAACCGAGCAGCAACACAAAGTGTTGCAAGTTCTAGATGTGAGTTGATGTGTTGAAACTTTTATTATTGGTAATTTGGAGAAACTTTAGACATTGGCTATGATGAGGTTGAAACCACTAAGTAGGTAAATCCTTAGAGATCTAAACAATCTGAGAAGATTGAAACCGTGTAGGGAGCTAATTAAGGCGATGAAAAAAGGAAAAGACGTGCGTTGTTCTGAATGGGTTGGGTGTCGAATGAATTTTTTTCATTTTTTTTCATCCTATACAAGTCATCATGTTTTGAGAAGACTGAGAATGGCTTCGTTAATTGGGCATAAAAATTGTTGGGATCCGAACTCATCCATTCTGTACATACATTTTTAATTGCTCTAACTAATATACCATGGAGCCTATAGGGGCTCTAAGACCTTCCATTCACTCCTTATAAGATGTTCAATTTTCTGCACCAGCAAAATGGACACTGAAAATGACCTCAAATATGATTTTCGAAAGAATTGTGTCAGTAACTAGGGTTTGATGTGAATAACTGAATTTGAAGGATCCCTCACTAGCCCCTAAGCCAATGGACGCAAAATAGTAAAATATACACCAGGCTACAAAAGGCATACAGTTCTGCAAAAAGCTGGGATTGAAATCTAGCAATTTTATTTGAGAAGCTTCTAAAGACTTTGTTTTTTCTTTACAAACTCCAAACCTATAACGTTGACCAGGATTTCGAAATATCTGCTGATTATTGCTTACTCTGGTCATACATTCCAGTCGTGATGAACAAGGAAATATCGTAGTTGAGATACATACAATGCTGGGGATATGGAAGCACCACTTCTGCAAACTGTTAAACGACGATGACGCACAATATTCCGCTGTCAGGCAGAACGAACCATTAAATAATGGCCACGACAGCGACAGCGAAGAATACCAACCACTAAACTCAAGCTTAACAAGACTGCCGGAAATGACGGCCTTCCCGTAGAGCTTTATAAAGCCGGCGGAGATGACTTGGTAAGTTGCATTCACCATCTCATATTCCAAATTTGGTCGGATGAAGGTATGACTGAAGAATGAAACCTCAGCATCGTTTGTCTGATCCCTCTGAAGTGCGTCAATTACAGAGGCATAAGACTCCTTAACATCGCCAACAAGATCCTATCTGCCATAATATGTGAACGCCTGAAACCGTTTACCAACGACCTGATCGGCCCTTATCAGTGTGGTTTTAGACCAGGAAAGTCCACAATCGATCAAATTTTCACACTTCGGCAGATCCTGGAAAAAAACCCAAGATGTCCAAATCGATACCCAACACCTATTTATCGATTTCAAATCCACATACGAGAGCATTTATAGAGACGAACTATACAGAGCCATGTCTAGTTTTGGTATACCGTCCAAACTCGTGCGTTTGTGTCGGATGTTGATGGACCTGATGGTGCAGCGAGAATTTCGATACCGAAAAAGGATTTAGGCAAGGCGATGCGCTGTCATGTGACTTTTTCAATTTGATTCTTGAGAGGATGGTGCAAAACTCCCGAGCCAACACCAGAGGCACAACAATCGGTGCAACTACTAGCCTACGCCAACGATATTGACATCATTGGTAGGACTCAACGTGATGTCATAGCCGCGTTTGCTAGTATAGAGAAGGAAGCGCCAAAAATGGGTTTAGCAGTAGATGAGGGTAAGACTAAGTATATGCTGTCAACACGAAAGGACACACAACATCGACGAATTGGACGGAACGTCACCATTGACAGATATAACTTTGAGTCTACCTCGGCTCCGCTATTAACTCTGACAACAACATCTCGTCAGAAATCAAACGAAGAATTACTCTTTGCAATCGCTGTTTCTTCGGGCTAAGAAGGCAATTTAGTAGTAAAGCCCTCACTCGAACTACTAAGGAAATCCTATATAAGACCCTGATTATCCCAGTCCTGCTCTACGGCGCTGAAGCATGGACCGTATCAAAAGCGGATGAAGAAATCCTTGGTCGATTCGAGAGAAAAATTCTTCGGAAAATCTTCGGTCTAGCTTGCGTTGACGGACGGAGACGAGCCACGATCTGGTCAAAAAACTCCGCATTGGACGCTTAAGATGACATGTAGAATGGACACCAATACTACGTCTCGCAGAGTTTTCGATTCCCAGCCAGACGTCGGACGCAGTAGAGGAAGACCTCGCCTTAAGTGGCGCGCACAAGTAGAAACCGACCTCAACCAACTTGGAGTGCGCAACTGGAGACAGTTAGCTAAGGACCGGGCTAATTGGAGAGGCACGTTGGTTGAGGCCCAGGTTCATATCCGGACTGTAGTGCCACTTAAGTAAAGTAAGTAAGTAAGTAAGTAAGTAAGCAAGCGGTTTGTAATTCATTTTAATAGGTTTTGACTTCGGTTAATTCTAACCAATAGTTGGTAAGATTGAAGTAGACGTAAACGCTCCAAAAACTGTTAACCACCTGAATAGTTCCAATGTCCTCAAAGTACAGTCCGACTGCGTTATCGAGCAGGTTTGTAGAAATGCGGTTGTCTGTGTATGCTGTAGTAACCGGCGCCAGCAACAATACAATGAAAAGTGATACCACTAGAGATCCAGCGGTAACTCTCCCGCTTCGGAGGTTCCGTGATGCTGAACATTTTTTTTTTTGTTCTTCTTCATTTTGTAGACTCACTTGTTTTGCAGTATCTTCTGGCATATCCTTTCTTTCTATTTCTTCTATTGGTAGGGGACACATGTTATGGATGGCTCGCTGGAAAATTCCTCCTTGAGTCTTAATGTTAGCAACACAAACCAATCCATCGCTTCCTTCAATTACTTCTACCACTCGTCCCAACTTCCACCTTGTTGGGGGCATATTGGGTTCCTTCAAGAGCACAAGAGTGTTTGGTTTTAAGTTTTGGGATTCAGCCTTCCACTTGGCTCGTTATTGCAAAAGATGTAAGTACTCACCAGACCATCTTTTCCAAAATGATAGCTGTACATGATGGATCTGTCGATATTTAGTTAGAGAACATACTTTCTTATCAGTGACATCGGGTTCAGGTATTGAAAGAAGTGGAGCTCCTATCAAGAAATGACCAGGAGTTAGAGCTTCTAGATCATTTGGATCGGATGATAACGGCATCAAGGGTCTTGAATATAGTAAAGGGTGATCCATTTCGAGGTTCCATACTTTTTAAAGAAAAAAACACAGAAAATTCAATTTTAATGAAAATGTTTATTATCATTTGAAAGAACATTCTTTGGCATTTATTTTTTGAAGATTATGTCTATCAAATGTTGGCCGTTGCTACGTCGCAGATGGTCCATCCGTTGAGTCCAATTTTCGATCACTCGTTCGAGCATTTCGACTGGTAACTGGCGAATGACACGCGTGATGTTTTCCTCCAAGGCCTGAATCAAAGCGGGTTTGTCGGCATAAGCTTTTGACTTTACATATCCCCACAGGAAAAAGTCTAACGGTGTGATATCACACGATCTTGGTGGCCAATCGACCGGCCCAAAACGTGAAATTATGTGCTCACCGAAATGTTCTCTCAATAAGTCCATTGATTGATGCGATGTGTGGGAAGTGGCGCCTGCTGAAACCAAATGTCGCCGAGATCACGAGCTTCAATTTCAGGCATCAAATAGTCGGTTATCATGGCACGATAACGGTCGCCATTGACGGTTACGTTCGCAACGGCATAATTTTCACACTCTCAGCTACGGCCGCTATATTTTCTTCACAGCGTGCTGGACGTGGTCTATTCGGTCGAATATTATCCAATAATGAATGCTGGGTCTCAAAATGGGTGATGGTGTTGCGAATAGTACGCTCAGTAGGCCGATTATGTTGACCATACGTTGAGCGAAGTGCACGAAACACATTCCTCACAGAACGTGAATTTTCATAATAAAGTTGAACAATTTGTAAACGTTGTTCACGCGTAAGTCTTTCCATTATGAAATGCCAAACAATACTAAACAAAAATAACATGACAGCATGACACGACTCACACGTGATCTGTCAAAAAAGGCTATTGAAAAAAGTATCTCTACTTGGATCACCCGTTACAAGACCAACCCAACAGAGGAAAACCGAGCAAAGTTCAAACAAGCCAGAAATGACTGTTATGCCCATTTAAAGCGTGTCGAATTCCTCTATGACGAAAAAATTCTTCAATGTCCCAGAGGTAGTAAAAACTTTTGGTCGTTTATTAAAAATAGAAAACAATTCGGCCTCATCAATTCCGACACTCATTCACAATTACATTCCGGCTGTCAGCTCTTTAGACAAAGCCAATCTGCTTGCTGCGCATTTCGCAGCCAATTCTTCATTGCCTGATTGTGTTCAGTCTCTTCTGTACTTGAGAACGTAGATCGTTCTATGGGACAAATTCACTTTCGTACTCGTACAGTTGCAAGAGTTTTATTTGATCTTGACATACACAAATCCGCTGGTCCAGATGGTATATCCCCCATCATTCTGAAGAGGTGTTCTTCTACGCTAGCAAAACCACTGCGTAAGCTATTCTATCTATCCTACTCATCAGGACTCTTTCTGAGTAGATGGAAAACAGCATTTGTCCAGCCTGTACCAAAAAAAGGCGAATCTTCTTCTCTCTCCAACTACCGACCAATTGCACTTACGTCCCTTCTTTCCAAGGTCATGGAAACGCTGATAAACCGGCAGCTTATGAAATATCTCGAAACACGAAAACTTCTCAATGACCGGCAATATGGTTTCGCAGCAACAGGTCTACTGGTGATTTGATGACATATCTCACCGAAAAGTGGAACCAATCAATCCACCATGGTGGCGAAAGCAAGATTGTTGCGCTTGATATTTCAAAGGCATTTGACAGGGTTTGGCATCAAGCCCTTTTGTCGAAAATGCGTGCATTTGGAATCGACGAAAAACTTCTTCTATGGATTAGACATTATCTTTCGAAACGTTCAATTCAAGTTGTATTGGATGGTTTCAAGTCTGTAACTCACCAAATAAATGCTGGTGTCCCTCAAGGCTCAGTTTTGTCTCCGACTCTCTTTCTCATTTTTATAAATGATCTCCTGTCTGCAACTTCTAATCCAATTCATTCCTTCGCTGATGACAGTACCCTCAGCTTCTTATATTCGTTTACAGGTCCTCGTCCCTCACTTTCGAACGTGGACTCTAAACGCCATAATGTGTTAAGCTCATTGAATTCCGACCTTGACAGCATTATCAAATGGGGTAAATCCAATAGAGTGGAATTCAATGCTTCCAAAACACAATGCTGTCTGCTGTCATTAAAGCGAAACCAAAATCTAGAGCCATTATCCATGAGTGGCACTTACGTCGAAAAAACCGAAAAGCTTTCCATGCTCGGTATGTGTGTTAGTAACGACTTACGTTGGAACGACCACATATTCGAAGTCGCTAAAAACGCAGCGAAATGTCTAGGTTTCCTAAAACGATGTAAGAAATATTTCACCCCCTCTGATCTGGCCACAATACATAAAGCGTTTATACGCCTAAAACTTGAATTCAACGCCCACGTCTGGTGAGGTGCACCAAAATCAACATTGCACCTACTAAAGGGTCCGCCAAATAACTTCTTTTTTTGAAAATGCTATCACAAAAACTTCTGAATATTTTCTCAAATTTCTTTTTTTATTTGAAAGTACAATCCTTCCGGTTAATAGTGGAAAATAATTTCATTCAAATGGCTGCCCCGGCTGGCCATGCAGTAGCCTACACGATTGGTCCAATTTTTAAGCACATTATCGATTGTGTGCAGCTGTATTTCACCAATGGCTTCACGAATATTGTCCTTTAAAACGTCAATTGTCTCTGGCTTGCCGGCGAAACACTTATCTTTTACGGCACCCAACACATAATAGTCCAACGGTGTCAAATCGCAGCTCCGAGGTGGCCAAACGACATCAGCTCTGCGGCTGATTATGCGATCTTCAAAAACAGGGCGCAAAACATCGAGTGTAGCTTCGGCTGTGTGGCACGTAGCACCGTCCTTTTGAAACCAAATGTTGCCAATATCCTCCTCTTCAATTTTTGTGAACAAAAATTCGTTCAACATGGCCCGATAACGATCGCCATTGACTTTAACGGCCACTCCTTGCTCATTTTCGAAGAAAAATGGCCCAATTATGCCTCTGGACCAAAATCCGCACCAAACAGTGACTCGTTTTGGGTGTATCGGCTTTTCATTGTATGCGTGCGGGCTTTCTGTGTCCCAAATGCGACCATTTTGCTTGTTTACATACCCGCCAAGATCAAAATGAGCTTCATCTGAAAAGATTATTTTTTTGGCAAAATCGGCAGCTTCTCTATGTCGATCGCAGGCCCACTTAGCGAAGCGAAAACGCATTGGATGGTCAGTTGGATTCAACTCCTGAACCAATTGGACTTTGTATGGCGTCATACCAAGGTCTTTATGCAAAATTCGTCTCGATGATGTCTCCGAAATGTTCAATTGTTGAGAACGACGGTGAATTGATGTTGATGGCGCTTCACGCACACATTCTGCCACAGCAGCAATATTCTCGGGTGTACGCACTGTTTTTGGCTTTTCACGCTTTGGTTTATCGATGTTTTCTTTCACTTTTTTCACAAGATAACGAACATACGGAGCTGACGGTGCTTCTCTTCTTCCAAAATCCGTACGCGATTTTCGCACACATTCTGCAACATTACCATGATTTTCAAAGTAATGTCGCAATATTTCCCAAAGTTGTTCAAGCGTATACATAACCATATTCGTTCAGCGGAAGGATAGAACTAATTATCTGTCAAATCAGACATGAGCTAAGTTTTACCATTCACGAAATAAGCACTAGTTGAAAAAAAAAACGTTAGATGGCGGACCCGTTAGATAGGATTCAAACACGTGCGAAAAGACTAGGAGACATAAGAATAGCGAACTCCTCAGTTTCGCTCAAACACCGTCGAAATATCTCCTGCCTTACCTTGTTTTATCGCTATTTTAACAACCAATGTTCAAATGAAATAGCCAGCTGCATTCCTCCCATTCAACAATTCAGCCGCAATACTCGTTACGCAATGAAAGCAAATCAGTTTACCCTCATGCCTATCTTCGGTCGTCGGCTGAAATACAGAGATTCGTACATAAACCGAACAACTCGAATGTGGAATGCTCTACCAAACTCTGTTTTTCCTTTCCATTATAACTTACAGACATTTAAAACCAATGTGCATCGATATCTCCTTTCTTCTTATCCCTAATTTCCTTAACGCCCGCACTGTGTTAAAACATGTAAAGGGTATTCATAACCCCTTGAGTGCGCGCAAATTATAAAAAAAAAAAGTTAGAGCTTCTAGATCATTTGGATCGGATGATACCGACATCAAGGGTCATGAATTTAGTATAACCTCAATTTGAATTACAACAGTGGTGAGCTCCTCGTATGTTAGCGAAGTCTCGTCCAAGTGACCTTATGGCCCTTATGGGAATTTTCATATTTAATTTATCATTGTCTTTTGAAATTACATTTCAAAATTATTTTCGAAATTACACACACACACAACAATAAAAAAAAAAAAAGTAAACTTTCTGTACAGACAATTAATTCCGGTTGCAGTGTAACAGCATAAGGCATCATTGTCAGCTCTGCATCGTCGTCCTTAATGACACATCACATCCTTCCTTGCGTTTAAGCACAATTGCTTTTAATTGCCAAACTCAAATTGCTTCCTTTCTTCGCCTCCTCCTGCAGTTCTATTTTAAGGACTATACCCCACTTACACAATAATTTTCCACTTTTTTTTCTCTTCATTGCAGCGCCGTGGCTGATGGCGTCTTAACGGACAATCCGCATCTCGTCCTGCTCTTTTATCTGTCGCAGTTATTTTTACGGGAATTAGTTAAGAGCTATCGTCTTATACAAGTAGTACCGATGGATATGTCTGGATATTACGGTAAGTTTGTAATAAAATTCCTTAACTCTGTATGGTGTGGGTTGTGCTTGTGTTCTTGCACCGAAAGTAGGTCATCTCAGGGGAGAACTATCCCTTTTGGAAGGTAATGCGATTTTTTAATCATCTCGGTTCTTGAGAGGCGTTGTGTTTATACAACACGAAGGCTACAATGAACGCTTGCGTTTTTTTGTTCATTCGGAATGAAAGGAGGTGCCTGTGTTGCAGGATGGTACATGCAGAGTTATTTAATATCCTCACAGTATGTCTGCCAGGGAGAATTAATTATCATAACAGTTGGGCGTCTTGAATCGTAGACATTGCAAGGTAATCATTATTTATTTAGGACTTGCAGATAGCTTTGCATTTTGCTGTGTTTTTTGGAATGGGAAGGCTGCAGACTTGAATTATACACACAGATTTATGGACACAACGTCTTACGTCGGGGAGATTGAATGCTTAAATGTACCCATACAGGAGGGAGACACCCGTTTTGATTGTTCAAATAAAACACAAACTCTGTGGATACTCTATTTTCCATGTTTCTTAGAAGATTAGGTATTTAGCTACTAAAGATGAAGGTTTCCTTAAAAACACTTCATTTGCTGAACTGGAATTTAACTGAGTTCTTATAAATGCTGAGATGAAGTTGTGACAAATATGTCTTCTACAGGGTAGCACAAAAAAACTCACTCGATGTTACTTTGCTATGTTCGTAAAATATAAGTTGCCATTTCAAGATCTACCTTCGCACGCCACTTAAGGCTAGGTCTTCCTTTACTACGTCCGACGTCTGGCTGGGAATCGAAGACTCTGCAAGCCGGAGTATTGATGTCCATTCGTTCTGCAAGGTTGGCCGAAAGAGATCACCCTATTGGAAGATGCTCTTATTTTTGCAAATGGCCGGCAATGTCAAATCTGTTTTGACATTTGTGGAATAGACAGATGTAGAATACAAGTGAACAAGTCATGGAGCGATAGACTCCCCAAGAACGCGGACTAATCTATTTTTTTGCGTAACAATTCGTCTGTAGTGTTGGCGCAGCGCGAATTCCGTCGCCGATTCCACGGCCGTCCGACACCGACTGCGCAAACACTGCGCCATTTTGCCACCAACCTTGAAGGGTATGGGACCACACGAGACGTTGCCCAGAGTGGCCGGCCCCGTAGTTCAGAGAATATCGCCGCTGTTGCCGAGGATGTCGAGCTGTCGCCGGAAACATCCACCAGACGCCGTACCTCGCAATTAGCCATCAACCGGTCATCCGTAAGACGAATTTTGGTCAAATACTTGCGCATGTTTCCGTACAAAGTCCAGTCCGTACATCAGTTGCTGCCTGTCGACCGTCAAACGCATGTAACCTACGCCCAAGCCATCCTCAATTTCGAGGACGGAGTGGACGATTTTTCGACCAAAATCATAATGAGCGATGAGGCTCATTCCCACCTCAGTGGGTACGTGAACAAGCAAAATTATCGCTTCTGGGGCACCAAAAATCCACGAGTTCCCGCTGGAGGAGTCATCGGGCAATTTTTTTCGAGAACGCCGTTGGTCAAACGACAACAGTGGACGATGCGCGCTATAGGGCCATGTTAACCGATTTTTTTCTGCCGCAATTGACGAATTAGGTCTGGAGGACTTGTGGTTCCAACAGAACGGAGCAACGGCACACACTGCGTGAGCCACAACCGATATTCTGAAGGGCCAAACAACATCGGATGACTCCTTTTGACCCACCTTGCATAAGATCTTCTTAATAGCTAGCTTTTCAAAGAAACAGTCATTGGCAACTTCAAGCGATGCGTCGTTTATATGGCTTGTAGCGCCGTCTTGTCGGAACCGCAGCTCGGACTTACCGATCTTAGTTTAAGTCATTCCAATACGGATTTAAGCCCAAATCCTACCGCAAAATAAGCCGGATTGACTCTCTTGTGATGACCAATTCAGATGATCGGCACCAAGTTGACATTTCTAGGTCTTCAACGACACTGTCCGCTACGGCGGCTATGTTTTCTTCCTTTTGCTCCAGTCTTTGCCTGGTAGGTAGCTGTATGTACAAAAAAAGGAGCTTAAGATCAAACTTTTCTACGATGCGAAGACGACCGTCTTCAAAACGAAATTCACGCTGCGGATGTAAGTACAACTGACCCGGAATCGCCGCACGTTCGACTAGCAATGAAACCATGCATGATGAACGGGCAAACCTTACTGCATAATGGGTGCATGATTAGGCTGGACAACGTCCGCTAGTATTATCATACATAAATGCACTCAATAAAAACAAGTGAGGCATTAAAACCCCATACAGGACCTCAAACCTTCCTTTAACTATTATTTGAGTATGCGGCAACAAATTGTATGAGTGGCAACAAATCTATGGCGGGTCCCTCCACATGGCTTAATCGTTTTTCAAAAGTCTCCCAATGCAATATTATCTCAATTAAGCCGTCGACACCCAAATTCCCTTCCAGTTCATCATTAACCTGAAATCCATCCATCATCCCAACTTAATCTTAATTGCCCCCAAAAGTAACTCTTCCAACCGCTCTTATCCTCTCATTCCTCATCATAACTGAACAATTCACACACATTCCTGCAACTCTTACAAGAATACCCATACCCGGGTTGTAGAAGTTCCGAGAAATTTACTGCATTCATTGAACGCCTCCGCCCATTGATATATGTCACGAATACAATTAGCCCCGAGTAAGATATTAGGACCAATAGAAGGATAACGGTTCCTACTATATATCAATCTAGGACTGTATCCAGTGTGTATAGTCATTTCCATCTACGTGCCCGACAACTTCTATTACTGCGTGTTGCATGGGCGTGTTGTATTCCTGGTGGTGTACATCAGCTCCCCTTCTTCGTTTAGAATTCCAAATGCGGGACTTGGTCCTCGCCCACTTTGTTTATGTTGTTGACACTTTCAAGAGCAGAGAGACGGAACAAGTCGGAAAAATTATTGCCCGTTGGGTTGACATTGATTTACTATCAGACACCACCGCACAATGTGATAGCAATAAACAGGATCCTCCACACACGCACACTTTACAGCTTCGTGGCATTGATTACCATTTACGGGACGGTGAGAAAAAAGTATCTCCCACCTCAAGTCAAATAGTCATCCCTTGGCGCACGAAAGGGTTGCACAATATCGCTCTGCTGTTTGTTTTGTGGAATTTACCCAAATCCACAGCATCAGGCAAGGGATATGGTGAAGGTGAAGACGGTACCTAACTGGGCGTCTTATGATTTATCTGATGGAATGGAATTGCAATAGTCGAGAGTAATCCCTTCTGAAAGGCAGGATCCGCCCGCGACGGAATGTTTAGTGTACCCTTTGGTATTTTATTGTTTTCCAAACTGAAAACTACTCAAGGTTGGAGGTGAGCAAAATGTTAGGCACCAAGGGAAGTAATTGAATTCTTCCTCCATTGTGTACAAATAGTACTCCAAGGATGGCTCTGTCATAGCGCTGGAGGTGTTTTTCATTTTTTTTTCATTACATTCTCAAGGGGATCGAACAATGGGGTTAACAAGAAAGGATTTGGAACTTTGAGTTATGAAGCTTATAAGTCAACAGATGAATTTAATAAACTAGCCAAGGGGTAGTTTTGATGGTGGAAGGTATAGAAAATAAAATGAGGTCAAAACAGAATTCTTACTAAGGAAGGTGGGCCATCAAATTTGTTAGCTAAGAATATCTTTTCTTTTCGTAAAAGGTGCAATTAGATTTGGGTCAACCCAACGGCCCTTGTAGGTATGCGTCCAATCCGTGATTTTACACGACTGGGCATCACTGGTGACGTTAAAAAAATTAAACTACGTATAAGGGACAATACTTATCGTGCTGGGAGATTTTAACGCAAAGGTGGGAAGAGAAGTCATCTTAAAGCAGTATTGTCGGAAAACACAGCCTACACGACAACATTTTTGCAACGGCCTCAGGCTAGTTGACATCGCTGCGGAACGAAATGCCACTATGGCCAGCACACGGTTTTCTCACCTCGAGATTCATAAGGGGACATGGCGATCTCCAGATAAACGAACGGTCAACCAAATTGATCACATTGAGATAGACAAGAGGCACGACTCCAGATTGATTGGATTTCAGAATATTCTGAGGGGCTCGGATATATACATTGTTGCAGCCGAGGTCAGAATGCAGATATCCACCACAAGAAATCATAAATACTATGAAAATATTTAATGTCGAATGACTGCAATCTTAGGAAATCGCCAAGACCTTCGCAGAACGTGTATCTCTCAACATCTCGATTAACACCATACCACCAGCAACGAATGTCGAAGAAGAATGGCAACGATGTCAACAAGCCATAAGGAATGCTGACAGATGCTCGCAGCCAAGAACGAGGCCTACAAGGCTAAGCTTCAGGTGAAGACTAGCTGCAACTGAGATCTACAGCCAGAGAAGCAGGGAAAAACGCCGGCTTTTCAGAAAGAAGAAAAAAGAGCAAGAAGAGCGCGCCATCGAGGATATAGAAAGGTGCTACTCCAGGAATGATGTTCCCAAGTTTTAGCAAAGTGCAAAACGTCAAAACCAAGGATACAAGGTTCGAACAGAATCCTGCCGAGATGAACAAGGAAATATCGTAGTTGAGCCACAGTCGATGCTGAGTATATGGAAGAACCACTTCTTCAGACTGAAAAACGGCGATGACGAACAACATTCAGCTGTCAGGCAGAACGAACCATTTAACATTGGCAACGACAGCGAAAACTGCCAACCACCCGACCTAAGTGAAGTGAGGATAGCAATATCTAAACTCAAGCTTAACAACGCTGCCGCAAACGACGTCCTTCCCGCTGAGCTTTATAATACCGGCGGAGATGACTTGGTAAGTAACATACACCAGCTCATAAGCCAACTCTGGTCCGATGAAAGCATGCCTGAAGAATGGAACTTCAGCATCGTTTCTCTCTCCTTTCTCAACATCGCCTATCAGATCTTTGTAGAGACGAACTATACAAAGCCACGTCTAGTTTTGGTATACCGCCAAAAACTCGTCCGTCTGTTCAGGATAACGATGCTGAATTCTCAATGCTCCATCAGGTTCAGAAGGTGATAACATAGAAGAAACCCTCAGAGGCTTTTAGACTCCGTAAAATCCTCTCCACCAATCCACCTGTATCAAGTTACCTACTCAAACCAGATTTTGAATTGACAACCTTCAGCATGGAATCCATTGACCTACTTCTAGACACTCACTTTCCTGGTAGGTCCTCGGGATATCCATTCCATATGCCTTTTTTATCATCACGAAAGGAAAACTTCTTTAGGTCATCAAACCGTTAAAATCCCCTGGAGCAGATACCTTCGGAGCTCCAATACAACCTTGAAATCCTGCTACCATGGCTACTAATCATCATGACCAGTTGTCTGCGGTTAGTACACATCAACAAGACATGGACGGAGGTAGAAGTAGCATTCATCCCCAAATCAGGATAAAACTTCAACATAAATCCAAAAGATCTCTACCAGATCAGTCTCTCTTCCTTCTTTCTTAAAACCTTGGAAAGATTAATTGATCTACACCTCCGTTCTAGTATAGAACCGACTACACTCTCCAACTCCCAACATGCATATTGCAAGGGTAAGTCGGTTGAAACAGCGCTTCACTCACTGGTACGCATCATTGGAAACTCACTAAGAGTAAAGGAGTATACTATGGCAGCCTTTCTTGATATAGAAGGAGCTTTGAACAACGTCAAAGCAGAAGCAATCACAAAGGCACCTTCAGAATTGAATGTTGATGACTCGTTGGGAGTGCTAATAAATCAGCTGCTCATGGGCAAAATTATTAACACAAATCTTGGCATCTCATCCGCATGCAGATCTGTTAGCTGTGGCAACCCACAACGGGGCGTCCTATCTCCTCTTCCCTTGAATCTATAGTGGGCAACGAGCTACTAGTAAATGTAGAAAGAGAGGGATGCAAAGTGATTGCCTACGCGGATGACATGGTGATAGCTGTATCAGGCAAATACCTTAATACACTTAGAGATCTTTTACAAAATGGTCTCTCTGTACTCTCCAAATGGGCCACCAAATGTGGACTCGGCGCGAACCCTAAAAAGACCGAATTGCTACTTTTCAACACATAGACCCTCCCAAACTTAATGGAGTCAGTCTCAAGTTCGCAGAATCAGCCAAATACCTGAGTCTGGTTTTGGATAAGAAACTGAACTGGAAGGCCAGCATTCAAGAACGCGTTAAGAAAGCCACCGTCGCCTTATACTCTTGTAAAATCGGAAAGAATTAAGGTATGCAACCACACATCTCTTTCTGACTTTACGTGTCAATTATTAGACCCATACTCCTGCATGGTGTCTTAGTCTAGTGGACGGCTTTAAAAACAGCCACCAACCGCAATCTACTGGGTAAAGTTCAAAGATCAACTTGCATATTCATTAGCAGAGCTCTAAGAACAACCCCCTCCGAAGCCCTTGATGCTATCCTACATCTAGTGCCCCTAGATATCTACGGCAAACAGGCCGCAGCTTGTGCAGCTGTAAGACTGAAAGCCTCGTCACAATGTACACACAGTAGATATGTTAGGTATGCCCCTCGCATGTAATTACAGATCAAATTGGATGCGAACAAGGAAGCAAACTGCAGATAGTTAAACGGCACAACGTGTCAAATATCCAGGCAACTCTGGTCAAAAATGTAACCTGAAGCGCTCCATGTGCTTGACAATGATGAACAGATCTAACATCAGCACCATAATCGGTGCCCTTACGGGACACTGTTCTGTAGGCCTACACGCAAAAAGACTAGGCCTCTTCAGCAATGACTTCTATAGAATCTGCTTGGACGAACCTTCTATGCTCTTGTCCAGCTCTCTCAGAAAAAAATGAAGCTTCATCTGGGAGACTACTTCTTCGATAATCTAGGTGAGCTGGCTAATATCAGTCTCAGAAACATCCAACGCTACATAGTTAGCTCTGAATGGTTCATATGTGAAAGGATATAGGTAAGTCGACAGATCCACGTGGTACCACAATGGGTCTCTATTGTCAAAGCTTACACGCGCATCACTTGGAGTGGTCAGGAGTGGACACATTTGCCTTGAAGGACATCTGTGCATTTTCAAAATGTAACCCCGAGAACTTACTTACTTACTTAAGTGGAGTGCGGGATGAACCTGGGCCCAAACAAACATGCCTCTCCAATTAGCACGGTCCTTAGCTTACTGCCTCCAGTTGCACACTCCAAGTTGGTTGAGGTCGGTTTCAACTTGTGCGCGCCAAGTAGAAAGACGCGAGGTCTTCCTCTACTGCGTCCGACGTCTGGCTAGGAATCGAAGACTCTGCGAGCCGTAGTATTGGTGTCCATTCGTTGTACATGTCCTAGCCATCTTAAAAATCCAATGCGGAGTTTTTTTACTTCGTGGTTGAATCTTCGTCTCCATAGCCCGTCAACGCAAACGGGACCGAAGATTTTCCGAATAATTTTTCTCTCGAATCTACCAAGGATTTCTTCATACGCTTTGGATACGGTCCATGCTTCAGCGCTGTAGAGCAGGACTGGGATGATCAGGGTCTTATATAGGATCTCCTTAGTAGTTCGAGTGAGGGCTTTACTACTAAATTGCCTTCTTAGCCCGAAGAAACAGCGATTGCAAGAGTGATTCTTCGCTTGATTTCTGACGAGATGTTGTTGTCAGAGTTGATAGCGGAGCCGAGGTAGACAAAGTCCCGTGTCCAATTCGTCGATGTTGAGCGTCCTTTCGTGTTGACAGCATATACTTAGTCTTACCCTCTTTTACTGCTAAACCCATTATTGCCGCTTCCCTCTCTATACTAGCAAACGTGGATATGACATCATTGCACCGATTTTTGAAAATTGTGCCTCTGGTGTTGGCTCGGTAGTTTTGCACAATCCTCTCAAGAATCAAATTGACGAAGTCACATGACATCGCATCGCCTTGCCTAAATCCTTTTTTGGTATCGAATGTGTCGGTGAGGTCGTTTCCGACCCTGATGCTGCGCGAGAATTCTCCATCGTCATCCTACACAAACGGACGAGTTTGGGCGGTATACCAAAACTAGACATGGCTCTGTATAGTTCGTCGCTATAACTGCTGTCGTATGCAGCTTTGAAATCGATAAATAGGTGGTGGGTATCGATTTGGACTTCTTGGGTTTTTTTCCAGGATCTGCCGAAGTGTGAAAATTTGATCGATTGTGGACTTTCCTGGCCTAAAACCACACTGATAAGGGCCGATCAGGTTGTTGGTAAACGGTTTCAGGCGTTCACATATTACGGCAGATAGGATCTTGTAGGCGATGTTGAGTAAACCTTTGCCTCTGTAGTTGGCGCAGTTCAGAGGGTCTCCTTTTTTGTGGATCGGGCAAACGATGCTGAGGTTCCATTCTTCAGGCATGCTTTCATCCGACCAGATATGTCTTATGAGTTGGTGGATGTTACTAACCAAGTCATCTCCGCCAGCTTTATAAAGCTCAGCGGGGAGGCCGTTATTTCCGGCGGCCTTATAAAGCTTGAGTTTAGATATTGCTATCCTCACTTCACTTAGGTTGGGTGGTTGTTAGTTTTCGCTGCCGTTGCCAATATTAAATGGTTCGTTCTACCTGACAGCGAAATATTGTTCGTCATCGCCATTTAAAAGTCTGCATAAGTGGTTTTTCCATATCCTCAACATCGACTGTGTCTCAACTACAATATTTCCTTGTTCATCTCGACAGGATTCTGTTCGAGCCTTGTAGCCTTGGCTTTGACGTTTTACACTTTGGTAAAACTTGCGAACATCGTTCCTGGAGTGGCACCTCTCTATATCCTTGATCGCGCGCATTTCTTGCTCTTTTTTCTTCTTTCTGAAAAGCCGATGTTCTTCCCTTCTTCTTTGCCTATAGAGCTCAATGGCAGCTCTCGTCTTCACCTACAGCTTAGCCTTGTAGGCCTCGTTCTTGGCTGCGAGCATCTATCGGCATTCCTCATCAAACCAGGGGTTTCTTGCTGGTGGCCGCGAGAAACCGAGCGCATCAGTTGCGGCTGATCTAATAGCTTTTTGGCATCGTTGCCAATGTTCTTCGACATTAGATGCTGGCGGTGTGTTGTGAGTCGAGAGGTTAAGGGATACGCGTTGCGCGAAGGTCTTGGCGGTCTCTGGCGATTGCAGTCTTTCGACATTAAATTTTTTCACAGTATTTCTGTTTTTTTGTGGCGTGGTGGATATCAGCATCCTTACTTTGGCTACAACAAGGTAGTGGTCCGACTCGATGTTGGCCCCTCGGAATGTTCGGACATACAAAATACTGGATGCGCGCCTCTTGTCTATCGCAATGTGGTCAATTTCGTTGACTGTTCGTTGATCTGGAGACCGCCATCTCCCCTTATGGATATAGAGGTGAGGAAACCGTGTGCTGGCTATAGGGGCATTTCGTTCCGTTGCGAAGTCAATTAGCTTAAGTCCATTACCAGACGTGTTGTCGTGAAGGCTATATTTTCCGACAATACTGCTGAAGATGTCTTCCCTTCCTACCTTCGCGTTAAAATCTCCCAGATTTTAACATCGTACTTTGGTAGTCGGTCATAGGTTTTGTCAAGGAGCTCGTATAGGCAGTCTTTCATCTTTTTCCTACATCGGAGCATAGGCGCATATAAGGCTTATGTTGGCGAATTTGGCCTTGATGCGGAGGCCATCAGTATCCACTATGGGATTGAGGACTGCCTTTGACCTTTCGGTTCATCCGCCACCGTCTCTGTTCAAGGGGCGTGACTTACCCTTGAGATTCCTAGATAACCTGTTGTCCGAATATGTCGAAGCAGCTCATCAAGGTTCGCTTGAAATGGCAGGCTGGGTATTCCGTATACCAGTCTGACCAGACTATTTAGGGTGTTGCTGTTTTACGTCTTATTATCAACACTCGCACTTATCGTTTAGCAAGTCAAATCCGATTGGATGAGACCAGTACCCGATGGTTACCACCTGGAGGTGAAAAATAAACACATTTGATGTGCAGTCAGAGTTGCAAGCACTGGACATTGCCAATCAGAGTCTACCTTCGTTCTACAACACCCAACCATCACAATCTTTAGAAACTGAACTTATTAAAGTCGCCTTCTGAGGAAAACGTAAAGTTTCCAAAAAACTAAAATCAGGACGGCTCAGGAGTGCTTTCATGCTGGGCAGCAAGTAGTCTGGAGAGCCTTTCACGGACTTGGATAAGTTCCCTGTAATCAGATCCTAATAATGGTTAGGGGTAGTAGGAACCCTCTACGTGCGATTTTTTTGTTCACCATAGGACTATGCACGAGTGGTAATACAGCATGGGTTTCAAGTCCACCGATATTGCATTTTTTTGCTGTTTACTCACCTATGGAGGCGTTAAGCTTTACTTTCATAGGGTCGGGTTTATTACACGATTTATCTTTAATCCCACAGTGAAATGTCCACTGCTCATTATTCACTGAACTCCACAACACGCGTGGTTTGAAAAAAAGAAATTTTCGTAAACTCATCCGTTATCATTAATCCACATTTGCCCAACATAAGATACGATACATGTATATTGTATATAAAGCACGTGGCACTTTCCCCGCCAAATAAATTATTATTAATGAAGTTTCTTTGTGACAAGTTCTAACGATCCTTCCCAATTTGGAGACTCCATACCCATCTCAGTTCTCTTAATTACATCAACATCTTCATCAATCATACACCCAGGGCACTATCAGTATCATGTTTCATGAACAGCCAGCAAGGGCAAACTTTAACCTAACCCCAGCTACTTGCAATCGGATTGTTTTGTATCTCACTCGTATTTGTTTACCTAAAAGTCGGGATGCAAATTGAACTCATCCTTTCGAAATAAATTACCTGCAACATTCCCTCTTGATATTTGATTAAAGCAAGGAAAACCCGTGCAGCCTTGACCTACCCTACGCGAAGTCTGTTTGAGGATTTTATTATTTTTTTCCGTCCTTTTCTATTTTTTTTTCTTCAGCCATTATGAGGTAGTCCTGTCGGCTTTTGCAACCGTTAGCTAATTTGATGAAAAGGTATCTAAAAGAAATCAATACCACCATAGCCGGTCTTTTGGAATGCAGTTCGCTGCGGTATCTGTGTAGCATTTTATGAATGGCTGCAGTGGATCTTTTTTCTTTCAATCAGCTGTAATTCTATGGAAAATCCTTTTTTTGTTGTCGAAAATCTTTTTAAAGCTCGTTTATGGATGGTCTGTTAAAAAATTTATTTTTTCATTGCTTTCAGAGAACCGTGCTGGCCCCTCGAATCTGGGCAACGTAATAAGTCAAATTCTGCTTTGTAAGCAAATAACACCCGATTTCAATCAGGAGGAAATGTGTAGTATAACGAAGGACTCACAGGAACTAGCAATGTTGCTGGCGGAAATGCAAGAGTATATGCCACAACATGAAACATATCTCGGTAAGTTTTTTGAAGTGAAATGGAAACGATTTGTCTGCTGGGTGTACTTACCAGGAACGTTTTTTGATTGAAATGCTTTGCTTGACAGACCCTCTTGTTTGGATGGGAATGTAATTTTAGATGAATTTGGTTTTGTAAACGGTTTTTGACAATAGAAAATAATGAGAACCGATTTTCTGGTACGGCAGCAATAATAATTCAGGAGTCAATAAATACCTTCAACCATCTCAGTGCGTTCATTAGACGTTATAGGTGCAAATCACCTGAGGAAATTTAAAAAAAAAAATTCATGATTTTTACAAATAACCTTTTTCCACTGGCTGGACCTGGGGACTTTTCTACCGCTTGGGTGCCATCTTGTATGGAGCAATGGATCAGCTCTTTTCAGCTGTTCCACCATTGCCGACATTCCATCTCCGCAGTTCCAACCTCGGCCTTATTATTATCTATTGATACCCATTCTTCCATCTTGCAGAACTTAGCTGACTATGGAGCTACAACCCTTTTTTTTTGCTTCAATGTGATCACCTTCTACCGGTGGTACCATCATAAACTCATAAACGATTGGCAGTCCTGGATTGATGGTTGCCAGCGAATTCGCCTACGTAATCAGTAATCATCCACAGCCATCATTGCTGGATAAGTTGGTCGTTCTTAAGATGATCGTTGCTGTCACCATGGAGTTTATTTATCCAGGCATCTAAAGTCTGCATCAACTTTTAGGTCCATATGCCGCCGGCTCATAGAAAAGGCATCATTTCTCCAGATCACTTTTTGAAACTATTCCAAGCATGTAAATAATATCCAACTCCAGTCCAAAGGCCTGGACAAGTTCCTCACCTGTCGTGAGGAGTGCTTTCATGCTGGGCAGCAAGTAGTCTGGAGAGCCTTTCTGCTGCGACATCGAGCTTGAGAACTACTATTCTCAAGTGGCGGTAAATCTTACACTTCCAATAAGGAGCCTTTTTAACAGGCCTACAACGCTGTTCAAGTTGTATAGCTCTGGATTGAATCTTTGTCTAGATAGCCCGTTACTGCAAACGGGTCCGACGATTTCTTCGCTCAAAACGACCAAGGATTTCCTAACCTGCTTTTGTTAAGGTCTGCTTCAGCGCCACAGAGTAAGACTGGGAAGATCAAGGCATATGTTCTCCTTAGTAGTTCGAGTGAGGGCTTTACTACTGAATTGCCTTCATAGCCTGAAGAAACAGTGTTTGGCAAGAGTAATTCTTCGTTTAATTTCTGACGAGATGTTGTTGTCAGAAATAATCGCGGAGTACAGGTAGACAAAGTCCGGTACTACCATAAAGTTCTATCCGTCAATGGTGACATTCTGTCGAATTCGTCGAGGTTGTGTGCCCTTTCGTATTGACAGCATATAGTTGCTCTTACCCTTATGTACTGTTAAGCGCGTTTTTGCGGATTCCTTCCCTTTACAAACGTGGGTCACTTTGTCAATATCTTCGGCGTATGCTAGTTGCACCGATTTTTGGAAGATTGTGCCTCTGGTGTTGGCTCGGGAGTTTTGCAAAATCCTCTCAAAAATCAGATTAATGAAGTGGCATGACAGCGCATCGCCTTGTCTAAATCCTTTTTTGGTATCGAATGTGTCGGTGAGGTCGTTTCCGACCCTGATGGAGCGAGAATGCTCCATCGTCATCCTACACGGAAGAACGAGTTTAGGCGGTACACCAAAACTAGAAATGTCTCTGTATAGCTCGTCTCTTAAATGCTGTCGTATGCGGCTTTGAAATCGATAAATAGGTGGTGGGTATCGATTTGGACATTTTGGGTATTTTTCCAGAATCCGCCGAAAGTGTGAAGATTTGATCAGTAGTGGACTTTCCTGGCCTAAAACGGCACTTATAAGGGCCGATCGATGAATCGGTGGTGGGTATCGATTTGGACTTCTTGGGTTTTTTCCAGAATCTGCCGAAAGTGTGAAGATTTGATCAGTAGTGGACTTTCCTGGCCTTAAGCGGCACTTATAAGGGCCGATCGATGAATCGGTGGTGGGCATCGGTTTGGACTTCTTGGTTTTTTTCCAAGATCAGCCGAAGTGTGAAGATTTGATCAGTCGTGGACTTTACTTACTTACTCCCGAGCAGTGAAGAGTCTCTTCCTGAGACACTGCGGCCTTCCATCCTCTAACGAGCAAGCTGCTTTCAGTTGTCTAGACCAAGCGCTCTGGCATCCGCGATGGCTTGGTCTTTGAAACGGGTGTTCGGTCTTCATTGTCTTCTCGAACCCAGCTCGGGTTTCGAAGATCTTCTTAGCTGGAGCATTATTGTCCATTCACTCTATGTGGATGAGTCAATGTAGTCGACTTGTTTTGGCTTTATGGACTAAATCCACATCTAGGTGCAGGTCATAGAGTTCGCGGCTGTATTAACTCTCCATTCGCCATCCTCGCACATAGGACCAAAATCCGCCGAAGTATTTTTCGTTCGAAGCAGCCCAGTATCAGCTATCCCTTCCTGCTTATCGTCCAGAGCACACATTTCGTCCTTCGAATTAGGAGTCTTGAACCCAATTGTTTTGCCAAACCGAAGTAGCAACGGTTTCCTAGGGTAATTCTTCGCCGGATCTCCTCTAGGGTGTCATTCGTGGAGTTTATGTTAGCTCCGAGGTAGGTGAACTCCTTAACTACCTCGAAATTGCTGCAATCAATAGCGATCTGTCCTAAGCGGTGGACAGATCCTTGTTTGTTTGTTGATAGCATGTACTTAGTCTTGTCCTCATTTACTTCAAGGCCAACGGATTTCGCCTGTTCTTCAATCGCCGTGAACGCTTTTATCACTGCACGTTGGGATCGACTGATGATGTCAATATCTTCCGCATAGCACAGCAGCTGGACGGACCTATTGAAAATATTGCCTTCCGTGTTAACACCTGCCCTGCGCAGTTACGAGACTGAAAAAGTCACATGATAGCGCGTCTCCTTGCCGATGTACGTTGCATGTTTGGAACAGTTCGGAACAGCTACTTTCAAACTGCACTTTGCAGCGCTTACTTTCCAGCGTCACGCGACACAGCTGAATCTGTTTTGCCGGGATTCCGAATTCGGCCATCGCCATATAGAGCTCCTGACGATGTATGCTATCGTACGCGGCTTTGAAGTCGATGAATAGGTGGTGAGTTTCGACTTGAAATTCGTTGGTCTTTTCCTGGATTTGCCTCAATGTGAAAATTTGGTGTTTAGTCGATCTGCCGGGCCGGAGGCCACACTGATACGTGCCGATAGGATCTTATATGCGACGTTAGAAGGGATATGCCTCGATCGTTCTTGTAAGACATAGGATCGTCATTTTTGTAGATGGGGCATATGGAGATGATAGTCCAGTCATCGGGCATGTTTTCTTCCGCCCGTACTTGGTTAATGATTCGGTGCATGCTCCCTACCAAAACATCACCACCCTATTTAAAAAGCTCCGCTGGTAAGCCATCAGAGCCTGCGGACTTGCTGTTCTTTAGCTTTTTTATAGCCACTAGGTGATGGAACTAGTTCTTCATTGACTGGACGTCGGTTCTCTTCGTGCCCTATCAATCTCTCTACATGATGCCCATTTAGCAGCTGTTGGAAATGCTGCTTAAACACATCCACTATTCCCTGCGCTTCGGTGACTAGGTTTCATTCGCTTTCACGGAGGATCTGCGTCCCGGTTTTGTTGCCAGCAGCCAGTTGCTTGGCCTTTTTATAAAACCTCCGGATGTTGCTACGATCGCGCGACTCTCCGATCTCTTTGAGCTGGAAGAAGAGAGCCTATGCAGCCTATAGGCTCTCTTCTTCCTACGCAGGGTCTTATTTTCCTCCCTTCTCCTGGCTCGATACTCTTCTCTCGCTGCCCTTGTTTTGCACTGCAGCGCCTTCTTGTGTGCATCTTCTGTCACCTTTTTCTTGTACACGTATTCATCATCATACCACGGGCTCTTTCTCGGGGGTGGCTGGTACCCTACATTGGTTTCGGCTACCTCATTGATGATGTCGCGATACTGGCAGCAGAAGGCTCGCGATACTGGCACCACTGATTGTTGGCGTCAGTGGTAGGTGAGTGAGTAGGCTCTGGCTACTCCAGGTGTGCTAATTCGTCCAACGTCGAATTTCTTCTTCTGGGCAGTTCGCAGCTTCTTCTCGTTGGACAGTCGAGCGAAGAATCTAGCCGCGACAAGATCAGAGTCGATGTTTGCCCCTCGGAATGTGTGCACGTCGAGGACGTTGGTTGCGTGCCTCGCATTGATTAGCACATGGTCGATTTGGTTGGCGGTTCGACCGTCTGGAGAGCTCCAGGATGCTGTGTGGATCCTTAGCCTTGGGAACCTCGTGCTTCCTATCACCGTATTACGAGCTGCTGCAAAATCGATTAGTCGGTAGCCGTTATCTGTTGTCGTTTCGTGAATTCTGTGCTTACCAACTAAACCGCCAAAGATGTTTTCCTTTCCGACTTTAGCATTGAAATTCCCGATAGCAACATTTACATCATTCTCCGGACAGGCTCCAAAGGCTCTATCCAAAGGTCATTAAACTCCTCCTTGATGGGATCTTCAAACTCAAGTTTTTGAGTAGCACCTAGGGTGTACAGTATTCGTACATTCCTGGTACATACACTCAGATCATGGTCCATTGATGTTCCAGGTCTTGTTGCCATTTGAGGAGTTTTTTAAATGGTCGAGAAGTTACCCCGACGGCACAACCTCGAACCTGAAGGGCCAGGCCCTTGTTTTGACCCTAGGACAGCGGGCCGGAAAAACCGATGTCAGTAACCCATTTTGGGATATAAGCGCTGCCGTTGACCCATTGCGGGCTCCAACTCTAATCCAACATCCTGGCTCAGTATTGGAAATCCCTATAGATCTGGTTTTCAAATATGTCGAAGCAGCTCATATATGGATTGCACTTACCTGTGAGCTGTAGGCGCCACCGTTGATTCCATCTACGGAATTCCTCCACTGTCGCCTGAAAGTAAATAGCTTAGTGAGAGGACACTCCTCCCCTCTCTCGTTCGCTGGCACCAACGACCTTCCACAGGGGTTGGTTACCCCATCTCCAGTCGAGGTACTATGCATCCAGCAGTCACCAACGTGGAGGTGAGGGTATGAGTTGATCGTGAGAGGCTAGAGTGAGAACGCTTGTGAACTTATTAGAGGCGATAAAGTTGATGGTAAACGGTTTCAGGCGTTCACATAATTACGGCAGATATGATCTTGTAGGTCATGTTGAGGAGACCTAGTTATCACAGTTCAGAGGATCTTCCTTTTGTGGATCAGGCAAACTATGCTGAAGTTTCATTCTTCAATCATACCTTCATCCACATTTCCACAAATTTCTAAAGCTCGGCGGGAAGGCCTTCATTTCCAATAGCGAGGTCAAGCTTAAGTTTAGATATTGCTATCCTCACTTCACTTAGGTCCGGTGGTTGGTAGTATTCACTATCGTCGCCAATATTGAATGGTTCGGAAGATTGTTCATCATTTCCGCTTTAAAAAAAACGAGCACATTTCCGCCCCCACATTATTAACCGCCGCCTACAATACCTTAAAGGTGAATGGATGCACAAAGCACAGTCATGATAGCAGCCACCCGTCAATCGTCCGGGGTGGCGCAGAGTCATGGTGTCGGTAGGCATTATAATTTGGTTTTGTATAATCACAATGCCTGACATTTGGCCATGATTATCATTACAAAGCACAACATCGGGGATCCCAAATGATATTCCTTTCAACACTGATATACCTGCAGAGGGATTATTTGTAATCGCAGTATCCAATGACCACACGTTTTCTAAATAACTTATCTGGCTTCATTTATCACAAGACTTAGCTTCAATAATCCATCTCAACTCCGACAGTTCACCTATCCTTGACCTCATTCATAATTGCATTGCAAATTGAAACCCGATTCTCATTCAGAGCAGCCAACTAATGCCACAGGGTTTTCTGAATAATTCCTCTCGAACTGGCGTCATCCTCTTCTACCACCACAAGACGCCATGCAATATCTTTGTTAAATTAATTTACAAAGAATTTCATAACCCTCCCCTTGGGCTCAATTCATCAGAATCAGAAACCTCTCCACTGTGTGTAAATATTTGATTCATTCTGTTGCAACCACGAAATCTATCAACCGGAACCGGAACCGCTTCAGACAACATCCTGCCATAAAATGTTCCGTTTTCCTTTGATTTGAATTTTGTGGCAAAACCCAACCACCGCATCCCTTTTCTACTTCAAGTTCACACTTGCCTTCCACGTAAAGTGAAGCTATACCGGAAGTGTCTGCTCAGCGGGTAGGAGACAAGACTTCCCTCCTTCCCAAAAGCAATGAACTCTCGGTAGGTCTGAGCAAGTCTCGTAAGTCGAAATGTAAAACGTGCAACAGCAGCAGTTGACATCAAATTTTCACACGCCGTTCGATTCATGTTTTCACTACCAGGGCAAGTCTCATGAAATATGAAACTGCAATCGAGTTGGTTGTGCAGCCTCAAGCCCTCCTTTCCTCCGTCCAAGGGTAGCTACTAATTAAATTTATTATTTATTTCGCTACTCGGTGCCTTGAGTTGCATTCGTGTTGAGAGTTTTTTTTTTATTTATTTTTCCTCAAACGTTGTTTGCAAGTTGCAACTTGCGCTCAACAAACGGCAGTAGGTACTTGACTGTCATAGGTAAGTAATGGCTTCGGGATAAGGATAAGGAGGGCTACACCGACCGCTTGTGCAACCTTGTGTTTGTATGCCTTGTACACCTTCACAGTGGTGTAGCTGTGAATTATTAATGCAGTGTGTGTTTGAATAGCAATTAGGGCCTCAAAGCGACTCATTAGGGCGATGAAGTGCCAAACTATTTGGAAGTGTAACGTTGAGACAGCCTTGACAATTGCAGGTGCTGTGAGTTGTCGCTGTTGCTAGGGGGTTTCGAGTTCAGTTCCAGTTCATATCATATATTTGGTGTTTTTTGACATTGGGCCCGTTCCATTATGCTGCAGCTGTATTGCACTGCTATAGTCATGACTGGCAAATGGGTTTAAGGAGCTAAAAGATTTTGCTAAGTCGGTAGATATATATTTTGATGTTTGCAGAAGGAAATTCGAACTATTTGGTATTCAGAGCTTCCC
Source organism: Rhingia campestris (assembly GCA_932526625.1). Taxonomy (NCBI): domain Eukaryota; kingdom Metazoa; phylum Arthropoda; class Insecta; order Diptera; family Syrphidae; genus Rhingia; species Rhingia campestris. Next base: position 180,790,805 of record OW052182.1, read on the forward strand.
CAAAAGATCAACTTATGGTTTCCTTACCTCGATATCCATGGGGGACATGGCGGTCTTTAGATCAACGAACGGTCAATCAAATTGATCACATTGCGATAGACAAGAGGCACGAATCCAGTATTTCAAGTAGCATAGCTCGACTGTTATGTGGTAATACAGCGTTTTTACTTCCTCTTCCTTGTCAAGGACTTTGGATAGGAAATAGTGTAGTTGCGACACAGTCGATGCTGAGGATATGGAAGAACCACTTCTGCAGACTCGTAATCCGCGATGACGAACAATATTCCGCTGTCAGGCAGAACCAACCATATAATAGTGAAGACGACATCGAAAACTACCAACCATCCGACCTAAGTGCAGTTGGGATAACAATATATAAACTCAAGCTTAACAAGGCTGCCAGAAATGACGTCCTTCCCGCCGAGTTTTTTAAAACCGGCGGAGATGACTTGGTAAGTAACATTCACCAACTCGTAAGAAAAATCTGGTCGGAAGTAAGTTTGCCTGAAGATAGAAACATTAGCATCGTTTGCCCAATCCACGAAAAAGGTGACCCTCTGAAATGCGCTAACTGCAAACGCAGAATATCGCCTACAAGATCCTATCTGCCGTTACATTCTGATAGTCCCTTATCAGTGCAGTTTTAGGCCAGGAAAGTCCATAACTGATCAAATCTTCATACTTCGGCAGATCCTGGAAAAAAACCCAAGAAATCCAAATCGATACCCACCACCGATTTATCGACCGGCCCTTATGATTGCGGCTTTCGGCCAGGAATGTCCACAACTGATCAAATTTTCTCACATCGACAGATTCTGGAAAAAACCCAAGAAGTCCAAATCGATACCCACCACCGATTTATCGATCGTCCCTTACAAGTGCAGTTTTGTGCCAGGAAAGCCCACAACTGATAAAATCTTCACACTTCGGCCGATCCTGGAAAAAACCCAAGAAGTCCAAATCGATACCCACCACCGATTTATCGATCGTCCCTTACAAGTGCAGTTTTAGGCCAGGAAAGCCCACAACTGATAAAATCTTCACACTTCGGCCGATCCTGGAAGAAACCCAAGAAGATCAAATCGATACTTACCACCGATTTGTCGATCGTCACTTATCAGTGCAGTCTTAAGCTAGGAAAGCCCACTACTGATCAAATCTTCACACTTTGGCAGATCCTTGAAAAAACCCAAGAAGTCCAAATCGATACCCACCACTGATTTATCAATCGGCCCTTAAAGTGCGGCTTTAGGCCAGCAATGTCCACAACAGATCAAATCTTCACACTTCGGCCGATCTTGGAAAAAACCCAAGAAGTCCAAATCGATACCCACCACCGATTTATCGATCGGCCCTTATAAGTCCCACTTTAGGCCAGGAATGTTCACAACTGATCAAATCTTCTCACATCGACAGATCCTGGGAAAAACCCAAGAAGTCCAAATCGATACTTACCACCGATTTATCGATAGTACCTTATAAGTGCAGTTTTAGGCCAGGAAAGTCCACAACTGATAAAATCCTCAAACTTCGGCAGATACTGGAAAAAACCCAAGAAGTCCAAATCGTTACCCACTACCTATTTATCGATTTCAAAGCCGCATACGACAACATTTATAGAGATGAACTATACGGAGCCATGCCTAGTTTTGGTATACCGCCCAATCTCGTCCGTTTCTGCAGGATGACGACGCCGAATTCTCGCTGCTCCATCAGGGTCAAAATTGACCTCAGCGACACAATCGATACCAAAAAAGGATTTAGGCAAGGCGATGCACTCTCTTGTGACTTCTAATCTGATTCTCGAGAGGATTGTGCAAAACTCATGAGCCAACACTAGAGGCACAATCTTCCAAAAATCGGTGCAACTACTAGCATACGCCGACGATATCATTGGCAGGATTCAACATGTTATCATAGCCTCGTTTCCTAGTATAGATAAGGAAGCGGCAAAAATGGGTTTAGCAGTAAATATCAGAAAGTCTAAGTACTGTCGACACGAAAGGACACACAACATCGACGAATTGGACAGAACGTCACTATTGACGGATATAACTTTGAGGTAGTACGGGACTTTGTCTACCCCGGCCCCGCTATTAACTCTGACAACAATATCTAGTAGAAATCAAACGAAGAATTACTCTCGCCAACCGCTGTTTCTTCGGGCTAAGAAGGCAACTTAGTCGTAAAGCCCTCACTCGAACTACTAAGGAGATCCTACATTAGACCCTGATCATCCCAGCCCTGCTCTACGGCGCTGAAGCATGGACCGTATCCAAAGCGTATGAAGAAATCCTTGGTCGATTCGAGAGAAAAATTCTTCGGTCTCGTTTGCGTTGACGGCCTATGAAGACGAAGATTCCAAGAACTATAAGTGCAGTACAGCGACCTATCCCTTGTCAAAAAAAATAACTCAGCATTGGACGTTTTATCCATCTTCAACGTCCAATGTGGAGCTTAAGACATGGAGAACGAGTTGACACCAATTCTCCCGCTCGCAGAGTCTTCGATTCCCAGCCAGACGTCGGATCCAGTAGAGGAAGACCTCGCCTTATGTGGCGCGCACAAGTAGAAACCGACCCCAACCAACTTGGAGTGAGCAATTGGTGGCAGTTAGCTAAGGACCATGCTTATTGGAGAGGCATGTTTGTTGAGGGACCTCTTGTTCTCAATCGGGCTCTGTTCAAGTGGTCTGGGCTCTATCTAAAGCCGACCAGACTTGGCATAAGTAAACCACTGCTATATATGCTTCATGACATGTTGACAGGTAGAACGTTTGTTGTCAAAAGTGGCAATGTAACTTCAACCACAGAAGTTTTCATTAAAAATGATCTGCAACAGGGAGCGGTAATTTCGCTGATTCTCTCCAGCATATGATAGGCAGTCTTACAATCTTACTTGCGTATGCGGATGATCTTATCGCGTACAGAATAGCCCCTACTGTCGAGGTCATTCCAACTCTTTTGCAGCGGGACTTTGACAAAACCCAGAGATATTGTGATGACTGGAAGTTGAAAATCAACTTTCAGAAACCGGACACTATCCTTTTTAGGACACCGTTGCCTACGGCCTCTAGAGATACGAGAGAGAACTGGCGTGAGCTGGTGATCTTTGGATCGAACGGAACGCCACTGCCTAGTAAAAGTGTAGTTAAGTACCCTGGCATCTGGCTGGATGAGTACCTATATTTGGGCAGACATGCAGATGCAGCTTTGGCAAGAGATAGGGGAGCGTTTGAACTGACAAATCGTCTTGACAGCAGGTTGAAGGTAATTTGCTACATGGCCCTCTCAGGCCAATGATTTCCAATGGTTGTCTGATGTGGTACAACGTTCAAATGGAAATAATTCGAGTGTTTGAGAGGCAATGTCTAAGAAGCGGCCTTGGACTACACAGAACACCAGTATCTGACTAAAAAAATACAATTTTTTGGCACAACAGACTCGTTAATACCCAGGGCCTATCTTTCTCAAAACAATTCATTTGTGCGTTTGTAATTCTTTCACAATGGCGGGACGTCCTTTTCTATGTCGACTCTGAACGGCTAACTTGAGATTAGCTTTTCTTGATAATTGACACCTCTCGGATGATTTCTCAGAACATCACGAGAGGAGGGCCAGTAAAAAAAGGTGGAAAAGGTGGATTCGAACCCAGACCTTCTGCGTGGCAGTCCATCTCACTATCCATCGCTCCACTGAGCCCGTCACCAATATCTGACTACTCAAAATATTATTCCAACCAGAACCTATAGAACGGGGTCAACATAAACGGAATAGGCAATTTTTTAGTGAAACTTCTTCCGTTTTACGCGGCCAGAGCGATGACTTCGAGCAATAGTCTCATCCGTAGGGCCTCCTACCCCAAAGATGTGAAAGTGCGCATTTAAGTGGCTAACTTCCTCCTCAAGCTTTTCTATATTTGGATAGTCGAGGGCTGATACAGGATAGATCGGCGGTTCCGCTAATCTACCACGTCTTTCAAAGAACTGTGGACAGGCGGCTTCTATACGACCGAGACGTCATCGCTCAAGGCGGATCAGAGCACCTGCGATTCAGTAGGAGTGTGTCCGCGCTTATAACTCTCAACAGAATCGCCAAGTAGGCATAGTCTACAAGGACGCATACCATTTCCTTAGACGGCTGCCAGCAATGGAAGAATTTCCGTCCTCCCTCACCCACTAACTGAATGCAACTTTGTCGAAAAGTTCTCCAATGCCACCTGTCCCACAAACTACACCCACATGAAGTGACGCTAAATTCCAACTTTGATTTCCAGGAATTTCCTCATTAAATACGCTCATGGAATACATTACAAACACATAAGTCAACCTAGCTCATCTAATTTCTCCAAATCCCAACGACAATCATCTCACGTTCCTACTCAGGTGCATTTGATGTACAACACCGGGGACTAGGACACATCACATCAAATTTCCTTTTCTTTTCATTTTTTTTTTTGTATTTTGGATGCGAATTCCCAATTGACATGTGAACCACACACGTGATATCTGCCGAAACAATGTTCCATCTCTAGGGAGATGCCGCTCGCCCCAGAAAAATGGAATCAAATGAATGAGACATCTAGAGATGGCAGCTTCCCCAACATTTGTAGTCTGAAAATAAACAAAAGCGATGCTTTTATCGTTTGACATTTGCACAAACACACTGATACACACTACTTGACGTAGTGTCCTTTTCAATTTGCGCCCCTGATTCCTTCGCATACAGAGAGCACTCATTCAAGCTCTTAGAGGACAGAACTCCTTGTTTCTCCCCCGTTTTAATATTTGACTAATGGAAACAAGCGAGTGTGTGTAGACGAAAAACTGTCACAAATGTCAGTAACTGTCATTATGTCAGCCGGATGTTCTATAGTGTACATGTGTGGATGTCCTTTTTTTTTGGTGAATTTCCATAAATCCCAGAAGAAAACCAACAAAATGAAAACAGTGAACGTGTTTACCGCACACAGAAGGTATTGGAAAACATCCTCGCATACTGGTAGCATCAGCAAAACACTTTCGGCACATCATCTGCACCATGTGACGACATGCCTCCAATACCCGACCAGTCTCCTAGTTTGACATATTTTTTTTGCGCGTCGAAAAAATAAATCTCAACAAGGGGACAGGAATTATTTTTCTTTTTTTTTTTGAGTTATTGATGTGGTTTATGGTTCCCCCGCGTATAATTCAAGCAGAAACCATAAACTCATCAGAATTGTTTGGGATTCATAGCTCACTCCTTCTTTATATCCTTCGCATGTAATCAATGGCTATGGATGAGATAGACGCCATACATTCTGGCACATATGTGCTACACCTAATGCTGAGTCAAAAGAATGATCCTCTTCAAGGACAAATCTAACAAAAAAAACACTCACATCCAGGCATACGCATATACAGACAACCACTGCTGTAAGGACACTGAACATTGTTTGGTTATTTAATAATAGGAATTGAATCAAAAATTCGAAATCGATTTCTGTGTAGAGAGAGCGCGCGCTTTCATATGGACGGTTGCGGGAAGGCGTTTACAGTTTGTTGGCTGCAGGATCAGGTTTATAAATTAATCAGGCGGAGTAAATATTTGATTTTTTTTCCATCCAATTTGATTGATTGTGGCACTTTATACATACACCAGCACAGACACACACGCACACACACACAGACAGAAGGAAGATTAATTTTGTTCGCCTAATGGGCAGCGGAGTAGACTCATACGCCCGAGTAACATTTTTACTGTTCTTTTGTTTCCTATTTGTTGGGGTTTTGTTTTCCCTTTTTTTTGGGGGGCATATTCCTTTGTTTGTTGGTCCTTAGCATTTTATTTAGTTGAAAGGAAAACATAAACTCGTGTGAGGCTCAATCCCTAAGGGGGAGTTGGGACGATGTTTGTGTGCGGTTTTGCGGGTGGGAATTTAATCACGCACTTAGTTTTGGTTATTTGAGTATCCTTTGTGTTCATGTGAGGAATGAACTGCTCTACACATGAATATATGTTGATGTCCAGATGTGATAATTTAGCGAGTCAGAAATTATGTCAAATCTAGCATTAAATGGTCTGACATTCATTTTGTTTTTGATAAGAAGTTACTCCCGTAGTAGGACAAGTCGTCTTGAATGGGAGTCGGACGTTCCGATCGTGTCCGACTCCCATTCAAGGCGATTCGATTCACATCTATACGGATGGGTCAAAAATAGAATCTAGAGTGAGTCGAGCATGAGTCGAGTAAGCATATCGCTTCGCCTTCCCGATCCTTGTTGCGGTTTCCCGCGGAAGTCATGGTAATTAAAGAAGACTGGTCCTGGCTGAAAAGAAATGGAAAGTACACGAATTATATTAACATCCTCAGTGAAAACCAAGCGCCAATCAAATCCATAGAATCCACTTCTCTCAAATCGAACCCACGAATGCCGACTATCTCTTAAAGAAGAGAAATCTTTAAGAGATTGTCGGCATTCGTGGGTTGATTTCGATATCATTTCACCATTCACCTCTTCTGGATGCAGGGCCATAGAGACATATCAGGGAACTGCAAGGCGGGTGAGTTTGCCAGATATCCTACCGCTGCGCCAGTAGAAGCTGCTTGAAGGAGGAAAGTATTACTCTCCTTCTCTGTCTTGTCCAGCTCTCTTAGATAAACGAAAACTCAATCTGGGAAACTTACTACTTACATACTTAAGTGGCGCTACAGTCCGGGATGAACCTGGGCCTCAAAAAACATGCCTCTCCAATTAGCCCGATCCTTAGCTAACTGCCTCCAGTTCCGCACTCCAAGTTGGTTGAGGTCGGTTTCTACTTGTGCGCGCCACTTAAGGCGAGGTCTTCCTCTACTGCGTCCGACGTCTGGCTGGGAATCGAAGACTCTGCGAGCCGGAGTATTGGTGTCCATTTGTTCTACATGTCCTACAACGTCCAATGCGCAGTTTTTTGACTAGGGGTATGTCGCTGTACAGCTCGTATAGTTCGTGGTTTAATCTTCGTCTCCATAGCCCGTCAACGCAAACGGGACCGAAGATTTTCCGAAGAATTTTTCTCTCGAATCGACCAAGCATTCCTTCATCCGCTTTTGATACGGTCCATGCTTCAGTGCCGTAGAGCAGGACTGGGATGATCAGGGTCTTATATAGGATCTGCTTAGTAGTTCGAGTGAGGGCTTTACTACTAAGTTGCCTTCTTAGCCCGAAGAAACAGCGATTTGCAAGAGTAATTCTTCGTTTGATTTCTGAGGAGATGTTGTTGTCAGAGATAATAGCGGAGCCGAGGTAGACAAAGTCCCGTACTACCTCAAAGTTATATCTGTCAATGGTGACGTTCTGTCCAATTCGTCGATGGTGAGTGTCCTTTCGTGTTGACAGCATATACTTAGTCTTACCCTCATTTACTGCTAAACCCATTTCTGTCACTTCCTTCTCTATACTAGCAAACGTGGCTATGACATCACGTTGAGTCCTACCAATGATGTCAATATCGTCAGCGTATTTTTGGAAGATTGTGTCTCTGGTGTTGGCTTTGGAGTTTTGCACAATCCTCTCAAGAATCAAATTGAAGAAGTCACATGACAGCGCATCGCCTTGCCTAAATCTTTTTTTGGTATCGTATGTGTCGGTGGGGTCTTTTCCGATCCTGATGGAGCACCGAAAATTCTCCATCGTCATTCTACACTTATGGCCGAGTTTGGGCGTTATACCAAAACTAGACATGGCTCTGTATAGTTCGTCTCTGTAAATGCTGTCGTATGCGGCTTTGAAATCAATAAATAGGTGGTGGGTATCGATTTGGACTTCTTGAGTTTTTTCCAGGATCTGCCGAAGTGTGAAAATTTGATCGGTTGTGGACTTTCCTGGCCTAAGACCACACTGATAAGGGCCGATCAGGTTGTTGGTAAACGGTTTCAAGCGTTCACATATTACGGCAGATAGGGTCTTGTAAGCGATGTTGAGTAGACTTATGCCTCTGTAGTTGGCGCAGTTCAGAGGGTCACCTTTTTTGTGGATCGGGCAAACGATGTTGAGGTTCCATTCTTCAGGCATGCTTTCAACCGACCAGATTTGGCTTATGAGTTGGTGGATGTTGCTTACCAAGTCGCCTCCGCCAGCTTTATAAAGCTCAGCGGGAAGGCCGTCATTTCCAGCAGCCTTATTTAGCTTGAGTTTAGATATTGCTATCCTCGCTTGACTTAGGTCGGGTGGTTGGCAGTTTTTGCTGTCGTTGAATGGATCGTTCTGCCTGACAGCGGAATGTTGTTCGTCATCGCCGTTTAACAGTCTGCAGAAGTGGTTCTTCCATATCCTCAGCATCGACTGTGTCTCAACTACGATATTTCCTTGTTCATTTCGACAGGATTCTGTTCGAGCCTTGTAGCCTTGGCTTTGGCGTTTTACACTTTGGTAAAACTTGCGAACATCGTTCCTGGAGTGGCACCTCTCTATATCCTCGATCGCGCGCTTTTCTTGCTCTTTTTTCTTCTTTCTGAAAAGCCGGTGTTCTTCCCTTCTTTGCCTATAGAGCTCAACGGCAGCTCTCGTGTTCACCTGCAGCTTAGCTTTGTAGGCCTCATTCTTGGCTGAGACCATCTGTCGGCATTCAAATTAGGGGTTTCTTGCTGGTGTCCGCGAGAAACCTAGCATATCAGTTGCGGCTGATCTAATGGCTTGATGGCATAGTTTCCATTGATCTTCGACATTCGATTCTGGTGGTATGGTGTGAATCGAGAGGTTAAGGGATACGCATTGTGCGAAGGTCTTGGCGGTCTCTGGCAAATGCAGTCCTTCGATATTAAATTTTTTCACAGTATTTCTGGTTTGTTGTGGCGTGGTAGATATCCGCATCCTTACCTTGGCTACAACAAGGTAGTGGTCCGTGTCGATGTTAGCCCCTACGGAATGTTCGGACATCCAAATTACTGGATGCGCGCCTCTTGTCTATCGCAATGGATGACTGTTCGTTGATCTGGAGACCGCCATGTCTCCTTATGGATATAAAGGTGAGGAAACCGTGTGCTGGCTATAGTGGCATTTCGTTCCGTAGCGAAGTCAATTAGCCTTAGTCAGTTACCAGACGTGTTGTCGTGTAGGCTATATTTTCCGACAGTACTGCTAAAGATGTCTTCCCTTCCTACCTTCGCGTTAAAATCTCCCAGATTTTAACATCGTACTTTGGTAGTCGCTCATGCCTTTTATCAAGGAGATCCGAGAAGCAGTCTGTCGCATAATCATCTTTTTCCTCCGTCGGAGCGTGAGAGCATATAAGGCTTACATTGGTTAAATTGTCCTCGATGCGGATTGTTACAATGCTTTCGCTAATGTCTTGGAAACATAAGACTTCTTGCCTAAGTCTGTCACTTATAACAAATCCGCATCCAAATAGTCGCTGTTTCTGCTCACTATAACACGGTCCGTAGTATATGTCACAGTTTTTCATCCTCTTTTTGCCCGGCCCATCCCATCGTATTTCCTGTATGGCAGTAATGTCTGCTTTGTAGCAGTTTAGGGCTTCCGCTAGTTGTTCGCCTGCACCTCTCCTGTTTAATGTTCTCACATTCCAGGTGCAGATACGAACGTCGTTGTCCTTTTTTCGTTTAGCAAGGTCGTCAACAATAAAATCAGTCCTTTCCGAGGCTATTGGTTGCTTCGTAACAATATTTTTTCCATGGGTGGGTAGTTAACCCAAAGCACAACCCCCAACCTGGAGGGCCAGTTCCAATTTATTAGATACCCCTAGGACACGGGGCCATCAATATCGACTACGGGATTGAGCGCTGTCGTTGACCTTTCAACCGAAATTCCTAGATAACCTCTTGTCCGAATATGTCGAAGCAGCTCATCTAGGTTCGCCTAGGACGGCAGACCGGGTATTCATTCATCGCCGAACAAATTGTTGGTCGAAAACGGTGGATCTTCAGCAAGTCTTTCGATAGACCATTCACTGAACGATTTGCAAACGTTGTTCGGGTGTAAGTCTGTTCGTGATGAAATGTCAATGAAAACTGAATAAAAAAACACATGGTAACATGACACTTTTTACGCGCCATCAGTCAAAAACCCCATTTTTGAAAAAATACCTCATAATTGATCACCCGTTACAAATGCCAGACTTATAAACACGAGTCTCCCCAATATACTATCATCCCTTAAAAAACACACTTTTTCAAAATGTTCCTCAATTTGCAAAGTTTAATGTCCTAGAATAAAAGTTGTAACAGTTATTTTCCTACCATTTGTCATGTTCACGGCTTTTTTAGGTTACTGGGGAAAAAACCACTACGGGTTTTACAACCAAATTTACATAAGTAGACGGAAAATATGAATTTTGTGAAACTGTAAATTGACTAAATCTGTTCTGGTTAAGGGAGTGAGATTTTTGTTGACTTTCGAATGGAGACGTTGTTTTCAATGGGAAGGTACATCTAGATGAATTTGTCTTCTGATTGTTTGGAAATGATGTTTACCGCACCGGAAATGGCATGCCTACGAGAGACTTTTCAACGTATGAATTGCTTGTATGTGAATGTATCCTTACTCACAATGGAGTTGGATTTAAAATGATAATCACGTCCTAGGGCAAACCCCGTCCTCAACAAACAAGAGTTCAGATTCGAATTATTTTCTTTACTTAAGATCTTATGGCACAGGCACCTTAAATCAAATGCAGCGGCTAGGTCGAGTTTAGTGATTTGCAGAGTCAGCCTATCGCCACGCCCACTATAAATGAAGCCTTATGCGCCAGCAGACGTGTCCTCAGAGTAAGACACCTATCAGCTTTCCAAGACGCCAGTGAAAGAATTCTCAAAATGGATTAAACGATAACGTCTTCCATTCTACTTAGGATGGACAAAGTGAACAACATACATCAGTTCCACCGACATATTCGGACAATAGGTCATCTAAGAGTTAATCAGACCCTGAAAAACAGAGATGGTGGCGGATGAGCTGAAAGACCAAAGGTAACGCTCATTCCATGCTCTCATATGTTCATTCTCTGTGTTATACGGTGTCAAGTCAATTGAAACCGTACCTCTAGATTGGGGGTTGAACTTCTCAATCACGGAAAAAAGCCTTCAGAAGCAACAAACAGCGTTGGAAAGAACAGCTTTTTTTGTTGACGACTTTGTTAAACAAAAAATGGGCAACAACGGTCGTTCCTGCATTTGAAATGTGAGAAAATGAAAAAGAAGAGGTACAGCCGAAGAAGTTTCTAAAAAGCAGACATTACTGCCATCCAGGAAATACGTTGAGATGGACCGGTCAAAAAGAAGATGAAAAACCATGACATCTACTACGATTCGTGTTATAGCGAGCAGAAACAGCGACTATTCGCATGTGGATTTGTGATAAGCGACAGATTTTGTCAAGAAGACTTACGCTTTCAAGCGAACGCATAGTAACAATCCGCATCGAGGCCAAATTCGCTAACATAAGTCTTAATGCGCTTGCGCTCCGACGGGGAAAAAAGATGATACAACGAAAGACTGCTTCTACGTGCGGAGATTTCAACGCAAAGGTATAAAGACATCTTCAGCAGTATTGTCGCAAAACACAGCCTAGACTAATTGACATCGATGAGGGACGAAATGCCACGGTTTCCTCACCTCGATATCCACAAGGGGATATAGCGGTCTCCAGATTAACGATCGGTCAACCAAATCGAGCACATTGTGATAGCCAAGAGGCACGTATCCAGTATTTTGGATGCCCAAACATTCCGGCGGGCTAACATCGACTCGGACCACTACCTTGTTGCAGTCAACGTAAGAATGTGGATATCCACTACGCCACAATAAATCAGAAATACTGTAAAAAAAAATTAAAGTCGAAAGGTGGCAATTGCAAGAGACAGCCAAGGCCTTCACCCAACTTGTATCCCATAAACTAGGTTTCTAGAGCCTACTAGCAAGAAACCCTTGGTTTGGCGAGGAATGGCGACAGATGCTCGCAGCTAAGAACGAGGCCTACAAGGCTTAGCTGAAGGCAAAGGCGCGACCTACCATTAAGCTATATAGGCAAAGAAGGAGGGAAGAACACCGGCTTTTCAGAAGAAGAAAACAAAGCAAGAAAAGCGCGCGATCGAGGATATAGAGAGGTGCCACTCCAGTAATTATGTTCGCAAGTTTTACCAAAGTTTAAAACTTCAAAGCGATGTATACAAGGCTCGAACAGAAACCTGTCGAGATGAACAAGGAAACATTGTAGTTGCGACACAGTCGACGCTGAGGATATGGATTGGGCGTTGAAGAAAAATATTTCGCTGTACTGCAGAACGAAACATTCCATACAAGTGAGGGAAAATACCAATCACCCGACCTGTGAGGATAGCATAGCAATATCCAAACTCGAGATTAACAAAGCTGCTGCCATAAACGACGGCCCTCCCGCCAAGCTTTAAAAAGCCGGCGGCATAGATGACTTGGTAAGTAACATTTACCAACCCATAACTGAAATTTGATCGGATGAAAGTATGTCTAAAGAATGGAACCTCAGCATCATTTGCTCGATCCATAAAAAGGAGACTCTATGAACTGCTTCAACTACAGATGCATAAGTCTCTTCAACATCGCCTACATGATCCTATCTGCCTTAATATGTGAACCCCTGAAACTGTTTACCAACAACCTGATCGGCCCTTATCAGTGTGGTTTAGGCCAGGAAAGTCCACAATCGATCAAATTTTCACACTTCGCAGATCCTGGAAAAAAACCCAAGAAGTCCAAATCGATACCCACCACCTATTTATCGATTTCAAAGCTGCATACGACAGCATTTATAGAGACGAACTATACAGAGCCATGTCTAGTTTTGGTATACCGCCCAAACTAGTCCGTTTGTGATTCTTGAGATGATTATGCAAAACTCCCGAGCCAATTTTCCAAAAATCGGTGCAACTACTAGCATACGCTGACGAAATTGACATCATTGGTAGGACGTGATGTCATAGCCACCTTTGCTAGTATAGAGAAGGAAGCGGCAAAAATGGGTTTAGCAGTAAATGAGGGTAAGACGAAGTATATGCTGTCATCACGAAAGGACTCACAACATCGACGAATTGGACAGAACGTCACCATTGACAGATATTACTTTGAGGTACGGGACTTTGTCTACCTCGGCTCCGCTATTAACTCTGACAACAACATCTCGTCAGATATCAAACGAAAAATTACCTTGCCAACCGCTGTTTCTTCGGGCTAAGAAGGCAATTTAGAAGTAAAGCCCTCACTCAAACTAGTAAGAAGAGCCTATATAAGACCATGATCATCCCAGTCTTGCTTAAGCATGGATCATCAAAAGTGGATGAAGAGATCCTTGGTCGATTTGAGAGGAAAATTCTTCGAAAAATCTTCGGTCCCGTTTGTGTTGACGAGCTATGAAGACGAAGATTCAACCACGAACTATACGAGCTATACAGCGACACGCATGGCTAGGACATGTAGAACGAATGGACACCAATACTCCATCTCGCAGAGTCTTTGATTCACAGCCAGACGTCGCAGTAGAGGAAGACCTCGCCTTAAGTGGCGCGCACAAGTAGAAACCGACCTCAACCAACTTGGAGTGCACAACTGGAAGCAGTAAGCTAAGGACCGTGCAAAATTGGAGAGGCATGTTGGTTGAGGCTCAGGTTCATCCCGCACTCCACTTAAGTAAGTAAGTAAGTTCTCAAGGTTAAATTTTGAAAATTCATAGATGTCCTTCAAGGCAAATGTGTCCACTCCTGACCACTCCAAGTGATGCGCGTGTAAGCTTTGACAATAGAGGCCCATTGTGGTACCACGTGGATCTGTCGACTTACCTATATCCTTTCACATTATTGAACCATTCAGAGCTAACTATGTAGCGTAGGATGTTTCTGACACTGATATTAGCCAGCTCACCTAGATTATCGGAGAAGTAGTCTCCCAGATGAAGCTTCCTTTTTTTCTAAGAGAGCTGGACAAGAGGATAGAAGGTGAATAATACTTTCCTCCTCTTCTTCGTCCAAGCAGCTTCTACAGAAGTTATTGCTGAAGAGGCCTAGTCTTTTTGCGTGTAGGCCTACAAACAGTGTCCCGTAACTGCACCGGATTATGGTGCTGATGTTAGATCTATTCAGCATTGTCAAGCACATGGAGCGCTTCAGGATACATTTTTGACCAGAGTTGCCTGGATATTTGACACGTTGTGCCGTTTATCTATCTGCAGTTTGCTTCCTTGATTGCATCCAATTTGATCTGTAATTGCATGCGAGGGGCATACCTAACATATCTACTGTGTGTACATTGTGACGAGGCTTTCAGTCTCACAGCTGCACAAGCTGCGGCCTGTTTGCCGTAGATATCTAGGGGCACTATATGTAGGATAGCATCAAGGGCTTCGGAGGGGGTTGTTCTTAGAGCTCTACTAATGAATATGCAAGTTGATCTATTAACTTTGCCTAGTAGGTTGCGGTTAGTGGCTGTTTTTAAAGCCATCCACCAGACTAAGACACCATACATGAGAATGGGTCTAATAATAGACACTTAAAGCCATAATGAGATATGTGGTTGCATACCTTCATTCTTTCCGATTTTACAAGAGTATAAGGCTACGGTGGCTTTCTTAACGCGTTCTTGAATGCTGGCTTTCCAGTTCAGTTTCTTATCTAAAACCAGACTCAGGTATTTGGCTGATTCAGCGAATTTGAGAGTGGCTCCATTAAGTTTGGGAGGGTCTATGTGCTGAAAAGTAGCAATTCGGTCTTTTTAGGGTTCGCGCCGAGTCCACATTTGGCGGCCCATTAGGAGAGTACTGAGAGACCATTTTGTAAAAGTTCTCTAAGGGTATTAAAGCTATCACCATGTCATCCGCGTAGGCAATCACTTTGCATCCCTCTCTTTGTAGATTTACTAGTAGCTCGTTGCCCACTATAGATTCCAGGGAAGAGCAGATAGGACGCCCCCTTGTGGGTTGCCACAGCTAACAGATCTGCATGCGGATGAGATACCAAGATTTGTGTTAATAATTCTGCCTATGAGCAGCTGATTTATTAGCACTCCCAACGAGTCGTCAACATTCAAATCTGAATGTGCCTTTGTGATTGCGTCAGCTTTGACGTTGTTCAAAGCTCCATCTATATCAAGAAAGGCTGCCATAGTATACTCCTTTACTCTTAGTGAGTTTCCAGTGATGCGTACCATCAGTGAGTGAAGCGCTGTTTCAACCGACATACCCTTGCAATATGCATGTTGGGAGTTGGAGAGTGTAGTCGGTTCTATACTAGAACGGAGGTGTAGATCAATTAATCATTCCAAGGTTTTAAGAAAGAAGGAAGATAGACTGATCTGGTAGAGATCTTTTGGATTTATGTTGGAGTTTTATCCTGATTTGAGGTTCAATGCTACTTCTACCT
This sequence comes from Rhingia campestris, assembly GCA_932526625.1. Lineage (NCBI taxonomy): Eukaryota > Metazoa > Arthropoda > Insecta > Diptera > Syrphidae > Rhingia > Rhingia campestris. The sequence continues at coordinate 180,806,167 of OW052182.1, forward strand.
CCGTCCATGTCTTGTTGATGTGTACTAACCTTAGACAACTGGTCAGAATGGTTAGTAGCCATGGTAGCAGGATTTCAAGGTTGTATTGGAGTTCCGAAGGTATCTGCTCCAGGGGATTTTAACGGTTTGATGACCTAAAGAAGTTTTCCTTTCGTGATGATAAAAAAGGCATACGGAATGGATATCCCGAGGACCTACCAGGAAAGTGAGTGTCTAGAAGTAGGTCAATGGATTCCATGCTGGAGGTTGTCAATTGAACATCTGGTTTGAGTAGGTAGCTTGATACAGGTGGATTGGTGGAGAGGATTTTACGGAGTCTAAAAGACTTTGAGGGTTTCTTTTATGATGTTACCACCTTCCAAACCTGATGGAGCATTGAGAATTTAGCATCGTTATCCTGAACAGACGGACGAGTTTTTGGCGGTATACCAAAACTAGACGTGGCTCTGTATAGTTCGTCTCAACAAAGATCTGATAGGTGATGTTGAGAAAGGAGAGAGAAACGATGCTGAAGTTCCATTCTTCAGGCATGCTTTCATCGGACCAGAGTTGGCTTATGAGTAGGTGTACGTTACTTACCAAGTCATCTCTCTCTGCCGGTTTTATAAATCTCATCGGGAAGGCCGTCATTTCCGGCAGCGTTGTTAAGCTTGAGTCTCGATATTGCTATCACACTTCACTTAGGTCGGGTGGTTGTTAGTTTTCGCTGCCGTTGCCAATATTAAATGGTTCGTTCTACCTGACAGCGAAATGTTGTTCGTCATCGCCGTTTAACAGTCTGCAGAAGTGGTTTTTCCATATCCTCAACATCGACTGTGTCTCAACTACGATATTTCCTTGTTCATCTCAACAGGATTCTGTTCCAGCCTTGTATTCATGGCTTTGACGTTTTACACTTTGGTAAAGTTTTCGAACATCGTTCCTGGAGTTCCTCTATATCCTCGTTCACGCGCTTTTCTTGTTTTTTTCCTCCTTCTGACAAGCTGGTGTTCTTGCCTTCTTCTCTGTCTGTAGAGCTCCATGACAGCTCTCGTCTTCATCTCCAGCTTAGACTTGTAGGCCTCGTTCTTGGCTGCGAGCATCTGTGGACATTCTCATCAAACCAGGGGTTTCTTGCTGGTGGCCGCGAGAAACCTAGCACATCAGTTGCGGCTGATCTAATGGCTTGTTGGCATCGTTGCCATTGTTCTTCGACATTAGATGCTGGTGGTGTGTTGTGAGTCGAGAGGTTAAGGGATACGCGTTGCGCGAAGGTCTTGGCGGTCTCTGGCGATTGCAGTCTTTCGACATTAAATTTTTTCACAGTATTTCTGTTTTTTTTTGTGGAGTGGTGGATATCCGCATCCTTACCTTGGCCACAACAAGGTAGTGGTCCGAGTCGATGTAAGCCCTCGGAATGTTCGGACATCCAAAATACTGGATGCCTGCCTCTTGTCTATCGCAATGTGATCAATTTGTTTGACCGTTCGTTGATCTGGAAACCGCCATGTCCCCTTATGGATATCGAGGTGAGGAAACCGTGTGCTGACTATAGTGGCATTTCGTTCCGTAGCGAAGTCAATTAGCCTAAGTCCGTTACCAGACGTGTTGTCGTGTAGGCTATATTTTCCGACAGTACTGCTAAAGATGTCTTCTCTTTCTACCTTTGCGTTAAAATCTCCCAGCACGATTTTAACATCGTACTTTGGTAGTCGCTCATAGGTTTTGTCGAGGAGGTCGTCGAAGAAATCTATAGTTGTATCATCCTTTTCCTGGGTCGTAGCGTGAGTGCATATGAGGCTTATGTTGGCGAATTTGGCCTTGGTGCGGATTGTTACAATGCGTTCGCTAATGTCTAGGAAACATAAGACTTCTTGCCTAAGTCTGGCACCTATTACAAATCCGCATCCAAATAGTCGCTGTTTCTGCTCACTATAACACGGTCCATAGTAGATGTCACAGTTTTTCATCTTCTTTTTGCCCGGCCCATCCCATCGTATTTCCTGGATGGCAGTAATGTCTGCTTTGTAGCAGTTTAGGGCTTCCGCTAGTTGTTCGCCTGCACCTCTCCTGTTTAATGTTCTCACATTCCAGGTGCAGATACGAACGTCGTTGTCCTTTTTTCGTTAGCAGGGTCGTCAACAATAATATCAGTTCTTCCCGAGGCTATTGGTTGCTTCGTTACATAATTTTTTTTTCCGTGGATGGATAGTTAACCCAAAGCACAACCCCCAACCTGGAGGGCCAGGCCCTTGTTTTGACCCTAGGACAGCGGGCCGAAAAAATACCGATGTCAGTAGCCCATTTTGGGATATGAGCGCTGCCGTTGACCCATTGTGGGCTCCTCCGCCACCAACTCTTTTCCAACACCCTGGCTCAGTATTAGAAATCCCTATAGACCTGGTGTTCAAATATGTCGAAGCAGCTCATATAGGGATTTCACTACCAGTTCGATCAAACTGGAGCTGTAGGCGCCACCGTTGAATCCATCTAGGGAATTCCTCCGCTGCCGCCTGAAATTGAGTGCCTTATAGAGAGGACACTCCTCCCCCCTCTCTCGTTCGCTGGCACCAACGACCTTCCACAGGGGTTTAATACCCCATCTCCAGTCGAGGTACCAGGGTGGAGGTGCGAGTAGGAGTTGATAGTGAGAGGCTAGAGTGAGAACGCTTGTGTCCTCATGTAATCGCATCACTATCCTTAAATCATATACTTTTGTTATTTTATTACTAAATATTTAAACTTTGTTTATTTTTTTTTTTTGTTTCCACAGAAAGGAATGCCGCCCTAACCAGTGACACAAACGGACCATGGCCAGCGAAACGAAGGCGAAATTCAATTTACAAAAATATGGGACTCCTATGCTGTGTATCTCGACCAAATTATCTCTGAAACGAAACCTAACATTAGATGCGTACTAGCATGCTAACCATTATACACCAATATACACATAAATATGTGTACACGTAGCATTATACATTATACAGTTAAGATTTCAGTTTTTTTTTTTTAATTTTTCTTTAAAAAAACATTTAAATTGGAAGTTTTGTTGTAGTGACTTATAAGTTTGAGTATCTTTTATCTAATGCTAGTGACATTGTGAATAAAAGTAACAAAACTACATATTCATGCTAAGTTTTTAAAAAATTAATATAAATCGTTATATTTAAAAAAACACACCTACACATTTTAAAAGCAATAATTAGTTTACATGCTAAGACTTGAAGTGAATGGATTTTTTTGAAAATCGATATAAGGAAACATACTTTACGGGATTTAAATGATTTGTCACTAATTTAAGCGAAACAAATTTTTTTTGGGGAAAAAATTTAATTATTTTTCAAAAACTTATCCATAAAAAAAATTAATAAGAAAATTCCAGTAAAAATCAATTTAACCGCCTATAAAAGAAAGTGTGAGTGGAAAGTGTAAAAGTGTGTTATTTGTCCAAACAAAAAAAAAAAAAAAAACTTTTATGTACATCCTTGAAATGAGTTTGTTATTGCCTCCTTTGGAATAGGATGGGATATCGAACGATGATGTCCTCTTGGGTACCAGCCGATGGAAATATGGAACTTTTCTTTTTTTTTCTCCTTAGTATATTTTTGGGAATTAATGAAAAAGTTTTTCCATTCTAAGCCTCGAAGGGGTACGCCCAAAGGCCCTACACTATGTCCTTTTGTAGCGGTAACACTTTTCGGATAGAATTTCGATTTTTGTTTCAAGTTTTTTTTTTTTACCCGCCCTTTTTGTCTTGTTCACTTTCCGTTGGATAAATTTGCATTTCAACTTTTTAAATCGAATTCACGCTGCGAAATATCCTTGAATAAGTACAACCGGTGTGGGGGGCTTAATTTAGCTCGATGAGAGATGTTGGTTTGCGTCGACTGCAGTCGTGGCGGTATTTTTTTTTTATAACTCTGGAAAGTGAAGTTTTTTCATGCCACACAGGTGGTTTAGTGGTTGGAGAATACCATCAAGGACGAACACATTCAGGTGCAAGTGGGAATATCGGTTTGACAGTTAAAAAAAAAAAAACACGAAGTGAGTAAAGTTGCTCGAAGTTGATTGGTTTATTTTATTTTCAATTGCGAATCCACTGGGGCTTTAAATTAACTCATGGGATACATTTTTTACCGCCAAAGATTTAATGGTATGTGACTTAGGGATTTTTCAACACCATTTTGTAGAGCAGTGTTGATGTGATAGTGCTGTAGTCGGATTTCAATTTTGAGTATCATTAACGGAGTTAGTGCGAATAACTGCAACTCCAAAGGTTTGGGTTCGAAGCGTAGTCATTGTAACACTAAAATATTTCCAACGCCTTAAGGGTCTCCCTTAATCTCTTTCATCTCTTTCAATCCTAGACACGTTGCTTCTAGGTGTCTATTCAAAACGCCGAGGGTTCAGCGATCGATACATCCTTAAACCGGAGGATTTCAGTACTCCTCATCGTCTCGAACCCAAAAGCTTGAATTCGAAGATTCTCATGGCTGGAGCAGTAGCGTCCTTACACCGGAGGATTTCAGTACTCCTTGTCGTCTCGAACCCAAAAGCTTGAATTCGAAGATTCTCATGGCTGGAGCAGTAGTGTCCTTAAACCGGAGGATTTTACTACTCCTTGTTGTCTTGAACCCAAAGGCTTGAATTCGAAGATTCTCATATGGCTTGAGCATTAGTGTCCTTAGACCGGAGGATTTCACTACACCTTGTCATCTCGAACCCAAAAGCTTGAATTCGAAGATTCTCATGGCTGGAGCAGTAGTGTCCTTAAACCGGAGGATTCCACTACTCCTTGTTGTCTTGAACCCAAAGGCTTGAATTTGAAGATTCTCATGCCTGGAGCAGTAGCGTCCTTAAACCGGAGGATTTCAGTTCCCTTGTCGTCCCGAACCCAAAAGCTTGAATTCGAAGATTCTCATGGCTGGAGCAGTAGCGTCCTTAAACCGGAGGATTTCAGTACTCCTTGTCGTCTCGAACCTAAAAGCTTGAATTCGAAGATTCTCATGGCTGGAGCAGTAGCGTCCTTTAACCGGAGGATTTCAGTACTCCTTGTCGTCTCGAACCCAAAAGCTTGAATTCGAAGATTCTCACGGCTGGAGCATTGTTGTTCATTCGCTCGATGTGGCTGAGCCAATGTAGTCTACGTGTTCGTTGTTGTATCCTCTCTTTTATTCGCCTTCCTCGCATACTTACTTACAAGAATAAGTGGCGCTATAGTCCGGAATGAACCTGGTTCTCAACCAAGACGCCCTCCAGTTGTGGCGAACTCCAAGTTGGTAGAGGTCGCAGTAGAGGAAGACAGGTCTTCCTCTACTGCGTCCGACTTCTGGCTGGGAATCGTAGACCTTGAGAGCCGAAATATTGATGTCCATTCGTTCTACATGTCCTAGCCATCTTCAAATTTTTTTTTGTTTGACTAGGGCCATGTCGCTGTACAGCTCGTATAGTTCTTGGTTGAATCTTCGTCTCCATAACACGCCCACGCAACCGGGACCGAAGATTTTTCGAAGAATTTTCCTCTCAAGTCGACCAAGGATTTCTTCATCCGTTTTGGTACTGTCCATGCTTCAGCGCCGTAGAGCAAGACTGGATTATCCAGGGTCATATATAGGATCTTCTTAGTAGTTGGAGTGAGGGCTTTACTACGGAATTGTCTGCTTTGCCCGAAGAAACAGCGATTTGCAAGAGTAATTCTTCGTTTCATTTCTGACGAGATGTTGCTGTCAGAGTTACTAGCGGAGCCGAGGTAGACAAAGTCCAGTACTACCTGTCAATGGTGACGTTCTTTCCAATTCGTCGATGTTTTGTGTCCTTTCGTGTTGACAGCATATACTTCGTCTTCCTCTCATTTACTGCAAAACACATTTTTACCGCATCCTTCTCTACCCTGGCGAACGTGCCTATGACATCACGTCGAGTCTGACCAGTGATGTCAATATCGTCGGCGTATGCTAGTAGTTGCACCGATTTATGGAAGATTGTGCATCTGGTGCTGCCTCGGAAGCTTTGCACAATCCTCTCAAGAATTAGATTACAGAAGTCGCATGACACTGCATCGCCTTGCCTAAATCCTTTTCTGGTATCGAATGTGTCGGTGAGGTTGTTTCCGACCCTGATGGTGCAGCGAGAATTCTCCATCGTCATCCTACACAAACGAACGAGTTTGGGCGGTATACCAAAACTAGACATGGCTCTGTATAGTTCGTCTCTATAAATGCTGTCGTATGCGGCTTTGAAATCGATGAATAGGTGGTGGGTATCGATTTGGACTTCTTGGGTTTTTTCCAGGATCTGCCGAAGTGTGAAAATTTGATCGATCGTGGACTTTTCTGGCCTAAAACCACACTGAGAAGGGCCGATCAGGTTGTTGGTAAACGGTTTCAGGCGTTCACATATTACGGCAGATAGGATCTTGTAGGCGATGTTGAGGAGACTTATGCCTCTGTAGTTGGCGCAGTTCAGAGGGTCTCCTTTTTTGTGGATCGGGCAAACGATGCTGAGGTTCCATGCTTCAGGCATGCTTTCAACCGACCAGATTTGGCTTATGAGTTGGTGGATGTTTCCTACCAAGTCATCTCCGCCAGCTTTATAAAGCTCAGCGGGAAGGCCGTCATTTCCGGCAGCCTTATTAAGCCTGAGCTTAGATATTGCTATCCTCGCTTGACTTAGGTCGGGTGGTGGTCTTGGCGGTCTCTGGCGATTGCAGTCTTTCGACATTAAATTTTTTCACAGTATTTCTGGTTTGTTGTGGCGTGGCGACTTAGTAGTCCGAGTCGATGTTAGCCTCTCGGAAAGAAATACTGGATGCGTGCCTCTTGTCTATCGCAATGTGATCAATTTGGTTCACTGTTCGTTGATCTGGAGACCGCCATGTCCCCTTGTGGATATCGAGGTGAGGAAACCGTGTGCTGGCTATAGTGGCATTTCGTTCCGTAGCGAAGTCAATTAGCCTAAGTCCGGCCCAAAAAACCAGACGTGTTTTCGTGTAGGCTATATTTTCCGACAGTACTGCTTAAGATGTCGTCTCTTCCTACCTTTGCGTTAAAATCTCCCAGCACGATTTCAACATCGTACTTTGGTAGTCGCTCATAGGTTTTGTCGAGGAGCTCGTAGTAGCAATCCTTAGTTATATCATCCTTTTCCTCCGTCGGAGCATGAGCGCATATAAGTCTGCTGTGGGGATCGTTAAATACCCTATCCTATCCTATCTGTAAAACCAAAATCCCCAAAAAGTGGACATGGCTAAAAACACGATGTGGATTGAATATAGAAAATGACGTTGCGACAATAAATTGTTCAGACTGTTTATAAAACAATTTGACGGTTCTACAAAAGACAAGGTTTTTCTCCTGCAGATGTTATGGCGTAGTGTATAAAATGGTCTGTATATGAAAACGGCCCCAAAAAGTGGGCGTGGGTTAAAATGGTCTATAGACGAATGGTCATATTAATATTACTAATGATTCTCCATCAACATTATTTTCGAAAATTTTGAAATTTGACCGAAAAACTTTTTTTATTAAAAAGGCCCCCAAAAAGTGGGCGTGGCAAAAAAACTTTATATTAACTAAATATAGATATAACGATTCTATAAATACGCTTCTCAGACAGTTTTTTAAAATTTCTTACGGTTTGGCCAAAAACTACGTTTTTTTAAAAAGGGGGCGTGGCATTGGGCGGATTTCAAAAATGTAGACACTTGTTCTGCTGGGAGAAACAAAGAGCACGTGTACCAAATTTTATCATTCTAGCTCAAAATTTAAGGCCCAAAAACTGGTGACGTACGGACGGACAGACATGGCTAAATCGACTCAGCTATCGATTCTGAGTCAATCCATATACAAGGTATCGCAAAAATAACCTTCCGATGTTTTTTGGCTGTAATTTAAAAAAAAAATTAAAAACTTTGATTCTTCTTGTGGATTATTTTTTTTTTGGCCTTTTAATTTTTTTTACATCAAGTCGAGAATATGATGTCATGTAAATGGCCGCCGCCACAGTTGATTGTCATTTGAGTCCTTTTTATGGCATTTTCCATCACTTTGGCCAAAACTTCCGGCGATAGGTCCTCACATTCTTGACGGATATTGTCTTTAAGAGCTGCAAGAGTCTGAGGCTTGTTGACATAAACCCGCGACTTCAAAAAGCCCCACAAAAAGAAGTCTGGAGCGGTCAAATCAGGCGATCTTGCTGGCCAGTGCAAATCGCCAAAACGGGAGATTAGGCGCCCGGGAAATGCATCCTTCAGCATATCGGTTGTGGCACGTGCAGTGTGTGCCGTTGCACCGTCCTATTGAAACCACATGTTTTCCGATCCCAATTCATCAAGTTGCGGCAAAAAGAACTCGTTGATCATTGCTATGTAGCGCTCACCATTCACAGTAACCGTTTGGCCCGCGACGCGACGTCTTCTAAGAAAAAAGGTCCGATGACTCCTCCAGCGAAAACAGCACACCAAACAGTGACTTTGAGCGGGTGTAATGGATCTTCGTGGGTTACACGCGGATTTTCAGTGCCCCAGAAGCGTAAATTTTGCTTATTTACGTACCCGCTAAGACGGAAATGGGCCTCATCACTCATGACTACTTTTGATGAAAAATCATCTTCCTCTTTGTGGTGATTAAGGATGGCTTGAGCGTATGTTAGACGCGATTGGCGGTCAGCAGCTAACAGCTGATGCACCGTCTGGACTTTGTACGGAAACATCTTCGAATCTCGTACCAAAATTCGCTGTAAAGACCGTCGACTGATACCCATTTGCGTGGCACGTCGTCTGGTCGATGTCGACGGCGCTTCCATGACATCTTCGGCTACAGCAGCAATATTCTCTGCAGAACGGCTACTCCTGGGTCGGCCACGCCTGGCAGCATCTCGTGTTGTGCCAATCTCTTCGAGGCGAGTGGCTAAACGTCGCAGTGTTTCACCAGTAGGCGTTGGACGGCTAGGAAAACTGCGACGAAATTCACGTTGTGCCAAAGTCACCGACCGATTATTGCTCAAATAAATAGTCACTAATATTCCGCGTTCTGGAGCAGTGTAGCGTAACATTGTTTACTAACGTGTATTTCGCATGTGTTTACTACACAAATGTCAAAACAGAATTGACATTGGGGGCCAATCGCAAAATTTATAGCATTTTCTGATAGGAGGATTACTTTTGCGCCACCTTGTAATTTGAGGTATATGTAGCTAAATTATTTCTCTATGTTACAAACTATGTATCAAAACTAATATACCCCTATGTGATAGGGTATAAGCACGGGCCTTTTCATTTTCCTCTCCAAAGGCCACTTAAAACTTCACAAAGACTTCCATAAATTTCAACCAAGGAACACTATTACTTAACAGAATAAGAACCATCATTAAACAATAAACTTACACTTTAAACTCAACACTAAAAAATAAATATTTTTAAAATCAAGCTCTAGCATAAGAACACTAAATAAATAAATAATAATTTAAAAAAAATAAAATCTTGTTAACAATTCATGTACCTAATTAAACGTTTATTACCAAAAGTGTATAATAATGTAATCAACACAAAATCAAAATTAATTAATTAAAAACCCAAACAAAAATATATATATATACAAATACATATATATATTTAAAATCACAAAAGATAAACACTAATTAATTTTCTATGAGGCAATATGAAAATAAATTAATAATAAATAAATACCAATTATAAGAAAAAAATTAAATTAAATGTAAACAATATTATATTACATAGAAAACTGTGATAATATTAAAAAAAAAAAACAAAAATATGTATTTAAATTTATTGTTCACTAAAGAAAACAAACAATTGCTAACCTTAAATTTAATTTAATTAAAAATCTACTAAGTCAATCTTTCGTATGTAAATGAGTGTACAGTTTTTAACGCTAAACGTATTGAATGTAAATCAATTCGAAAAAATACTCTCACAATTCCTAGTCAATTAGTATTCAATTCACAAGCACATATTACAATTAATTAATATCCAGCAACAAAAAAAAATGTTAACCTCAAAAAATTTCTAACCTCAAAAATAAATTTGCTATCGATGTACACATTTTTGATGGGGGGAAATATTCAATGGAATGGATAGGGTGTCCTAGGATATTTATTACAATTTGAGTGGCCTTTTAATTGATTTAATTAAATGCAACATATAATACATGCACATGCACCCGCCATTTTGTGACATTTGATATTTGTTAATTATTATAATTGAACTTAATAGTGTATGGGGTGTTTAAACACGTGTCCTAATCAGGAGCAAATAATTTGTTTTATGGACCTTTTTGGTGCATGTCAGAAGCACCAAAAATGGGTGCTCTGTAAAATATTTATTTAGGTTCACCACGTAGAAAGGGGGAATGCTGCTTATAAACACGTTACCAAAACATGGACATGACATCGTTAATTTAAATTTTATATCACTTTATATCGTTATTAATATTTAAATAATGTTATTTCTTTCTAGATGTATTAGGATATAGTAATTCCATCTCGTTTTGGACGGAGTGACGTTTGCAATTCTTTTTGGAAGTGATGGTTAATCAAACTTAGTTTGTTTATATTAATAAGTTTATATTTCATTAAGCAAAATACACATGTTGATAGCAAGACAGAACAAGACAGAATGAAAAGAAAGAAAATGAAGGTACAGAACAAAAAGTGTAGCAGCATACATGTTGTGTTAGAGAGTTGCCACTTAATGATATTTCATCACTCCTCCTCAACATGGATGATGCTTTTAGAAAAATCAAAATGTCATTTTAAATTCATTAAATGCACAAAATTGCAATGCTTTATCTTTGCTAGATTCTTAGTCATCACATCTGCAATCATATCGGCAGTTGGGCAGTATATCAATTTTACTTCATTACTTTGGACCAAATCTCGTATATGATGGAATCTAATGTCGATGTGATTGCTTCGTTTATGGTAAACTGGGTTCTCAGCTAACTTTTGTGCACCTTGGTTGTCGATATGAAGTATAATGGGACCATCTCCTAAAGCACCAATTTCTATTAGAAGTCGTTTTATATAGATTGCCTCCTTCGCTGCTTCTGAAGTTGCCATATATTCGGCCTCCGTACTGCTGAGGGCTACCGAAGATTGTTTCCTAGATTCCCATGTGATAGGACATCCACAGAAAGAAAAAATTAAACCAGTATATGACTTTCTATCCACGGAGTTTCCACCCCAATCGGCATCAACAAATCCAACCAGACCTATTCCCTTTTGTTCATAACTTAACTTCAGATCAATTGTTCCTGCTAAGTAACGAAGTATATGCTTCAGTTTTGTCATATGCTCCTTATGTGGGTCTGCATTTCGCTGAGCCATTTTGGATATCGAGTACAATATGTCGGGTCTAGTAGAAATAGCTAGATACATTAATGTTCCCACTAACGACTGGTATTCTTGTTGATCTATCTTTTCACAGTTATTATTGCAGCCCACCTGATATCCTGCTTCCAAAGGTATGGCTACTGGTGTTTGAAAACCAATTAAACTAATTTTGTTATTTATGTTAAGTTACATTTATATTTTGAGTCGGTATATTTTGTTTAAATAATGACATGTTTCAGTCATTTCATTCGCCAATACCTATTCTTATTACATATTTAAATATTGTTTGCCTCACTGTACATTAATGTTAAATTCTGATAATTAAATTTAAAATCCATGTCGAACCATTGTGCAGTTGCAGTGCAAGAACAATTTACACGCAATTATCACACCACTCGAAACTGGATTTGGGCTATATGCATTGTTAGTGCATATTTTTTGCGTTCCCTTTTGTGCGTGTATTCGTTCTACCACTGCTGCTACACTCGACTGCGACGAACGATCACTTTGATCGTGTTCGCCCACTACATAGCATCTCTAAACCAATTCACCAGATAAGTAATTTAAGCACTAAGCACATATTATATATCTTATATCATATTGTTACTATTATCGTGTATGCTAATAAACCTATATTATTTATACTACCAAAATTCAATTCGAATGTTCACAAAACCGATCATCGTTGGTAATATAATCTGTTCGTTTCGCAACATAAAATTGGTCCTTCGAAGCCGAATTAATAATTCGTGAATCGTGTGTTATTCGAATAGACAATCGTTAATTCCACGTGTGAATTGTGAAGTGCACTTATATCTAAAGATTACAAGTTCTCTTTGGGTTCTAATAAACTTAAATTAATACTTCAAAAGAGAGTAATCAAGAGCACAGACAAATTACTGTGAAATTTCATTTTGAAACATTTTGTCGTTTGTTCGGTTAACGTTAACTATGAGTGCGTTGAAATTAAGATTGCTGCGTGAAAATGCAAAAGGCCGTTTAGATCGCGCTGCATCTTTCGTGGATACTATTGATCCATCCACATCGGTAGAACTTTTGGAAGTGCGGTTGCTTAAAATTGAGGAAACGTGGTTGGAGTTCACAAAGCTTCATAATGATTACCTGCCATATATGAAAGGTACACTTTTAAAAGACATTGAAGCGGAATTTGCTGAGTATGAAGACAAATATTTCAATGTGCATTCAAAGCATGTGAAAGGTATACGTGAAAGGCAAAGCGGATCGCGTATCGAGTCTGAAAATTCGGCACTAGATCGTTTAGTGACTCAGCAATCCACATTTCTCGAAAAGTTAAATTCGTCGTCGTCTAACAATAGTTCTGTGTCTGTGAATTTACCACCCATTGTGATTCCTTCATTTTCCGGAAATTATAAGGATTGGCCGTCGTTTCGTGATCTCTTCGTGGGGTCTGTCGATAGTAAGAGTAATCTCTCTGCTACTCAAAAGTTTCACTACCTCAAATCATTCCTCCGAGATGATGCGGCCAACCTTTTAAAACACATTCCGATATGTGATTCTAATTATTTGGAGGCCTGGGAGAAGTTAGAATCGCGGTATGACAAGGTGCATTTAATCGTGAAATTGTTTATACAATCTTTTCTGTCGCTTCCTACAGTCAGTGTCGGTAATGCACAAACTCTGCGAAAACTCACTGACGGTGCAGATGAAGTTGTGCGTGGCTTAAAAGCAGTTAAGAAAACGGATCGCGATCCGTGGTTAATTTATCTGTTGCTTAACAAGTTAGATCAAGAATCTAATCAAGCTTGGGCGGAGCATATAGGGGCGCGTGATGATTGCACTATTATCGAACTTTTGGAATTTTTGGAATCCCGGTGCGATGCCCTTGAAGCATGCCAAACAGTGAATCGATCCAGTGTGCCACGTGGCAAACCATCGACAATAAGAGCTCATGTCGTTGAATCTGCAGTACCGAAATGTCCAAATTGTAACCTTGATCATATGCTTGCCCAGTGCTCCAAATTTGTGGAATTAGACATTAATTCGCGTCGTACTTTCGTGAAAAACAATTCGATTTGTTTCAACTGTCTTCGCGCTGGTCATTCGTCCAATAAGTGTCGGTCTACATTCCGGTGTCGTATTTGTAAATCGAGGCATCATTCGCTGGTTCACCCTGTGGAATCTAACAACAGTCAGGCCTCATCATTTCCTATTCCATCAAATGAAAATCAGCCGTCTACTTCCCAGGGAGCACATTTTCCATTGAACCAAACACTTTTAAACAACCATTCGTACAAATTTAATCTTCGAAAACAAACCTTGTTGCCAACAGTATTAGCTACAGTAGAAGATAGTCAGGGTAATCCAATCGTTTGTCGAGTGTTGCTGGATTCTGGATCTCAATCGTCCTTCGTCGTTGAATCATTAGCTCAGAGACTCGGATATCCACGCAAACACGCTCGAATTTCTATTCTTGGTTTGTCTTCTGCAGATATTGGTTACACCAAAGGGTGTATTTCGTTTAAACTTTGTTCGCGTGTCAACTCTTCAAGTCTGTTTGTCGATGCATATGTTTTAAGTAAGTTGACATCAAACTTACCCTCACAATCGTTAGATGCATCTTTGTGGTCCCATATTACCAAGTTAGATCTTGCTGATCCACACTTTAATATGTCGGCTCCGGTTGATATCCTATTAGGTGCCGACAAATTGTGGAGTATTCTAAAGCCGGAGCAAATATATGTTTCTGATGGTATTCCACTTGCCCAAAATACTTCGTTTGGTTGGGTAATCACTGGTGAAGTTTTCAATAGGGAAATGTCTGAAAATACGAGTTTGTCTTCACTGCATACCTCTATTGACGTGGATACCTTATTGCAGCGGTTTTGGGAATTGGAGGAAATTGCTCCCGCAAAGGAAGAATCATTTGTTAATGATCCTGCAGAGCAACATTTTCGTCAAACATTCAACCGTTCTCCTGACGGCAAATATGTTGTTTGTCTACCCTTTAAGGTCGCACCACCTAGTTTTGGAAAAACCTTGTCATTAGCAGTATCTAGGTTGTATTCTATGGAGCGTCGATTTCGGTATAGCCCCCAGTTGCGTGACTTATATTCGGATTTTATGAGGGAATACCTAGAGCTTGGCCACATGGAGAGAATTCCTTCGGATGAAATAGATGTCGTCGGTGGTAAATGCTTCTACCTTCCACACCACGCCGTTATGAAGCCGGACAGCTCGACTACCAAACTGCGTGTCGTGTTTGATGGTTCTGTGAAGGATTCAAATGGACAGTCCTTAAACAGTGCGTTGATGGTTGGCCCTCCAATTCAACGGGATCTACTTGGCGTCAGTCTTCGCTTTCGACAACACCGTTTTGTCTTCACCGCCGATGTCGTAAAGATGTTTCGACAAATTTGGGTTGACGAACAGGATGCCAACTTTCAACGTATTGTGTGGCGTGAAACTCCCCAGGATGATGTTCAACACTTTCGACTACTCACTGTCACTTACGGCACCGCGTCTGCTCCATTTCTGTCTGTTAGGGTTTTGAAGCAGCTAGCCAATGACTACAGGGACGATTTTCCAAACGCATCTCGAGTTGTTTTGAATGATGTGTATGTGGATGACGTGATGACCGGTACTAATTCGATTAAGGAACTCGTTGCATTAAAATCTGAGCTTGTAGCTTTGCTTTCGATGGCAAATCTACAACTTCGAAAGTGGAGCTCTAACTGTTGGCCTCTACTTGCGGGATTGCCAGCTGATGAATGCGAGTATTCGATAGTTGACTCTGAGCATTCTCTGGTCAAAGTACTCGGCATGTTTTGGAATCCAGCCAATGATGAGTTCTCGTATCGTATGAGTAAACTAACACCATCGTCGTCATCGTCAAAACGGACTTTACTGTCGGAAGTCTCGCGAATCTTTGACCCCTTAGGACTATTGGCCCCATCTGTAGTCTTATTCAAAATATTGTTTCAGGAGCTCTGGACGTCGGAGCTGAATCTTGGCTGGGATGATCCGTTACCATCACATGTGGCAAACCGTTGGAACACATACCGTCAGGAGCTGTCGAACTTTGAACAAATCCGTGTTCCTAGGCACGTGTTTTCTTCTCTTGACGAAGTTGAGCTTCACGGATTTTCAGACGCATCATCGTTGGCATATTCTGCTGTAGTGTACAGCCGTTGCAGACTCGCAGAGGGGCAATTCAAGATGACCATTATAGCTGCCAAAACGAAGGTGGCTCCACTGAAACCGGTTTCTATACCACGGTTGGAACTCTGTGGTGCTGTTCTTCTGACTCGGTTGTTAAACTTTATAACATCCTCGTTTACAACCAAGGCCTTTAAAATATTCGCGTGGTGCGATTCGGAGATTGTGCTACATTGGCTGTCATCACCACCTCGTCGCTGGACAACATTCGTAGCTAATCGCACAGCAGCTATCCTTGAAACGATCCCACGGAATTCTTGGCATCATATCGCTTCGGAATTCAATCCTGCAGACTGTGCCTCGAGGGGTGTGTCACCATCCAATCTCACAGCACATAACCTTTGGTGGACCGGTCCATCTTGGCTATCATTGAGTCATGACTGCTGGCCAAAATCCAATTTTAATTCGGAGACATCGGAGTTTGTTGCCATCGAAGAAAAACAACAATCTCGTCAAACACTTGTCGCATCAATGTATCGTGACATCCTTCAAATACTTGAAACAAATATTTCTTCGTGGTATCGAATGCAAAGAGTCGTCGCACACTGTCTTCGATTCGTGTTTAACTGTCGTGTCAAGGCTGAAAATCGTCGTAATGCGCCGATAGGTCTGACTGAAATTCAAAATTCAAGACATTTTATTTTAAAAACTATTCAGCAAACTAGATTCAGTGCGGATATTCGGTCTTTAATAGAGCATCGTCAATTACCAGCCAAATCAAGGCTTCTCCGATACTCCCCGTTTGTCGATAATAATGGATTGCTTCGTGTAGGGGGAAGAATTAAACATTCAAATGTTTCGTTTGATATAAAACACCCTATCATTCTTCCTAACTATAACAATATATGTTCTCTTATCATCACAGATATTCACAACAACTATATGCATCCTGGAGTATCAGAGACCTTTGCAATCGTTAGACAGCGATACTGGATTTTGGGTAGCCGAAATGTCATACGAAAGGTCGTTCATAAATGCAAAAAGTGCTTTATGCAACGAAAGTTGACCAGTCAGCAGCTTATGGGCGATTTGCCACCATGACGAATTCAACCTAGTCGTCCATTTACCAACACGGGCTGTGACTATGCTGGACCTCTGACGATCAAGCTGTCCCGAGGGAGAAACCCGAGATTATCAAAAGCATACATAGCGCTCTTTATATGCATGTGTACGAAGGCCATTCATCTTGAGGTTGTAAGTGACCTTACCACTGACGCATTTCTTGCTGCATTACGACGATTTGTTTCTCGCCGAGGTATGTGTTCCAATATTTATAGCGATAATGGAACCAATTTCAAAGGCGCCCGTCGTTGCTTAAACGAATTGCAAAAATTGGTTCTGGCAGAGGCACATAATGACGTCATCACTTCATCCTTGGCAAAGGATAACATAGCTTGGCATTTCATCCCTCCATCTGCACCACATTTTGGTGGGTTGTGGGAGTCCAACGTCAAGTCCGTCAAGCTTCATCTTCGCCGTGTTGTGGGATCTTCAATTTTGACCTTTGAAGAGCTATACACTGTACTTGCTCAAATCGAGGCAGTACTTAATTCACGTCCCCTTTGTTACCTATCCGATGACGATCTTAATCCACTAACACCAGCTCATTTTCTTATAGGTGAACCATATACTGCTGTTCCCGAGCCAACTCTATTAAACACCCCTGTCAATCGTCTCACACGTTGGAATCACCTTCAGAGTATGGTACAAGGATTTTGGAAGCGATGGCAAACTGAGTACTTAACCACACTTCAGACACGGTCGAAGTGGCAGCAACCGACTACGTGTTTGAAGCAAGGTGACATAGTGGTCATAAAGGAACCTAATCTTCCACCTACCAAATGGCTTCTTGGTAAAATTGAGTCGGTTACACCAGGTCCAGATTCTAAGGTTCGAGTCGTTACTGTCAAAACCAGCCGTGGTACATTTGTTCGTCCTATATCGAAGTTGGCTTTGCTCCCGTGTTCCTGAAACTCGTTCCAGGGGGGCCGGGATGTTTGAAAACCAATTAAACTAATTTTGTTATTTATGTTAAGTTACATTTATATTTTGAGTCGGTATATTTTGTTTAAATAATGACATGTTTCAGTCATTTCATTCGCCAATACCTATTCTTATTACATATTTAAATATTGTTTGCCTCACTGTACATTAATGTTAAATTCTGATAATTAAATTTAAAATCCATGTCGAACCATTGTGCAGTTGCAGTGCAAGAACAATTTACACGCAATTATCACACCACTCGAAACTGGATTTGGGCTATATGCATTGTTAGTGCATATTTTTTGCGTTCCCTTTTGTGCGTGTATTCGTTCTACCACTGCTGCTACACTCGACTGCGACGAACGATCACTTTGATCGTGTTCGCCCACTACATAGCATCTCTAAACCAATTCACCAGATAAGTAATTTAAGCACTAAGCACATATTATATATCTTATATCATATTGTTACTATTATCGTGTATGCTAATAAACCTATATTATTTATACTACCAAAATTCAATTCGAATGTTCACAAAACCGATCATCGTTGGTAATATAATCTGTTCGTTTCGCAACAACTGGCTTACAATTCTCCATGCCGTACTCCTTTAATACGTCCCGTATGTATTGACTTTGACTTAGCTGTATTGGACCGATTTCGCCTTCGCGTTCTATTTCCATTCCCAAAAAATGGCGTAGCTCACCCTTGTCGTCGACATCGAACTCTTTTGAAATCTTCGCCTTGATCTCTAAAACAATTGATTTATTACAGCATCCCACTATTATGTCATCGACATATACAGCTACCAGCACAAGCTCACCATTTTGCATAGATTTGTATAGACACGGCTCATTATCGCAAGGAACGAAATTCATATTACGAAGAGTGGAATCGAGTTTAGAATTCCATTCCTTTCCACTTTGTTTTAAACCATAAATTGCCTTATGGAGACGTAGAACTCTATTTGGAAATCGTTTATCTTCAAAATGTTGTGGCTGCTGCATATAAATTTCGTCTTGAAGACTGCTATTCAAATACGCCGTGCTGACATCAAGTTGGTGAAGGAACATTTTCTCTTTTACAGCCAAAGCCAACAGAATTTGAATTGTCGAATAGCGTACGACCGGTGAAAATGTTTCATGAAAATCGATGCCAAAACGTTGGTTGCACCCTTTAGCAACTAAACGGGCCTTATATCTTTCAACTTCGCCTTTGACATTCTTCTTAATGGAATAAACCCATTTGCACGGAATAGCCCTATGTCCATTTGGCAGATTGACCAAAGACCATGTTTTGTTCTTTCTAAGTGCATCGAACTCGACCTTCATTGCATTTATCCACTGCTGACCATCATCACTTGAAATAGCCTGTCCAACTGTTTGCGGCATATTCTCATTAATAGCACATATAATTCGAGGGCTCAGTGGCGCGATGGTTAGTGCGATGAACTGCCGCTCAGAAGGTCTGGGTTCGATTCCCAGCCGTAGCAACACCTAAATGATTTTTCACTTGCCCTCCTCTCGTGATGATCTGACAATTTGTCCGAGTAGTATCAATTGTCAAGAATAGCTTATCTCAACTTAGCCGTTCGGAGTCGGCATAAAACAGGAGGTCCCGCCATCGTGCAAGAAATACACACGCACACATGAATGGTTGTGAGAAAGCTAGGCCCTGGGTACTAACGAGCCTGTTGCGCCAAAAATTTGTATTTGTTTTTTTAGCACATATAATTCGTTGTACTGCTTTCTTGGTCTACCTGGCTTAACGGTACGAATAATCTTAGGCCTACCCGGTCCGATAACTTGCATTTTCTCTTCATGTTGATCTTCATCTTCGTCAGCAGTATTAAAACTGTCATCATGGCCATCAGGATTGTTGTTATCTTCATTGTGCGCACCATCTGGCACTGGTTCTACATATTCTTTTGCACCATCAGATACAGGTTCTTGTTGAACTTCTTGATCCTTCATATGTATGACTAACTAATCGTTGACCGAGTAATCATTTCTTTCGACTGCATCGTCGTCACGTTTGCCAAAACAATCCTCATCAAAAAATACATCACGATGTTCAAAGACTTTGTTCTTATTGGTGTCGTATAATCGATATGCTTTAGCTGTCGTTGGGTATTCAACCATTAAAAATTGAGTACCTTTGGCATCAAACTTGGATCTACCACCAGACTTGTCGAGAGCTACAGCACAAGAGCCAAACGTTTTGAAATGTTGAACGCTCGGTTTTCTACCGCACCACATCTCATATGTAGTCATATTTTGCAGTTGTCGTGTTGGGCATCTATTTCGGATGTAAACCGCCGTATTTAACGCCTCTGCCCATAGACTTTGTCGGACTTTAGCATGCACCATCATTGACCTCGCCATTTCCACCAGAGTTCTGTAAGCACGTTCGGCCACACCGTTTTGTTGTGGGGTATGTGGCACAGTCAGTTGTCTTCTGATTCCCCCTTTTTTCAAGTATTCGTCGAAATCTGTATTTACGAACTCACCACCATTGTCCGTTCTTATCGCCTTTATATTGCAACCAGGTTGATGTTCCACCTGAGCTTTAAATATTTTGAACCTCTCGAAGACTTCGCTTTTAAATTTTATGAAGTTAACAAAAATTCGCCGTGATTTATCGTCAATAAACGTTACAAAATACGTAGAACCTCCAACTGATTTCACTCGAAATGGACCACAAACATCACAATGAACTACTTCCAACAAATCCGTCGATTTTGTCTGTGACTCATGAGGGAACGGCAACACATGGATTTTACTGAGCATACAAGTTCTGCAGTTTGCTTCATTACTACTGTTGATCTTCATGCCGCTTACCATGGACTTGTTCGACAAACTCTTAAAGTTGAGGTGACCGAATCTGATGTGCCATCGCCATGCAATGCTCTTGTTGTTGCACATAGAAAACAACCCTTGTTTTGCTTTGTTGTCGAACTCAACCATATTTCCTTTTCGCACTGCATTCAGAACAACATCACCGTTTGGTCGGCTTATTGATGCTCGATTTGTATCAAACTTGACTGTCAAACCTCTGTCAACTGAATTGACCAACTATCATAGTTGCTTTCATCCAGTTTATCAATTTGAACTACTGGAGCACTCATTTTAATTATTATTTATAAAACAAATAACCGCACTGTAGGCTTCTGGGCCCATAACCTAATGAAACTTAGTTAGTTATATTAATAAGTTTATATTTTATTAAGCAAAATACACATGTTGATAGCAAGACAGAAGACAGAACAAGACTGAATGAAAAGAAAGAAAATGAAGTTACAGAACAAAAAGTGTAGCAGCATACATGTTGTGTTAGAGAGTTACCACTTAATGATATTTCATCAATGGTGTCCCTCAGGGGTTAGTGTTGTTGACTTTTTTATTTATTTATATATTTGTTGTGGGTTTTATGCTATTGATGATTTCTTCTATTCCTGTACTGTCCTTGTAGATAGATACTCTTTAGTAGGTTAGGTAGGGCTTCAATTACAAATATTTTTGATTTGCAACAACTGGATATTCTGTTTTTGGTTATAAAAGGTCCGCCAAAATTTTTTTTTTTAAAATGATATAAAAAAAACTACTGAATATTTTCTCAAACTTCTTTTTTTATTTGAAAGTACAATCATTCCGGTTGGCCATGCAGTAGCCTACCCGATCGGTCCAATTTTTAAGCACATTATCGATTGTGTGCAGCTGTATTTCACCAATGGCTTCACGAATATTGTCCTTTAAAGAGTCAATGGTCTCTGGCTTGTCGGCGTAACACTTATCTTTTACGGCACCCCACAAATAATAGTCCAACGGTGTCAAATCGCAGCTTCGAGGTGGCCAAACGACATCAGCTCTGCGGCTGATAATGCGATCTTCAAAAACAGGGCGCAAAACATCGAGTGTAGCTTCGGCTGTGTGGCACGTAGCTCCGTCCTGTTGAAACCAAATGTTGCCAATATCCTCCTCTTCAATTTTTGTGAACAAAAATTCGTTCAACAGGGCCCGATAACGATTGCCATTGACTGTAACGGCCACTCCTTGCTCATTTTCGAAGAAAAATGGCCCAGTTATGCCTCTGGACCAAAATCCGCACCAAACAGTGACTCATTTTGGGTGTATCGACTTTTCAATGTATGCGTGCGGGTTTTCTGTGCCCCAAATGCGACAATTTTGCTTGTTTACATACCCGCCAAGATCAAAATGAGCTTCATCTGAAAAGATGATTTTTTGGCAAAATCGGCATCTTCTCTAAGTCGATCGCAGGCCCACTTAGCGAAGCGAAAAGGCATTGGATGGTCAGTTGGCTTCAACTCCTGAAGCAATTGGACTTTGTATGGCGTCATACCAAGGTCTTTGTGCAAAATTCGTCTCAATGATGTCTCCGAAATGTTCAATTGTTGAGAACGACGGTGAATTGATGTTGATGGCGCTTCACGCACACTATCTGCCACAGCAGCAATTTTCTCGGGTGTACGCACTGTTTTTGGCTTTTCACGCTTTGGTTTATCGTTGAGGATGCCAGTTTCTTTCACTTTTTTCACAAGATAACGAACATACGGAGCTGACGGTGCTTCTCTTCTTCCAAAATCCGTACGCAATTTTCGCATTTCGTCCAGCACTCGACGCCATAATGCAGAACTGGCAGGATAAGGGATTTGTAGAGCACACATTTGGTCCTTCGAGTCAGGAGTTTTGAACCCAGTTTACTAGGATTAATCGTCGCCGGATCTCCACTACGGTGTCATTCGTGGAGTTTATGTTAACTTTGAGAACTCCTTAACTACCTCGCAACTGCTGCTATCAATAGCGACGTTTTGTCCTAGGCGGTGGACAGATGCTTGTTTGTCTGTTGATAGCATGTACTTAGCCTTGGCCAACGGATTTCGCCTGTTCTTCAATCTCCGTGAACGCTTTTATCACGGCATGTTGAGAGCGACCGATGATGTCAATATCGTCCGCATAGCCAAGCAGCTGGACGGACCTGTTAAAAATAGTGCCTTCCGTGTTAAACCCAGCAGCCAGTTGCTTGGCTTTTTTTTAAAAACCTCCGGATGTTATTATGATCACGCGACTCTTCGATCTCCTCGAGCTGGGAGGCTTCGTAGGCTCTTTTCTCTCTACGCAGGGTCTTCTTTTCCTCATTTCTCCTGGCTCGATACTCTTCTCTCGCTGCCCTTGTTTTGCGCTATAGCGCTTTCTTGTGTGCATCTTCTGTCACCTTTTTATGAGCGCTGCCTGCCTGCCCTGCCACCAACTCTTTTCCAACACCCTGACTCAGTATTGGAAATCCCTATAAACCTGGTGTTCAAATATGTCGAAGCAGCTCATATAGGGTTTACACTTATCAGTTCGATCAAACTGGAGCTGTAGGCGCCACCGTTGACTCCATCTAGGGAATTCCTCCGCTGCCGCCTGAGAGTTAGTGCCTTAGTGAGAGGACACTCCCCCCCTCTCTCGCTTGCTGCCGCCAACGACCTTCCACAGGGGTTTGTTACCCCATCTCCAGGCGAGGTACTAGGCACCCACCATTCACCAGCGTGGAGGTGAAAGTAGGAGTTGATAGTGAGATGCTGGAGTGAGAACGCTTGTGTTCTCATGAAATCGCATCACTACCCTTAAACACTGGCCACTGCGGCGGATGGTAGCCTTCTCATTCATTTTTTAATGATTAATTTGCCATTGCACACGAATCCGTGTTGGGTTCAAATTCCAAAGTAAAATAACCAGAGATCCAACTTTAAAATTTTGTAGAAAGGTTGGTGGCATACCTGGCATATCCAGTGAGTTCAAAAACTCTGCTAGATAATTTACAGCTTCGTTGGCATTGCAAAATTTGCTGCCAAATTGGCTCTTTCTGCCATTTTGTGTGCGTACATCGGGGATAATGCTGTCAATTTGAGCATTTTGCGTATCAAATATTGTGCAGAAATCGGTGGGAAATTTAATGCAACCAGTATTTTCATGGGCAGCAACTTCTCCATCGCCGATATCTAACAATTGTTTCGAATATGTGTCAGCAGATGGATCTTGTAGCCACTTAGACCTCGAATGCTCCTCGAATGCTCAGTGATAGAGCAATTTCGAATACACTATAGCATTCCCAGGGAAATGCAGATCATACCAATGAAAACCACATCGAAATCCGTTCAGCTTATCTCGAGATTAGCGCATTCATACATGTTTTAGGACTTTATTTGCGACTGTGTAGAGATATAGATACAAAATTTAAGTTTTCCAAAAATTTGTATTTTCTATCAAAAATAAATTTTGCGTGAATTATGGGGCTACCAGCGTTCAGAAATGAATCTCGCTCAATGTGACATAAAATTGTAATAGATGAACTATTGTCAAGAATTACTGATTTCAATCTACTACCATTCATATTGAATGCTTTAACAGAAATACTCTTCGAAAATGAATATTTCAACCAATCACAGTCCTGGTCCTCTGCCCCAAATGCCAAGGCCATCTATAGATAATCTCCAGTAAATCGAAAACAATGGTTTTGGTGTGTGGTTTCCCACTGATATGCCCTTGAAAATTCAATTCCAAATCGAATTAAAAGCGCATTTCACTTTCAGTGGTCTGCATGGTGGATTTCATTGCAAACAGCAATTTGAGGCACGTATTTCCGTTTTCCCTAAAACTCTGTACATAGCGTCATGATGCGGTAAGTGCGGTCCTGTGGCAGACGAATTCTATTGAATTATTTAGTATTTAGGAAATGTCAAATCGTACATGTCAAAGCGCATATAGCCAATTAAAATCAATTTTTGTTGTTTGCATCTGAGATTGGAATCAGCGGCAATGTGTCACGAGTGTGGAATTTAACATCTAGCCACAATTAAGAGCTCGATATTGTACTGCATACCTACCTATGGAAGGTATTGTATAAATTAACTTAATTGCATTGTCAATTAATGAGATGGTGTGGCAGTTTTATCTGCCATGGAAAAACATTTTTCTTGTTTTATTGGGTGATAAATTGTACACGTTTTGGCATTAATATGGGATATACCTAGGGGTTGAGGATTTATAGATGGAGGCTAGAAAAATGGGAGTGTGCTTGCCTGTGATCATATATCTGGGCATATGTCTGTTTGGGGTTGAGTATGTCGAACTTTAAAGCTCTGCAAATTTAAATCCTCCGAATCAAAATACTGTAAGCCTAGGTCTAAAAAAAAACGAAATCCCTGCGTCCATTTCAATTAACAGTATGTGTCTGATTCGGGATTGTCGATTTGTCCATTTTGCAAAAGGTAGGGATGTTATGGGAAGATGGAATACTCAGTGTGGGTATCCCATCTACGAATGCAGGGAATATCAAATGTGTATGGAGCTACTTGACCCAACTGGGACAAGTTCGTTGTGGAAGTAGGGAGACACACTATTGCCCTTCAACTACATCTGATGGATACTCCGTTTGAAATCGATGCTGCAGCGGAACTAATAGGAATTATTTTAGTCAAAGCCTATGAAAAGATCTGCCCTCTAAAGACTATAAAACCACAAAGATCACCGACATGGTGGAGGAAAGAGCTTCAAAGCATTAGAAGGGAAACCAGGAAAACCTATAACGCAGCAAGAAGCTCAAATTCGGAAACCGACTGAGATCTTTCTTAGAATAATCAGCGCAAATTAAAAAGTGCGGTCAACAGTGCTAAACGCACCTCCTGGCGTAACTTCTGTTGCAGTGTAGAAAGCACTAATGAATCAGCCAGACTTAGAAAAATAATCGCCAAAGAACCGGCTGTGCCAGGTTACCTCAAGCTCCCCAATGGGGACTGGACACAGTCCACCCATAAATCTTTAACACATCTACTGGAAACCGACTTTCCAGGATGTGATTCATACTCCGGTAGGACTCCAGACATAACCGTCTATAATGGCAACCCCATATCAGCAGCATTGGAGGATATGGTAAGCGTAGAAAGAATCAATTGGGCAATCGACTCCTTCTCCCCCTATAAATCCCCAGGGGCCGATGGTATTATCCCGATCATGCTACAAAAATCGAAACACCTCGTTACAGCATTCCTACACAAATTGTTTGTTGGTAGTCTAAAATGTTACATCCCTAGGTGCTGGCTGGAAGTAAGGGTAGTCTTTATCCCTAAAGCAGGCAAGCCCAGCCGCACGATCGCGAAGGACTTTAGGTCAATAAGTCTTACATCCTTGTAGGCACAGCAAACCAAAAAAAAACACTTCACGAGATGGAATATACACTCGCTGAATTTCTCGACATTGAAGGAGCCTTCAATAATGTGAACACAAATCCATGCGAATCTGGGAGACACCCATCTCAAAGTAATAGCAGAGGCACACCACAAGGAGGCGTTATCTCACCTCAGCTGCGGAACATAGTCATCAATGAGATACTCATCAAGCTACAGCAAAATGGGGTAAAAGTCATAGCCTACGCAGACGATAGCGCGATACTAGTTAAAGGGAAATTCTTAAGGCCTGCTCAGAATGCATATCTGTAGCTGGTATCTTGCATAGCTGTCAAAAGACAGATACATTTCTTGCATGAAGTTGCCCTCTATTCAACTTCAAGCTACAGATTCACGAAGATACGCATTGTGTAAGAGCTTACGGGTTGCCTTGTTTTTAACTTTTCACTCAGCTACAGATACCAGCTACAGATACGCATTCTGATTGGCCCTTAAAACGCTATTAGTGAGTTATTCGACCTACTGGCTATCGATGGGACTACCCTCAAACTAGCCGATAGTGCAAAATATCTGAATTTCCTTCTTGATAGAAAACTCAACTGGAACCTAAATGTACGCGAGTGCATTAAAAAGGCCACAGTCGCTTTCTATAAGTGTAACCGAATATTCGGAAAAAACTGGGGTCCGAACCCAAAGATCATCCTATGGATGTACACGGCCATTGTAAGACCTATATTAACATATGGGGGGCTTGTCTGGTGGCAATCCACAAATTAAGTCAGCCATCTGAAAAACATGACAAAGGTACAAAGGATAGCATGTGTGGGCGCTACTGGCGCTATGAGAACCACACCAACAGCGGGACTGAAAACCATCCTTAACCTGCTACCGCTAGACCTTTACATGCAAGAATCTGCAGCCAAAAGTGCTCTAAGAATCAGCCCGCTCAACTGCTGGAAAACGAACTCAGGAGGACATGCCCAAATTCTACACAGATATCTGGGCTCAACTGTATCCTCTGACTACATGCTGCCTCACCATGACTTTCAAAGACCATTCTCCTGTATCTTTCCAAGCAGAGAGGAGTGGGAGAGGAACGAATTGGGCACCAAAACCATATCCATGTACAATGATGATTCAAAAATGAATGTAGGCGATGGAGCTGGAGTGTTTTCAGAAACACTAAAGCTAAACAGCACTCTTCGTCTTCCTGAGCACAACAGTGTCTTCCAAGCCGAGATATTGGCAGTAGCAGAGGCAGCCAAAGCGACATCACGACATCTGCAAGTCGGAGTATTGCTGTCAATTCGTTCTACATGTCCTAGCCATCTTAAACGACCAATGCGAAGGTTGGATCTTCGTCCCATAGAACGTCAACGCCAACGGGACCCATTATTGCCGCTTCCTTCTCTATACTACCAAACGTGGCTATGACATCACGTTGAATCCCACCAATGATGTCAATATCGTCGGCGTATGCTAGTAGCTAGTTGCACCGATTTTTGGAAAATTGTGCCTCTGGTTTTGGCTCGGGTGTTTTGCACAATCCTCTCAAGAACCAAATTGAAAAAGTCACATGACAGCGCATCGCCTTGCCTGAATCCTTTTTTGGTATCGAATGTGTCGGTGAGGTCGTTCCCGACCCTGATGGTGCAACGAGAATTCTCCATCATCATCCTACACAAACGGACGAGTTTGGACGGTATACCAAAACTAGACATGGCTCTGTATAGTTCGTCTCTATAAATGCTGTCGTATGCGGCTTTGAAATCGATAAATAGGTGGTGGGTATCGATTTGGACTTCTTGGGTTTTTTCCAGGATCTGCCAAAGTGTGAAAATTTGATCGATTGTGGACATTCCAAGCGTTCACATATTACGGCAGATAGGATCTTGTAAGCGATGTTGAATAGACTTATGCCTCTGTAGTTGGCGCGGGTCAGAGGGTCTCCTCTTTTGTGGATCGGGCAAACGATGCTGAGGTTCCATTCTTCAGGCATACTTTCACCCGACCAGATTTGGCTTATGAGTTGGTGGATGTTGCTTACCAAGTCATCTCCGTCAGCTTTATAAAGCTCAGCGGGAAGGCCGTCATTTCCGGCGGGCTTATTAATCTTGAGTTTAGATATAGCTATCCTCACTTCACTTAGGTCGTGTGGTTGGCAGTTTTCGCTGTCGTTGCCAATATTGAATGGTTCATTCTGCCTGACAGCGGAATGTTGTTCGTCATCACCGTTTAACAGTCTGCAGAAGTGGTTCTTCCATATCCTCAGCATCGACTGTGTCTCAACTACGATATTTCCTTGTTCATCTCGACAGGATTCTGTTCGAGCCTTGTATGCTTGGCTTTGACGTTTTATACTTTGGTAAAACTTGCGAACATCGTTCCTGGAGTGGCACCTCTCTATATCCTCGATCGCGCGCTTTTCTTGCTCTTTTTTCTTCTTTCTGAAAAGCCGATGTTCTTCCCTTCTTCTTTGCCTATAGAGCTCAATGGCAGCTCTCGTCTTCACCTGCAGCTTAGCCTTGTAGACCTCGTTCTTGGCTGCGAGCATCTGTCGGCATTCCTCATCAAACCAGGGGTTTCTTGCTGGTGGCCGCGAGAAACCTAGCACATCAGTTGCAGCTGATCTAATGGCTTGTTGGATTCGTTGCCATTGTTCTCGACATTAGATGCTGGTGGTATGGTGCGAATCGAGAGGTTAAGGGACACGCGTTGCGCGAAGGTCTTGGCGGACTCTGGCGATTGCAGTCTTTCGACATTCAATTTTTTCACAGTATTTCTGTTTTCTTGTGGCGTGCTGGATATCCGCATCCTCACCTTGGCTGCAACAAGGTAGTGATCCGAGTCGATGTTAGCCCCTCGGAATGTTCGGACATCCAAAATACTGGATGCGTGCCTCTTGTCTATCGCAATGTGATCAATTTGGTTGACCGTTCGTTGATCTGGAGACCGCCATGTCTTGTGGATATCGAGGTGAGGAAACCGTGTGCTGGCTATAGTGGCATTTCGTTCCGTAGCGAAGTCAATTAGCCTAAGTCCGTTACCAGACGTGTTATCATGTAGGCTTTATTTTCCGACAGTACTGCTAAAGATGTCTTCTCTTCCTACCTTTGCGTTAAAATCTCCCAGCACGATTTTAACATCGTACTTTGGTAGTCGCTCATAGGTTTTGTCGAGGAGCTCGTAGAAGCAATCCATAGTTATATCATCCTTTTCCTGGGTCGTAGCATGAGCGCATATATGGCTTATGTTGCCAAATTTGGCCTTGATGTGGATTGTTACAATGCGTTCGCTAATGTCTAGGAAACATAAGACTTCTTGCCTAAGTCTGGCACTTATAACAAATCCGCATCCAAATAGTCGCTGTTTCTGCTCACTATAACACGTTCCATAGTAGATTTCACAGTTTTTCATCCTCATTTTGCCCGGCCCATCCCATCGTATTTCCTGGATGGCAGTGATGTCTGCTTTGTAGCAGTTTAGGGCTTCCGCTAGTTGTTCGCCTGCACCTCTCCTGTTTAATGTTCTCACATTCCAGGTGCAGATACGAACGTCGTTGTCTTTTTTTCGTTTAGCATGGTCGTCAACAATAATATCAGTCTTTTCCGAGGCTATTGGTTGCTTCGTAACAATAGTTTTTTCCATGGGTGGGTAGTGAACCCAAAGCACAACCCCCAACCTGGAGGGCCAGGCCCTTGTTTTGACCCTATCACAGCGGGCCGGAAAAATACTGATGTCAGTAGCCCATTTTGGGATATGAGCGCTGCCGTTGACCCATTGAGGGCTCCTCCGCCACCAACTCTTTTCCAGCACCCTGGCTCAGTATTAAAAATCCCTATAGACCTGGTGTTCAAATATGTCGAAGCAGCTCATATAGGGATTACACTGCCAGTTCGATCAAACTGGAGCTGCAGGCGTCACCGTTGACTCCATCTAGGGAATTCCTCCGCTGCCGCCTGAGAGTGAGTGCCTTAGTGAGAGGAAACTCCAACATTAATCACTTGTGGTAAAATTGCTTAAATGCAATTTCGGAGAACTCCATCCTAAACTACATACCGAACCTTAAGAAAAGTTTCAACAGTCCGTACTTGTAAAATGTTGAAAGTCCCCACACTCACCATGTCAGCAGTTCAATTGTCAATAGCACCCAATGTTCTTTATCGTCCTAATTACTCACTAAAACAACTTCACACCATGCCTGGTGCAAGTCAAACAGAAGTTCCTATCTAAATCCCCCAACGACATCTCAATTGAATAATTGCCTCTGGTCAGCACACAGAAATTTCTCAATTAACATTGCATGCCACTATGCCAGTCGATCCTGGCACACATAGTGACATCAAAGTTGTTAAATGTTAAGCAAACCCACACACGGACACTGTCAATTGACACCCCACTCTGACATTTGTTCACAAACAAAATGGCATTATAAATAAAGGATCCACCCTCCACTTGCTAAAATCTGAGGCCAAGTTTGTGTGGACGCACACCAGATTAAGACCTATCCTCGTCGCCTATACAAGCGCAAACCAATTAAAAAAAAAAAAAAAGTTCAAATGCAACCTCACATCCTGCACACACATATGTGTGGTTGTGTGGTGGGGAGTTTGTAATTTTAAAATTCCACCCACCAACTGAAGCCCAAATCTCTAGGACAACACACGGGATTCGCAACTCTGGAAGTAATATCGCAATTTAGTTGTGTTATCTGCAATCGCACTCTGTGTTCGGTCCTTGCGCTGTGTAACATCTCTGCAAGGATATATGGAGAATACACTCGGTTATGCAGGCTACCTAATCGGAAATAAATGGACACACACTAAGCGATATTAGCCCCTCCAGCTGGAATATGTGGGCGCTGGAGAATTTCAAACAAAAGTTTTGGCAAAGCCATCCCTCGTCCGTCACTTGGCATTTGGTGCTGGTTAGTGTGTACATTTGCAACACTTGTGTCCTTTTGGTAATCCTTATATTGGACTTTCATTGGATTCCAGAGGATACTGCGGGTTTCACCATCTCGTGATGAGAGTTTAATTCTGTGTTCGAATACCGGCGCGCCAAAAGGTCAGCACGAGTATCAACCAACTTTGCACATTATAACTTTAAAGTTGAGTGGATTGGAACAAGGACAATCCCGGGAGCAGGAGCAAAACAAAGAAAGGAAAAGTTTTTACTATCTCCTCGTGCGTTGGTAATAAATCATCTCGAATGTAGTGTGTGTGTCAAGTAAAGGACATTATCGCAACATCGTTAAAAATGGATAAAATGGGAAAAGTTTAACTCTCTCTCTCTCTCTCTTGCTATCCTCTGGATTCTGGAAGTGGAAAGTTTTAATTTTATGAACGCAATTAATTAATCAACGGTTTTCGAAACAAAAAAAAACAAATATAACGAGAGGTACTTGAGGGTTTGAGGATAATGTGTAAGGACAATACATAAACTGTTATGACTTTATTTTAAGGTTACATTGTCTGAAATTTTACAGCATATAGCTAGTTGGTGTTTTGTTCATTCTATTCGAAGGCTTTTTATAAAGGGCGTTCAGAAGCGGTAATGATTGACCTTTCTAATGTTTGTACTTACTGGTGTGGATGTAAGTTCACTTTATGTACAGAGGTGCTACGCCCTTTTGCTTTATTAACACACTTTGTGGTGGGCATAGTTATTTAAAGGACCTTTTTTTATAGAGAAGTTAACCACTGTGGGTTGTGGGTTTATTAGTGATAAAGTTAGATTGTCAAGCGAAAGTTTCTTGCGTTCAGATATAGAAACTTTTTTTTTAATTGCAAAATTAATTAGTCCTTTCTGACAAACCATTCGAGTGAGTTTTTGTAAGTGAAACTTTGGGAACGGTGTGAATTCGATTTTATGAAACGAAAAAGTGTAACGAAAAGAGGCACTATGAATATGTTTATAGGGTTTAGGCTGTGAGAGAATGAGATAAAATTATAGAACGTCTTGAGATCATGATACAATTAAGGCCTACTCAAACCAACGCGAATCTTAGGTGCGGGAGCGAAATTCCCGCGGAAATAAGTACATGGCGGGATATGGCATCATGCAAATAGCTACGTACTCAGAGAGGCGATAGCAGGATTGTAGCGTTATTTCGCTGCATGCACTATATTTTCGCAGTCCCGCGTGTGTTAGTGGAAAAGCTCTTGGAAATTATAAAAAATATCCAAGTTTGCATACCCTCCCGCTTCGCGTTTGGTGTGAATGGATAGTAGTTCCCGCTCACGCATCTTTCCGATGCTGTCGCTGTCGCTACCGCTCTCGCGTTTCGCGTTGGTTTGAGCAGGCCTTTAAACAGATTTCGTCTTCGCGTTTTTATTTTTGTATCGTATCGTGTCCTTCGACGGTACAATTGTATCATGCCCTGATATGTTGCCTCTCTTTCTCTTCTCTTAAGTGGCGCTACAGTCCGGGATGAACCTGTGTCTCAACCAACATGAATCTCCAATTAGCCCGGTCCTTAGCTTACTGCCTCTAGTTGCGCACTCCAAGTTGGTTGAGGTCGGTATGATATGATGCCTGCAGATGTTTAATGGCTCTTCTTAGATAAAGATTTCAAGCATATTCGGCACCAAATGTAAGTCCCCACTCCTCTTGCAAGTAAGCTATTGATGATACCATAGGCTATGATAGGTAAGGTGACAGTGGTGGCACGCGATGTGCGTGTACACTTAGACCAGAGAAGGACCGTTGTGGCATCTCCTGTGTCTGTCGATTATCCTCATATTACTTACTTACTTAAGTGGCGCGACAGTCCGGAATGTACCTAGGCCAAAACCAACATGCCTCTCCAATTAGCCCGGTCCTTTGCTAGTTGCCTCCAGTTGAGCACTTCACGTTGCTTGAGGTCGGTTTCCAATTGTGCTCGCAACTTAAGGCGAGGTCTTCCTCTACTGGGTCCGATGTATTCCGGGGAATCGAAGACTTTGCAACCCGGAGTATTGGTGTCAACTCGCACTATATGTCCTAGCCATCATAAACGTCCAATGTGCAATTTTTGGACTGTAGAACTCGCATAGTTCTTGGTTGAATCTTCGTCTCTATAGCCCGTCAACGCAAACGGGACCGAAGATTTTTTGAAGAATTTTCCTCTCAAATCGACCAAGGATCTCTTCATCCACTTTTGATACAATCCATGATTTTGACCCGTGAAGCAGGAATGGGATGAGCATGGTCTCCTTAGTAGTTTGAGTAACAGCTTTACTACTGAACTGCCTTCTTAGCCCGAAGAAACAGCGGCTGGCAAGAGTAATTCTTCCTTTTATTTCTGACGAGATGTTGTTGTCAGAGTTAATAGCGGAGCCGAGGTAGACAAAGTCTCGTGCTACCCCAAAGTTATATCTGTCAATGTTGACGTTCTGTCCAATTCGTCGATGTTGTGTGTCCTTTCGTGTTGACGGCATATACTTAGTCTTCCCCTCATTACTGCTAAACCCATTTTTGCCGCTTTCTTCTCCATACTAGCAAACGTGGCTATGACATCACGTTGAGTCCTACCAATGATATCAATATCGTCGACGTATGCTCGTAGTTGTACCGGTTTTTGGAAAATTGTGCATCCGG
This sequence comes from Rhingia campestris, assembly GCA_932526625.1. Lineage (NCBI taxonomy): Eukaryota > Metazoa > Arthropoda > Insecta > Diptera > Syrphidae > Rhingia > Rhingia campestris. The sequence goes on from OW052182.1 coordinate 180,839,447, forward strand.
CGTTGGCTCAGGAGTATTGCACAATCCTCTCCAGAATGTGGTTAAAGAAGTCACATGACAGTGCATCGCCTTGCCTAAATCCTTTTTTGGTATCGAATGTGTCGGTGAGGTCGTTTCCGACCCTGATGGCGCAGCGAGATTTCTCCATCGCCATCCTACACAAACAGACGAGTTTGGGCGGTATACCAAAACTAGACATGGCTCTGTACAGTTCGTCTCTATAAATGCTGTCATATGCGGCTTTGAAATCGATGAATAGGTGTTGGGTATCGATTTTGACTTCTTGAGTTTTTTTCAGGATCTGCCGAAGTGTGAAAATTTGATCGGTTGTGGACTTTCCTGGCCTAAAACCACACTGATAAGGGCCAATCAGGTTGTTGGTAAACGGTTTCAGGCGTTCACATATTACGGCAGATAGGATTTTGTAGGCGATGTTGAGGAGGCTTATGCCTCTGTAGTTGGTGCAATTCAGAGGGTCTCCTTTTTTGTGGATCGGGCAAACGATTCTGAGGTTCCATTCTTCAGGCATGCTTTCATCCGACCAAAGTTGGCTTATGAGTTGGTGGATGTTACTTATCAAGTCATATCCGCCGGCCTTATAAAGCTCTGCGGGAAGGCCGTCATTTCCGGCAGCCTTATTAAGCTTGAGTTTAGATATTGCTATCCTCACTTCACTTAGGTCGGGTGGTTGGCAGTTTTCGCTGCTGTTGCCAATATTAAATGGTTCGTTCTGACTGACGGCAGAATGTTGTTCGTCATCGCCGTTTTACAGTCTGCAGAAGTGGTTCTTCCATATCCTCAGCATCGACTGTGTCTCAACTACGATATTTCCTTGTTCATCTCGACAGGATTCTGTTCGAGCCCTGTAGCCTTGGCTTTGACGTTTTATACTTTTGTAAAACTTGCGAACATCGTTCCTGTAGTGGCCCCTCTCTATATCCTCGATCGCGCGCTTTTCTTGCTCTTTTTTCTTCTTTTTGAAAAGCCGATGTTCTTCCCTTCTTCTTTGCCTATAGAGCTCAATGGCAGCTCTCGTCTTCACCTGCAGCATAGCCTTGTAGGCCTCGTCTTGGCTGCGAGCATCTGTCGGCATTCCTCATCAAACCAGGTGGCCGCGAGAAACCTAGCACATCAGTTGCAGCTGATCTAATGGCTTGTTGGATTCGTTGCCATTGTTCTTCGACATTAGATGCTGGTGGTATGTTGTGAGTCGAGAGGTTAAGGGATACGCGTTGCACGAAGGTCTTGGCGGTCTCTGGCGATTGCAGTCTTCCGACATTAAATTTTTTCACAGTATTTCTGGATTGTTGTGGCGTGGTGGATATCCGCATTCTTACCTTGGCTGCTACAAAGTAGTGATCCGAGTCGATGTTAGCTCCTCGGAATGTTCCCTTTTGGATATCGAGGTGAGGAAACCGTGTGCTGTCTATAGTGGCATTTCGTTCCGTAGCGAAATCAATTAGCCTAATTCCGTTACCAGACGTGTTGTCGTGTAGGCTATGATTACCAACAATACTTCTAAAGATGTCTTCTCTTCCTACCTTTGCGTTAAAATCTCCCAGCACGATTTTAACATCGTACTTCGGTAGTCGCTCATAGGTTTTGTCAAGGAGCTCGTAGAAGCAATCCTTAGCTATATCATCTTTTTCTTCCGTCGGAGCGTGAGCGCATATAAGGCTTATGTTGGCGAATTTGGCCTTGATGCGGATTGTTACAATGCGTTCGCTAATGTCTTGAAAACATAAGACTTCTTGCCTAACTCTGGCACTTATAACAAATCCGCATCCGAATAGTCGCTGTTCCTGCTCACTATAACACGGTCCGTAGTAGATGTCACAGTTTTTCATCCTCTTTTTGCCCGGCCCATCCCATCGTATTTCCTGGATGGCAGTAATGTCTGCTTTGTAGCAGTTTAGGGCTTCAGCTTGTTGTTCGCCTGCACCTCTCCTGTTTAATGTTCTCACATTCCAGGTGCAGATACGAACGTCGTTGTCCTTTTTTCGTTTAGCAAGGTCGTCAACAATAAAATCAGTCCTTTCCGAGGCTATTGGTTGCTTCGTAACCATATTTTTTCTGTGGGTGGGTAGTTAACCCAAAGCACAACCCCCAACCTGGAGGGCCAGTTCCATTTTATTAGATACCCCTGGGACACGGGGCCATCAGTATCCACTACGGGATTGAGCGCTGCCGTTGGCCTTTCGGTTCATCCGCCACCATCTCTGTTCAAGGGGCCTGACTAACCCTTGAAATTCCTAGACAACCTGTTGTCCGAATGTGTCAGAGCAGCTCATCTAGGTTCGCCTGGGACAGCAGGCCGGGTATTCATCCGTGCCATTCTGACCAGGGTGATTATAGTGTTGCTGTTTTACGTCGTTTTATCAACACTGGCACTTATCGTTTAGCAAGTCAAATCCGACTGGAGGAGACCAGTACCCGATGGTTACCACTTGGAGGTAAAAATAAGCACATTTAATGTGTAGTCAGAGTTACAACATTGGGCATTGCCAAGTTAACGCCAATCAGAGTCTACCCTCGTTCTACAACACCCAACCATTTCGAGCGTATACACAACCATATTCGTTCAGCGGAAGGGTAAAACTAATTATCTGTCAAATCCGACATGAGCTAAGTGTTACCATTCACGAAATAAGCACTAGTTGAAAACAAAAACGTTAGATGGCGGACCCGTGATATTCAGCCTTCGGTGGCAGCTGTTATAAATTTATTAAATTTCGCATGTTTTTCGTTTATATAGGACAGGACTATATTTCCTGGATTGCAGTAATGTACAGTACAGGGCAGTACTGCGCGAGGACGGATTCATGTTTCTGAGTAGCACGCAGTTGAAAAAGGGTGTGTACGTTCCAGGTGCATACTCGTAAGTCGTTGTCTCTGGACGTTCAGGGTCTGGTTGGTATTTGAGGGGGGTTGGGGATTGAGGGGATCGGTTGTTTTTTAACATTTTACATTATATATCTTTACTAGTCAAGCAAATTTGGAAAGATGAAAAAGTAATCTTTAATGATAACACCTACTTCCTCGAATTCGGAATGAGTTCGTTTGGGTTTTTATGAAAACGTGGAATAGCTCCCAACGTCAAAATTTTACACATTCCGAATCAAAGCAACGTCACTTCTGAATAATATTAAAACTCTAAATTTATACATACTATTGCAAAATATTCCTCATAAGGTATGCAAGGCGTTTTAATTATCAACCATGCAAAACCATGTTTATGTAAATCTCATGAACAAGGTCATGTTAGGACACATGTGTACATCATTCTTAACTTATGCCTCATGCTCATTACAACGTTTGTAATATCCTGGTAATGGTCGCATGCTTAACTAAAAAAAACGCAACTTTGCGTGTATGCAAAGGTTGTTCTATTACAATTCTGATTCTGTCCGCAAAGTCCATTAAGTTACCTTGCTTAACCTATACCAAGACCTATCATACTTTTAGCATAACTAATGTGCACTTTAATAATTAAAATGAAAATATTGCGTGCACTTTTAAATTAATCATATCGACATATGTGTAAAGGGAAGACCTAATGCATGCGTTTTTTAAAAACCTTTTTCATTATCGATTGCTCATGTTTTATAAAATGCAGCTTTTTTTTATCAATTAGTCTTAAGGGGTATCAAATTGTTTTTAAAGGTTTTTTATTCAATTTTATCCTCAAAATGAAAATTGTATTCAATTTTGTACTCCAAAATACAAAGGTTTCATTGATTGCTGCAAGTCCTTCCAGTTTTACCCAACTTTAAAAAAAAGACAGGCCACTCATTAAAATTAAAATAATTAAAACAAATAAAATAAATTATTGTTTTTTAAATTTAATAAAAATGTCCCTAAATTATTTACAGACTAACTAAAATTAATACAATTATGTACGTTTAATTTAAATGAAACGGTATAATAGTGGACCAATAGAAATTTAATTAAAAAGAAAAACATGTAGTACGTCAATTGAATTAGAAAAAATTAGAAGAAAAATAATTAAAACGTTTTATTTTGTTTGAAAACGTTTATCGTCGTCAATTTAGTTGGTGCATTCTTTAGAAAATAGTTGCATCCACATGTACGAAACGATAATAATTAATTTTACACACAAGAATATTTATATAAAAAAAATACAATTGTAGTTATAATTACTAATCGCACTGTATTATGTACTCATAAAAAAAAACATTATAAATATATTCCAGATATCATTGCGATGCACCTTAAAAAAATAAAAAAAAAACACATCCACCACATTCACATTTAAAACATTTTTAATGAACAAAAATAAACTACATCTAGTTTTAATGCAAATGCAATATTTTTGTGTGCGTTAACTTTGTGTAAAGTTTCCAATCTCTTAAACTAATAATAATTCTAAGATACACTGAGCAATTAAATAAAAAAAAATCTTTTTTTTTTGTAAAATAATATTTTGCAAATTGTTTTTACAGAAATCGTTACATAAAATAAAATAAGTTATCAATACAAAAAAAATTAGTTATAAGAAATAATAATAAGAAACCTATATTCACATGTTGATCGAAAAATAATGAAGAAAAAGAAAACCCATAGCTTATAAGAAATTAAATATAAAAATTGATAAAGAAAACTCCAAATTATATTTGAACATTGTTGAAATTACAGAAAAATAAAATATGTATTATTGAAATATATAAATTGGTTAGTATTTGTTTTTATATGAAGTTCGTTTTTTAAAAAGTTATTTCTTGATTTTTCGCTCAGTTTTTGTACAATTTGGGTCTGTTCTCGCATTTTTCTAGTCAGCATTAGTAAATTCTCAACATTAGGCTGGTGGGTTGATGAGGTGTCGGTGTGCGTTTTCCCTCATCACTACTTACTTAAGTGGCGCTACAGTCCGGGATGAACCTGGGCCTCAACCAACATGCCTCTCCAAGTAGCCCGATCCTTAGCTAACTGCCTTCAATTGCGCACTCCAAGTTGGTTGAGGTCGGTTTGCACTTGTGCGCGCCACTTAGCGAGGTCTTCCTCTACTGCGTCCGACGTCTGGCTGGGAATCGAAAACTCTGCGAGCCGGAGTATTGCCGCCCATTCGTTCTACATGCCCTAACCATCTTAAACGTCCAATGCGAAGTTTTTCGAATAGGGGTATGTAACGGGTGATCCAAGTAGAGATACTTTTTTCAATAGCCTTTTTTGACAGATCACGTGTGAGTCGTGTCATGCTGTCATGTTATTTTTGTTTAGTATTGTTTGGCATTTCATAATGGAAAGACTTACGCGTGAACAACGTTTACAAATTGTTCAACTTTATTATGAAAATTCACGTTCTTTGAGGAATGTGTTTCGTGCACTTCGCTCAACTTATGGTCAACATAATCGGCCTACTGAGCGTACTATTCGCAACACCATCACCCATTTTGAGACCCAGCATTCATTATTTGATAATATTCGACCGAATAGACCACGTCCAGCACGCTGTGAAGAAAATATAGCGGCCGTAGCTGAGAGTGTACACGAAGACCGTAGAGAGTCGATTCGGCGCCGTTCGCAGCAACTCGAACTGACGTATGGAACGACTTGGCGCATTTTACGTCAAGATCTTAAATTGAAAGCGTACAAAATACAGCTTGTGCAACATTTCTGGCTCAATGGGTATGTAAACAAACAAAATTGCCGCATTTGGGACGAAGAGCAACCTGAAGAGATTGAAGAACTGCCACTTCATCCAGAAAAAACAACGGTTTGGTGTGGTTTGTGGGCCGGTGGAATCATCGGTCCATCGATAGTTGGACTCAACGGATGGACCATCTGCGACGTAGCAACGGCCAACATTTGAAAGACATAATCTTCAAAAAATAAATGCTCGTATAGTTCGTGATTGAATCTTCTTCTCCATAGCCCGTCAACGCAAACGGAACCGAAGATTTTTCGAAGAATTTTCCTCTCGAATCTACCAAGGATTTCTTCATCCGCTTTTGATACGGTCCATGCTTCAGCGCCGTAGAGCAGGACTGGGGTGATCAGGGTCTTATATAGGATCTCCTTAGTATTTCGAGTGAGGGCTTTACTACTAAATTGCCTTCTTAGCCCGAAGAAACAGCGATTGGCAAGAGTAATTCTTCGTTTGATTCCTGACGTGATGTTGTTGTCAGAGTTGATAGCGGAGCCGAGGTAGACAAAGTCCCGTACTACCTCAAAGTTATATCTGTCAATGGTGACGTTCTTTCCAATTCGTCGATGTTGTGTGTCCTTTCGTATTGACAGCATATACTTAGCCTTACCCTGATTTACTGCTAAACCCATTTTTGCCGCTTCCATCTCTATACTAGCAAACGTGGCTATGACATCACGTTGAGTCCTACCAATGATGTCAATATCGTCGGCGTATGCTAGTAGTTGCACCGATTTTTGGAAAATTGTGCCTCTGGTGTTGGCTCGGGAGTTTTGCACAATCCTCTCAAGAATCAAATTGAAGAAGTCGACAGCACATCGCCTTGTCTAAACCCTTTTTTGGTATCGAATGTGCCGGTGAGGTCGTTTCCGACCCTGATGGTGCAGCGAGAATTCTCCGTCATCATCCTACACAAACGGACGAGTTTGGGCGGTATACCAAAACTAGACATGGCTCTGTATAGTTCGTCTCTATAAATGATGTCGTATGCGGCTTTGAAATTGAGAAATAGGTGGTGGGTATCGGTTTGGACTTCTTGAGTTTTTTCCAGGATCTGCCGAAGTCTGAAAATTTGATCGATTGTGGACTTTTCTGGCCTAAAACCACACTGAGAAGGGCCGATCAGGTTGTTGGTAAACGGTTTCAAGCGTTCACATATTACGGCAGATAGGATCTTGTAGGCGATGTTGAGGAGACTTATGCCTCTGTAGTTGGCGCAGTTCAGAGGGCCTGCCATTTTGTGGATCGGGCAAACGATGCTGAGGTTCCATTCTTCAGGCATGCTTTCATCCGACCAGATTTGGCTTATGAGTTGGTGGATGTTACTTACAAAGTCATCTCCGCCAGCATTATAAAGCTCAGCGGGAAGGCCGTCCTTTCCGGCGGCCTTGTTAAGCTTGAGTTTAGATATTGCTATCCTCACTTCACTTAGGTCGGGTGGTTGGCAGTTTTCGCTGTCGTTGCCAGTATTAAACGTTTCGTTCTGCCTGACAGCGGAATGTTGTTCGTCATCGCCATTTATCAGTCTGCAAAAGTGGTTCTTCCATGTCTTCAGCATCGACTGTGTCTCAACTACGATATTTCCTTGTATATCACGACAAGGATTCTGTTCAATTGTTGCATCCCTGGCTTTGACGTTAAACACTTTGGTAAATTGCGAACATCGTTACTGGAGTGGCACCCCTCTATATCCTGGATCGTGCGCTTTTCTCGCTTTTTTTTCTTCTTTCTGAAAAGCCGATGTTCTTCCCTACTTCATTGCCTATCGCAGCTTTAGCCTTCACCTGCAGCTTAGCTTTGTAGGCCTCGTTCTTAGCTGCGAGCACCTGTCGGCATTCCTCATCAAACCAAGTGTTTCTTGCTGATGGGCGCGAGACAGTTACGGCTGATCTAATGACATCGTCGCCAGTGTTCTTCGACATTCGATGCTGGTGGTATGGTGTTAGACGATAGGTTAAGGGATACGCGTTGCACGAAGGCCTTGGCGGTCTCTTGCGATTCCGATTACATTTTTTCACAGTATTTCTGGTATGTCGTGGCGTGGTGGATATCCGCATTCTTAACTTGGCTGCAACAAGGTAGTGGTCCGATTCGATATTAGCCCCTCAGAATGTTCGGACATCCAGAATACTGGATGCGTGCTTTCAGTCTATAGCAATGTGTACTCAATTTGATTGTCCATTCGTTAATCTGGAGACCGACATGTCTCAATTTGGATATCAAGGTGAGGAAACGTCTGCTGGCTATAGTGGTATTTCGTTCGGCAGCGATGTCAATTAGCCGAAGTCCGTTGGCAGACGTGTTGTCGTGTAGGCTGTGTTTTCCGTATATACTGCGTAAGATGTCTTCTCTTCCTACCTTTGCGTTAAAATCTCCTACTTACTTACTTACTTATCGGGCTCCCGACCCAGGAAGAGTCTCTGCCTGAGACACTGCAGCCTTCCATCCTCTACGATCCCGGGCTCGCTGCTTCCAGTTGTCTAGACCAAGTGCTCTGGCAATCTCCTAGCACGATATCGTACTTCGGTAGTCGCTCATAGGTTTTGTTAAGGAGCGGTTAGAACCTATCTTTAGCTAGATCATCTTTTTCCTCCGTCGGGCCGTGAACGTATATAAGCCGTTGTATGTTGTCGAATTCGGCCTTGATGCGAATTGTTACAATGCGTTCGCTTATGTCTTAAAAACATAAGACTTCTTGCCTAAGTCTGGCACTTAAAACAAATCCGCAGCCGAATAGTCGCTGTTTCTGCTTACTGTAACACGGTCCTTAGGAGATGTCACAGATTTTCATCCTTCAAACGGCCCATCCCATCGTATTTCCTGGATGGCAGTAATGTCTGCTTTTAAGCAGGTTCAGGCTTCTGCTTATTGTTCAGCTGCACCGCTCCTGCTTAATATTCTCACATTCCAGATGCAGATAGGTCCTTTTTTTCGCTAAGCATGGTCATCAATCACTCCTTTCCGAGGGTCTTAGTGCAAAATGTGGCTCGGTCACGTCGAGCGAATGAACAATAATTCTCCAGCCAAAAGAATCCTCGAATCCCAGCCTCTATGTTCGAGGTGACAAGGAGGACCGAACCTCCGGTATAAGAACCAAGCGATTGCAGATCGCTTGGACTGAATAACTGGCAGCAACGTGCCCAAGATCGAAGAGGATGGAAGCATGCCTTCATTAATGAAGAGACCCTCAATGGGTCGATAGCCCGTTAAGTAAATAGCAAGTAAGTACAAAGCCTTACCAAACTTATTATTCACTTGCCACTTGAACAAGCTACATGTTGGCATTCACCAAATAGCGTTTGTTACGTGGCCAGGTAAATGCAGCAACCAGCAATGACCTGAAAAGAAAAATAAAAAAAAAACACTATTGAATCAAATGAAATAATATATGCACGTACGTACCTGAGGACAATTGTCAACAACATTTCTTTGCTGGGGCATGTCGATATTTACCATCAGGTTACACACACCCCAGCAACTCAAGCAATTCCTCCTTCGGGGAAAGGAAACTATATTAAATTTCAAGAAAATAGAATAAAATGACAAATTAATTTACCTTGAGCTCATGTGCTCGTCCGTCACGTAGAAATGTAAGAATTGTTTTGACGTCTATAATCAATGCACCCACCTGTCATAAATGTTGATCGTAAAACGCCGCGGGTGTGTTTGGTAAACGATATCAATTAAGGGTTGGTGGATTAGGTAGTTTTAATGTGTATAACAGTTGGGAATTCAATCGTAGATTATATAGGTAGAAAGCTTTATTAGATTTAGGAATAGGATTAAGTAATTAGGTGCAATATGTAGTATAGTTTTAGTAGGTTAGATTAAGTATACGTAATAGACTTGACTCAACTAACACAATGATGACATTTTTTTTCAAACGTAACGAATCAACTCAAGAGGATAGATTAATTCAAATAATTAATGAAGAGATAATATCTACAAAAAGAAGATGATATGAAATCGAGTAATTAATAAAGTGAGAAAGAAGGAGTTTTTTGCGAAAGTTAACTAAACAAAGGCAGGGGAATACTGAACAAAGAAAATACATGGTATAATCCGCACCAGCAAGTTCTTGGGCGCGTCAAGTGGTGGTAACGAACGTTGGTTCCGTTTGACAGAGTGGCCGAATGCTTCACAAGAAGCGGCAAAGCACAGACCAACAACTACACTGACCACCTAGTGATCCTCGATCCCAACGATAGTTTTGTGGCACAAAAGTGTAACAGTGAACCAACAAAGACCAAAATTGTGTCTCAAAGTGACAAATTGTGTCGTAAAGTGACAAATTGTGTCGCAAAGTGACAAATTGTGTCGCGCAAAGTGACAAATTGTGTCGCAAAGTGACAAAGGGGTGCTCATTGGGACCCACCACAGCGATACAGCACTGCTGCATATAGAGCAGTGGGAGGCAACCTCAGGAGTAGAAACGGCGGTTGCAGAATATTGTGAAGATTGTACGGAAGTGTGCCTAATTAATTTTAATTTATTTTAGCTTTGGATTTAATTTGAATTTGTGGATATTGCACTGTGCTCAACGGTTTTTGTGCGCGAGTAATGCCAATTGGCGATTCCCAACAGAGTCTCCTTCCAGTGCTGCCGGCAGAACTTCGGGGGACTGATAAAATCGTAAGATTAATTTTGTTATTTTTAATTTTTTTACCATATTTTTGAATTTTTTTTGTTAAGCACAGTTTTCTAGTTTTCTTTCATTTCTTTTATTCATTCAGTTTTAGTTTCCTTTCCATTTTTGTTGATTCCTTTTTTTTAGAGTTAAGTAAAGATAAGTTAGGGTATTTTCTTTTAAATAAAGGTGGCACGAATCTTAATGAAGTTATCGATTCTCTCCTTTTTTCATGGTGTAACCTAAATTGCGATGTGCGGTTAAAGGTTTTCTTTCGCGATTGGTGTGTGTGTGTTTTTAGGGAGGCCGTCCTTTTCAGATCGACTTGATATGACGTGACAAATACTGACACAACTGACTTAACACGACGAAACTGATACTACGATTATGACTACTAACTAGTTTTGACTGGGGAGAGAAATTAGGGGCTATCACTCGCAAATTCGGCCAGGGTGATAGCATTCGGTAGTGTCGTGGGACACAAGGTTGGGATGGCCATCTTTTGCCAACAACATCAGGCATGTCTCGATGGTCTAGCGAACCTTTTATCGGTGAGAGACATGGGAACAGTAGTAGAGCGGTTAGGGTAAACGCGGTAAAACTCGTAGCTTAAGCCATACATTGGAGTAGCTATGGATAAAGCTCATTTGTCCGGCGGTTTAGATTCGCGATGAGTTCCCACTTTTCTCACCGATATGTAGTTTTTGAGTAGTGTTTTATTCTTTTCTTTCTCTCTTTCTCCCTTTTGATCTATCCTAACTGGTCCGTCCGATGTCAGAGTAACGTAACTTCTTTTTTTTTGATTTGGTACGAGATAAAACGTTTGTTGAGCAGGTGATGTGTGGTGAGTGGGCAAGAACTACCCCGTCCGACGAGCTTGGCCGAGCGACCACAAGCGTACCGCGCCCTCCTCACCTCCATAGAAGATGCCTCTGTGGCCCGACCGAGGGCCCGACCTTGACTCACAACACTATGCACCCGATCATTTTATAATGTTTGTGCCCATCATGGTATCAAGCGATGAGTTTACCAATGTGCATGAGGCAATGCTGTATTCGATACAAGCAACAGAATGCTGATATTCCTAAGCAACATTTAGAGCATGGTATAGCATTCAGCAACACCGGAGTGGACTATGTAGTGCCGTTTCTAAAATTTCGTGGAAAGGGTGTGCTTGCAAGCGATTTAAAAAGTCAACGTTGTGGAAAGGACTTGGCCGTCTCTTGCGATTGCAGTCTTTCATTTTGGGCTGCAAAAAAGCTGTAAAATTCAAATAAAACACACACATTTGCACACATATATTATATACGTTGAATTTATTTATTTTTTTATTGATTTTATATTTTGATATATATTTACGAATAACACATTAAATGTTGCTCCTAACAATTTCTAAGATAGCAAATTACATTTAGATCTGTCTTTGTTTTTTTTTTTTGTATTTCATAAGTTGAGACCATTCATTTCACATTTTTTTTTTGAATAAAACATTTTCTCAAACTTGTACAATCGGTTTCTTGTTTCCTTCCTACAAAGAGATACTAGATAGGTTCAGTCAAAAATTAAATATCTACCAAATAATGTCTTCGCCAGAGTTCTGAGACATGGAATCGGGTTGTCTGCCTTCATTCGACATCCATTCTTTGTCAAAGCTCTCAAATAAACTTATAGATACGTGGTGTATGCGAATACTACACAATGTGAGATATAATATTTCAGCTTGAATATAAATAATTCATCATCCCAAGACATATAAAAGAGAAGAGAGAAAAACTAAGATACAAACAAAAAATAACAAAAACGATAAACTATTTCCAAAAGAAACTGGTGGTGGTGGTAGTGGGTGGTGATGTTGTTTGTCATTTTCCTCATCGTCCGTCTTAGTTATCTCCTCCTCTTGTCCTCCTCTTCTCAACGATCGACCAACTTCTCGTTTTACATACAGACGTTAGAATAAACCAAAACTAATACGCATCTGTTTGTCTAATTACACATCAATTCAGCGCCGTCCGAAGCCAACTTCGTCTGAGGTCGTCCACACACTTTAGCATGACTCCTTCTCGAAAGCTATACACATTCTCTCCCCCCGAAACTGAACAGAGATACACCGACACAGAGAGAGAGAGAGAGAGAGCACGGCCCGCCGCGAGTAATGATTTTTGAGTAATTATTTTTTTTTTTTTTTATTTTTTGTTTAAACAAAGAGAATTCTTGTTTTTTTTTTTGTGGTTTAATGGTTGTTTCGACGCACGCACGACTTTTGCACGCACACAAACAAGAAACTAAGAAACAGCTACAGCTGCAGGGGGTGGGGCCTACGACTACGAGTTTCATCTAAAACACCAAATACTTAGGACTCTACGAACTAACACGTAATATATTTGAAAGATAATTTTGATGGGGGGGATAAGGTTGTTGCAATTGCCAATTGTGATGGATGCATGGATGGTTGCAATTGTGGATTTGTTATTGTATTGTTTGTTGTTGTATTGTTTGTTGTTGGTACTGGGGACTACTGGTCACCAGAGGTTCTTTGGAAGAGCATAACCTTGTTTGGACACATAGATGTTGCGGTCCGAATAGGTGGATGCGTCTTCGATTTGCTTGCAGCTTTGCTGTTGTTGTTTGTTATTATTGAACGATGTGACCGTTTCGGACTTGCCGTTTATAGTGCGAGTAGTTGTAGTCGTTGTATTGCCTTCGGAATCTTGGGTGACCTTGGTGGTCTCATAAGACCCATCCGGTTTGCGAATTGTCTTTGTCATTACACTCTGACGGAACATCTTTGGTCCCTAGAACAACAAGATGATGATGAATCATGATATGGGCATACACCGGTAATAGAGCTTACCTGATAGGTGCCCTCGAAGACACCACCAAAGGGTGTCTTTATCGGTGGAGTTATCATATCTGGATTTCTTCTAGCCGGTGGACGAGACCCCTCATCGAGAAGGGTACCATGGATCCGACCTAGAATGGTTTCTTCGTCGGATAGTTTCTTCTTTGGTTGTAACATCTTAGAACGGTTATCGTTGCGCGGCAAAATATTTGTTACCTCGGGCGAAACACTCTGCATCAACGAGTGCAATTGATCAGCATAGATTCTAGAATGGAGATAGGAGGCATGTTAAGTTGGACAAGTGGGAATTTTGTTATTCTACTCACTCTCCGTCCAGATCAGTATCGAACATATTCTTCGATTTTTGAAACTCCTTTAGGAAATTCCCCTCAAATCCTGGCTTCAAGTACTCTTCCTTGACGTCTTTCTCGAATTTAGGAGCATTTTCTGAAATTTTCAGTAAAACCAGTGTTACGGATGCTTTAAGAAAAATAGAAATGTTTGAGGAAATAAGAAAAAAGTTTATAAAACTAAATCTATGCAACCGCTGCGTGAAAAACCACCTATTCACGCATAAAATAAAAATATTTGAACATGAAATTAAGACACTTCGTAGTGGAGCCATGCTTCAGAATCATCGATGAGGGCCAAGTGCATAATTAGGAACCTTATTTGCGTCATAAAACATTTCTCATACAATTGAGTATCGGGGAAACCTAGGCACCATACTCTAACAAGGTCCAATTGTACTACACGTCAGTGGTGAGACAGTCACCCCTATCGAGGTATCCGTTCTGAAGACAATTTTCTACGATTTGTTCGAAATATTTCGACGAAATGTAACGCACATAATCGCGCGTCGGCAATATGCGTTGAGTCAACAATTTTTGACAGCTATTGGTTGAATTTCCTCCGAACTCGTTCGACGAAGAATGGCTGCGGAATTAATCGAACGCGATTGTATGCCTTTTTATTTTCTTCCTCAATGGATACCTCGAAAGTAAATTGAGTTCCGATTGGATTTGACTTTCGTTTCGGAAAGTGTTCCAAAGGGATACCTCGATAGGGATGAATATCTCGTATAAGGTAGCAAGTTTACAAATTTACATAAAGAATGGACTGCATGGGTTTAACAGCATTGCAAACCATACCCTATAGGGTTGCTTATGAGTGCTTTGTTCAGGAACTGGAAATTTCCATCGCTTCCCAACAATTTCTCTCCGATGAGTGAAGATCCAGTTTGTCTGGTCACGCAATGATGTGTGAATTCCTGCAAACATGATCCTCACCATTCAGTTGCTATCCACATCTGCTGCTGATATACAAAAAAAAACAAATTTCTGGCGCAACAGGCTCGTTAGTACCCAGGGCCTAGCTTTCTCACAACCATTCATGTGTGCGTGTGTACTTCTTGCACGATGGCGGGACCTCCTGTTTTATGCCGACTCCGAACGGCTAAGTTGAGATAAGCTTTTCTTGACAATTGATACTACTCGGACGATTTGTCAGATCATCACGACTGCTGCTGATATCCTCGCTGCTATATGGCGGCTAACAGAACAACAGTCTGGTTAAATACTTAAATCCTTGGGAAAATATCCGTGGGGAGTTTCTAGTCTCCCATCGGAGGTACAGGAATCCCCTGCAGATATCCGGGGTAGGTGGAAATTCAAATACCACTCGTGGGCCAAAATTTGCTAGCGGTAGGGTTCCCTATCAAAAAAGCTCCCCCGACGGCAGCGGAAGAATTCAAAAGATGGAGTAAACGGTGGCGTCTACAGTCTCAGTTAGGATGGACAAAATTAACAATCTATTTGAGCTGCTCTGACATATTCGGGCAACATATCATCTAGGACCCTCAAGGGTTAGTCAGTCCCCTTCAACAGAGATGGTGACGGTAGAGTTGAAGGCCAACGGCTGAGCTCAATCCCGTAGTGGATACTGATGGCCCCGTGTCCTAGGGGTATCTCATAAATTGGAGCTGGCCTTCCAGGTTGGGGGTTAACCACCCACTCACGGAGAAAATTGTTGTTACGAAGCAAACAAAAGCCTCGGAAAGGACTGACTTTATTGCTGACGACCATGGTAAACGAAAAACGGACAACGACGTTCGTATCTGCATCGCAATGTGAGAACATAAAACAGAAAATGTGCAGCCGAACAACTATCGGAACCCCAAATGTTTGTTTTGTAGCAGCCTACAAAGCAGACATTACTACCATCCAGGAAATATGAGATGGGCCAAGGAAAAGAGGATGAAAAACTGTGACATCTACTAAGGTCAGTCTTATAGTGAGCAGACACAGCGACTATTCGGCTGTGGATTTGTTATAAGTGCCAGAATTAGGCAAGAAGAATACACGCATATCGAGGTGTCCGTTAGAAAGAAAGTTTTCTCCGATTTCAAACAAATTTTCAAAAGTCGACTATTTTTGACAGCTGTGCGTTGAATTCGACAAAACGTATGACCCACTACCAAAGTGAGATGTTAAACTCGTTCTGGGGAATTTAAACGCAGAGATAGGAAGACAGAAAATACAGCCTACCCGACAACACGTCTGGTAACGGAGTTAGGCTAATTGACTTCGCTGGCGAACGAAATGCACACGGGGGATCAACGAACGGTCAATCAAATGGATCACATTGAGATAGACAAGAGGCACGCATCTAGTATCTTGGATGTCCGAACATTTCGAAGGGCTAACATCGACTCGGGATGGTTGGGTGTTGTAGAACGAGGGTAGTCTCTGATTGGCGTTAACTTGGCAATGCCCAGTGTTGCAACTCTGACTACACATCAAATGTGCTTATCTTTACCTCCAAGTGGTAACCATCGGGTACTGGTCTCATCCAACCGGATTTGACTTGCTAAACGATAAGTGCGAGTGTTGATAACACGACGAAAAACAGCAACACTATAAACACCCTGGTGAGAATGGCACGGATGAATACCCGGCCTGCTGTCCCAGGCGAACCTAGATGAGCTGCTCTGACATATTCGGACAACAGGTTGTCTAGGAATTTCAAGGGTTAGTCAGGCCCCTTGAACAGAGATGGTGGCGGATGAACCGAAAGGCCAACGGCAGCGCTCAATACCGTAGTGGATACTGATGGCCCCGTGTCCTAGGGGTATCTAATAAATTGGAACTGGCCCTCCAGGTTGGGGGTTGTGCTTTGGGTTAACTACCCACCCACAGAAAAAAATATGGTTACGAAACAACCAATAGCCTCGAAAAGGACTGATTTTATTGTTGACGACCCTGCTAAACGAAAAAAGGACAACGACGTTCGTATCTGCACCTGGAATGTGAGAACATTAAACAGGAGAGGTGCAGGCGAACAACTAGCGGAAGCCCTAAACTGCTACAAAGCAGATATTACAGCCATCCAGGAAATACGATGGGATGGGCCGGGCAAAAAGAGGATGAAAAACTGTGACATCTACTACGGACCGTGTTATAGTGAGCAGAAACAGCGACTATTCGGATGCGGATTTGTTATAAGTGCCAGACTTAGGCAAGAAGTCCTATGTTTCCAAGACATTAGCGAACGCATAGAAACAATCCGCATCAAGGCCAAATTCGCCAACATAAGCCTTATATGCGCTCACGCTCCGACGGAAGAAAAAGATGATATAGCTAAGGATTGCTTCTACGAGCTCCTCGACAAAACCTATGAGCGACTACCGAAGTACGATGTTAAAATCGTGCTGGGAGATTTTAACGCAAAGGTAGGAAGAGAAGACATCTTTAGAAGTATTGTCGATAAACATAGCCTACACGACAACACGTCTGGTAACGGAATTAGGCTAATTGATTTCGCTACGGAACGAAATGCCACTATAGACAGCACACGGTTTCCTCACCTCGATATCCATAAGGGGACATGGCGGTCTCCAGATCAACGAACGGTCAACCAAATTGATCACATTGCGATAGATGAGAGGCACGCATCCAGTATTTTGGATGTCCGAACATTCCGAGGAGCTAACATCGACTCGGATCACTACCTTGTAGCAGCCAAGGTAAGAATGCGGATATCCACCACGCCACAACAATCCAGAAATACTGTGAAAAAATTTAATGTCGGAAGACTGCAATCGCAAGAGACCGCCAAGACCTTCGCACAACGCGTATCCCTTAACCTCTCGATTAACACCATACCACCAGCATCGAATGTCGAAGAGCAATGGCAACGATGCCAACAGGCCATTAGATCAGCCGCAACTGATGTGCTAGGTTTCTCGCGGCCACCAGCAAGAAACCCCTGGTTTGATGAGGAATGCCGACAGATGCTCGCAGCCAAGAACGAGGCCTACAAGGCTAAGCTGCAGGTGAAGACGAGAGCTGCCATTGAGCTCTATAGGCAAAGAAGAAGGGAAGAACATCGGCTTTTCAGCAAGAAGAAAAAAGAGCAAGAAAAGCGCGCGATCGAGGATATAGAGAGGTGCCACTCCAGGAACGATGTTCGCAAGTTTTACCAAAGTGTAAAACGTCAAAGCCAAGGATACAAGGCTCGAACAGAATCCTGTCGAGATGAACAAGGAAATATTGTAGTTGAGACACAGTCGATGCTGAGGATATGGAAGAACCACTTCTGCAGACTGTTAAACGGCGATGACGAACAACATTCCATTCAATATTGGCAACGACAGCGAAAACTGCCAACCACCCGACCTGAGTGAAGTGAGGATAGCAATATCTAAACTCAAGCTTAATAAGGCTGCCGGAAATGACGGCCTTCCCGCTGAGCTCTATAAGGCCGGCGGAGATGACTTGGTAAGTAACATCCACCAACTCATAAGCCAAATCTGGTCGGATGAAAATATGCCTGAAGAATGGAACCTCAGCATCGTTTGCCCGATCCACAAAAAAGGAGACCCTCTGAACTGCGCCAACTACAGAGGCATAGGTCTACTCAACATCGCCTACAAGATCCTATCTGCCGTCATATGTGAACGCCTGAAACCGTTTACCAACAACCTGATCGGCCCTTATCAGTGTGGTTTTAGGCCAGGAAAGTCCACAATCGATCAAATTTTCACACTTCGGTAGATCCTGGAAAAAACCCATGAAGTCCAAATCGATACCCACCACCTATTTATCGATTTTAAAGCCGCATACGACAGCATTTATAGAGACGAACTATACGGAGCCATGTCTAGTTTTGGTATACCGCCCAAACTCGTCCGTTTGTGTAGGATGACGATAGAGAATTCTCGCTGCTCCATCAGGGTCGGAAAGGACCTCACCGACACATTCGATATCAAAAAAAGGATTTAGGCAAGGCGATGCGCTGTCATGTGACTTCTTCAATTTGATTCTTGAGAGGATTGTGCAAAACTCCCGAGCCAACACCAGAGGCACAATTTTCCAAAAATCGGTGCAACTACTAGCATACGTCGACGATATTGACATCATTGGTAGGACTCAACGTGAAGTCTTAGCCACGTTTGCTAGTATAGAGAAGGAAGCGGCAGAAAGGGGTTTAGCAGTAAATGAGGTAAGACCATGTCAACACGAAAGGACACTCAACATCGACGAATTGGACAGAACGTCACCATTGACAGACATAACTTTGAGGTAGAACGGGACTTTGTCTACCTCGGCTCCGCTATTAACTCTGACAACAACATCTCGTCAGAAATCAAACGAAGATTACTCTTGCCAATCGCTGTTTCTTCGGGCTAAGAAGGCAATTTAGTAGTAAAGCCCTCACTCGAACTACTAAGGGGATCCTATATAAGACCCTGATCATCCCAGTCCTGCTTTACGGCGCTGATGCATGGACCGTATCAAAAGCGGATGAAGAAATCCTTGCACGATTCGAGAGATAAATTCTTCGGAAAATCTTCGGTCCCGTTTGCGTTGACGGGCTATGGAGACGAAGATTCAACCACGAACTATACGAGCTGTACAGCGACATACCCCTAGTCAAAAAAAACTCCGCATTGGACGTTTAAGATGGCTATGACATGTAGAACGAATGGACACCAATACTCCGGATCGCAGTTTTCGATTCCCAGCCAGACGTTGGACGCAGTAAAGGAAGACCTCGCCTTAAGTGGCGCGCACAAGTAGAAACCGACCTCAACCAACTTGGAGTGCGCAACTGGAGGCAGTTAGCTAAGGACCGGGCTAATTGGAGAGGCATGTTGGTTGAGGCACAGGTTCATCCCGGACTGTAGTGCCACGTAAGTAAATAAATAATATAATCTGGATAAGCAACTGCCTTAACGCCTTTCATGACCAGGCATTCAAGAATTTTGTTAAGTGGCTTCATTTCGATTGTGTTCGCCATGCTCCATTAGCGAATTTAGCATGTTAAATGGATATAAACGCCCCAAATGTACACCAAAGCAGTGCTTAGCTTGAACACTGTCTGACTTGCCCCAATGGAAAAAATTTATTTAAGCAAAGCTGTTGATATACTGCGCCGCGTGCCGGTGCCTACGCAAGTTTTTCCTAAAGCGTCAAGTATATGATGATCAAGGGAATTAAGAGTTCCCTACATACATTAACATCGCGTGTGACAAAGAATGCTTCTTTCACCATTTTTTTGAGATCCCTAATGACTCTAAAGGGGAAATCCTTTGATCCTTTAATGCGATGCGAGCGAACCGTTTATGTAACAGAATCAGAAGAATTTTTAATAATAAACCCCGAAGGTTTAAAAATCAATTTCAGAAATGCAAGGTAATCCAATAAACCCATCGTTACCATCTTAGCACAGCACCGTTAACTTTAACCGCCTTCGTCTTCGCACATCCATACCGATACCTTTTCCAAGTCACAATTTTAAAAATACAAAAAAATTCAAAAAGAAAGAAAACACATCATCCACCTACAGCAATTGCAATGAACCACAAGTGCGCATTAGAAAAAGGAATTTTCCGCATTCTCCCTGAACACCCTCAGTGGATACCTACACAGATTTAGAATCTCACCCCTCCAAAATATACCTTACCTTCGTATTCGCTAACAGCCTCCATTATCTGCTGCATTTGGTGTTCGAAATGTTTCTGCAACTCAATCGGATTGGTAAAGACCTGAAAGGCAAACTTCCTGTTGTCTCCAAACAGCTCATCGTCAGTATCCGATTCATCGAACCAGCTTGGCTTCTTGAATTCGTCCTTTTCCATTGGACTGCAATGAGAATAAATTTTGTTTAATCGAATTGGAAAATTTGCTGAAATTTATCTTATAAGCAAAAAATGGAAGATTTATCGATCGATAGTGATGCTTCCTTTGGATTCTTTTTTTTTTTTTTTTTCTTATGGGATACTCACTTGGTGTTGGCGTTATCTTCTTCGGTCATTTTGAACATTTTACGCAAGATATCCATTTTCTTTGAAAACTAAATAAAAAACTTTCCTTTCCACTGAACGTAGTAGTGTCCAAACAAATTGTGATATATTAACGTGTGTTTATTTTTATTTCCACTTGCAAATTTGGAGTGATTTTCTTGGGTCACTTGCAGCCGGAGTTGTCGAGAAATCGAATATTACGTTGTTCTACAGAAAATTGGAGAATGCGCATGTTTTGGGTAATTTTTACTGACATTAGCGAAAAAGGTGTTTTTTTTTTTTTGATTTTGTTTTGGGAAATATTTTTATACAGGGATGGTTGAGAGGGGAAATTACATTTTTTTTTGTTTAGCGTGGGCATTGTTTTCGGGAGTTCAATTGGGGGTATTCATGCAACTTCGGAAAGTCATCTTAAACGTTGTAATTGTAATGCCTAATACTACGTTCTCACTGAGTAAAGAAGGTCATTTCGGAAATCAATTTGCAAATACGATTAAATTTCCCATACAAAATAAAATTTTCGGGCATAAATTTACTTTACCAAAAACTCACTTTTTTCACTTCTTTTTGGCTTAAAAGATTCGTCTTTACGTGCTGATCATTTATCCGTTTTTAAAAATCGTCGCTCACATTTAGTTTAAGAGTTGTGCTTATGACAAAATTTACCTTTTTGGTTTATTTTTCCATACAAATTGTTGTTGTTTTACATTTCTGTTTTTTTGATTACTTCAGTGGTTAACGCGGCATTGGCATCTTCAAAAAAACATATAAAATAAAAATATTAGAACTTAAAAAACTGTTGACTAAAGGCCTGCTCAGAATGCATATCTGTAGCTGGTATCTGAAGCTGAGTGAAACGTCAAACGTGAATCTGAAGCGTGAAGTTGAACCCCATTCAACTTCAAGCTACAGATTCACGGGAGATACGCATTGTGAAAGCGCTTACGGGTTGCCTTGTTTTTAACTTTCACTCAGCTTCAGATACCTGCTACAGATATGCATTCTGAGCAGGCCTTAAGGCGCCTGCCTGATGACTTTACATACTCTGAGCGGAGCAACGAAGTTGCGTGAGCGTGGACTGTCCCCAGAAAGAGAGTTGAATCCTTGTTTCCCTCGAAGCGGCCCACCCAGGGTACTATCAACGAAACAAACTGTTGACTAAGGCGCCTGCCTGACGACTTTACATACCCTGAGCGGAGCAACGAAGTTGCGTGAGCGTAGACTTGAAAGAGAGTTTAAATCCTTTTTTTCCCGCGAACGGGTAACCCATGGTACTATTAACGAAAAAACTGTTGATTAAGGCGCCTGCCAGACAACTTCACATACTCATATATTTATTTTTACATATTTTTTCTATTTTGGGATTTTTTATTTATAATTTCTTCTTCGTATTTATCATTCAGCTACGTGTGAAATGTCAAAAAGTGGTTGAATTCTGTAGGGATTTTTCGAATTTTGATTGTTTAATAACTTTTAAACAAATTGAAAGCGACGATTTTAAAAAAAATTGCTAAATTATCAGCATAAAATAGTGAGTGGAATAAAAAAAAAGTGAAAAAAGGCATTTTTGCTAAAGAAAATTTGTTCCAATATCCGTAATGTGATAATGCCATCACATATGTGGGAAATTTGTTTTCCAATATGAAAAAATAAGAGGTCACACAAACGAACAAACCTTTTTTCATTGGAATGGAACAGCTAAAATGTCAAATTGGATGGGATTCATGATCATGTGACAAAATAAGGAAACCAACCCTTCCTTTGATTGGAAACTTTCTCCCGAAAAATGTATTTTTTCAGTTTGTTATTTATACAACAATTTATGGTACATTTATTGCTCTGTAATTGCTGCTATAATTTCGTCCAGAACCTCCTTGGAGTTTTCCATTTTAATTTCAGAGTCGATAACATTTGAATCCGGAACCGAAGTCTTTGCATATCCTGCTTCGTCTGTTTTCAAACGCCAGTTGTCAAACGTAATTCGAAAACTTAGTGAGAACACCTTTTTGGTGAAATTGGAAATAATCTCATTTGA
Source organism: Rhingia campestris (assembly GCA_932526625.1). Taxonomy (NCBI): domain Eukaryota; kingdom Metazoa; phylum Arthropoda; class Insecta; order Diptera; family Syrphidae; genus Rhingia; species Rhingia campestris. Next base: position 180,861,919 of record OW052182.1, read on the forward strand.
ACCCCAGTGAGAACGTAGTATTAATCAGAGATCAAGTAAGAAGAGATAGGAAACTTTCGTACGTCTTCCCCTTTATCGACCCGATTTCTTACGTGTCGTTTTGACACGGATCTTAATGCAATGGGACTTTTAGGCAAAAGTAAAAATTTTCCAAGCCGAATATGGTAACGTTAATCAATCTTGTACGATTCAATCTTGAAGGATCAAATAGAGGTGGTCAGAGCAGAAATACTAAATGATGACTGTTCTAAGGTATTGGGGGCGAAACGAGGTATATTGTATTACCATCATATTACAATAAAATTGTTTAAAAGTAACATTACAACATTCATTGATTTAGCCAACCTAAGCTTTGTGTTTTTTGTCAGAGAGTTGCAAAGGCCGCAATTTGTAAAAATGCCAACAACAATGTCTGAGCAAATAATGGAAATAAATAAAGGCTGAACTATAATAGACGGAAGCAATCGGAAGCTAATGTCAAAATTCTAAGTTAAGTTTTCTTCAGTACTCTCAATTACTCAAGTTGCCCATAATAGACTTTTGAGAATGGAATTGCAAACAATAAAAACAAAATTTCGTTGCTTAGGAACTTACAAATTTAAATGTACACAGCTGTTGAAGTGAAATGTAAAATTTGTGTATGCAAGAACAAAAGAAAGAGAAAGAGCGAATCAATTCGCTTTTTCGTAAGTGAGCAAAAGTGAACGAAAACTGAACGAATCGAAGCGAAAAGCTGTTAATGGTCGTACAATACAAATTGCAAAAACGTGGGTTCGGACAAGCTATGGGGAAAATAGACTACACATAGCGTAAGTGATACAATTATTGACACTGCAAAATTTCAGCCTAGCTATTGACACCCTCTTGAGGTCTCAACATAAAACTCAACATTGAACTTACAACGAAAGAACAAAATAAAACGATAAAAATGTAATCGCGCGAGATACATTTGGCAGCACGAGGGGGAATTATGCGTGATGCAGAATGTCCATGCGTTTGGGCTGGTTGCTGGAATGCACGAAGTTTAAGCCCTCAATTGAGACTTCGCATTGCCGGTAACTAGCTCCAAGGCATACAACAATAGCCATCCACAAATGCAAATCAACCTAATTTCCACAAAATAATGCAAAACAAAACGACACGCACCACCGACAATGACAAGAAACCACGATGAACTGTCAAATGTATCAAGGCGGTAGGAATATAAAATGCAGTCTCGCTCCTCCAACCTGCAGCGGTCCCATTAGGAAGATAGTTGGTGTCACAGACCAACTAATAACAACATAAATTTAATGATGGCCGAATGCAATGTAGGAGGGAGAGCGCATCGGATCTTTCACACCCACATATTGGGGCATTAATAAGTTGAAGAGATCATAAAATGTAAATGTATTTGTATAAGTGTTATACATCAAATGTACAATTAAATAAGGTCAATGGCCAAAGAAGCTATAAGCTGTAAATCTGTTATCGAAAATAAGAGAAAAAACGGCAATCAGCTGTGTTAAACGCAACTGTGAGTGAAACGAGATTTCGTGGAGCCTTAAGTTGCAATTTCAAGACACTTTTGTATCACCATTCCAAGAGTGAAGATCAGCAATAAAATTATAACGTTCTTTAAGTCGGTAGTTTTATTTAAAGTAGAATTCGTTTTAGAATTAGAGTATCAGTTCGCTGAAATAAAATAATCTCCGTCTAAGTCGCCTTCTTAGACCAACTCAAAAAAAGTATTTTATACTCGCCAAGTATAAAACACTTACAGAACGTTTCATTGGAACAAATCTGAACGGTTCCCATAATTGTTTCTTTTAAGTTCTTCATGGCTGAAACACAATCACGCTTTGGTGCGTTGCGTTGACTGACGCACCTAGTTCAACCATATAAAATCAATGTTACCTATCCCAATTTAGCTTTGCCTGGCGTTGAGTTTCCACCTCAAAATGAAAAACGTAAAATCTTAACGCAACGTTGCTGTAAAGCGCCATGGGCAAAGCAAAGGTTGGAAAAAGTGTGAATTGTCAAAATATTTGTTGTTGTTTTCTGGATTATTTTCTGAGAAGGTTGTGGAATACGATATTTTTAGCAAAGATTTTAATCATTTCTCCCATTTTTGTAGCAGAAGTTGAAACCGCTGAGAAAATAAATATGTCAAAGCGTGCGCAAAGCAGTTGGGCGTAACGTTGGTAAAGCGAAGCTCCAAAGCATGATTGTGTTTCAGCCATCACTCTTTCTTATTCTCTCACTCTTCGTTAAAGCAAGGCCAGGTCCACGAACAGTTTTGTCCGCTATAGAAGAAGGGTGTTTGGAAGAATGGATAACCACATCCCAGCGAAAAGGTTTCCCGAAGAGAAAAGAGGATGTGCTTCATGCCGTCAAGGATTTTCTTGAAGAAGACAAAAGGGAACATCCTTTTGGGCCAGAAAACATTCCAGGGAATGGCTGGTTTAAGGCGTTTTTGAGTCGACACCCTTCAATAAGCCTTAGGACACCAGATCCGGTAACATTGGCCAGCGCAACAGTTGGATCATCGGACATCAAATCGTGGTTCATTTTAATAGAAAAATATCTTGAGGAGCAGAACTTGTTGGCCATTTTAAGCGATGCTACCAGAGTTTATAATGGGGATGAAACCTTTTTTTTACTGTGCCCAAAAACAAAAACCGTGTTGGCAGCAAAGGGTGCACGTAACATCTAATCTACGAAGTGGACCGAGGACTTGCAAAATCCAACTAAACGGTTATGTTTTCCTTCTCAGCATCAGGTAGTTTGGTCCCACCCATGGTTATCTATCCATATAAAATAATACCAGAAGATATAAGAAAATCATTGCCCAAGGGATGGGGTCTTGGTATAAGTGACAATGGATGGATGACAAAAGAAGTCTTTTATGAATACATATCGAAAGTATTTCATCCACACCTTGTCAGCGTTGGAACCATTTTTCCAGTAATTTTTTTCGTTGACGGTCATGCTACACACCTTACATTACCAGTCAGCAAACTCTGTGTCCAGCTGGGAATCTCAAACACCTCAAACACATTCACGCTTTTGAGCTTCGCTTTGCCGACATTAGGCCGCGCACGCTTTGACTTATTCGCTTGCTCAGCGGTTTCAATATCTGCTACAAAATAGCGGAAATGATTAAAATCTCCGCTTAACATATCAAAATCCACAACCCTCTCAGAAAATAACGCAGAAAACCACGACAAATATTTTTATTACTGTGGCTACGTTAAGATTTACGTTTTTCATATTAATGGCGTTTTCCATTGGGAAATCTTGATTTTGATCTGAAATTTGATCTTTTTGAGTGTCAATGGAACACGATTCAGATTTATTTCTTTTGTATTGGTGTCATTTCGTGTATGTGAAGTTAGCGTCGGTGTAGCTGCCAACTTTAAAAACATAACAAACATTTTTTTCAATCAATTTAATAGTTCACGTATAACTTTCTTTTCTGTGTCTATATCCATTATTAATATCTAAACCCAAAGCACTCTTGTTTTTCACAACCGAAGTAAAAAATCAAAATGAAAATCACTCTTGTCAAACTGACAGCTATCATTTGTATTGGTATTGGTAAATCTGCCGAAAAATTCATAGCGTTTTGGATTGGGATTTTTAGATTTACTCGCAGATTTCAGATTTTACCCGTCCCAATCGAACATTAAAGAGGTTACTCTGGTTTTGTGTGTGTGTGTGTAAGTGTGCCATTTGACAGCTTATTGTTTATCTTTAGGCCGCAATCAAAGCTATTAGCTATCAACGAAAACCATCATTTGAAAATTTCTTTTACTCGTTGCGGCTTTTTTATAAATTCAACCATTGGCGAGTTGGTGTCAAAGCAAAGCTTATGAATTTTAGAACATGATTATCCAAAAATATTTTAAATTCTAATTATAGTTTTCCCCGAAAATCACTTTTTAAGGGCCAAACCCACCGAGCAACCGAAACCGAAACTTTGTTTTTCATTTTTTTTTAAACTGCTAATTACTTAAAATTTGATGTGCTTTTCAGTTAAAAATACTTCTTAAATAAAAGATATTAATAAACCACACTAATCTCATCTATTTTTATTTCTTAAAGTCTTTTTATTTTGATATAAAACGATTTTATTTTTTTTCCGTACCGAAATTTTACTTTTTCATTTTGCAGTTTTGCAATTCATCGTACCGAAACTTGCAACTTTTTTTTCATCGTTGTAATTTCTGTTTGCCGAAGTTCGCAGACGTCACTCTTCTGACGTTCATACGGAAATATCGGAAATACCGGGCCGGATACTCCTCCAATTTTGTTGAGATTCGGTAGAATTCTCCATTAATTTTACGGTCTCGATTTAGGGGATGAATCCAATATTTGGAACGTTTTGTTCTTTTCAGGATTGCAAAATATAACGCAACATATAACAAAATTTTCTTTTTTTTAAAGATCCGCATTCTGAATTCACTGAATGTCAAATGTGACGTTTAATTTTTTTTTCAGTTTCTGTGCTATGTTCGGTGGGAATGAAATGTCATAATTGAACAGAAAAATGAAAAAATAAAACGAAGTTTCGGTTTCGGTTGCTCGGTGGGTTTGGCCCTTTAATCATCAAACTGCGAAATGCAAACTTCAATTTGACATATTAAGTCAGATGTTTAATGTTTTTGTGTTGGTGCATGTTGGTGTAAATCTCACTTGGAACCCAGATTCTTCAAAAGTACTCTAGAGTAAAAAATGAGTGATTTTTGTATCCCAATCGAAAACGAAAAAATAGATCTAGAGTATCCCAATAGATCTTTTTGTATCCCAATCGAAAACGCTATCAGATTTGCAAAATTGATCTCTGATCAAAAAAAAATCAATTTTTTCGCCCAATGGAACACAACAACTGTCAAAATCGGTCTTCAGATAAAAAAAAATTGATTTTTTTTCCAATGGAAAACGCTATAAGGTTGGAATTCGAACGCAAAGCTAGTTAACTGCTAGTAACATTGTGATAGGTAACATTCTTGACATTTAATTAATCACTTCTACACATTAAGGGGCTAGACACACTTTTTTCATGGTTAGGTCTTTTTTTATCCATTTTTTCACGAAGGTTTATTTGAATTTATTTCAAATTATCATTTCCAGAGTTGATGCGCATTTCTTCTTCTTAACAATAAAGAAACATATCTCAAGATTTGGCTCAACAAATGGTCTTCATAAATCGGATTTCGGGGCGAAATTATAAAACAGTATTCATCACCTTTGTTATGACAGACGCAAGATTTCAAACAGGCCCAAAAGGAAGCAATCTGGCGAAATACAGGTTGTGTGAAAAAAAACTGACCGGGAATGACCCAAGTAAGCAGAAACAATAGTTCACAGACGAGGAGCAGCTATTCTTAATTTTATATCTGTCGTCAACAACATAAATGTCAAACCATACAATGACATTATTGACGTCATTTACGAAAATGATGGGGCATTCATAATATTATGACACAACTTTTCATCTTTCATAGAATTATTTTGTTGATTTGCACATAATCTTATAAATTATTTTTAACAGTAATAGAAAAGAAAAATCATTTATTTTTATTTTAAGCTTGAAATTGTTTATTTTAAATTCAGAGACAATATTTGTTTGGAATTATTAAAATGATTTTGCACAGAGACAGCTAAAGTTTGAGCTTTTCCCCAGACCATTGCAATTTGAAGCGGGCTCACCAATTTTATAAACTGGAGTGCCTGGGATGTTAGTATGATCGTAGTTGCATGTCAAATACAGATGTGTCCACCTGAATAAATTACACAAAAACAAGAATTAAAAAGGCCGATGGTAGTTATTATTACTAAGGGCTACTAAAACTAGAAATATTTATGAAAAAAGAATTAAAAGCCTCCATAGATCACTGTTACATAGCTCTGAAAAACCGTAAAAGACGGTGTGAATTGGAATTTATGAAACGAAAAAGGGTAACGAAAAAGAGACAACTATAAATCTATTTATGGTTTAGGGTAGGTTTAGGGTGGTAGGTAATAGGATAAAACGCATTTCTATATAGTTTCCCTGCCTTTCGTCTCCTCATTGTGCTATAGCATCCCCACTACTCTATCGTGTATAGTTTCACTTCTACCACGTGTGAACTCACACTCGATTTTTGATTAAGTGGAACAATATTCTAAGAGGGGGGACAACTTCTTCTTTCTTAATTCATTAAGAATGACAAGATAGATTCTTTTAGTCGAGACTCTGAGGAGTTAAATCCAACAAATTCTAGTCTTAACAAACTGCGAACACGGTCTCTCAGGTGCTCATCTATGGAGGAAGCCTTTAGCTGATCCGTAAGTGTAAATACATGAGTGTACTTTGTGAGTTTCAGTAAGGCTTCCGTGAGGAAATCTTATAGAGTGCGCCAATTGTGTTTCCATAAGACTTCATATAGTTAATATTGCTGGAGGGGAAATGGTTGCAAACGTGCATTACCTATCGAAGCGAACACCCCTACACCCAACTAACAATTATTCTTCTATAAGGTACAAATATTTAATTCCCACAAGCATTTATTTCTGTAGGCCTTATATAGTAATTGTGCGCGGAGGTTGAGCAGTCGATTGTTAGGGTAGACGCTTGTTTAAGACATTATGCAGGAAAATTCACAAGCATAACCGAAATTATGATGGCGTAACTTCTGTAAGGTTGTTTTAAGCTTCCGGAGATGTACCATAAGTTAAGATGTTTCGGTAGAACTTCGCACGAAGTTAATCCGAAGCATAGCATGTATAGAGCTTACGAATGAAGGCTTAAAATAGCTAAGGTTAAAAGATCGGGAAATAGGTGAAAAGATCGGGACAAGGTGTAAAGATTGGAAAAAAGGTGAAAAGATCGGGAACCCGGCGAACGAGTTAACACGATTCAAGTACTGCGTTGTATTTACCCCGTCTTTCATGTTCGAGAGTACAGCCTAGTGGATAGCGTGTTGGACTACCGTGCGAGAGAACCCGATAGTATTTCCCAGTGGACGTATTCAGCAGTGAACTGGGGATATTATATGTAAAACACTAAAAATAACGGCATAATATAAACAAACTTAAAATTTCGACTTACTTGGCATTTTGTGGAAAGCCCTTACAAAGAGTCATGGCGCATCCAACTCGACCAACCTTGTCTTTTGCTAAGACAGTGAAATGTCCAATTTTTCTACAAAGCATAGCTTTAAAGTCCTACAAGTTTCTAAATAATATCAACGCTCTTACACCTTCTCCATCAATCTATATTTGGAGATTGTACCTTTGGTTACATTAACACTTTCATGGAACCAATTGTAAATCATTTTCTGTGATCGATTTAATGCTTTATCAGGAAGCCCTGTAGTCTTACTAAATGCTAGATTTTGACCTGAGATTGGTATTCGTTCGGTATTTCGGCATTGATCGTGTTGGAGTTTACACCGACCTGCATGTATTCTAGCTATGTATTCCAACTCATAGTCCCAAGCCTTAAAGCAAACACAAAAAATAGTTAATAATGGAAGAACCATACAAGTAACTTCAATGAATGCAACGCCTACCAATTCCCTCATTTGGGAAGCCGTAGGTAATGCTCCGTCGCGACCATGAACTTTACCACATGCTACGTCGTTGCGGTAATAATTATGCCAGTATAGGATCCAGTTTCTGAACACATCCGTCACAGGGAAATGTTTAACATATTCGGCTTCAGGCTCCTGTAAACAATTAATAACGGTTATTTGAGGGGAATTTGTGTATATGAATAAACTGACAATTTGTTCTTTGTGGCAAACGATGTGGCGCTTATCCTTGGTACGGCAAAGTTTGAGCTCTTTACTGCAGTACTCATAGCTTTGAATACGAATGCAATTTTGAAACAAAACTACAAAGAAGAGAGTTTGGAAGAACATCATCTGTCAATGGAATACGCGGACGAAATGAACGAAATAATTTATATCATGAAATTTTCTTAATGCTTGAGTCAGCGCCTGTTTCGAATGATCGTGTAATATTTAATCATATAGAGTGGAAATCTGCCGAATTAATTTTATAGTAGCAGTGCTCCACTAACGGAACCTGCAGAGATTTTTTAGTGGAAACAATAGCTGTACTCTTCTAGCAGAAAGGCTGAGGAGACTCTTACAACTAATTTTAGTCCTTACACATTGCAGAAAGTTTCCAGGCCAAGTGAGGCATCGTGTTTCACTTACGGATTTTTCGATGATCACGGAGGGATCTATAAGTGGAACGCGCCTAATGTATGTCTTCTGTCTGCGGTCTGTTGCATGTGATCAATGATCTGGAGTCTGCTATTAAACTGAAGGCAAAGCTACTCGATCGATTTGACTAAAATTGAGGATATGCGTGTATTACTGATGGAACTCCAGAAAGACTGCGAATTGAACACCTAGTCTTCCGAAATGGTATCTTTGAAAAACGAGGTTTTTAATACGCCATTTTGTTGAAAACGTTTCTAACGATTTCGATTATATTTTGTAGCTGAGATAGTGCTGATATATGTGTATTGAAACTATCTATTTACAATGCAACTGATGTGCTAGGTTTCTCGCGCCCACCAGCAAGAAACCCTTGGTTTGATGAGAAATGCCAACAAATGTTCGCAGCTAAGAACGAGGCCTACAAGGCTAAGCTACAGGTGAAGACGAGAGCTGCCATTGAGCTCTATAGGCAAGAAGAAGGGAAGAACACCGGCTTTTCAGAAAGAAGAAAAAAGAGCAAGAAAAGCGCACGATCGAGGATATAGAGAGGTGCCACTCCAGGAACGGTGTTCGCAAGTTTTACCAAAGTGTAAAACGTCAAAGCCAAGGATAAAAGGCTCGAAAAGAATCCTGTCCAGATGAACAAGGAAATGTCGTAGTTTAGACCCAGTCGATGCTGAGGATATGGAAGAACCACTTCTGCAGACTCTTAAACGACGATGACAAACAACATTCCGCTGTCAGGAAAAAGGAACCATTAAATATTGGCGACGACAGCGAAAACTATCAACCATCCGACCTAAGTGAAGTGAAGATAGCAATATCTAAACTCAAGCTTAACAAGGCTGTCAAAAATGACGGTTTCCCCCCGAGCTTTATTAAGCCGGCGGAGATGACTTGGTAAGTAACATATCCACCATTAGCCAACTCTGGTCGGATGAACCTCAGCATCGTTTGCCCGATCCACAAAAAAGGAGACCCTTTGCACTATACCAACTACAGAGGCATAAGTCTCCACAACATCGCCTACAAGAGCCTATCTGCCGTAAATTTTGAACGCCTGAAACCGAATAACAACAACCTGATCGGCCCTTATCAGTGTGATTTTAGGCCATGAAAGTCCACAACTGATCAAAGCTTTACACTTCGGCGAATCCTGGGAAAAATCCAAGAAGTCCAAATCGATATACTCACCACCTATTCATCGATTTCAAAGCCACATACGGTAGTACTATACAGAGCCATGTCTAGTTTTGTATACCGCCCAAACTCGTCCGTCTGTGCAGGATGATGATGCAGAATTCTCGCTGCTCCATCAGGGTCACTGACACATTCGATACCAAAAAAGGATTTACGCACTGTCATGTGACTTCTTTTATAAAACTCTTGAAAGGATTGCGGGAGAATCCCGATTCAACATCAGAGGCACAATCTTCCATAAATCGGTGCATCTACTAGCATACGTCGACGATGTTGACATCATTGGTCGTACTCAATGGGATGTCATAGCCACGTTTGCTAGTTTAGAGAAGAAAGTGGCAGAAATGGGTTTAGCAGTAAATGAGGTAAGACCATGTCAACACGAAAGGACACACAACATTCACGAAGTGAACAGAACGTCACCATTGACAGATATAACTGTGAGGTATTACGGAACCTTGTCTTCCTCGGCTCTCCGGTAGTAACTGTGACAACATCTTTTGAGAAATTAAAAAAGTTTCTTCGGGCTAAGAAGGCAAATCAGTAGTAAAGCCCCCACTCGAACTACTAAGGAGGCATTTCAAAGCATCAAACCATCAAGTTTTTATGGAAGAAACTTTCAATAATTAGGCCACGCCTTAGATTTCGTGGAAGGATCTTCAAACCATAGCACTTTCGACATTGTGATGCTTCCACCAGATCCAGATTATAATACGGATATGGAGGTGGGTGATGCTGAAGAACTTGTTGCTTGCACAATGCCGCAAGATAATCCAGGTGAAGTAGAGGTGTTTTGTAGCAGTGACAGGGAGGACGATTTACCCCATCAAGAGCTGCGGCGCAGAATGCAGACCGCAAAACGTTGTGAAAATTTTCCAAAATGGTCTAAAAAACTATGTGCAACTGAAATGCCAAAAGGCAGTGTTTTCTTGGGACATAAAATAAACATGGTAACAGCATTGCATATGAAGTCGGAGCTTGAAATTTTCGAAACTATCCCTCAAAAATATCACTCTATGCCATGAGAACATGTACTGGCAAACAGATGAAGACACTCGTGTACCAATTGTTGCTAACAATAGGTCTGTTCCCTTACAAAATAATATTTACTGATTCTTACTGATTCTTACTGATTTTTACTGATTTTTACTTATTGCCGTTCCCGTACGCAAAAATAAGTAAAAGGGCAGCTTGCGAGAGAGCAAAAAACTACCCCTCCATAAAAATCTGTAAAAATATTTACTGCAGAAATTTCTGTTGGTAAAAATCAGTAAACTGTCAGTTGGTATCTAAATGTGACAACTCGCTTGTTTTGACAGGTGTTTTGTGTCATTTATTCTTTCAAAGACATACAAAATACATAATTTACTGTTTTTTTTTTTACTTAAATGCGTTCCCGTACTTTTTGGTAATTTTGTCTCTTTCTGAGATAATTTACCCCCACTCCAAGAAATTTGAGTATTTACTAATTTTTACTGCAAAAGTACGGGAACAGACCTATTGTTGAACCAAAAACGTCACTATGCATCCAGAGTTGTTGTTGATTTTTTGGACAAAGTTCTCCATCATTCAGATCACATTGTGTTCTTTGATAATATTTTTGCGTCACACGATCTTCTTGTTTTACTGAAGCAAAAGGGTTTTCGAGCTATCGGGACTGTACGTGAGACTAGAAAAAAAATGTCCGCTACTGAAATCGAACGCAGAGTTCAAAAAAGAAAAACGAGGCTTCTATGATGATTACAGATACGATACTGTCAATAAAATACTTTTCGTGAAATGGAATGACAACAGCGCTGTGAGTGTGGGCTTAAACTTTGAAGGTATCGAGCCGATGCATTCCGCCAACCGGCGTGTTGTCGTGTAGGCTATATTTTCCGACAGTACTGCTAAAGATGTCTTCTCTTCCTACCTTTGCGTTAAAATCTCCCAGCACGATTTTAACATCGTACTTTGGTAGTCGCTCATAGGTTTTGTCAAGGAGCTCGTAGAAGCAATCCTTAGTTATATCATCCTTTTCCTCCGTCGGAGCATGAGCGCATATAAGGCTTATGTTGGCGAATTTGGCCTTGATGCGGATTGTTACAATGCGTTCGCTAATGTCTTGAAACATAAGACTTCTTGCCTAAGTCTGGCACTTATAACAAATCCGCATCCAAATAGTCGCTGTTTCTGCTCACTATAGCATGGTCCATAGTAGATGTCACAGTTTTTCATCCTCTTTTTGCCCCCCCATCTCATCGTATTTCCTGGATGGCAGTAATATCTGCTTTGTAGCAGTTAAGGGCTTTCGCTAGTTGTTCGCCTGCACCTCTCCTGTATAATGTTCTCACATTCCAGGTGCAGATACGAACGTCGTTGTCCTTTTTTCGTTTAGCATGGTCGTCAACAATAATATCAGTCCTTTCCGAGGCTATTGGTTGCTTCGTAAAATAAGTTTTCTTCCGTGGATGGGTAGTTAACCCAAAGCACAACCCCCAACCTGGACGGCCAGGCCCTTGTTTTGACCCTAGGACAGCGGGCCGGAAAAATACCGATGTCAGTAGCCCATTTTGGGATATGAGCGCTGCCGTTTACCCATTGTGGGCTCCTCCGCCACCAACTCTTTTCCAACACCCTGGCTCATTATTGGAAATCCCTATAGACCTGGTGTTCAAATATGTCGAAGCAGCTCATATAGGGATTTCACTACCAGTTCGATCAAACTGGAGCTGTAGGCGCCACCGTTGACTCCATCTAGGGAATTCCTCCGCTGCCGCCTGAGAGTGAGTGCCTTAGTGAGAGGACACTCCTCCCCCCTCTCTCGTTTGCTGCCACCAACGACCTTCCACAGGGGTTCAATACCCCATCTCCAGTCGAGGTACTAGGCACCCACCAGTCACCAGCGTGGAGGTGAGAGTAGGAGTTGATAGTGAGAGGCTAGAGTGAGAACGCTTGTGTCCCCATATAATCGCATCACTATCCTTAAGCACCGGCTTAACGGCAAATGAAATAAACAACCAACATGAGCTACTCCAACGTATTCGGACAACATGCTATGTAGGAATTTCAAGAGTTGAATAGAGATGGTGGACAAGAAGACAACGGCAGCGCTGAATACCTTAGTTGATAATGCATCCGCGTATCTTAGGGATATGCAATAAATTAATACTGATCCTCCAGATACTGATACTCAATCATACGAAAATCGTTCTTACGAAGCAACAAAGATCATCGCGAAGGAATGACTTTCTTGCGACGTTCGTAGGTCCACCTGGCATGTTAGAATTCTTGAATGAAAAAACGAGCAAACCCTAAGTTTCTACAAAGCAGACATTACTGCCATAGCGGACATACGAACATATGGGCAGGGTTAAAGGTGAATTGGAAATAGTGATCTGATCCGTATAAAACTAAGCAGAATCAGCGACTATTCGAATGCAAAATTGGCAATAGTGGCAGACTTAGACATCAAGATATCAGTGAACGCATTGTAACAATCTGAATAAGGCAAAATTGACCACAATATCCGTTACACTCTAACTGTGTTTCTAATAGCTCCTCGGCAAAAAAATGTTCTAGGCTAACATAACATAGCCTACACAGAATCAAGTTCGACAACGGACTTAATGTACTTGGCTTCGCTGCGGACCGAAATGCCACTATTGGCAGCACACAGATTGATGGTCTGCTTGACAGAAGGGATTTAGGCTGTCTCTGGATCATGAAAATTCAATCCAATCGACCACATCCAGTACTTTGGATGTTCAAACATTCCCAGGAACAAACATGAAAAAGTTATGAATACGAATATCCTAAACCCCACTACGACCACAGCGAAATATATGAGTTCATGCAAGCTACCATCCAGAACTTTGCAGAATGAGATCCCCTAATCTCTCGATTATTACCATCATACATCGAAGACCAATGAAGACGTTCTTAAGCCATAACATGGGCGACAATGTGGTGGCTTGACGAAGAATTATAAAGCTTCAGGCCTTTTGTCTACCTAAGCTTCAATGTTAGCTCTGACAAGGGCATCTCATCAGAAATAAAACGAATAATTGCTCCGGCCAACCACTGTTACTTAGGCTAATGAGGCAATCTTGTAATAAGCCCTCCCTCAAACTAATAAATACCAATGACCCTGTTCCCTGAACATCCCTGTCCTGCTCTACGGCGGTAAAGCATGCACCACATCAAAAGCGGATGAAGAAATCATTGGTCATTTAGAAATATTCGCTCCCGTTTCCATTGATAAACTATGGAGGCGAAGATTCAACCACGAATTGTGCTAGGTGAACAAGCACATAGACCTGGTCATTAGTTCGCTTTGGACGGTTACGATTGTTAGGATACAGGGTTGTGACAATATTGTCGCAGTCTTGTATTCCCAGCCAGAGGAAAACTGAAAATCGGAGTAAGCGAACTCCAGTTCGCTGTAGGGCAGAATTCTCTGAAATCTATGATCGTTTTGTATGTTCATCGATGATGCTTTGTATTGGATTCTAAAATATCGTAGTTCGCAGTCTTAGAAGTGCCAATGTGTGCACGACCCAGTTGCGCGATGAACTGCCGAGCAGAAACTCTGGGTTTGATTCGGAGCCGCATAAGCCACTGCCTGTATCCTATCTAGTCGGACAAGCAGCTTATTCATCACGATAAGCCAGTCTGCGTGATCATTGTTTAAAGAATGTAACCCATGATCTTCATGCCGTCCGCCTCTGTCTGTATCCTATCTGTCTGTCTGTATCCTATCTACTCGGACTAGCAGTTTATTCACCACGATAAGCCACAACGCATGAGAAATATCTTCAGCGATCGGATTATCACCCTAACTGCTCAGATTATCACCCTGACCACAGCTTATAGTCGGCGTCATCACTGTTTCCAGAATGTAACCCATGATCTTCATGCCGTCCGCGTAACCCATTGCCTGTATCCTATCTAGTCCGACTAGCAGTTTATTCATCACGATAAGCGACAACGCATGAAAAATGTCTTCACCGCTCGGTTTATCACCCTGACCACAGCTTATAGTCTGCTTGATCACTGTTTCCAGAATGTAACCCATGATCTTCATGCCGTCCGCGTCTGTCTGTCTGTATTCTATCTACTGTCTGTATCCTATCTACTCGGACTATCAGTTTATTCACCACGACAAGCCACAACGCATGAGAAATATCTTCAACGATCGTTTTATCACCCTAATCGCTCGGAGTATCACCCTGACCACAGCTTATAGTCTGCGTGATCATTGTTTCCAGAATGTAACCCATGATCTTCATGCCGTCCGCGTCTGTCTGTATCCTTTCTACTCGGACCATCAGTTTATTCACCACGACAAGCCACAACGCATGAGAAATATCTTCAACGATCGGTTTATCACCCTAATCGCTCGGAGTATCACCCTGACCACAGCTTATAGTCTGCGTCATCACTGTTTCCAGAATGTAACCCATGATCATCATGCCGTCCGCGTAAGCAACTGTCTGTATCCTATCTACTCGGACTAGCAGTTTATTCACCACGATAAGCCACAACGCATGAGAAATATCTTCAGCGATCGGTTTATTACCCTAACCGCTCGGAGTATCACCCTGACCACAGCTTATAGTCTGTGTGATCATTGTTTCCAGAATGTAACCCATGATCTTCATGCCGTCCGCCTCTGTCTGTATCCCATCTACTCGGACTAGCAGTTTATTCACCACGATAAGCCACAACGCAAGATAAATATCTTCACCGCTCGGAGTATCACCCTGACCACAGCTTATAGTCTGCGTGATCATTGTTTCCATAATGTAACCCATGATCTTCATGCCGTCCGCGTAAGAAACTGTCTGTATCCTATCTACTCGGACTAGCAGTTTATTCACCACGATAAGCCACAACGCATGAGAAATATCTTCAGCAACCGGTTCATCACCCTAACCGCTTGGATCATCACTTTCCTAAGCTGTTGTTACCTAGTGTTGACTGAATATGGAAACAATCCATTGGCTGAAATACCACTGTACACCAGTTGCGGCTACGGCTTCCAATGTCCTATACATTTGACATGTTACCGAAAGCCATTCACTCGCTTCATTATTTACTGGTGCAAGCAGATACCCCTAATGTTACGGTCCGTCGTAAGGTAGCCTACAAGCTTGACCATCAATTCACATCCGTTAACAATCAATCACTCTTTAATGAAGGCTAGCTAGAACGCTGAATTCGAACACCACATCATTCCAATTATAAAAAAGCAAAAGCAATTTAGTGCTCATCAATGCCCTGGATATGAGTCGTCTTCCACTAGTTCCATGATTCGCTAAGGGATAGTTGGACCAACGATTTCGTGGAATATCTGTATTTTTACTCCCAAACCATTAAGAGTTCCGAAATTTCCTTAAAGGAAAACATTTTCAAACCCAACAAATGTCAAATGCCAAACACAATAGCAGCTCTCCTGGCAACTATTCCACAAAAACAAGCCACATGTTCCAGGTTAAAACCAACACACAGTGTTCCATCGAATTCTATTAATAAATCTATTTAATCATTCTTTCAACAATCAACGATGAACCTTCGACGTATCTAGTGATGCCCGCCGGACTTCACAAATCTCAATCCACAATAACCGCAAGTGTGTGATCCAGGTTTATCCTGCAAAGCAAATGAGAAGATCTTCACAACAGCTCAACGATTCAGGAAAATGACGAATCTCTTACCAAATTGATGTACACCTTGGGATGACCCAATGGACCATTGCCACCGTCACAGCAGACAACACGTTCAGTGCATTCCTTTGGGGGAATCTCATCGATCAGTTTTATGCCCCAATTCTCGTTCACATAACGTGTAGCATTGGTGAAACGTATATTGCGGTAGTCATCCTTATCGAACACCTGCAAATGAAATGAATTTTAATTTTCTCCACGAAATTCCCAACCAAAACAAATGTTTGCGTAACACTACTCCGAGACAGAGTGTTTGAAATGTGCGACCGATGGTCGTTTCGGTTTCTTACTCACTTGACCGGTGTGGGTGACTTTCTCCAAATCTTTTTTTGAAGAAAATTGTCTAGCCCCGCTGATGGCGGCAATTCTAGAGCTAGATTTAGCTAGAAGATTCAATTCGGAGGCGATAATCCTGCAGGCCATTGTAGAATTTTTTTTTGCTCTAGCAAAATTTATTTCCTCCCCACAGAAATTGTGACAGATGTCAGTGAATTGTCAAATTGAGAGGGATTTTTATTTTTCACGTTCAGGCGAGGAGATGATGTATTGGGTTTTTTTTTGTTAAGTGGTTGTGGTCTGTGATAGTAGTACTGCGTTTGGTCTGCTGAATTGAAATATTAGTTTACATAGGGTGATTCAGTAAAATTAAGTTCAAAAAAATTATTATTTCACGTGTTGTGTATGTATATAGCTTAGTACGCTGCTCGAGCGAAACTAAATTTTAGCTGCTCTCCATTATTTCTCTCTAAACACTAGCTAAAATCCTCGCTAAATTTTGACATAGAGTGCTTTGTGGATAAGTGTCATAACAAACAGCTGTTCTTTGAAAAATAATTTTATTTCAACAACTCAAAAGCACAACAGAAGAAAACAATACGTTGTGTCAAAATTTAGCTTGAGAAAATGTCCCGAACTATCAATGGGCGCGCTAAATTGTGACAGATACATCCAGTACAGTCTGAAATGAATGTTTGATTTTTTAGCTGAAGCAGCGTACCGCTCGGCTAAATGGATTCGCTTAAATTTAGCTCAGCTAATTTTTGGAGAGAATTTTGTATGGGAACTAAAATTAAGCTCGAGCAGCGTACTAAGCTTTATATACAGAAAAGTCTTCAAGTAAAAATGTATACGAAAATGGTGACCAGCGGAAGTCTTATTATAAAGGGCTTACTAATAAGAGTGGGTCGATGTTGAAATAGTAGAAAACAAAATGTGTGTCAGATTTTTGCGAAATTTACTTCATTTGAAAGGTCCACTTATACAATTGGGCCTGCGCACACGAGTATGCTTCAACCGGTTGAACGTCATGTTGGATGGTTGGACGGGTGAGGAGGGAGCACAGTTTTAGAGCCACTGGAGAGCAATTTTCACCCATTAAGTGGTTGAAGAGGTTGAATCTACCAACACATGCATGCGTTTCTGACAGTTGTGGTATTAAGAAAAAAAAAATACGGCGAATTAAATAAAAAAAATCAACAAACAAGAATTTCAACAATAAATATAAAGGGTGATCCATTTCGAGGTTCCCTACCTTTTTTAAGAAAAAAACACAGAAAATTCAAATTTAATGGAGAATGTTTATTATCATTTGAACGAACATTCTTTGGCATTTATTTTTTAAAGATTATGTCTATCAAATGTTGGCCGTTGCTACGTCGCAGATGGTCCATCCGTTGAGTCCAAATAAATATGGACCGATGATTCCACCGGCCCACAAACCACACCAAACCGTTGTTTTTTCTGGATGAAGTGGCAGTTCTTCAATCTCTTCAGGTTGCTCTTCGACCCAAATGCGGCAATTTTGTTTGTTAACATACCCATTGAGCCAGAAATGGGCCTCATCGCTAGACAAAATTTGCCTCGAAAACGTCGGATCTTCTTGGAACTTTTCAAGAGCCCATAGAGCGAAGCGATGTCGCTTGGGAAGGTCGAGCGGCTTCAGTTGTTGCACAAGCTGTATTTTGTACGCTTTCAATTTAAGATCTTGACGTAAAATGCGCCAAGTCGTTCCATACGTCAGTCCGAGTTGCTGCGAACGGCACCGAATCGACTCTCTACGGTCTTCGTGTACACTCTCAGCTACGGCCGCTATATTTTCTTCACAGCGTGCTGGACGTGGTCCATTCGGTCGAATATTATCCAATAATGAATGCTGGGTCTCAAAATGGTTGATGGTGTTGCGGATAGTACGCTCAGTAGGCCGATTATGTTGACCATAAGTTGAGCGAAGTGCACGAAACACATTCCTCACAGAACGTGAATTTTCATAATAAAGTTGAACAATTTGTTAACGTTGTTCACGCGTAAGTCTTTCCATTATGAAATGCCAAACAATACTAAACAAAAATAACATGACAGCATGACACGACTCACACGTGATCTGTCAAAAAAGGCTATTGAAAAAAGTATCTCTACTTGGATCACCCGTTATATCTAAATTTAATTTTTTTTACAAACTATGTATCAAAAATAATAATACCCCTCTGGGATGGGGCATAAAAATGTGTAGATCATTCCTTGACGACTATGAGCCTGACTAGCAAGCATAAAAATGCATTTTGAACTACATCAGTAATCACCCTGTGCAGAGAGCTTTTTTAAATTTTCAAAATGATTTCAGAAAGCTTAGTTTGTATTTGCTAGCATGAAGAAATGACCTTTAACACAGTAAACGTTTAAGTTCTCATTCAAACTTTTCTGATAAGCTTACATTTCTGCTCCGAACTGTACACATTGGTTAGCCAAAATTATAAAGATACAGTACTGACGAAAATATAAGAAAAGTCAATAAGCAGGGCGCTCTTTGAGTATTTTTATAGGTTCGCATCATCTGCTCTGTTAATAGGGTGCTGGGGGATTTTAACGCCAAGGTAGGAAGAAAGGAAAATAAATAGTATTGTCGGAAAACACACACTACACGACACCACGTACCTAGGCTACAACAAAGCAAAGCTGCTATAGCCGGTACATGGTTTCCAAACAAGGGGACATGGTGGTCTCCAGAACAACATATTGTTCACAAGAGGCGCGCATCCAGTATTTTGGATGTCCGAACATTCGGAGGGGCTAACATCGACTCGACATTGTTGCAGCCAAGGTAAGAATGCGGATATCTACCACGCCAGAAATGAGAAATACTGTGAAAATATTTAATGTCGAAAGACTGCAATCGCGAGAGACCGTCAGTGGTTTGCGGAACGCGTGTCCCTAAACCTCTCGATTAATACTATCCTTAGCATCAACGTCGGAATCATTAAATCAGGCGCAAATAATGTGCTAGGTTTCTCGCAGCCACCAGCAAGATACCCCAGGTTTTGATAAAGAATGCTTGTAGCAAAAATTGAGGCCTAAAAGGTAAAGCTGCAGGTGAAAACGAAAACCATCATTGAACTCCATAGCCAAAGAAGGAGGGAAGAATACCGGCTTTACAGAAAGAAGAAAGAAGAGCAAGAAAAGCATGCGATCGAAGACAAATAAAGGTGCCACTCCTGGAAAAATGTTTGTAAGTTTTGCCAGAGTGCAAAACGTCGAAGTCAGGGTTTCAAGGTAACAACAGAATCCTGTCGAGAAAAACAAGAAAACATCGTAGTTTAGGCACGTTCTATGATGAGAATAGAGAAGAACAACTTCTACAGATTGCAATCGCCAGCGACCGCCAAGACCTTCGCGCAACGCGTATCCCTTAACCTCTCGACTCACAATACACCACCAGCATCTAATGTCGAAGAACAATGGCAACGATGCCAACAAGCCATTAGATCAGCCGCCACTGATGTGCTGGGTTTCTCGCGACCACCAGCAAGAAACCGCTGGTTTGATGAGGAATGCCGACAGATGTTCGCAGCCAAGAACGAGGCCTACAAGGCTAATCGGCTTTTCAGACAGAAGAAAAAAGAGCAAGCAAAGCTCGTGATATAGAGAGGTGCCACTCCAGGAACGATGTTCGCAAGTTTTACCAAAGTGTAAAACGTCAAAGCCAAAGATACAAGGCTCGAACAGAATCCTGTCGGGATGAACAAGGAAATATCGTAGCTGAGACACAGTAGATGCTGAGGATATGGAAGAACCACTTCTGCAGACTGTTAAACTGCAATGACGATCAACATTGCGCTGTGAGGCAGAACGAATCATTTAATATTGCCAACGACAGCAAAAACTGCCAACCACCCGACCTAAGTGAAGTGAGAATAGCAATATCTAAACTCAGGCTTAATAAGGCTGCAGGAAATGACTGCCTTACCGCTGTACTTTATAAAGCCGGCGGAGATGACTTGGTAAGTAACATCCACTAACTCATAAGCCAAATCTGGTCGGATGAAAGCATGCCTGAAGAATGGAACCTCAGCATCGTTTGCCCGATCCACAAAAAAAGGAGACCCTCTGAACTGCGCCAACTACAGAGGCATAAGTCTGCTCAACATCGCCTACAAGATCCTATCTGCCGTAATATGTGAATGCCTGAAACCATTTACCAACAACCTGATCGGCCCTTATCAGTGTGGTTTTAGGCCAGGAAAGTCCACAATCGATCAAATTTTTACACTTCGCAGATCCTGGAAAAAACCCAAGAAATCCAAATCGATACCCACCACCTATTTATCGATTTCAAAGCCGCATACGACAGCATTTATAGAGATGAACTATACAGAGCCATCTCTAGTTTTGGTATACCGCACAAACTCGTCCGTTTGTGTAGGATGACGATGGAGAATTCTCGCGCAGCATCAGGGTCGGAAACGACCTCACCGGCACATTCGATACCAAAAAAGGATTTAGGCAAGGCGATGCGCTGTCATGTGACTTCTTCAATTTGATTCTTGAGAGGATTGTGCAAAACTCCCGAGCCAACAAAAGAGGCACAATTTTCCAAAAATCGGTGCAACTACTATCATACGCCGACGATATTGACATAATTGGTAGGACTCCACGTGATGTCATAGCCACGTTTGCTAGTATAGAGAAGGAAGCGGCAAAAATGGGTTTAGCAATAAATGAGGGTAAGACGAAGTGTATGCGGCCAACACGAAAGGACACACAACATCGTCGAATTGGACAGAACGTCACCATTGACAGATATGACTTTGGTACGGGACTTTGTCTACCTCGACTCCGCTATTAACTCTGACAACAACATCTCGTCAGAAATCAAACGAAGATTACTCTTGCCAATCGCTGTTTCTTCGGGCTAAGAAGGCAATTTAATAGTAAAGCCCTCACTCGAACTACTAAGGAGATCCTATATAAGACCCTGATTATCCCAGTCCTGCTCTATGGCGCTGAAGCATGGACCGTATCAAAAGCGGATGAAGAAATCCTTGGTCGATTCGAGAGGAAAATTCTTCTAAAAATCTTCGGTCCCGTTTGCGTTGACAGCCTATGAAGACGATGATTCAACCACGAACTATACGAGCTGTACAGCGACATACGCCTGGTCCAAAAAACTCCGCATTGAACGTTTAAGATGGCTCGGACATGTAGAACGAATGGACACCAATACTCCGGCTCGCTTCGTCTTCGATTCCCAGCCAGACGTCACAAGTAGAAACCGACCTCAACCAACTTGGAGTGCGCAACTGGAGGCAGTTAGCTAAGGACCGGGCTAATTGGAGAGGCATGTTGGTTGAGGCCCAGGTTCATCCCGGAGTGTAGGGCCGCTTAAGTAAAGTAACTTCTACAGACTGGTAAACGGTGAAGATGAACAATTTTCGGCTGTCAGGCAGAACGAATTCTCGAGAGGGTTGCTTAAAAACTCCCGAATCAAGGCCAAAGGCTATATCTTCTAAAAATGTGTACAGCTACAAGCATATGCGATTGATATTGACGTCGTTGGTTGGCCACGTTTGCTGTGGCAGAAAAATAGTCAAGCCAAATATATGCTGTCAACAAAAAGGACACACAATATTTACAAATTGGACAGATCGTCACAGCTACAACTTTGAGTTAGTAAGGCGGAACTATTGGCGGAACTCATGGCGAACAAAGAAGCCTTATCCTGCCTGAAAGAGAATGTAATATCATCTGCCAAGGATATTAGCATTTTCTCGGACAGCTAAGCGGCCATCAAATCCCTGGAATCAGTCTCAACAAATTCAAAGACAACCCTAGATTGCCGATCATCTCTGCAGGAGATGTCAATGTAGTTTAACATTCACCTCTGATGGGTGCCTGGGCACAGTGACATTCCAGGGAACTGACGAACTCGCCAGAAATGGAACCAAATTACCAGTTGTAACCGACACGGGTGCACTAGGTATTTCTAACGCTACATGCAAAAGCTTACTAGCGCAACATGCTAACAGCAAATCAAACCTCAGATGGAGTCTTGGCACGACGCGACGTGTCATACAACCAAACAAATTTGGCCAAACTAGATTTGAGAAGATCAAAGGGACTTATTTCGCTTGGTAGACCATAAGTGTCATCACGGGACACTGCTTAATATGTAGGCATGCAGAAAGGCTAGGCCTTTTCTCAAACGACTTCTGTAAGAGCTGCATAGACAAGGAGGAGGAGGAAACATTACATCATCTCCTTTGTAACTGCCCAGCCCTATCAAATAAAAGGAAGCTACATCTTGGAGCTTACTATTTTCAAAATCTCAGTGATTTGGTAAAAAAAAGTTCAGAATGGTTTTCCAATGGATAGTAAGGAGAATGGACAAGATCCACGTGGCATCACAATGTACCAAAATGGTCTAAGTGTCATGGCGAATGCTGGCAGCCACTCTAACCTAACCTAACCTGTTTGGATCCAAGCTTAAATAACAGGCTCCAGACATCAGACACATTCCTTCTTAAAAACCAACCCAAGCCAAATCATTTGTATGACATACCACTGGAAAGTCAGTAGATGCCATCGATAAGCTGCCATTTTAACATTCAGAAAAAATAACCATTCAAGCCACCTACCCTCGAACCTCCCCGAGAACAGAATTTTTTTCAGGTCATGTTACCAAATGTCGCATCCATGTATCTAGCAACTTTCATTTGATTACAACGAAAAATATTGCGTTCCTGGAGTCACCGATGGGTTTCATAATTTGATCTTGCACAGAATGCAACGTACCCATATTTACTTATTTACAGACATTGCACCATTTTTTAGGGTGTCGGTGTACCAAGGACTTTTATGCTATAAAACAAACTCCATCTCTACCATCTTCCTCATTATCCAACCAACATGCCAACACAAAACCGTCAACACGAAGCGATTTCTGCACAGTTAAGTTAAATGACATACCAGCTACTCACTTGCGACAATAGATCCCTGTTTTGCACACCGATGTTCTTGTTGACTGAGATACAAGTACTCCCTTTCAATACACACGATCTAACCGCCGCAATACTCCAGAACCTGCTGCGGATGTTTTTTCTCTTCTTCGTGACGATTTTTCGTTTCATAAAATCCAATTCACGCCATCGCAAAAGAAGTTTCACTTCAAATATTAAATTTTTCATTAATTTAGCTGATTGTCAAATACTAGGCCTTTGTAGTTCCGGAAATTGCCTGACAAAACTATATAACGGGTGATTTTTTAGCTGGTTTGGTTTTGGAAACACTGGTTTTGACAGCTGACGTGTGTTTAGTACCTTGTGTCACTGTCAAACAGCTTCAGTTTGGTTTGCAATTTAACCATGGATCGTTTTACAAATGAATAACGCTTGCAAATTATTGAATTTTACTATCAAAATTCGTGCTCGGTTCGAAATGTTCATCGCGCGCTGCTTCCATTTTATGATTGGCATTCTCGACCTTCTGAGCAGTCTATTCGGAAGATTGTGACCAAATTTCGCACCAAATTTACTCTGTTGGACATTTAACCACCAACACGTTTACGTACTGTGCGTAGTGAAGAAAATATTGCGGCCGTATCAGCTAGTGTGACAGAAGACCGCGAAATGTCGATTCGGCGCCGTTCCCAGCAGTTAGGCCTTTGTTACAGCACTACGTGGAAAATTTTGCGGAAGGATTTGGGCGTAAAGCCTTTTAAGATACAGCTGGTGCAAGAACTAAAGCCAGCCGACCTACCACAACGCCGAATTTTTGGTGAATGGGCTCTTGGAAAGCTGGCCGAGGATCCGCTTTTTTATCGAAAAATTGTGTTCAGCGATGAGGCTCATTTTTGGTTGAATGGGTACGTAAATAAGCAAAATTGCCGCATTTGGAGTGAAGATCAGCCAGAAGCATTGCAACAGCTACCAATGCATCCCGAAAAAGCCACTGTTTGGTGCGGTTTATGGGCCGGCGGCATTATTGGGCCATATTTCTTCAAAGATGATGCGAATCGCAGCGTTACTGTCAATGGTGAACGCTACCGAGCGATGATAACAAACTTTTTTTTGCCCGAAATGGAAGTTCTTGACTTGCATGATATGTGGTTTCAACAAGACGGTGCCACATGCCACACAGCACGCGAAACAATGGCGCAATTGCGAGGCGAGTTTGGTGAACAGTTAATTTCACGTTTCGGGCCGGTCAATTGGCCGCCTAGATCGTGCGATTTGACACCATTAGATTATTTTTTTGGGGGTATGTCAAGGCTAATGTCTATAGGGACAAGCCCGCTTCGATTGACGCACTGGAAGCCAACATCCATGCATTCATTCGTGAGATACCGGCCGATATGTGTGAAAGAGTATGCCAAAATTGGACTCAGCGGATGGGCTACCTGAGACGCAGCCGCGGTCAACATTTGCATGAAATTATCTTTAAACATTAAATTGCAAGGTTCAAACTATCGATTCAAATAAATATTTCATTCATTTTTTCGAATTTTTTGTGTTTTTTTTTTTAAAAAAAGTTCTAAACCTCTTAAAAAATCACCCGTTATAAACTGGAAACGCAACCTTTTTAAAAATGTCCCAACAGTTGTCAGACTACTACCCAAAATCTAACAACCAGGTGCCATCCGAATTGAAACAACACGTCAAAATATTGAATTTGGATGACGGTTTGTTGAATTCGAAAACCCAAAGTGGTTTACAAATCTCAAAGCATGGTGTGTGAAATTTTATCTAATTGGATCTACTGTACATTGCACTCTCATCGAAGGTCATGCAACTTTCAAACCAACTCAAGTTCGAAACTGGCCACTTACCTTGCCACTAAGTCTTTACTCTTTCACACCAAACTTCTTAGGCAACCACTGTGAGATCTACAGAACTGTTGCCTCAATTAAAATTGTTTATTTGGTTGTATTGCACACTTGGAAATAACCACAACTTCTCAATCCCTGTTATCCAACTTTAGGTTTTGTTTGACTTTGTCTACCAACAAAATACCAACACGACATAAGACAGAACTTTTAAAAAAAACCTTTCACAGTAAAACATTATTTGGAAAAAGTTTTCGCACGTATTCCTTGGGTATTGCGAAGTTTCAATACGAACCCCCTTAGCGAGATGGAACAAGCGCTAAAGGCTCCTTTTAGTAAGAAATACATATCCGAGTATGTGGACCACTTGGAGAAATTGTCAAAGCAATATAAAATAATAACGCACAGCTATACAGAGGGAGAGGACACGCCTTGTACTCATACATTATCTATATCGAAAGTAGGATTTGGTATCCTATTTCCAGATGCTTTTGTTGATCCCCGCTGATTGTGAAAAAAAAATTTTAACAAAATAAAATATGAAAGTGGCATGTTCTGTGGCCATACTGAATCTGGGTATTGATGTTATTCAGAGAAATATCCAGAGGATGTGGATGAAATTTCCCAATTACGTACGTGCTCCTATTGTATCTCAAATAACAAAGAGATTCTTAGTTTGAAATTTGAGTTGACGATTTGAAAACAGAAGCGTCCATTCTATTTTCAGGGAATTAACTTTATTAAAGTGTTTGTAAAACATGGACTGGATAATTTGAAGGGAGGGATATGAATATTTGGATTTCGAAACAACAATTTCCATTTTTCAAATAAATGTTGCTTTACTTTTAGTTAACGAACTCACGACCCATTGAAGGTCTTTGCCTGATACAAGGCAGTTCCATTCTCTTCAATTATTATTGTTGACGACCCTGCTAAACGAAAAAAGGACAACGACGTTCGTATCTGCACCTCGAATGTGAGAACATTAAACATGAGAGGTGCAGGCGAACAACTAGCAAAAGCCCTAAACTGCTACAAAGTAGACATTACTGCCATCCAGGAAATACGATGGGATGGGCCGGGCAAAAAGAGGATGAAAAACTGTGACATCTACTATGGACCGTGTTATAGTGAGCAGAAACAGCGACTATTTGGATGCGGATTTGTTAAAGTGCCAGACTTAGGCAAGAAGTCTTATGTTTCCAAGACATTAGCGAACACAGTGTAAAAATTCGCAGCAAGGATAAATTGGCGAATATAAGCCTGATATGCGCTCATGCCCCGACGGAGGAAAAATATGAAAGACTGCTTATACGAGCTCCTTGACAAAACCTATGAGCGACTATCGAAGACGATGTTAAAATCGTGCTGGGAAATTTTAACGCAAAGGTAGGAAGAGAAGACAACTTTAGCAGTTCCGTCGGAAAATATAGCCTACACGACAACACGTCTGGTAACGGACTTCTGGGCAAATTGACTTCGCTACGGAACGAAATGCCACTATAGCCAGCACACGATTTCCTCATCTCGATATCCATAAGGGAACATGGCGGTCTCCAGATCAACGAACAGTCAACCAAATTGATCACATTGCGATAGACAAGAGGCACGCATCCAGTATTTTGGATGTCCGAACATTCCGTGGGGCTAACATCGACTCGGGCCACTACCTTGTTGTAGCCAAGGTAAGGATGCGGATATCCACCACGCCACAACGAACCAGAAATACTGTGAAAATTAAATGTCGAAAGACTGCAATCGCCAGAGACCGCCAAGACCTTCGCGCAACGCGTATCCCTTAACCTCTCGACTCACAACATACCACCAGCATCTAATGTCGAAGAACAATGGCAACGATGCCAACAAGCCATTAGATCAGCCGCAACTGATGTGCTAGGTTTCTCGCGGCCACCAGCAAGAAACCCCTGGTTTGATGAGGAATGCCGACAGATGCTCGAAGCCAAGACGAGGCCTACAAGGCTAAGCTACAGGTGAAGACGAGAGCTGCCATTGAGCTCTATGGGCAAAGAAGAAGGGAAGAACACCGGCTTTTCAGAAAGAAGAAAAAAGAGCACGCGAACGAGGATATAGAGAGGTGCCATTCCAGGAACGATGTTTGCAAGTTTTAGCAAAGTAGAAAACGTCAAAGCCAAGGATACAAGGCTCGAACAGAATCCTGTAGAGATGAACAAGGAAATTTCGTAGTTGAGACATAGTCGATGCTGAGGATATGGAAGAACCACTTCTGCAGACTGTTAAACGGCGATGATGAACAACATTCCGCTGTCAGGCAGAACGAACCATTTAATATTGGCAACGGGAGCGAAAACTACCAACCACTTGACCTAAGTGAAGTGAGGATAGCCTCCCCGCTGAGCTTTATAATGCAGGCGGGGATGACATGGTAAGTAACATCCACCAACTCATAAACCAAATCTGGTCGGATGAAAGCACGCCTAAAGAATGGAACCTCAGCATTGTTTGCCCGATCCACAAAAAAGGAGACCCTCTGAGCTGCACCAACTACAGAGGCATAAGTCTCCTCAACATCGCCTACAAGATCCTATCTGCCGTAATATGTGAACGCCTGAAACCGTTTACCAACAACCTGATCGGCCCTTATCAGTGTGGTTTTAGGCCAGGAAAGTCCACAATCGATCAAATTTTCACACTTCGGCAGATCCTGGAAGAAACCCAAGAAGTCCAAATCGATACCCACCACTTATTTATCGATTTCAAGGCCTCATACGACAGCATTTATAGAGACGAACTATACAGAGCCATGTCTAGTTTTGGTATACCGCCCAAACTCATCCGTTTGTGTAGGATGACGATGGAGAATTCTCGCTGCACCATCGGGGTCGGAAACGACCTCACCGACACATTCGATATCAAACAAGGATTTAGGCAAGGCGATGCGCTGTCATGTGACTTCTTCAATTTGATTCTTGAGAGGATTGTGCAAAACTCCTGAGCCAACATCAGAGGCATAATTTTCCAAAAATCGGTGCAACTACTAGCATACATCAACGATATTGGCATCGTTGCATTGGTAGGACTCAACGTGATGTCATAGCCACGTCTGCTAGTATAGAGAAGGAAGCGCCAAAAATGGGTTTAGCAGTAAATGAGGGTAAGACTAAGTATATGCTGTCAACACGAAAGGACACACAGCATCGTCGAATTGGACAGAACGTCACCATTGACAGATATAACTTTGAGGTAGTACGGGACTTTGTCTACCTCGGTTCCGCTATTAACTCTGACAACAACATCTCGTCAGAAATCAAACGAAGATTACTCTTGCCAATCGCTGTTTCTTCGGGCTAAGAAGGCAATTTAGTAGTGAAGCCCTCACTCGAACTACTAAGCAGATCCTATAAAAGACCCTGATTATCCCAGTCCTGCTCTATGGCGCTGAAGCATGGACTGTATCAAAAGCGGATGAAGAAATCCTTGGGCGATTCGAGAGAAAAATTCTTCGAAAAATCTTCGGTCCCGTTTGCGTTGACAGCCTATGAAGAAGAAGATTCAACCACGAACTATACGAGCTGTACAGCGACAGTCCCCTGGTCCAAAAAACTCCGCATTGGACCTTTAAGATGGCTATAGGACATGTAGAACGAATGGACACCAATACTCCAGTTCGCAGAGTCTTCTATTCCCAGCCAAACGTCGGACGCAGTAGAGGAAGACCTCGCCTCAAATTTACAAATCCTACGATTGGGTGACGATTCGATTTTGCTCGGCCTAAACAAGCCGAGCAAACTTCCGGGAGACTAATTGAGAAAAGCCTCAGAAATTCAAGAGAAGATTTATTAAATGCACGCATAATCACGAGCGCTCTTTCAGCGTTATCAGTTTGTATTACCTTGGAGAGGTTAAACCTCCCTGAATAACAACACCTGGAAGCTCGATGCTTTGATGAACTTCCAGTCTTCTAGTTGGAAACTTGAAAGAGGTGGATAAAATAAATCACCCGTTTAAGTCTCCAAGTAAAACGTCACATTGCACATCTATACAGTCACTGCATACGCATGTTGGTCCTCCTCCTGGGTTAATTTATAAGAAGACATCTCGAGTAGTTGCAACATTTGTTCCTAATCCTTTCAAGTTTAATTTCTCATGAGATTTATATTTAAGGACTGTGGTTTGCCTCTTGATGGCTGTTGTTGTTTGCGAAAACTTTCTCCAAGCACAAACAAATTTCCGTTGAACGTCTGTGTGTGTGAGTATTCCGCAGGAAAGTTCTAAAAATTTACATAAACAGTAAGCGGATTCTTGCACAACTACTTTGGCACTTATTTAGTCAAATGATACGCACACAGAACAAGTTGGCATGCACAAGTACCATGCATCAGCACTCGAAGCCTCGGGATATACGAAATGCCTACAGAATACAGCATGCAACCGGATATCATCCCAACCCAGACAAAGGCAATTAGTAAAATCTAATTGAATAGTTAGATCCTTGAGATATGATATATGCAACGGCCTGAGTGCGAGTGCAAGTACACACGATCTGGCAAAGTCCTATTTGACAAATATGAGGGCTTTGACATATGGCAACGAGTCTTCGACTTGCCATGCCAGCCAAGTCATGCAAACTAATCAAGAGTTTCATGTTTTGCATCTGCCTTGGGCAAGATAATCAATTTACCACATGCAGGCGCAGGAGTGTTACGAGATTCGGGTCTAGGTATATCGATCTATGTAAATCCTTTTTGTATGAGGTTAACTATTCGAAACATAATAGTGCGCCTATATATATTCATATGTCCTGTGCACAGGAGGAAACCTATTCAGACGGCAGGATAGAGTTTATCGGATGACACAACATATAATTGCAAAAGAAGGACGAAACCGGTGAGCCAGAGAAATCTCCATTAACTGGATATCTGCAGATGGATACCTTTTAATCAAATTAATCCTGCTAAAGCAACAGATATAAATTAAATTTCGTATACAATTCGATGGATTAAATTATGGCAGGACGTATGGATGGGATCATCATTGGAGAATTGTTTAGTCAATTCGAAATAAGTGGTTGGGCTTACAAGTTGTAAATTTTCCTGGGGTGTCATTTGCAATGGCAAGCTCTTGTAACTTCAATTGGGCCTAAGAGTCTTCGACCCCTATTAGAGGAGACACCTTTGAAATAAGTTTGGCTGTGATAAACAAATTCATATGATTGGTCTTCCAATCAAGCCAACAACTTGGGGTAGGCTTGTACAAGGTGGCGCAAAAGTTGTCACCCGATGATTCTTGGCCGTCATTTTTTTAAGTGTTTTGCAAAAAAATCGAAACAATTATTATAGGTGGCGCATAGGACATGAATCGTGGAATAAATTTTTCTACTTTTTTGCGGAAGAATTCAAATATTTGCAACCAAAAAACATCGGGTGACAGCTTTTGCGACGGGTGACAACTTTTGCGCCACCTTGTAGTTGGGTTGTGTTATTTTGTTTGTTCCTTTCATCTATCCCGAACATTGTAGGTTGTAACGAGAATGTCGTGATTGTTTTAGGCATCTAATCCTATGCCTACCCAGGCCACATGACATGTCTCGGTGGTTGCACATTTATCTTGTTAGTGGCTAGAGGTGGTGGAAGCAGAACCTTTTGGCCACAGCATAATATTGAAATCAGTGGCATATGAGGAAGAATGTCTGACTGCATCATCCATCACCAATATTTTAATATTGAATATCAGAATACCAAGTAAAGTCGAACCGTCGTTAAAGAATGTGGTATGATGCTTGGAAAGAACAATGATCTGCACTAAAGGACCAAAAACGTAAATCGGAGTATGCTTTAACGTATACTCTGAATAGATCAGTCTAGCCCCTCCCTAAAGCGAAGATGATAGCCATACTCAAAGCTGCCGTATGGGCTAGGGTACTGGGAATGTCCCAAGAGGATACCTCCATCTACGTAGTCAAATCACGTGTGGTTGGATGTCCGGGATGAACCTGGGCCTCAACCAACATGCCTCTCCAATTAGCCCGGTCCTTAGCTAACTGCCTCCAGTTGCGGACTCCAAGTTGGTTGAGGTCGGTTTCTACTTGCGCGCGCCACTTAAGGCGAGGTCTTCCTCTACTGCGTCCGACGTCTGGCTGGGAATCGAAGACTCTGCAAGCCGGAGTATTGGTGTCTACTCTCTACATGTCCTAGCCATCTTAAACGTCCAATGTGGAGTTTTTTGACTAGGGGTATGTCGCTCTGTATAGTTCGTGGTTGAATCTTCGTCTCCATAGCCCGTCAACGCAAACGGGACCGAAGATTTTTCGAAGAATTTTTCTCTCGAATCGACCAAGGATTTCTCATCCGCTTTTGATACGGTCCATGCTTCAGCGCCGTAGAGCAGGACTGGGATGATCAGGGTCTTATATAGGATCTCCTTAGTAGTTCGAGTGATGGCTTTACTACTAAATTGCCTTCTTAGCCCGAAGAAACAGCGATTGGCAAGAGTAATTCTTCGTTTGATTTCTGACGAGATGTTGTTGTCAGAGTTAATAGCGGAACCGAGGTAGACAAAGTTCCGTACTACCTCAATGTTATATCTGTCTGTCAATGGTGACGTTCTGTCCAATTCGTTTATGTTGTGTGTAATTTCGTGTTGACAGCATAACCTCACCCCCATTTACTGCTAAACCCATTTTTGCCGCTTCCTTCTCTATACAAGCAAACGTGGCTACGACATCACGTTGAGTCCTACCAATGATGTCAATATCGTCGGCGTATGCTAGTAGTTGCACCGATTTTTGGCAAATTGTGCCTCTGGTGTTGGCTCGGGAGTTTTGCACAATCCTCTCAAGAATGAAATTGAAGAAATCACATGACAGCCTTGCCTTGCCTAAATCCTTTTGTGGTGCAGCGAGAATTCTCCATCGTCATAATACACAAATGGACGGTATACCAAAACTAGACATGGCTCTGTATTTTTTTTTTTTTTTTTTTTTTTAAATTCTGACCTACCTAAGCAGTAATATACACATCGACCTAAAAGATCTATTGTGCTTGCCGTCAGATGCTTTTTAGGTTAGTAGCGCTTCTACTTTCCTAATGTAGCTGATAATACTTTCAGCCGAAGATTTCCTCAATTCTTCGGGACTTAAGAATTTCCTGAAGAAAGATTCTCTTCTCATACCGTAAAGGGCCGGGCATTCACATATGATATGCTCGGCTGTTTCGTCTCCTTCTAGACAAAGTCTGCACTCCGGTGAGTCGACTAGACGCATTTTGTTTAGGTGATATCGCAGACCGTGATGACCAGTTAGGTAGCCTACTAAGTTTTTGATATCGTGCCTGCGAAGATTTAGTATCTTGTTGGCATCTGATTTGAAGGGTTGAATAGCTCTTTTGGCCTGTCTTAGGCCTGGGATGTTTCCCCAGTATGAAACACATCTGTTTTGTTCCCAGTTTTTTATGACCAGATTTATGGCTGATTTGGGGATTGCACAGAAGGGTTCAGGTCCAATGAAGGGGGTTTCCGAACCTTTTCTGGCTAGTTCATCAGCTTTTTCGTTACCTTCAACTCCCTTATGTCCGGGGACCCACCATAGTTTGGTTTTGTTCCTGGAACTGAGTGTTTGGAGGGACTTGAAGCAGTGTAGTACTGATTTGGAGTCAATGATGTGTGAGCTAAGGGCTTTTATAGCTGCTTGACTGTCCGTGAATATATGGATGTTTGCGCCTTTAATACCTGAGTTGTGTATTAGGTTTGCGCATTCTTTTATGGCATGGAGCTCAGCTTGGAATACACTAGGGTTTTTTCCTATAGGTATTGAGATGTTTTTATTTGGTCCATGTATGCCAGCTCCTACCCCTGAGTCCATTTTAGAACCATCCGTATACCACTTTAGGCCGTTTAGGCAGTTTGGAGGGTTGTTGCTACACCATGCTTCTCTGGTTGTGATCTCCGTTGAGAATTTTTTGTCGAAGCATTGTGTCTTTGGTAAGCGGTCTGTAACCGCACAGATCATGTCAAGTTCTGGAAGTTCGGATAGAAGTTCAATTAGTTTTAGATGTTCACTAATGTTTAATTCTTCCGCTTGTGTCAAACTTGCTGAGCTGCGAATTGCCACTTTTTTTATATAAATGTGGAGGGGTGTTAGTCCTATTAAGGCTTTCATAGCCGCCGTGGGACAGGTACGCATAGCTCCGGTAATGCCCAGACAGGCAAGCCGTTGTACCTTGTTTAATTTATTTATAGTTGTTTTTTGGGTGACTTTGTTCCACCATACTATTGAATGTTATAATGGGCCTGACCATGATCGTGTAGATCCAGTGTGTAGTCTTTGGAGAGATTCCCCAGGTTTTACCATACATGCTTCGGCGAGCCCAGAAAGCTTTGATTGCTTTTTGAATTTTGTTGTTGATGTGGGAGTTCCAGCTTAGTTTTTTTATCGAGGATCACTCCAAGATATTTTACTTCGTTGGAATACTCAATGTATGTACCATTAATTGAAATTTGGGTTAATTTCCTCCTTTTTGTAAAAGGGACGATGATAGCTTTGCTGGGGTTTATAGAGAGACTTTCTTTATTACACCAGTCTATGACTATCTTAAGGGCGTTTTGCAAACGTGTTGTAACTTCGTTTGGTTCTTTGCCCTTTATTATGATGACTAGGTCATCGGCGTATCCAATTATATTGAAACCTGCATTACTTAGGTATTGAAGATAACCTACTTCAATCGATAACCAGAGACCATAGTAGGGGTGAGAGTACTCCTCCTGAGGGCAGCCTTTAACGGCTGTTACTGATACTGAGGTCTGTGCTGATGAAGCAGTTATTTTCCGACTTTCAAGCATCGCTTTGATCCATTTGATGGTGGGATGATCTATTCTTCTATGAGTCAAAGCATTTGATATGGAGTCATATCCACTGTTGTCAAAAGCGCCCTCTATGTCTAGGAAGGCACATAAAGCTACTTCTTTGTTTTCGTATGCACTTTTTATTTGTGATGTTAAACTTAGAAGTGCTCCTTCCGTGGCTCTGTATAGTTCGTCTCTATAAATGCTGTCGTATGCGGCTTTGAAATCGATAAATAGGTGGTGGGTATCGATTTGGACTTCTTGGGTTTTTTTCCAGGATCTGCCGAAGTGTGAAAATTTGATCGGTTGTGGACTTTCCTGGCCTAAAACCACACTGATAAGGGCCGATCAGGTTGTTGGTAAACGGATTCAGGCGTTCACATATTACGGCAGATAGGATCTTGTTGGCGATGTTGAGGAAAATGTTTTAAAAATAAAGGATAATTCTTCTTCGAAAATGCGGCCAATCAGGCAGTAAAAATGAATGGTGTTCATTATCGTGACATGATAACCCAGATTTACAAAACTATTAGTTCTTGTTCTCTGGGGAATTCCACCCTCCCAATTCACGCACTTGTAATGCAATTTAATTTCTTATCTTTAAAACCACTCACCACTGAATGTAAAATTGGCGATTGCGCTTTGTAACCTTAAAAGTTAACCAAAATCCCACATTAATCTCACATCTTATTTCTTAGTCTTCGTGTTTACGTGTACACTGTAAAAGCAACACCAAAAAGGACACATAAATCCTTTTAGTATTAAACTTTATTTAGGAAACGAAAAGTTTCCCTCACGTTTTCTTTGCCTGAAGCATATTTCACACGCTCTATTTAACTCGAATCCTTAAGGGATTACGATGGCATTAATAATTTCTTTACCTTGGTGGTTGTATGTACGGGAGGATGAGGGAAAATGTGATGACAAACTTACTTTGGAAGTGTACTCTACGGAAAACATGACAAAAATTGAAAATGTTTCTTCTTAATTGGGCACATTGAGGTTGGACTAATGCATTTGAAATTCTCCTTTGGGTTGGTTTACCTAGTCTGGTCAACGTGTGTGAATAAAGGATATGTTATCGACACATTTTACCGGGACCAAAGAACTGCGAGTAACACTGGGGGCATTAAATCATAAAGTCATGGCCCCAGTCATGTGATGTTGTTGCGGCACTTCTCCAGCTATACCCTACTTACTTACTTACTTAATTAAGTGGCGCTGCAGTCCGGGATGAACCTGGGCCTCAACCAACATGCTTCTCCAATAAGCCCGGTCCTTAGCTAACTGCCTCCAGTTGCTCACTCAAAGTTGGTTGAGGGCGGTTTTTACTTGTGCGCGCCACTTAAGGCGAGGTCTTCCTCTAATGCGTCCGACGTCTGGCTGGGAATCGAAGACTCTGCGAGCCGGAGTATTGGTGTCCATTCGTCCCACATGTCCTAGCCATCTTAAACGTCCAATGCGGAGTTTTTTTTTGGACCAGGGATATGTCGCTGTACAGCTCGTGGTTGAATCTTCGTCTTCATCGCCCGTCAACGCAAACGGGACCGAAGATTTTTCGAAGAATTTTCCTCTCAAATCGACCAACGATCTCTTCATCCACTTTTGATACGGTCCATGCTTCAGCGCCGTATAGGGTATATAGGATCTCCTTAGTAGTTCGAGTGAGGATTTTACTACTGAATTGCCTTATTAGCCCGAAGAAACAGCGATTGGCAAGAGTAATTCTTCGTTTAATGTCTGATGAGATGTTGTTGTCAGAGTAGACAAAGTACCGTATACTACCTCAAAGTTACATCTGTCAATAGTGACGTTCTGTCCAATTCGTCGATGTTGTGTGTCCTCTCGTGTTGACAGCATATACTTAGTCTTACCCTCATTTACTGCCATTTCTGCCGCTTCCTTCTCTATACTAGCAAACGTGGCTATGACATCACGTTGAGTCCTACCAATGATGTCAATATCGTCGGCGTATGCTAGTAGTTGCACCGATTTTTGGAAAACTATGCCTCTGGTGTTGGCTCAGGAGTTTTGTACAATCCTCTCAAGAATCAAATTGAAGAAATCACATAACAGCGCATCGCCTTACCTAAATCCTTTTTTGGTATCGAATGTGTCGGTGAGGTCGTTTCCGAACCTGATGGTGCAGCGAGAATTCTCCATCGTCATCCTACACAAACGGACGAGTTTGGGCGGTATACCAAAACTAGACATGGCTCTGTATAGTTCGTCTCTATAAATGCTGTCGTATGCGGCTTTGAAATCGATAAATAGGTGGTGGGTATCGATTTGGACTTCTTGGGTTTTTTCCAGGATCTGCCGAAGTGTGAAAATTTTATCGATCGTGGACCCTGGCGTAAAACCGCACTGATAAGGGCCGATCAGGTTGTTGGTAAACGGTTTCAGGAGTTCACATATTACGGCAGATAGGATCTTGTAATCGATGTTGAGCAGACTTATGCCTCTGTAGTTGGCGCAGTTCAGAGGGTCTCCTTTTTTGTGGATCGGGCAAACGATGCTGAGGTTTCATTCTTCAGGCATGCTTT
Organism: Rhingia campestris; assembly: GCA_932526625.1. Classification (NCBI taxonomy): domain Eukaryota; kingdom Metazoa; phylum Arthropoda; class Insecta; order Diptera; family Syrphidae; genus Rhingia; species Rhingia campestris. The sequence goes on from OW052182.1 coordinate 180,898,481, forward strand.
CATCCGACCAGATTTGGCTTATGAGTTGGTGGATCTTACTTACTAAGCCCTATCCGCCTGCATTATAAAGCTCAGCGGGAAGGCCGTCATTTCCGGCGGCCTTGTTAAGCTTGAGTTAAGATATTCTGCGGCATGAGATGCTAGTGGTATGGTGTTAATCGAGAGTTTAAGGGGTAAGCGTTTTGCGAAGGCCTTGGTGGTCTCTGGCGATTGCAGTCTTTCGGCATTAAAGTGGCTTAGCCCCTCCGAATGTTCAAAATACAAATTTTTGGCGCAACAGGCTCGTTAGTACCCAGTGCCTAGCTTTCTCACAACCATTCATGTGTGCGTGTGTACTTCTTGCACGATGGCGGGACCTCCTGTTTTATGCCGACTCCGAACGGCTAAGTTGAGATAAGCTATTCTTGACAATTGATACTACTCGGACGATTTGTCAGTTCATCACGAGAGGAGGGCCAGTGAAAAATCATTTAGGTGTTGATACGGCTGGGAATCGAACCCAGACCTCCTGCGCGGCAGTTCATCGCACTAACCATCGTGCCACTGAGCCCCTGAGAATGTTCGGACATCCAAAATACTGGATGCGTGCCTCTTGTCTATCGCAATGTAATCAATTTGGTCGACCGTTCGTTGATCTGGAGACCGCTATGCCCCCTTATGGATATCGTGGTGAGGAAACCGTGTGCTGGCTATAGTGGCATTTCGTTCCGTAGCGAAGTCAATACCAGACGTGTTGTCGTGTAGGCTATATTTTCCGACAGTAAGATGTCTTCTCTTCCTACATTTGCGTTGAAATCTCCCAGCACGATTTTTACATCGTACTTCGGTAGTCACTCATGGGTTTTGTCAAGGAGTTCGTAGAAGCAGTCATTCATCTTTTTCCTCCGTCGGAGCATGAGCGCATATAAGCCTTAAGTTGGCGAATATGGCCTTGGAAACATAAGCCTTCTTGCCTAAGTCTGGCACTTATAACAAATCCGCATCCGAATAGTTGCTGTTTCTGCTCACTATAACACGGTCCATAGTAGATGTCACAGTTTTTCATACACTTTTTGCCCGGCCCATCCCATCGTATTTCCTGGATGGCAGTCATTTCTGCTTTGTAGCAGCTTCGGGCTTCCGCTAGTTGTTCGCCTGGACCTCTCATGTTTAATGTTCTCACATTCCAGATGCAGATACGAACATCGTTGTCCTTTTTTCGTTTCTCAGGGTCATCAACTATAAAATCATTCCTTTTCTAGGCTATTGGTTGCTTCAATTTATTAGAAGGACACGAGGCCATTAGTATCTTCTACGGGACTGAGCGCTGCTATTATCCTTTCAACCGCCACCATCTCTGTTCAATGGGCCTGACTTACCCGTACGATTCCTAACTGATCTGTTGTCCGAATATGTCGAAGCAGCACATCTAGGTTCACCTGAGATCAGCAGGCCGGGTATCAGTGCCAAGCATTCTACCAGTGTTTTTGTCAACACTCGCACTTATAAGTTTAGCAAGTCAAATCCGGTTGGATGAGACCAGTATCTGATGGTTACCACTTGGAGGTAGAAAACTCGACGACGCGTTTTGACTTCCTTAAATTATTTGAATCCAGCTATTCCACTTTCCCGATTAGATCACATCACCTACTACATGTTTACACCTGTCCATAGCAAGGCTGTATCTTTTTCCATTTAGAACAAGTGAAATACGTTGTAATGCACTTAATCTCTATGCCATTGTTTCGACTCATGTGCGAAACTGCTTTAACACCATTTGCTTCTGTAGTTACCCCAACCGTGATGCATATTGCAAATTATCCACTACAGAGATACAGATACTCTTGTTTGCTTTTTACATAGAAATTGCGATTACTCTTGCAACGGTTGCAATGATTGATAGCCAGTTAGGAATACAAAAATGAAAAGAAATCTCTGATGATGATAGAGATATATTATCATCATCAGAGATTTCTTTTCATTTTTGTATGTTCACATTCTGTTGGATGCATTCTATCTACATCACCATGACGAGTGATAGATACCATCAGCACGAATTGAAATTTAAAACATGAGCAGAGATAATATTAAAATGCGAATCCATATCTATTCAATGAATCATCATATATCTGCATCTATATGGCGTATAGATGCGCAATTCAATTAACTATTCTGATGATGCTCACTATTCAACGAATCATTGATTGAAACGTTTGGCATAGTTACCTACATATTGACGCGGTAGATACAACGGATAGATACATAAATTCAATCAACAATTTTCGCTAGATTTGACTTTGCAAATTCAGTTTCAGTGAACTTTATGGACTTATTCAGGAGGTGATATTTTTTTTTTTATTTTTCATGGCTTAAGGGGAAAACCAAAAAAAAATATTAATCCAAGAGAAACACTTGAATCGGGGTAACCTTTTTGTGAATTTTAAAAGTTGCTGGATGAAAAATATGTGCGAATAGAGATTTTATGTTTTTTTGAAATTAAACTAACGACGTGAATTGGATTTTATGAAACGAAAAAGTGTAACGAAAAAGTATAACAACTACAAATATAACGGGTGATTTTTTAGCTGGTTTGGTTTTGGCAACACTGTTTTTGACAGCTGACGTGTGTTTAGTACCTTGTGTCACTGTCAAACAGCTTCAGTTTGGTTTGCAATTTAACCATGGATCGTCTTACAAATGAACAACGCTTGCAAATTATTGAATTTTACTATCAAAATTCATGCTCTGTTCGAAATGTTCATCGCGCGCTGCTTCCATTTTATGATCGGCATTCTCGACCTTCTGAGCAGTCTATTCGGAAGATTGTGACCAAATTTCGCACCAAATTTACTTTGTTGGACATTAAACCACCAACACGTTTACGTACTGTGCGCAGTGAAGAAAATATTGCGGCCGTATCAGCTAGTGTGACAGAAGACCGCGAAATGTCGATTCGGCGCCGTTCCCAGCAGTTAGGCCTTTGTTACAGCACTACGTGGAAAATTTTGCGGAAGGATTTGGGCGTAAAGCCTTTTAAGATACAGCTGGTGCAAGAACTAAAGCCAACCGACCTACCACAACGCCGAATTTTTGGTGAATGGGCTCTTGGAAAGCTGGCCGAGGATCCGCTTTTTTATCGAAAAATTGTGTTCAGCGATGAGGCTCATTTTTGGTTGAATGGGTACGTAAATAAGCAAAATTGCCGCATTTGGAGTGAAGATCAGCCAGAAGCATTGCAACAGCTACCAATGCATCCCGAAAAAGCCACTGTTTGGTGCGGTTTATGGGCCGGCGGCATTATTGGGCCATATTTCTTCAAAGATGATGCGAATCGCAGCGTTACTGTCAATGGTGAACGCTACCGAGCGATGATAACAAACTTTTTTTTGCCCGAAATGGAAGTTCTTGACTTGCATGATATGTGGTTTCAACAAGACGGTGCCACATGCCACACAGCACGCGAAACAATGGCGCAATTGCGAGGCTAGTTTGGTGAACAGTTAATTTCACGTTTCGGGCCGGTCAATTGGCCGCCTAGATAGTGCGATTTGACACCATTAGATTATTTTTGTGGGGGTATGTCAAAGCTAATGTCTATAGGGACAAGCCCGCTTCGATTGACGCACTGGAAGCCAACATCCATGCATTCATTCGTGAGATACCGGCCGATATGTGTGAAAGAGTATGCCAAAATTGGACTCAGCGGATGGGCTACCTGAGACGCAGCCGCAGTCAACATTTGCATGAAATTATCTTCAAACATTAAATTGCAAGGTTCAAACTATCGATTCAAATAAATATTTCATTAATTTTTTCGAATTTTTTTTAAAAAAAAAGTTCTAAACCTCTTAAAGAATCACGCGTTATTAATATGGCTTAGGCTGTGAGAGAATGAGATAAAATGCTGTTTTAAATGAAATGCAAGCAAATATAAAATGATTCACTTTATTAGATCGGATTAAAATTTTAAGATTTCATGCAAAGATATGAAGAATGAAGGTTAGAGAGAAAAAAAGTTCTATATGACATTTGTCACTTTGACGGTCAGCGCTGTAGATTTTATTTGATTTGGCAGTTTGATTTGGAATTTTGTCGAATGCGACTAAACTTAACTGTCACCACTCGTTTATGTCCATCGGAACCAGGATGTGTAGAAATTAACCAAACAAGGGGCCACTTAGTTGGTGGGTAATATTTCATCAGCAATCAATATGAAGGACCTTCTTTGACTGATTCTGTGGTTTGCTGCCACTTTGCAGTTTCTTGTAGACGCTGGAGATACTCTGGAGATACTCCATAGCCATACTGTCCAAGCATTCCGCGAAGAAGTAGCGGGTAAATCTGAATCTGAAAGATGAGTATAAGATGGCTTCGGTACAGCATTAATATCGTCACCTGTGGTGAAATGTCCAGGAATCAATGCTTCGATGTCATTACCGTCTTCGGTGAGTGGTTACGCCTTTATCTGTTTTAGCAGAGTACTCGTATGTTAAAAGAGTTTCCCCGATCGTTCTTTTAATGTCAAACTTCACCGACATAACGCCTACCTTTGCCGTCAAAATGCGGTGCTGCTGGTGGGTTGAAGATTCATTTTGTTCCATCGTTGGTTAGTCTATCGGCTATTTTCTGAGATTCTTTGCAAGCGAATTTAAACAGGCTTCTCAAGTCTAGATCCGCGAGTTTGGATGCATGCAAAGGAAATAAGCCCTGCAACCAAAAGGCATTAACAGCCGCGGGACTTATTTCCATTTCGAAATGGAAATAGGCCCCGCGGGATCTATTTCCTTTTTTTGGGAATTATGTGGGGCTTATGTGATACCAGGTATGTGATACCACTTAGCTTGAGGAATAGTGCCTTGAATTTGACATACCCAGCTTTGAACAAAGTCCTTCTGTCAAGTTGGCTCTCCTCAAATCCAAAACAACGTTATACTTGAATCTGTCCACAGGCGTATTGGAGCCACCTGCAAATTTAGTACCTCGAATAACTGTTTGACGGTTCACGCAAGAAGTAATGCTGCTGACAGCTATAACCTTGAAGTGGTTACTCGGACCGTACGTGACCTCTTAGAAGATTTGTCCAATCTTACTTGAGGTATGCTGCTATTGATGACTCGTATTTAGACAACTACTCCCAATGCTGCTTTCGAAGCATCCACAAAGCCATGCAACTCAACGCCTACCGAGGAAGGATATAATCCAAGCCGATGTGGAACTGATTTTATCGACAAATCCTGAAGCTGTTTTAAATAACTTTTCCAACGAAGGGTGGCATTGGTTGATCCCAGTCATCAGTTTTGAGGAAAGATCTGCACCTCTACGCATACAAGATCCAGATCCAGTTGGTCCAACAGCTCAATCCTGGTGACTCAAAAAACGTTTGGAGTAGAACTGTGCTAAATATCGCAGAAGCCCTTAACTGCTACAAAGCAGACATTACTGCCATCCAGGAAATACGATGGGATAGGCTGAGCAAAAATATGATGAAAAACTGTGGCATCTACTATGGTCCGTGTTTAAGTGAGCAGAAACAGCGACTATTGGGATGTCGATTTGTTATAAGTGCCCAAATTAGACAAGCAGTCTTATGTTTTTTTTCTAGGATCTGCCGAAGTGTGAAGATTGGATCAGTTGTGGAAATTCCTGGCCTAAAACCTCATTGCTAAGTACCGATCAGGTTGTTTGGTAAACGGTTGCAGGCGTTCGCATATAACGATGATGAGGTTCCATTCTTCAGGTATACTTTCAACCGACCAGATTTGGCTTACGAGTTGGTGGATGTTACTTACCAAGTCATCTCTGCCGACTTTATAAAGCTCGGCCGGAAGGCGGTCATTTCTGGGAGCTTGAGTTCAGATATTTCTTTGCCACTTCACTTAGGTCGAGCGGTTGGTAGTTTTCGCTGTCGTTGCCAATATTTTGATCGTCATCGCCGTCTTACAGTCTTTAGAAGTGGTTCTTCCATATGCTGAGCATCGAGTGTATCCGACAGGATCATGTTCTTGCCTAGATAGAGCGCTTTGCTTGCTATTTTTTCTTTTATCTGAAAAGTTGCAGCTTTGCCCTGTAGTCCTCATTCTTAGCTGCGAGCATTTGTCGGAATTACTTGCTGGAGGGCGCGAGAAACCTAGCACATCAGTTGCGGCTGATCAAATGGCTTGTTGGCATCGTTGCGATTGTTCTTCGACATTCGATGCTGGTGGTATGTTGTAAATCGAGAGGTTAAGCGATACGCGTTCCGCTTGGACCCTGACGGTCTCTTGCGTGGTGTATATCCGCATTTTTACCGAGTCGATTTTAGCCCCTCGGAATGTGCGGACATCCCAAATACTGAATGCATGCCTCTTATCAGTCGCAATGTGATCAATTAGGTTGACCGTTCGTTGATCTTGAGACCGCCAGGTCCCCTTATGGATATTGAGGTAAGGAAATGGTGAGCATCCTTCCGCAACGAAGTCAATTAGCCTAAGTCCGTTACCAGACGTTTTGTCGTGTAGGCTTTGTTTTCTGACAATACGTCAATTCTACTAAAAATGTCTTCACTTCCTACCTTTGCGTTAAAATCTCCCAGCAGTATTTTGACATCATCTTTGGTAGTCTCTCATAAGTTTTTGTAAATGAGCTCGTATAAGCAGTCTTTCATCTTTTCCACTGTCGGAGCGTAAGTGCACTTAAGGCTTATGTTGGTAAATTTGGTCTTGATGAGAACATGAGAACACAAGCGTTCTCACCCTAGCCTCTCACTATCAACTCCTACTCTCACCTCCACGCTGGTGACTGGTGGGTGCCTAGTACCTCGACTGGAGATGGGGTAATAAACTCCTGTGGAAGGTCGTTGGTGGCAGCAAATGAGAGAGGGGGAGGAGTGTCCTCTCAATCTCACTCTCAGGCGGCAGCGGAGGAATTCCCTAGATGGAGTCAACGGTGTTGCCTACAGCTTCAGTTTGATCGAACTGGAAGTGAAATCCCTATATGAGCTGCTTCGACAAATTTGAACACCAGGTCTATAGGGATTTCCAATACTGGGCCAGGATATTGGAAAAGAGTTGGTGGCGGAGGAGCCCTCAATGGGTCGACGGCAGCGCTCATACCCCAAAATGGGCTACTGACATCGGTATTTTTTCCGGCCCGCTGTCCTAGGGTCAATCCAGGTTGGGGGTTGTGCTTTTAACTACCCATCCACGGAAAAATCTTATGTAACAAAGCAACCAATAGCCTCGGAAAGGACTGATATTATTGTTGAAGACCTTGCTAAACGAAAAAAGGACAACGACGTTCGTATCTGCATCTGAAATGTGAGAACATTAAACAGGAGAGGTGCAGGCGAACACCAAGCGGAAGCCCTAAACTTCTACAAAGCAGACTTTAATGCCATCCAGGAAATACGATGGGATGGGCCGGGCAAAAAGAGGATGAAAAACTGTGACATCTACTATGGACCGTGCTATAGTGAGCAGAAAGAGCGACTATTCGGATACGGATTTGTTATAAGTTCCAGACTTAGGCAAGAAGTCTTATGTTTCTAAGACATTTGCGAACGCATTGTAGCAATCCGCATCAAGGCCAATTTCGCCACCAAAAGCCTTAAATGCGCTCATGCCCCGACGGAGGAAAAAGATGAAAGACTGCTTGTACGAGCTCCTCAACAAAACCCATGAGTGACTACCGAAGTACGATGTTAAAATCGTGCTGGGAGATTTCAAGGCACAGGTAGGAAGAGAAGACATCTTTAGCAGTACTGTCGGAAAATATAGCCTACACGACAACACGTCTGGTAACGGACTTAGGCTAATTGACTTCGCTACGGAACGAAATGCCACTATAGCCAGCACACGGTTTCCTCACCTCGATATCCACAAGGGGACATGGCGGTCTCCAGATCAACGAACAGTCAACCAAATTGATCACATTGCGATAGACAAGAGGCACGCATCCAGTATTTTGGATGTCGGAACATTCCTAGGGGCTAACATCGACTCGGACCACTACCTTGTTGCAGCCAAGGTAAGGATGCGGATATCCACCACGCCACAACAAACCAGAAATACTGAGAAAAATGTCGAAAGACTGCAATCGCAATCAGAGACCGCCAAGACCTTCGCGCAACGCGTATCCCTTAACCTCTCGATTCACACCATACCACCAGCATCTTATGTCAAAGAACAATGGCAACGATGCCAACAAGCCATTAGATCAGCCGCAACTGATGTGCTAGGTTTCTAGCGGCCACCAGCAAGAAACCCCTGGCTTTATGAGGAATGCCGACAGATGCTCGCATCCAAGAACGAGGCCTACAAGGCTAACCTGCAGGTGGAGACGAGAGCTGCCATTGAGCTCTATAGGCAAAGAAGAAGGGAAGAAAACCGGCTTTTCAGAGAGAAGAAAAAAGAGCAAGAAAAGCGCGCGATCGAGGATATAGAGAGGTGCCACTCCAGTAACGATGTTTTACCAAAGTGTAAAACGTCACAGCCAAGGATACAAGGCTCGAACAGAATCCTGTCGAGATGAACAAGGAAATATCGTAGTTGACACACAGTCGATGCTGAGGATATGGAAGAACCACTTCTGCAGACTGTGGTTTTAGGTCAGGAAAGTCCACAACTGATTAAATCTTAACACTTCGGCAGATCCTGGAAAAAACCCAAGAAGTCCAAATCGATACCCACCACCTATTTATCGATTTCAAAGCCCCATACGACATCATAGAGACGAACTATACAAAGCCATGTCTATTTTTGGTATACCGCCCGTTTGTGTAGGATGACGACGGAGAATTCTCGCTGCTCCATCTGGGTCGGAAACGACCCCACCGACACATTCGATACCAAAAAAGGATTTAAGCAAGGCGATGCGTTGTCATTTGTCATTTGATTCTTCAATTTGATTCTTGAGAGGATTGTGCAAACACACGAGAGGCACAATCTTCCAAAAATCGGGATATTGACATCATTGGTAGGACTCAACGTGAGGTCATAGCCACGTTTGCTAGTATAGATAAGGAAGCGGCGAAAATGGGTTTAGCAGTAAATGAGGGTAAGACTAAGTATATGCTGTCAACACGAAAGGACACACAACATCGACGAATTGGACAGAACCGTCACCATTGACAGATATAACTTTGAGGTAGTACGGGAATTTCGTTTCACCCATCGCTAGCAAGCTCTCGAAAAATAAACTCACTCTGGTCACACGTCACACTGATTCAGAGTTGAGTGTGCATTATTCATTTAGCTGGAGAAATCTGTTTGCATCTGCTCTGCAGTGTTCCCGAAATGTCACAGAATCATGACGTTGACTTTCAAAATTGTTGCCAAATCTAACTTTCGTTTCGTTGTTTTTTGTTTCTCCTGCAAAACAATTCCTTTACTCCTGCGAACAATTGATTTAATTAAATGAAACCTCCATCTGTTGCAGACATTTCCAATCGACAAAGTGCCGACCTCCAGTTGTGAAGTACTTTTTTGGCTACCATAGGGACTTCTGGGGGTTGAACGAATCTAATCAAAGGCAACTTTCACTTTGACGTTTTTGTATTTAGTTTGACGTTAGTTACGTTGGTAACTCAAAAGAACTGTAATTGCCGAGCAGTGGTGGTGCAGTTATATAATATATCCTCACCACACATCGAATTGTTTTCGAAACCAACTTTCAGCACGACTTGAACGTCATTGATTAATTTTTCAATCGAATAACAAAGCCCAAGGCTGGATTCGCATGACGTCACATTTATCCAGATGGAAGAAAAATATTTAATTCCCATCCAAAGTATCAACAACAAATAAACATAATATAACAGTAAAAAAGTTTCATTTTGTGGGTTCAAAAGTTGAGATACAGATATTATATTCTAACGAATACACAGTGTCATGGCTTTTGACATCTGACTTCTGACATCTGAGTGTCTTCCCGAATTTCCATTGCGTGGTGAAATGTGAAAAAAAAATGTTTTCTTGTCTGCGGTTATAACTTTTTATGAAAGAGTTGATGGAATTTTTATTCATGGGAAGGAGCGAGCGCTTGTTTTTGTGCTGAATTCAGGATGTGTGGGAATAATTAAATTCTCAGTTTGATTTGTGTGTGCCGTGGGGGCTTTTCGGATAATAAATACATTTTGATACAAATTTTAGACCGCAGAATGTTGGATGACATACATGGTGGTGGCGCTGTATACATTTTTTTTTGGTTGGGTACTCAAATAGGCTGACACCTCTGAAGCGAACAGCTGTTTTAAGGGTGTGAATTTTAGTCCTTTTTCTATTTATAGCTGGAAGTTTAAACGCGATCGATTTTATGGCATGTAAAGGGTGTAGGGTAGGTAGAGGAGGCGGTTCAGCATGAACCCAAGTAGCCCTTATGTGCTTTTTTGTTACCACGACTCGTGTGAAATTTATTATGATGGCTGGGAATGTGATAAAGGCGGTCTCTAGATCCAGCCTGTGAGGTTTAGAAAACGGATAAGATCTTGTATCATTTTACCTGAGATATTGCTAAGGTTGTCGAAGAATTGTTGGTCCAATGCAGGCAATCTGGCTCCTGCTAGTGCCGGACATTTGCAGATGAAATGGGAGAGGGTTTCTCTCTCATTTGTGTTCCCGCAACTGCGGCATTGGGGGTTGTATGGGATCTCTAGTTTGGCGCCATGGTCTGCAATCGGCCAGTACCCCGTGACTATCGCCGTAATTCTTGTGATATCTGGGGGGTTCTATTTAGGACGTCGTTTGTTCTGTTCTTATCGTAGGAAGGCCATATCTTCCTTGATAATTTGTTAACCTTCTCCATTTGGAGTCGGCCTTCTTCAGGAAGTATGAGTGGATTTGTCCCTTAATATGGCCGGGGGATATGGCCAGCTCGTCTGCACTCTCCTTTCCTTCAATGTCACTGTGCCATTGAACCCAGAGAAGTGTGACCCTAAAACGTCTTCCCAGATGGGCAAGTTCGTTCCGGCATTCCTGTACCAGCTTGGAGGATAAGGTAGGCGAGTTGATGGCCTTATTAGCCGCTTGACTCTCTACAAGGTGGGCCAAAAGAGATCACCCTATCGGAAGATGCTCTTATTTTTGCAAATGACCGCCAATGTCAAATCTGTTTTGACCTTTGTGGACTAGACAGATGTAGAATACAAGTGAACAAGCGATGGAGCGATACACTCCCCAAGAACGCGGAATAATCGTGTCTATTTTTTTGCGTAACAATTGGTCTGTAGTGTTGGCGCAGAGCGAATTCCGTCGCCGATTCCCCGGCCGTTCGACACCGACTGCGCAAACACTGCGCCGTTTGGCCACCTTAAAGAGTAAAGACCACACGAGACGTTGCCAAGAGTGGCCGGCCCCAGAGCGCAGGTTGTGCCGGGAATATCGCTGCTGTTGCCGAGGATTTCGAGCTGTCGCCGGAAACAACGACCAGATGCCATTTCTCGCAATTAGCCATCAGCCGGTCGTCCCTAAGGCGAATTTTGGTCAAAAACGTGCGCATGTTCCCGTACAAAGTCCAGTCCGTGCATCAGCTGCTGGCTGTCACTGCCAAGCGCGTGTAACCTACGCCCAAGTCCTCCTCGATCTCGAGGACGAAGTGGACGATTTTTTCAAACATAATGAGCGATAAGACTCATTTCCACCTCAGCGGGTACGTGAACAAGCAAAACTATCGCTTCTGCGGCACCGAAAATCCACAAGTAATGCACGAGGAGCCATTACACCCTCTCGAAGTTACTGCATGGTGCGCTGTTCACGCTGAAGGAGTCATCGGGCCATTTTTTCGAAAACGCCGCTGGTCAAACGACAACAGTGGACGGTGCGCGCTTTAGGGCCATGTTTACCGAGTTTTTTCTGCCGCAATTGGTCGAATTAGGACTGGAGGACATGTGGTTGCAAAAGGACGAACAACGGCACACACTGCCCGAGCCACACCCGATATTCTGAAGGGCCAAACATCGGATGACTTTTTTTGGCCCACCTTGTATGAGGATAGCAATATATAGCAAGCTCGTATAGTTCGTGGTTGAATCTTCGTCTCCATAGCCCGTCAACGCAAACGGGACCGAAGATTTTAGGCAGAATTTTTCTCTCGAATCGATCAAGGACTTCTTCATCCGCTTTTGATACGGACCATGCTTCAGCGGCGTAGAGCAGGACTGGGATGATCAGGGTCTTATATAGGATCTCCTTAGTAGTTCAAGTGAGGGCTTTACTACTAAACTGCCTTCTTAGCCCGAAGAAACAGCGATTGGCAAGAGTAATTTTTCGTTTGATTTCTGACGAGATCTTGTTGTCAGAGTTAATACCGGAGCCGAGGTAGACAAAGTCCCGTACTACCTCAAAGTTATATCTGTCAATGATGACGTTCTGTCCAATTCGTGGATGTTGTTTGTCCTTTGGTGTTGACAGCATATACTTAGTCTTAACCTCATTTACTCCTAAACTCATTTTGGCGCTTCCTTCTCTATACTAGCAAACGTGGCTATGACACGTTGAGTCCTACCAATGATGTCAATATCGCCGGCGTATGCTAGTAGTTGTACCGATTTTTGGAAAACTGTGCCTCTGGTGTTGGCTCAGGAGTTTTGCACAATCCTCTCAAGAATCAAATTGAAAAAGTCACATGACAGCGCATCGCCTTTCCTAAATCCTTTTTTCGTATCGAATGTGTCGGTGAGGTCGTTTCCGACCCCGATGGTGCAGCGAGAATTCTCCATCGTCATCCTACACAAACGGACGAGTTTGGGCGGTATACCAAAACTAGACATGGCTCTGTATAGTTCGTCTCTATAAATGCTGTCGTATGCGGCTTTGAAATCGATAAATAGGTGGTGGGTATCGATTTGGACTTCTTGGGCTTTGATCGATTGTGGACTTTCCTGGCCTAAAACCGCACTGATAAGGGCCGATCAGGTTGTTGGTAAACGGTTTCAGGCGTTCACATATTACGGCAGATAGGGTCTTGTAGGCGATGTTGAGGAGAATTATGCCTCTGTAGTTGGCGCAGTTCAGAGGGTCCCCGTTTTTTGTGGATCGGGCAAACGATGCTGAGGATCCATTCTTCAGACATACTTTCATCCGACCAGATTTGGCTTATGAGTTGGTGGATGTTACTTACAAAGTCATCTCCGCCAGCTTTATAAAGCTCAGCGGGAAGGCCGTCATTTCCGGCGGCCTTATTAAGTCTGAGTTTAGATATTGCTATCCTCACTTCAATTAGGTCGGGTGGTTGGCAGTTTTCGCTGTCGTTGCCAATATTAAATGGTTCGTTCTGCCTGACAGCGGAATGTTATTCGTCATCGTCGTTTAACAGTCTTCAGAAGTGGTTCTTCCATATCCTCAGCATCGACTGTGTCTCAACTACGATATTTCCTTGTTCATCTCGACAGGATTTTGTTCGAGCCTTGTATCCTTGGCTTTGACGTTTTACACTTTGGTAAAAGTGCGAACATCGTTCCTGGAGTGGCACCTCTCTATATCCTCGATCGCGCGCTTTTCTTGCTCTTTTTTCTTATTTCTGAAAAGCCGGTGTTCTTCCCTTCTTCTTGCCTATAGAGCTCAATGACAGCTCTCGTGTTCACCTGCAGCTTAGCCTTGTAGGCCTCGTTCTTGGCTGCGAGCATCTGTCGGCATTCCTCATCAAACCAGGGGTTTCTTGCTGGTATGGCCGCGAGAAACCTAGCGCATCAGTTGCGGCGGATCGAATGGCTTGTTGGCATCGTTGAACGGGATTAGGTCTATTAACGATGTGGACCTGTGGTCCGTGTGCTATCGCATTCAGTAGTCCATGTTGCTAAAGTGGCTCACCCAGCTAAAATTTGTTTAACTACGACTTCTAGCATAACACATGAGTCTCTTCGTTGGCGTCTAGTAATTATATTTTATTTGGCATCTACCTTGGATATTTGCAGAGAAGCGTCCACACGGAGGTTTGCTTCTCGCTGCGTGATATTTCTAAGACTGCTTGCGATTAAGAAAGCAAACTTTAGATGGACAAATGACACAACGTGCAGGCAATGATGGCCTTATTTTGACCAGAACGCTCTATCAGTTTGATAAAGCTAAAAAGTTCACATATCAGCACCATCACCCATAGGTCTACACGCGAAAAGACTGGGTCTCGTCAGCAATGACTACTGTAGAAGCTGTCTGGACAAGGACGAAGAGGCGAACATTCATCACCACTGATATCTGGCATTCTCCAATAAAAGAAGACAACACCTCGGGAACTTCACTTTTTATGACCATAGGTGACTTCCATCTACGGAATTCGTCTCTTCCAGTCTGGCAAAAACGTTTCCCTCAATCTTTTCAGCTAATTTAAAGCCTTTAATATATTTTTACGTCAAAATCCTAAAGCACAAAATGAATAACACTCAAACACACAAAACCATTGCCCTACTCCTTTCAATCCTTGCCGCCATGTCTAGTACCAACTCGAACTCTTAACCTCGAATTTTTTTTTCGCATAACCGTTAAGTGATTTTTTTTTTCATAATAAGAACCTATCCCGTGGTGAAGCAGCACCATTTCTATTTTGGTACCGCTATAAATTTAAGGATTTATTTCATCCACAAGGATCTGGTGCTCTTAAACTTACTACGTCTGATGGTTTGATCTAGGGGTGATTGTTTGCAAGTGGTGTGCAATAGTTAATCGTTACTGGCACATAAAATCATCCCTAATGGAGGAGTTTGCCTTGAAGGACACTAATTTCCATGAACAAAGAAACAGAATGGTATTAAAGATGCCTTCGCTTAGAAGGCAAACTAACCAATTAGTATGCCTGGTTCATTTAGCTTAAACGAGGGATTGTGTTCCGATTTAATCAGTGCAAAGCTATTAAATAAAAAAAATTAGACGGGTTATCCCTTTTTTCCAACAGACTGTGTAAGGATAATGCAAACATAAACAAGCAACTTGAATTAAAGTATTTTTTACGTTGATGAGCAAGGAGAAAAATGTGCTCCCTAATTAGTCCTTCCTTGGTATTTAATATCAAGTTAGGTTTTGACGAGGTGTAGGGCAATGTAGGTACCACCGATGTAGTAGAGGGTTTGAGGAAAATTGTTTTTTTTTTTTTATAAGCGCAGAGAGACGAATTAGTAATGATTATTAAATTATTTATAAAGCCGTGTATTTCATCAAAACATGATAGATTGACAAAAATCGCTCCAAGGAGGGTCGACTGAAATTGATAGCCCAATCAAATATTCCGATTGAATTCGTTACGGTTTCCGATTGAAACCGTATACCAAAATAGATCCTCCAAAAATTAATTAAGCAAATCCATTCCTTAATTAGAGGATTAGATTTCGAATATATCTAGATATCCTTAATGCACAAATCCCGATATCATCTGCTGGGTGGTTGGAAGATAATTTTATTCCTGAATGAGTAAATAAGCTGTATTCGGCCAAATATAGATAAGTTGTTTAAGGGTAGTGATGCGATTACATGAGAACACAAGCGTCCTCACTCTAGCCTCTCACTATCAACTCCTACTCTCACCTCCACGCTGGTGACTGGTGGGTGCCTAGTACCTCGACTGGAGATAGGGTAACAAGCCCCTGTGGAAGGTCGTTGGCGGCAGCAAACAAGAGAGTTACTCACTCTCAGGCGACAGCGGAGGAATTCCCTAGATGGAATCAACGGTGGCGCCTACAGCTCCAGTTAGATCGAACTGGTAAGCGTAATCCCTGTATGAGCTGCTTCGACATATTTGAACACCAGGTCTGTAGGGATTTCCAATACTGAGCCAGGGTGTTAGAAAAGAGTTGGTGGCCGAGGAGCCCTAAATGGATCAACGGCATCGCCCATATCCCGAAAGGGCTACTGACATCGATATTTCCGGCCCGGGTCAAAACAAGTGCCTGGCCCACCAGGTTGGGGGTTATGCCGCGGAGTAACTTCCCGACCATGGAAAAAACCATTAGTTATGAGAGTGACACAACCAGCCTCGGATAATGAAACTCCTCATATGGCAACAAGACCCGGAACGTCAATGGACTATGATATGAGAGTATGCACCTGGAATGTACGAACACTCTACACCACGGGTGCTACTCAAAAACTTGAATCTGTCCTCACGCGGTACAAGGCAGAGATAACCGCAATCCAGGAGATACGATGGATAGGATCAGGAATATTATGAAGAGGAACATTGCGACATTGCTGCAACAAAAGACTGAAATCGCCAGAGACCGCCAAGACCTTCGCCCAACGCGTATCCCTTAACCTCTCGATTTACATTACACCACCAGCATCTAATGTCGAATAACAATGGCAACGATCCCAACAAGCGATTAGATCAGTCGCGACTGATGTGCTAGGTTTCTAGCGGCCACCAGCAATAAACCCCTGGAATGCCGACAGATGCTCGAAGCCAAGAACGAGGCCTATAAGGCTAAGCTGCAGGTGAAGACAAGAGCTGCCATTGAGCTCTATGGGCAAAGAAGAAGGGAAGAACATCGGCTTTTCAGAAAGAAGAAAAGAGCAGGAAAAGCGCGCGATCGAGGATATAGAGAGTTGCCACTCCAGGAACGATGTTCGCAAGTTTTACCAAAGTGTAAAACGTCAAAGCCAAGGATACAAGGCTCGAACAGAATCCTGTCGAGATGAACAAGGAAGTATCGTTGTTGAGACACAGTCGATGCTGAGGATATGGAAGAACCACTTCTGCAGACTGTTAAACGGTGATGACGAACAACTTTCCGCTGTCAGACAGAATTCTCGCTGCTCCATCAGGGTCAAAAACGACCTCACCGACACATTCGATACCAAAAAAGGATTTAGGCAAGGCGATGCGCTGTCATGTGACTTCTTCAATTTGATTCTTTAGAGATTGTGAAAAACTCCCGAGCCAACACCAGAGGCACAATTTTTCAAAAATCGGTACAACTACTAGCATACGCTGACAATATTGACATCATTGGTAGGACTCAAGGTGAAGTCATAGCCACGTTTGCTAGTATAGAGAAGGAAGCGGCGGAAATGGGTTTAACAGTAAATGAGGGTAAGACTAAGTATATGCTGTCAACACGAAAGGACACACAACATCGACGAATTGGACAGAACGTCACCATTGACAGATATAACTTTGAGGTACATAGTACGGGAATTTGTCTACCTCGGCTCCGCTATTAATTCTGAAAACAACATCTCGTCAGAAATCAAACGAAGAATTACCGCTGTTTATTCGGGCTAAAAAGGCAGTTTAGTAGTAAAGTCCTCACTCGAACTACTAAGGAGATCCTATATAAGACCCTGATTATCCCAGTCATGCTCTACGGCGCTGAAGCATGGACCGTATCAAAATTGGATGAAAAAAACCCTCGGAGAGGGAGAGATAGAAGAAATTGGTCTAGCTATAAGAACAACAAGGCCGCAGGCTCTGATGGCTTACCAGCGGTGCTTTTCAAATACGGTGGTGATGTTTTGATAGGGAGCATGCACCGAATCATCAACCAAGTATGGGCGGAAGAAAACATGCCCTATCAGCTCCATATGCCCCATCTATCCCTGCTTAACATCGCATACAAGATCCTCTCCAACGTACTGTGTGAACATCTAAAACCGTTCTGCAACACACTAATCGGCACGTACCAGTGTAGCTTCCGGCCCGGCAAATCGACTATAGACCAAATTTTCACACTGAGGCAAATCCTGGAAAAGACCAACGAATTTCAAGTCGAAACTCACCACCTATTCATCGACTTCAAAGCCGCTTATGATAGCATACATCGTCAGGAGTTCGATATGGCGATGGCAGAATTAGGAATCCCGGCAAAACTGATTCAGCTGTGTCGAATGACGCTGGAAAACACGAGTTGCAAAATCCAGTTTGCAAGTAACACCTCCGAACTGTTCCAAACATGCACCGGATTTCGGCAAGTAGACGCGCTATCATGTGACTTCTTCAATCTCGTACTGGAGCAGATAGTGTGAAGGGCAGGTGTCAACACTGAAGGCACTATCTTCAACAGGTCCGTCCAGCTGCTCTATGCAGACGATATTGACATCATCGGTCGCTCCCAGCGTGCCGTGATAAAAGCGTTCACGACGATTGAAGAACAGGCAACATCCGTTGGCCTTGAAGTAAATGAGGACAAGACCAAGTACATGCTATCAACAAACAAACAAGCATCTGTCCACCGCCTAGGACAAAACGTCACTATTGATAGCAACAATTTTGAGGTAGTTAAGGAGTTCACCTATCTCGGAGTAAACATAGACTCCTCGAAAGACACCCTAGTGGAGATCTGGCGAAGAATTACCCTAGTAAACCGTTGCTTCGTCGGTTTGGCGAAACAACTGGGTTCAAAACTCCTAACTCGAAGGACGAAATGTGTGCTCTACAAAACCCTTATCGTGGCAGTTCTGCTTTATGACGCCGAGTGCTGGATGATAAGCAAGAAGGGAGAGCTGATACTGGGCTCTTCGAAAGAAAAATACTTCGGCGGTTTTTTGGTCCTGTACACGAGGAGGGCGAATGGTGCAGAAGATACAACCGCGAACTCTATGAGCTGTACCAAGATGTGGATGTAGTCCTGTAGTGTATTGATATCATCCTTTCTACAGCATGAATAGACATGCTCTCTCATACATGCGTAAGTACTTTGGTATAGGTGTACTAGTGACAGTATCGACTGTCTCTCAATGTTCTCATAAATGCCTTATCTATGCATATTGTCTCGTGTGCATGCACTATATGAAGAAGGGTCAGTCATAATTAGACCACCGACAAGTGCGTGCATTGGCGAGCCAATACTATTCGCTACAAGTCCAAAAAGCGAAAACACGTCGACTACATTGGCTCGTCCACATTGAGCTAATGGACAATAATGCTCCAGCTAAGAGGATCTTCAAGTCTCAGTCCCAGGTTCGAGAAGGCAAGGAAGACCGAACCTCCGTTTCAAAGACCAAGCTATCGTGGATGCCAGATCGCTTTTTCTAGATAACTGGAAGCAGCGAGGCAGGGATCGTAGAGAATGGAAGGCTGCAGTGTCTCAGGCAGATACTCTTCATGGGTCGGGAGCCCGATAAGTAAGTAAATAAGTTACAGCAATCAGGATACTGTCTCAGTCAATATTGAAACAAAAGACAGCAACATGGAATTTTCGGAATTGTCCAAAGAAATTCTAGGTACTGGGCTAATTGAAAATCTGACAGTTGCTACCATTTGCAAAAATTAAAGCATCTTCCGATAAGGTGAAACATTTCAGGCACTCTTTTGTATAATTATTTCTCAAAGACCAGTAAAGGAATCATTTATCAAATTCAGGACTCTTATTCTGCTGGCCTTGGTCATGTTAAGCTCAATCACCAACTACCCTCTTTTACTTAAATTTAATATGGAAGCTGAATCGTTTTATGGATAGCTGCTCACTTAAAATCTCATTACGCATGACAAGTTGACAGCTCACTGCTCACCGGCACCTGTGCACTCGATGCGTCAGTTATTAAAATATGCACGACCAGCCACCAGTAACGGTAATTATTGCTGTCATTTAAAGTGTCATAAAGCGAAAGAAAAAACGCAGGAAATCCCACAAGCAATTTCAAGTTGCCACTCGCAGATGTGCCACTTAAAGATACAAGATGCATCTTAATTGACATTCAAAGCACATGCGACGAGGTGCAGGCGCAGATCTCTGATTGAGGAAGGTAAAGACGAGTTTCGTCATGCAAAAGGAAAATTATTTAATCTCTGATCTGCGGGATGGTGGGTACAATGAATGATGAGCAGTGCATCTTCTTTGGTACCTATTCCGTATTTGGCTTACTGCATGGAATTGGATGCGATCAGAGTCCCAATTACCGTTGATCTATTCCCCAACTATCATATAATGGCTAATGAAAGTAAAAGTTCGAATTCATGAGTTCGCCTGCGGTGGATTACGTTATTTGCAGCTGCAATAGACCGCCTTGTTGATGGATGATGTGTGCGGCATTGTATAAACCGCTAATCATTGCAAGATCAGGAAATTGCAATTTTGACGTTAATGGAGTGAAGGAAACCCATGATTGCCCGAACTAAATGATGATGAGAAAACCTTTGACACATTGCCTTGTCAATTTGACAAGACAAAAACAATGCAAGTCGTATGCGGGCACGTTCCAAAAATGGAATCTTTATGGTCGGCTTTGCATAATTGTAATGACCATGCTCGTTATAATCCAGTTAAGGAGAAAATACTTTCTCGAGATACATATGTGCAATTAGTTTGAGAAGTGACACTAATGGTTGTTTTAAGAATTAAGAGTGAGATCCAATGGAGAATCAAACTGCAAGTGTTTGAACCAGCGTAGAGATACTTTATGTAAAGCAGAAGCTTGGCTTATACACCTGCTACAAGAGAGCTATGCGATTTCAGAATTTGTAAATGATACTTACTTACTTAAGTGGCGCAGTGTGAACCTGGGCCTTAACCAAAATGCCTCTCCAATTAGCCCGGTCCTTAGCTAACTGCCTCCAGTTCGGCACTTCAAGTTGGTTGAGGTCGGTTTCTACTTGTGCGCGCCACTTAAGGCGAGGTCTTGCTCTACTGCGTCCGACGTGTGGCCGGAAATGGAAGACTCTGCGAGCCGGAGAATTGGTGTCTATTCGTTCTACATATCCTAGCCATCTTAAACGTCCAATGAGGTTGTTTTTGACTGGGGGCGTCTCCATAGCCCGTCAGAGCAATTGGGACCGAAGAAGTATTTTTCTCTCGAATCGACCAAGGATTTCTTCATCCGCTTTTGATACGGTCCATGCTTCAGTGTCGTAGAGCAGGACTACGATGATCAGCGTCTTATGTATAGGATCTCCTAAGTAGTTCGAGGAAGGACTTTACTACTGAATTGCCTTCTTAGCCCGAAGAAATGGCGGTTGGCAAGTATCATCCTTCGTTTCATTTCTGACGAGATGTTGTTGTCAGGTCCCATACTACCTCAAAATTATATCTGTCAATGGTTACGTTCTGTCCTACACTAGCAGCTTCCTTCACTAAACTACCAACGTGGCTATGACATCAAGTTGAGTCCGACGAATGATGATAATATCGTCGGCATGTTGGGCATCGATTTGGACTTCTTGGGTTTTTTTCCAGGATCTGCAAAAGTGTGAAAACTTGATCAGTTGTTGACTTTTCTGGTCTAAAACCACACTGATAAGGGCCGTTCAGGTTTTTGGTAAACGGTTTCAGGCGTTCACATATTGTGGCAGATAGGAACTGGTAGGCGATTTTGACGAGACTTATGCATCTATAGTTGGCGCAGTTCAGAGACATTAAATTTTTTGATAGTATTTCTGGTTTGTTGTAAGGTGGTGGATATCCGCATCCTTACTTGCATGCATCACGGTTGTGGCCCGAGTCGATATTAGCCCCTCCGAAAGTTCGGACATTCAAAATACTGGATGCGTGCCACTTGTCTATCCCAATGTGATCAATTTAGTTGACCGATCGGGGAGACTCTTATGGATATCGAGGTTAGGAAACCGTTTGCCAGCCAAAGAGGCTGGCCTGAGTCCGTTGCCAGACGTGCTGTCGTGTAGGCTGTATTTTCCGATAATTCTGCTAACGATGTCTTCTCTTTTTACCTTTGCAGTAAAATCTCCCAGCACGATTTTAACATCGTCCTTTGGTAGTCTTTCATGGGTTTTGTCAAGGAGCTCGTAGAAGCATTCATTCATCTTTTTCCTCCATCGGAGCGTGAGGGCATATAAGGCTTATATTGGCGAATTTGGCCTTGATGCGAATTGTTACAATGCGTTCGCTCATGTTTTGGAAACATAAGATCTCTTGCCTAAGTTTGGCACTTATAACAAATCCGCATCCGAATATTCACTGTTTTTGCTCACAATAACACGATCTGTTGTAAATGTCACAGTTTTTCATCCTCCCATCCATCGCCCGTCCGTCCCGTCCCATAGCATCGTATTTCCTAGATGGCAGTAGTAGCTTTGTAGCAACTCAGGTCTTCCGCTATTTATTCGTCTGCACCTCTCCTGTTTAATGTTCTTACTTTCCAGGAACAGATACGAACGTCATTGTCCATTTTTCGTTGCTGAACCCCCAACCTGGAGGGCCAGTTCCAATCTATTGGATATCCCTAGAACACCGGCCCATCAGTATCCATCAGTATCCATCCACGGTCCATAGTAGATGTCACAGTTTTTCACCCTCCTTTTGCCCGGCCCATCCCATCATATTTCCTGGATGGCAGTAATATCTGCTTTGTAGCAGTTTAGGGCTTCCGCTAGTTGTTCATCTGCACCTCTGGTGTTTAATGTTCTCACATTCCAGGTGCAGATACGAACGTCGTTGTCCTTTTTTCGTTTAGCATGGTCGTCAACAATAAAATCAGTCCTTTCCGAGGCTATTGGTTGCTTCGTAACATATGACTTTTTCCATGGGTGGGTAAAAAGCCCAAAGCACAACCCCCAGCCTGGAGGGCCAGTTCCAATTTATTAAATACCCCTAGGACACGTGGCCATCAGTATCCACTACGGGATTGAGCGCTGCCGTGACCTTTCGGTTCATCCGCCACCATCTCTGTTCAATTGTCCTGACTTACCCTTGATATTCCTAGATGACCTGTTGTCCGAATATGTCATTTGGGTTATTCACCTTGCCCATCCTTACAGTGACTGTAGACGCCAACGTTTACTCCACATTTGAAGTTGTTCCGTTCCCGGCTGAAATGGAATGGGAGTGTGGGTACATACCTTCCCTCATTCTCATCTGCTGCCGCCAGGACTTTACACAGGGATCGAGGTACTAGGCAGGCACTCAGCGGTGACCAAGAGAAGCCTGAGAGTCGGGATTGATAAGCATAGCGAGGTGAGAACTCAAGGTTTCATTGCATTTGCCTACCTATGGAAGTTCGTTATACTAACTTCCAGAAGACGTATTTTCACCAACATAAAATCTACAAAGATTCGGGAGTCAATAAACCCCTCCAAGCATCATCTCAAACCTCAACTGAGATAAGTTTATAAAAAAAAAGCTTCAACTATGCTCAATCCGGAATAATTGCAGGATCGGATGAGCTGTGCCAAATGGCTTAAAACTTCCACGTCAGTATAAATGCTTATCATAGTGCGGCCTTTGTGCCAATTCAGTCTCAACAAAACACGCATCCATTTTTCATGAATTGCACTCGTCAATCCGTGAGCTCTTCATCATGTTCATTTCTCATTCATGTGTGACGATGCCAAATGCATTTGGGAGTGTTCTGCCTGCACATTATGTATGACTACCCGTTCAACCGCACTTGTGAGGTTGATTATTTATTACCATCTTGCAGCTACTGCAACTGCAATCACCATGTTAATATGCAGATAATTACACATGCAGTAGCTGCAAATCGATAGTCATCATTAACTGAGTATATTTCATCGGGTGTGACACTGTGCTTAACGCGAAGTAGGCAACCATCCGTCTCCTGACGATTTGATGAACCGATGCACATCGATGTTCGTTGCGAACAAAAGATTGCAGTTCAGTTCAGTGGGTATGATGTTTCGTTCCATTTGGCAATTATTCAGAACGGTATACTGTACAAGTGCAAGTGTAAAGGTACTTGCAGCGCAATCAGAGGTAGTTCTTGGTATTCAAACGTATTCACTATGTTTCTTGTGAAAAGTAGTCCTAGATGCAAGTTGCTTTCGGATTTTTTCAAGCCAATTAAATTTTGCAAAATTCAAAAATCTTCTTAGTCAATGGCGAAATCGTGCAACAAAAGTATGTCCAAATGGATGTGAGTAAACAGGGGGAATTTACATTCAGCGAGTGTGAAGTTGAAAATATCTGAATTTGAGGATAAATGCCCATTCACAAGCATAAAATTACACTCGCGACGTTCTTAGCGTTTTCTGCCCTTTGGCTGGAAAGTGCGTTCGCATTTATCTAATCGTTCACACGTCAATCAAACATTTATCCTGCATGCCTATGTTTGATTGACCGCGACCAATCCAAAATCCTAATCCACAAAAAAATTTAACAGCCGAAACCAAAAATCTGAAGGAAGAGAAACTAGCTTTAAGGAGGCGGAGACCTGTCCAAAAAACAATTTTCCGCGAATCTCTTAAAATAATTTTTATATTCTCCTCGGGGCCTTTGTTGCTGGTCCCTCTGATTCTGAGCTGTCCTTTCGATTACTGTCGGCTGGTTTGGCAGTGCCCTTTGGACACATTGAGAGTTGTATTTGGACTCTGTCACAATGTTACAGATATGCTTTTTGTCCGTGGTGTCTGGTGGCCATGTTTGCGTTTTTGTTGTGGCGAGGGTGTTTATACATGGCCGTCCGCCTAACACCTCGCTTGCTCCTTTGTTGTTCCAGCATTGGCGGCAAAAGACCGTTTTCTTTTGGCCATCTATTGTAGCATTCAAAGGTGGGTTTTTTTTGGAGGAGCGTCTTTTGGGCCGCATCACACCTGTGGTGCTCCTCCGTTGCTTCCTGGTTGGGTGAAGAAGAAGAACATCTACTTCATTCGAACGAACCTTTTATGTTTGTGCAATCACTTGGGTATAGGTTCCAGAGATCGTCCTTCCCCACCCGTCATAATCGTGTTGGTGTTGACGAGGAATCGTCCTCCCTCACCTATTGATCCATTCAGACCGTTCTGTATGACGCTGCCCGTCGCGAGTCTTCCACTGTGCGTTGGCTCTGACGACGGTGTATTCATGTTTTGTTGCTCGGTGAGTCTGCCCAAGATAGAATTAACGATGGCATCTACGAAGCAAACAACTTACATGAGGAAGTCCGATATATTTGGACAATATGACATACGAAAATCTCAAGGGTTAGTCAACAAAACACCAACGGCAACGCTTAATTCCGTAGTAGATACTGACGTACCTATGGCTAGGTGTATCTAATAAATTCGAGTTAGCTCTACAGTAATCACGGAAACACCAATTCTTACGAAGCAACCAAAAGCCATGGAAGGACTGCGTACACGTTCATGCTAAATGTAAAAAGGACAACGACGTTCGTATCTAGACCTGAAATGTGAGAACATAAACTGCACGTCTTCTGTTGCTCCTGAACAACTAGCGGAAGTCTAATGCTACTACAAATCGGACATTACTGGCATCCAAGAAATACGATGCGATGGGGCGGGCAAAAATAGGATGTACGACTGTGACAGTTACTACAGTCCGTGTTATACTGAGCAGAAATAAGGACTTTTTGTATTTGAATTTGTATAAGGATAGCAAGAAGTCATATAGCCTGAAGACATTAGCAAACGTATTGTCACAATGCGTATAATGGTTACATTTGCCAATAAAAGCCTTATTTGAGCTCACGCTCCGACGAAGAAATGAGATAATATTGCTTAAGACTGTTTCTACCAGCTCCTGGACAAACTTATGAGCGACTAAAATTGTTTTGCAGTGGCATGCGTGGCACTTAAGGTAGGTTCTTCCACTACAGCAGACGTCAGAAAGCAGCGACTGAAAAGAAAATCCTAGTGATTAAGGATAGTGATGCGATTATATGAGGACACAAGCGTTCTCACTTTAGCCTCTCACTATCAACTCCTACTCTCACCTCCACGCTGGTGACTGGTGGGTGCCTAGTATCTCGACTGGAGATGGGGTATTAAACCCCTGTGGAAGGTCGTTGGTGGCAGCAAACGAGAGAGGGGGAGGAGTGTCCTCTCACTAAGGCACTCACTCTCAGGCGGCAGCGGGAGATGGAGTCAACGGTTTGATCGAACTGGTAGTGTAACCCCTATATGAGCTGCTTCGACATATTTGAACACCAGGTCTATAGGAATTTCCAATACTGAGCCAGGGTGTTGGAAAAGAGTTGGTGGCGGAGGAGCCCTCAATGGGACAACGGCAGCTTTCATATCCCAAAATGGGCTACTGACATCGGTATTTTTCCCGGCCCGCTGTCCTAGGGTCAAAACAAGGGCCTGGCCCTCCAGTTTGGGGGTTGTGCTTTGGGTTAACTATAACCATCCACAGAAAAAAGCTTATTTTACGAAGCAACCAATAGCCTCGGAAAGGACTGATATTATTGTTGACGACCATGCTAAACGAAAAAAGGACAACGACGTTCGTATCTGCACCTGGAATGTGAGAACATTAAACAGGAGAGGTGCAGGCGAATAACTAGCGGAAGCCCTAAACTGCTACCAAGTAGATATAACTGCCATCCAGGAAATACGATGAGATGGGCGGGGCAAAAAGAGGATGAAAAACTGTGACATCTACTATGGACCGTGTTATAGTGAGCAGAAACAGCGACTATTTGGATGCGGATTTGTTATAAGTGCCAGACTTAGGCAAGAAGTCTTATGTTTTCAAGACATAAGCGAACGCATTGTAACAATCCACATCAAGGCCAAATTCGCTACCATAAGCCTTATATGCGCTCACGCTCCGACGGAAGAAAAAGATGATATAGCTAAGGATTGCTTCTACGAGCTCCTCGACAAAACCTATGAGCGACTACCAAAGTACGATGTTAAAATCGTGCTGGGAGATTTTAACGCAAAGGTAGGAAGAGAAGACTTCTTTAGCAGTACTGTCGGAAAATATAGCCTTCACGACAACACTCCTGGTAACGGACTTAGGCTAATTGACTTCGCTACGGAACGGAATGATACTATAGCCAGCACACGGTTTCCTCACCTCGATATCCATAAGGGGACATGGCGGTCTCCAGATCAACGAACAGACAATCAAATTGAGCACATTGAGATAGACAAGAGGCACGCATCCAGTATTTTGGATGTCCGAACATTCCGAGGGGCTAACATCGACTCGGACCACCACCTTGTTGTAGCCAAGGTAAGGATGCGGATATCCACGGATATCCAGCCGCAACTGATGTGCTAGGTTTCTCGCGGCCAGCAGCAAGAAACCCCTGGTTTGATGAGGAATGCCGACAGATGTTCGCAGCCAAGAACGAGGCCTACAAGGCTAAGCTGCAGGTGAAGACGACAGCTGCCATTGAGCTCTATAGGCAAAGAAGGAGGGAAGAACGCCGGCTTTTCAGAAAGAAGAAAAAAGAGCAAGATAAGCGCGCGCTCGAGAATTTAGAGAGGTTCCACTCCAGTAACGATGTTTTACCACAGTGAAAAACGTCAAAGCCAAGGATACAAGGCTCGAACAGAATCCTGTCGACATGAATAAGGAAATATCGTTGTTGAGACACAGTCGATGCTGAGGATATGAAAGAACCACATCTACAGACTGTAAGACGGCGATGACGAACAACATTCCGCTGTCAGGCAGAACGAACCATTTAATATTGGCAACGGCAGCGAGAACTGCCAACCACGTGAAGTAAGGATAGCAATATTTAAACTCAAGCTTAATAAAGCTGCCGGAAATGACGGCCTTCCCGGTGAGCTTTATAAGGCTGGCGGAGATGACTTGGTAAGTAACATCCACCAATTCATAAGCCAAATCTGGTCGGATGAAAGTATGCCTGAAGAATGGAACCTCAGCATCGTTTGCCCGATCCACAAAATAGGAGACCCTCTGAGCTGCGCCAACTACAGAGGCATAAGTCTGCTCAACATCGCCTACAAGATCCTATCTGCCGTAATATGTGAACGCTTGAAACCGTTTACCAACAACCTGATCGGCCCTTATCAGTGTGGTTTTAGGCCAGGAAAGTCCACAATCGATCAAATTTTCACACTTCGGCAGATCCTGGAAAAACCCCAAGAAGCCCAAATCGATACCCACCACCTATTTATCGATTTCAATGCCGCATATGACAGCATTTATAGAGACGAACTATACAGAGCCATGTCTAGTTTTGGTATACCGCCCAAACTCGTCCGTTTGTGTAGGATGACGATGGAGAATTCTCGCTGCACCATCGGGGTCGGAAACGACCTCACCGACACAATCGATACCAAAAAAGGATTTGGGCAAGGCGATGCGCTGTTATGTGATTTCTTCAATTTGATTCTTGAGAAGATTGTGCAAAACTCCTGAGCCAACACCAGAGGCACAATTTTCCAAAAATCGGTACAACTACTAGCATATGCCGACGATATTGACATCATTGGTAGGACTCAACGTGATATCATAGCCACGTTTGCTAGTATAGAGAAGGAAGCGGCAAAAATGGGTTTAGCAGTAAATGAGGTTAAGACAAAGTATATGCTGTCAACACGAAAGGACACACAACATCGACGAATTGGACAGAACGTCACCATTGATATAACTTTGAGGTAGTACGGGACTTTGTCTACCTTGACTCCGCTATTAAATTTGACAACAACATCTCGTCAGAAATCAAACGAAGATTACTCTTGCCAATCGCTGTTTCTTCGGGCTAAGAAGGCAATTTAGTAGTAAAGCCCTCACTCGAACTACTAAGGAGATCCTATATAAGACCCTGATTATCCCAGTCCTGCTCTATGACGCTGAAGCATGGACCGTATCAAAAGCAGATGAAGAAATCCTTGGTCGATTCGAGAGAAAAATTCTTCGAAAAATCTTCGGTCCCGTTTGCGTTGACGGGCTATGGAGACGAAGATTCAACCACGAACTATACGAGCTGTACAGCGACATACCCCTAGTCAAAAAACTCCGCATTGGAAGTTTAAGATGGCTAGGACATGTAGAAAGAATGACTCCGGCTCGCAGAGTCTTCGATTCCCAGCCAGACGTCGGACGCATTAGAGGAAGACCTCGCCTTAAGTGGCGCGCACAAGTAGAAACCGACCTCAACCAACTTGGGGTGCGCTACTGGAGGCAGTTAGGTAAGGACCGGGTTAATTGGAGAGGCATGTTGGTTGAGGCCCAGATTCACCCCGGACTGTAGCGCCACTAAAGTAAGTAAGTAAGTGGTAAAGATTTGCTACAAAAATGCCATCAGTGGTAAGCCCTGACTTTAAGAACCATAGATCTAGCTATTATATCGGCACACAGCACATAACAACATCCATCTCTATATTACACCCTACGACTCACTAGGGCTTGCAGAACAGGCTGAATAGTAAAGTATTCTTAAAGCATCAGAATTAAAAATGCACTTCAGTGACGTGAACGAGACTTATCGATACTTGCCATCCCATTATGATTCATAATGTGTTCCCATTTAATCATTTCATCCTCCATTTTGATTTTCAGCCTTATTCCCAAAAACAGCGAATGAATATTTAAACCACCTACATATGTGTGTGCGTATAATCCGTGTTTTCAACTCGTTGAACGTCGAACGGTGTTAACGGTGGTTATGGAATTTCAAAAATCGAACGATTTATTGCCTCTGCCATTTTACAGGACCAACCCGTTCTCGTTGCAATCCTTGCAAGTGCATTTATGAAAAGTAGATTTTATTTAGGGTGGCACACATACATATTTATGGCACGTATCTGATGCATTTTGTGTAAATGGATTAAAGTCCTTCGGTAGTGGAATTTAATGGGGATTTTGAGAGCTGACATCCATCCTTATTTTTCCATTAACAGCAGACATATCCGGTTTCATGTTGCACCAGACCCCTAAAGGAGACCAGCGAAGCCTCGAGTTCAAAACATCGGTCAACTGAAGTCCACTAGCGAAGGAAAAAAGGTGCCACAACAAAGTCATAAAGAGGACGGTAACAATAAATTCAAAGCACCAAACAGAAAACTAAATAAAAAGGTCAGATACGTCTTGAGAGAAGAGGAATCACGGAAGCAAAAAGGGTTTACAAAAACCAAAGTAAAAGCCGATACGGTTGTTACGGTAAAATTTACCGCAACAAGGCTCACTCTCTTAGCCCCTTAAATCCTTTCGCTCCCTCTTTTCTATGCTGTCGCAAAACAGGAATTAGGAGGAAGTGGCCGGTAGACATTGTTCCATCAGCCACTGGTTTACGACCTTTAGATCCGGAAATGCAACCAAATGCAGTAACAGCAAGCAAGTAATGATAATCTCAGGTAGAGTTGGGAGACTCACAACAGAGCAACGAAAGCATGAAAAACCGCCTGTCGGTCCACATGAATACATCGTCGTCGAAGCCCACGGACGGCGGGAGACTCACGACAGCCAGCATCAGACAGGACAGTTTAAATGCTTTGATGGGTGAGGGAAGACGGTCCCTCGTCGACCCCAACACGATTCCTGGTGCCTACACCCAACGAATCATTTGCGGGACCGCATTATGTGGGCAAACGCAAAAGGTTCGATGGCATGGAGTAGACGTTCTCCTATTTCACACAACGAGGGAGCGACAGAGGAGGAACAGAGGCGTAGGGCGGACTGTCTAAAAAACACCCCTCCAACAAAGTTACAACATTGAAAGTTATATTCGATGGCCAAAAGAAGACGACCTCTTTCCCCCAACGCTGGAGCAACGGAGGAGCAACCGAGGTGTTGAGGCGGACAGCCATGAACAAACACACTCACCACAACAGAACCAAACCACAGACACCAGCCATTAACACCTAACAATACACCTCACTAAAGTATGTCTACCACTTGAAAGACACAAGGTGATGTCCTTGAGACATTTGTGACAGTCCAAAGACAACTGGCAATGTGTCTAAAGGCAGCTGTCATAGTATCCGACAGCTGTCAAAAGGGCAAACAGCTGTCGGAGGGAACGACGACAGTTATCCCAAGCACCAGAGACACCACAAAATCAAAGGCCATGAGCCCAAAAAAAAATAACTAAAGGATGACACCCGAATGGAAATTCCTGACCCCAGAATCTGAACGCGAAACCACCAGCACAGTCCGCGGAAAATTTAGATTTTTGTAGACAGTTCATCTTCTGCTTCGTCCTGAAACCTCGCTGCTTTTCAAGACCCCAGCGGGTCGATCCCAGAATTAATATTTTTTTCCGGGAATGAAACCCACGACGCACGAGCATCAAATCATCTGCAAAGTACCCAATTTATGGAACAAAATCCTACCGCATGTAACATCATATGAAAACCTGTCTCAGATGAAATCCTTGCTATTATCCTCCAAAGTAGGATTCATATGTACCTGGGGATAACCTCATTTTAAGTAGAACATGCTAACCACACATAACCACAAAACATTCATAGCACACTTTCGCAGTAGTTGTATTGCAAGAGTGGAATATCCACCGTATGCAGGAGCTTCCTTCATACACATCCTTAATCCGTCTTAGATGTGCAATAAACAAGGGAATCTTGTCAAATATTATGTACGACTGAACTGCTCCTAAATCCACTCGGAATGAACCATTTTTACTGCTTCCTGGCAGTAAACCAATAATGTTCTCAAGGAATGCCCAACAAAATATCATGTAACAGGAGCATAACAAAGTATCACTTATACAGGACTTCCTTTCCTCGAAACCAACTGAATTGTTTCATCAAAAATCATAAAACCCTGTGTGTGCTTCATCAGAGTAAGACTCATGCAATTGATATGAAATTGTACACTTGGCTGAACGTAATAAGGACGAGAGCAAGCACTGCCCTTTCATCGTGTTAGAGTTTCGGAAAATATTTGAATATTTATTATGATGTCATCCATGGAAACCAAGAAATTTCATTAAGAGATGACGTAAGTACGAGCCAATTCATGTGCAAAACACGTTTCCCTTATTTTGGTCGGCAGGAGCTTTAAGAGATCCCCAAAGTCAGCCTTAGCTGAACAACTTTTCAGCTCATGCAAATTCCTAGTGGAGGATTTCTACTTGACTTATTTTAAATTTGTTTTTAAAATTGTTTTCCGAGAAGGCAGGGAAGGCAAGCATCCTTCAACACCTCATGG
Organism: Rhingia campestris; assembly: GCA_932526625.1. Lineage (NCBI taxonomy): Eukaryota > Metazoa > Arthropoda > Insecta > Diptera > Syrphidae > Rhingia > Rhingia campestris. Next base: position 180,930,138 of record OW052182.1, read on the forward strand.
ATAACTTCTCTTGTAATCGAGTACATCTTGAGGGCGTGGTGGTGCCGGAAAAAAAATACAGAAGGAGAACTGTGATGAAAAAGGATTTTTTTCTCTTGATTTAAAAAGTGTTATGAATAGTTTTAGTTTTGAACTGCCAGGATCAGCCGTTTTGCTGACTTTGTGGCAGAATCTAGGCGATGAATGAAAATTTAAATACAGGCTCTCGTAATGGTCAAAAAGGTTTATGCGGTTAAGTTTTCCTTAACCTATGAATATTATTTTTTATATATAGGGAGTTATCTATCTCAGGGTGTCAAATGGTTGAGATTGCTTCTAGCTGATGTCCACCAACGCCGACTCTGAGCCTTCACGTGGCGACCGCTGAGTGCGTAGTACCTTGACTGTAGATAGGATCTCAATCCCAGTGTTAAGTCTTGGAGGAAGCAGATGAGAGCGGGTACTCATACAAATGCACACATTCTATTTCCAGGCGTCAGCGGAAAAACTCCCAAGATGGAGTCAACGGTGGCGTCTACAGTCCCAGTTAGGATGGACAAAGTGACTCAAGGGTAAGTCACGCCCCTTGAATAGAGGTGGTGGCGGATGAGCCGAAAGGCAAACGGCAGTGGCTCAATCCCGTACTGGATACTGAAGGCCCCATGAGGGAACTGACCCTCCAAGTCGAGGGTTGTGCTTTGGGTTAACTACCCACTCAGAGAAATTAACTCTTGTCACGAAGTAACCAAGAACCCCGAAATGGACTGATTTTATTGATGACCATGCTAAACGAAAAAAGGACAAAGAAGTTCGTATCTGAACCTGAAATGTAAAGCATTAAACAGGAGAGGTGCAGGCGAACATGTAGCGGAATCCCTAAGCTGCTACAAAGCAGACGGCCATCTAGGAAAAACGATAGGATGGGCCGGGTAAAAGGAGGATGAAAAATTGTGACATCTACTACGAACCGTGTTATAGTGAGCAGAAACAGCGACTATTCGGATGTAGATTTGATATAAGCCCCAGACTTGGGCAAGAAGTCGTATGTTTCCAAGACATTAGCGAACGCATTGTAACAATTCGCATCAGGGCCAAATTCGCCTTATATGCGCTCACGCCCCGACGGATGAAATACATGAAAGACTGCTTCTACGAGCTCCATGACAAAACTTATGACCGACAACTGAAGTACGACGTCAAAAACGTGCTGGGAAATTTTATCGCAAAGGTAGGAAGAGAAGACATCTTTAGCAGTATTGGGGGAAAACACAGCCTATACGACAACACGTTTGGCAACGGACTTTCACACGGTTTCCTCACCTCGATATCCATAGTGGATCATGGATGCCTCCAGATCAACGAACGGTCAATCAAATTGATCACATTGCGATAGACAAGAGAAACGCATCCAGCATTTAGGATGGCCGAACATTGCGAGGGGTTAACATCGACTCGGACTACTACCTTGTTGCAACCAAGGTAATAATTCAGATATCCACCACTCCACAACAAACCAGAAATACTGTGAAAAGACTGCAATCGCAAGAAACCGCCAAGGCCTTCTCGCAACGCAACCTCTCGATTACCACCATACCACCAGCATCGAATGTCGAAGAACAATGGCAATGATGTCAACAAGCTGTTAGATCAGCTGAAACCGATGTGCTTGGTTTCTCGCATGCACCAGCCAGAAACTCTTGGTTCGAAAAGAACGAGGCCTACAAGGCTAAGCTGCAGATGAAGACGAGAGCTGCCATTGAGCTCTATAGGCAGAGAAGAAGGAAAGCACACCGGCTTTTCAGAAAGAAGAAAAACGAGCAAGAAAAACGCGAGATCGAGGATATAGAGAGGTGCCACTCCAGGAACGATGTTCGCAAATTTTACCAAAGTATAAAACGTCAAAGCCAAGGATACAGGGCTCGAACAGAATCCAGTCGAGATGAACAAGGAAATATCGTAGTTGAGACACAGTCGATGCTGAGGTTATGAAAGAACCACTCCTGCTGACTGTTAAACGGCGATGACGAATAATATCCCGCTGTCAGGCCATTCAATATTGGCGATGAAAGCGAAAACTACCAACCACCCAACCTAAGTGAAGTGAGGATAGCAATATCTACAAGGTGGGCCAAAAGAAGCCAACCGATGTTGTTTGGCTCTCATGTGTCTCATGTGGCTCTCATTGTGTTTCGATTGCTCCGCACTGTTGGAACCACATGTCTTCGAGTACTAATTCGTCCAATTGCGGCAGAAAAAAACTCGGTTAACATGGCTCTATAGCGCGCACCGTCCACTGTTGTCGTTTTACCAGCGGCGTTCTAGATTTCATTTTGGTCGAAAAATCGTCCACTTCGTCCTCGAGATTGAGGATGATTGGGCGTAGGTTACACGCGTTTGGCGGTAGACAGGCAGCAGCTGATGCACGGACTGGACTTTGTACCGGAACATGAGCAAGTCTTTGACTAAAATTCGCCTTAGGGACGACCGGCTGATGGCTAATTGCGAGGCACGGCGTTTGGTCGATGTTTTCGGCAACAGCTCGAGATTCTCGGCACAACGGGTGCTCCGGGGCCGGCCACTCTTGGCAACGTCTCGTGTGGTCCCATACTCTTCAAGGTTGGTGGCCGAACGGCGCAGTGTTTTTTCACTTGTATTCTACATCTGTCTAGTCCACAAATGTCAAAGCAGATTTGACATTGGCGGCCATTTGCAAAAATAAGCGCATCTTCCAATTGGGTGATCCCTTTTGGCCCACCTTTTACATCAAAAGTTGTTTTATAGATAAGGATACCCCGAACTAAACATCGCTTAAATGCCTTAGGTACCTTTTTTCAGAAAACTATCATCGAAAGTAGATATTCCCGACTTTCTGCATTTACGTGCGAACCATCATCTACTGACAATCCAACGGATCGATTGGGAAATATAATTTTCGTCGAAATAAATATTTTGCACATATCACTGACACGTCGGTCGTCTCGGGTATAAATTATGATTTTCGGGGTAAAAAATAATATCGTCATCAATTAATTGAACCACTACCTCATAGTCACGGTGCAAGCCTCCTTTCAATCGTGATGTAATTAAATTAAGTTAAATCCAATCACAGCCGAGCATTATATCACTCGCTGAATGCAAATGAAAGGCTCGTTAATGGATTTTTCCTTCACCAATTAAATCTCATTATGTCACTAGAAGGGCTTTGTGCTCTGTGAGGTTGATCATATTGATGCGAGGACGTTCAGCCACTGATGCTTTGTATTTCAGATACGTTGATCCATCGAACTTTAATTAATGGACATTTTTAAAAAAAAAAAAATAAGCTGAAGCTTTTGGCTACTTATGAGGTTGTCATATCTGTATGGTTCTGGATTAAACAATTGTAACAGGTTGGAGTTCAATTATGTCAATGTGATTACCTATTATAGATACAGAAGAGGATTGGCAGACATTTTTTTGAGAAGGAAGTTGTTTTTGTAGTTATATTAGAATTTTATTTAAGCTGAACTGGGACTAAGACATGCCTAGATGGTTGGATGCTGTAGAACGAGGGTAAAGTTAACTTGGCAACGCGCAATCGTTGTAACTTTAACTGCATATCAACTTATTTTACCTACCAGTAGTAACCATTGGATATTTTTCACATCCAACAAGTAATAACCTCGAAGAGTACTGATTCTATAGTTGACGACCACATCGATATCCATAAGGGGACATGGCGGTCTCCAGATCAACGAACGGTCAATCACATTTATCACATTGCGATAGACTAGAGGCACGCATCAAGTATTTTGAATTTCCGAAAATTCCGAGGGTATAACATCGACCAACATCGGTAAGAATGCGGATATCCATCACGACACATGCGAAATACTGCAGGTGAAGACGAGAGGAGGGGGAGGGAAGAACACCGGCCTTTTATAAAGAAGAAAAAAGAGCAAGAAAACCACCGGATCGAGGATATAGAGAGGTGCCACTCCAGGAATGATGTTCTCAAGTTTTGCCAAAGTGGAAAACGTCAAAGAGAGGGATGCAAGGCGCAAACAGAATCCTCCCAAGATAAACAAGGAAATATCGTAGTTGAGACACAATCGATGCTGAGGATATGGAAGTACTAATTCTGCAGATAGTTAAACGGTGATGACAAAAAATTTCACACTCGCATTCAACCATTCAATATTGGCCACGTTAGCGAAAACTACCAACAAACTGACTTAAGCTTAACAAATCCGCCGAAAATGATGGCCTTTAATAAAAATATTCACCTACTCATAAGCAACATTTGGTCGGAGGAAAGTGTGCCTGAAGAATGGAACCTCAGCATCGTTTGCCCGATAAACAAAAAAAAAAATGCGCCAACTGCAGAGGCATAAGCCTTCTCAACATCGTCTACAAATTCCTATGTGAATACCTGAAACCTGATCAAATCTTCATACTTTGGCAGATCCTGGAAAAAAAACCAAGAAGTCCAAATGCAGACACGAAATACCCACTTCCTATTCATCGATTTCAAAGCCGCATATAAGGGCATTTATAGAGATGAACTATACAGAGCCATGTCTTGTTCTGGTATACCGCCCAAACTCCTCCATTGGTGCAGGGTGCTTTGCTTGCTTTAAGTGGCGCTACAGTCCGGGATGAACCTGGGCCTCAGCCAACATGCCTCTCCAATTAGAACGGTCCTTAGCTTACTGCCCCCAGTTGCGCACTCCAAGTTGGTTGAGGTCGGTTTCTACATGTGCGCGCCACTTAAAGCGAGGTATTCCACTATTGCGTCTGACGTCTGGCTGGGAATAGAAGACTCTGCGAGCTGGATTATTGGTGTCTTTGTTCTACATGTCCTAGCCATCTTAAACGTCCAATGCAGAGTTTTACGGACCAGGGGTATGTCACTGTACAGCTCGTATAGTTCGTTGTTGAATCTTCGTCTCCATAGCCCGTCAACGCAAACGGGACCGAAGATTTTTCGAAGAATTTTTCTCCCGAATCAACCAAGGATTTCTTCATCCGCTTTTGATACGGTCCTCTCAAGAATCAAATTGAAGAAGTCACATGACTGTGCATCGCCTTACCTAAATCCTTTTTGGTTTCGACTGTGTCGGTGCGGTCGTTTCCGATTCTGATGGAGCAGCGAGAACTATCAATCTTCATCCTACACAAACTAGACATGGGTTTGTATAGTTCGTCTCTATAAATGCTGTCATATGCGCCTTTGAAATCGATAAATAGGTGGTGGGTATCGATTTGGACTTCGTAGGTTTTTTTCAGGATCTGCCGAAGTGTGAAAATTTGATCGGTTGTGGACTTTCCTGGCCTAAAACCACACTGATGAGGGCCGTTCAGATTGTTGGTAAACGGTTTCAGGCGTTCACATATTACGGCAGTTAGAATCTTGTAGGCGATGTTGAGGAGACTTATGCCTTCAACTACTTATGCGCCAACTATAGTTCAGAGGGTCTTTTTTTTTTGTGTATCGGGCATACGATGCTTAAGTTCCATTCTTCAGGCATGCTGTCATCCGACCAGATTTGGCTTATGAGTTGGTGGATGGTACTTACCAAGTCATCTCCGCCAGCTTTATTAAGCTCAGCGGGAAGGCCGTCATTTCCGGCAGCCTTAGTAAGCTTGAGTTTAGATATTGCTTCCTCACTTCACTTAGGTCGGGTGGTGGCAGTTTTCGCTATAGTTGCCAATATTAAATGGTTCGTCCTGCCTGACAGCGGAATGTTGTTCGTCATCGCCGTTCTTCCATATCCTCTGCGTCGACTGTGTCGCAACTGCGATATATCCTTATTCATCTCGACAGGATTCTGTTCGAGCCTTGGCTTTGACGTTTTACACTTTGGTAAAACTTGCCAACATCGATCCTGGAGTAGCACCTCTCTACATCTTCGATGGCGCGCTTTTCTTGCTCTTTTTTCTTCTTTCTGAAAAGCTAGTGCTCTTCACTTCTTCTCTGCCTATAGAGCTCAATGGCAGCTCTCGTCTTCACCTGCAACTTAGCCTTGTAGGCCTCGTTCTTGGCTGCGAGCATCTGTCGGCATTCCTCATCAAACCAGGGGTTTCTTGCTGGTGGCCGCTAGAAACCTAGAATATCAGTTGCGGCTGATCTAATGACTTGTTGGCATCGTTGCCATTGTTCTTCGATATTAGATGCTGGTGGAGTGGTGTGAATCGAGAGGTTCAGGGTGACGCGTTGTACGAAGGCCTTGGCGGTCTCTGGCGATTGTAGTCTTTCGACATTAAATTTTTTCACAGTATTTCTGGTTTTTTGTGGTTGTACGGAATTGAATTCTGTCGTTGACCTTTCGGTTCATCTCTGTTCAAGGGGTCTTTTTTACCTTTGAAATTCCTAGATAACCTGTTGTCCGAATATGTCGAAGCAGCTCATCTAGCTTCGCCTGGGACGGCAGACCGCGTATTCATTCCCCGCCATTCTGACCAGGGTGATTATAGTGTTGCTGTTTTACATCTTATTATCAACACTGGCACTTATCGTTCAGCAAGTCAAATCCGCTTGGTAAGACCAGTACCCGATCCATATTTTGGATGTCCGAACAATCCGAGGGGCTAATATCTACTCGGACCACTACCTTGTTGTAGCCAAGGTAAGGATGCGGATATCCACCACGTCACAACAAACCAAAAATACTGTAAAAAATGTAATGTCGAAGACTGTAACTGCCTGCTGGCTAGAAAACCGGAACGCAGGCTCTTCCAGACAGCGAAGAAAACCTAGTCACCGAATCGCAGGGAATAGTAGATGTGTTTAAGCAGCAGAGAGAGTGATAGGGCAAGAAGAGAATCCACGTCCAGTCAATGAAGAACTTGTTCCACCACCTAGTATAAAAGAAGTTGGCCTAGCTATTAAAAAGCTAAAGAACAACAAGGCTGCAGGCTCTGATAGCTTACCAGCGGTGCTTTTCAAATACGGTGGTGATGTTTTGGTAGGGAGCATGCGCCGAATCATCACCCAAGTATGGGCGGAAGAAAACATGCCCGATGACTGGACTATCAGCTCCATATGCCCCATCTATCCCTGCTTAACATCGCATACAAGATCCTCTCCAACGTACTGTGTGAACGTCTAAAACCGTTCTGCAACACACTAATCGGCACGTACCAGTGTGGCTTCCAGCCCGGCAGATCGACTATAGACCAAATTTTCACACTGAGGCGAATCCTAGATAAGACCAACGAATTTCAAGTCGGAACTCACCACCTATTCATCGACTTCAAAGCCGCTTATGATAGCATACATCGTCAGGAGTTCGATATGGCGATGGCCGAATTCGGAATCCCGGCAAAACTGATTCAGCTGTGTCGCGTGAAGCTGGAAAACATGAGTTGCAACGTGCAGTTTGAAAGTAGCTCCTCCGAACTTTTCCAAATATGCACCGGATTTCGGCAAGTAGACGCGCTATCATGTGACTTCTTCAATCTCGTTATGTAGCAGATAGTGCGCAGGGCAGGTGATAACACGGAAGGCACTATCTTCAACAGGTCCGTCCAGCTGCTGGGCTATGGGGAGTGCAGACGATATTGACATCATCGGTCGCTCCCAGCATTCCGTGATAAAAGCGTTCACGACGATTGAAGAACAGGCGAAATCCGTTGGCCTTGAAGTAAATGAGGACAAGACCAAGTACATGCTATCTACCAACAAACAAGCATCTGTCCACCTCCTAGGACAAAACGTCACTATTGAAAGCAACAACTTCAGAGTTCAGCTACCTCGGAGTTAACATAGACTCCACGAATGACACCCTAGTGGAGATCCGTCGAAGAATCACCCTAGGAAACCGTTGCTTCGCCGGTTTGGCGAAATAGCTGGGTTCACAACTCCTAACTCGAAGGACGAAATGTGTGCTCTACAAAACCCTTATCATGGCAGTTATGCTGCCGAGTGCTGGACGATAAGCAAGTAGGGAGAGCTGATACTGGGCTCCTTCGAAAGAAAAAAAAATACATCGCCGGATTTTTAATCCTGTGTACGAGGAGGGCGTATTGAAGAGACGATACAACCGCCAACTCTCTGAGCTGTACCAAGATGTGGATGTAGTCCAAAAATCCAAAACACGTCGACTACATTGGCTTGGCCACATCGAGCGAATGGACAATAATGCTCCAGCTAAAATGATCTTCGAATCCCGGCCCCCAGGTTCGAGAAGGCAAGGAAGACCGAACCTCCGTTTCAAAGACCAAGTCATCGCGGATGCCGCGGATGGAAGCAGCGACACAGGGATCGTAGAGGATGGAAGGCTGCAGTGTCTCAGGCAAAGACTCTTCTCGGGTCGGGAGCCCGATAAGTGAGTAAGTAGGAACTTGGCGTCAAATATGGCCAGAATGCATTAGTAAAGTTATAGCAGTCGTTCATGACGTACCAACCGTTAGTAGAGAACTTACTGAATTAGCTGCAGCACCAAACTTTGAGGGTATGGAGGAGCGCGATACTGACGTGTTATTGATATCTCACGATGAACAGATTAATAACGAACATTTGATTGGTATGAATGTTAAATCCAATAGAAGCGTTTGCTTAAATTAAATAATTGCCTTGGTAATTATTTAATTACGTCAGGACAGACTCACTCCGAGTAAGACAATAAATTACAGGAGACATTTCCATTTCACTGGGTTTTGCAGAAATTCCATTATGGTTATGCTTACCAATACAGTTCCACAATTATGTTATCCTGCATATCAAGCACATGCTCAGGCTCACATATTGTAGAGGGGATACCCTCTTGTTATACAAAAACATAAATTCTCGCAGTGCACTTAAATTTAATGCACATGCATGAGTTAGCATAAACAAAGGACAAGGACACACATGTAGAATTACACACATTCAACAAAACATAATGTCCTCCATAGATGTTGGTTAATCCTAATGGGATGATAAATCTATTGTTAGACTGTAGAATGTTCGGTGGTGGGCGATGCTTTGGGCTGCATCACAGTTACTCAGGGCTGTGGTTTTAGATTTCCAACAGGGATGAAAGATGCCCTTGATTGCCGATGATGTGAATCTTAGTTTCGTACTTTCAACAAAGGAAAGCAAGCATACTTGACTTTTAGTCCAGAGAACCCATTCACTTAGCTCGGCCAGTATAATCAGTCGTTCCGAGGTATCCGTTCTTCCAACGAAATATATCGCATATGATCGTGTAGTGGAAAATGCGTGAAATCAAAAATTTTTGAAAGCTTACTTACTTACTTAAGTGGCGCTCCAGTCCGGAATGAACCTGAGCCTTGGTTAATGCTCAGGTTCTGCAATTAGCCCGGTCCTAGACTAAGACTACTGCCTGCATTTGCGGATTTCAAGTTGGTTGAGGTCGGTTTCTACTTGTGCATGCCACTTAAAGGGAGGTCTTCCTATATTGTATCCGATTTCTGCTGGGAATCGAAGCCTCTGTGAGGTGGAGTATTGGTCCATTCAATCTACATGTCCTAGTCATATGAAAAGTCCAATCTTCGTCTCTAAATCCCGTCAACGCAAACAAGACCGACGATTTTTTGAAGAATTTTCTTCTCAAATCGACCAAGGATTTCTTCATTCATTTACGGTCCGTGCTTCAGAGCCGTAGAGCAGGACTAGGGTGATCAGGGTCTTATATATTACCTCCTTAGTAGTTCGAGTGAGGGCTTAACTACTGAAATGCCTAATTAGCCCGAAAAACCAGCGGCTGGCAAGAGCAATTCTTTGTTTAATTTCGGACGAGATGTTGTAGACAGAGAAAGTTATATCTGTCAATGGTGACCTTCTTCCCAATTCGTGGATATTGAGTGTCCTTCGTGTTAATAGCATATCCTCACTCTCATTTACAGCTAAACCTATTTTTGCAGCTTCCTTCTCTATACATACTAGGAAACGTGGCTATGACATCCGTTGAGTCCGACCAATGATGTCACTATCGCTAGTAGTTGCACCGATTTATAGAAGATTGTCTCTCTGGTGTTGGGTCGGGAGTTTGAAAAAATCCTCTCAAGAATCAGATTAAAGAAATCACGTGACAGTGCATCTCCTTGCCTAAATCCTTTTTTGGTATCGAATGTGTCGGTTATGTCGTTTCCGACTCTGATGGAGCAGCGAGAATTCTCCATCGTCACCCTGCACCGACGGTTGGGTGTTGTAGTACGAGAGTAGACTCTGATTGGGGTTGACTTGGCAATGCCGAGTGGTTGCAACCCTGACTATACATCAAATGTGATTATATTTACCTCCAAGTAGTAACTATCGGGTACTGGTCTTACCCAAGCGGATTTGACGTGCTAAACGATAAGTGCGAGTGTTGATAACAAGACGTAAAACAGCAACACTATAATCACCCTGCTCAGAATGGCGCGGAATGAATACAAGGTCTGCCGTCCCAGGCGAACCTAGATGAGCTGCTTCAACATATTCGGACAACAGGTTATCTAGGAATCTCAAGGGTAAGAAAGGCCCCTTAACAGAGATGGTGGCGGATGAACCTAAAGGTCAACGGCAGGATTCAATTCCGTTGCTTTGCTTGGAATGTGAGAACATTAAACAGGAGAGGTGCAGGCGAACAACTAGCGGACGCTCTAAACTGCTACAAAGCAGACATTACTGCCATCCAGGAAATACGATGGGATGGGCCGGGCAAAAAGAGGATGAAAAACTGTGACATCTACTATGGACCGTGGATGGATACTGATGAATACTGATGAATACTGATGGGCCGGTGTTCTAGGGATATCCAATAGATTGGGACTGGCCCTCCAGGTTGGGGGTTGTACTTTGGGTTTACTACCCAATCAGGGAAAAAAATCTTGTTACGAAGAAACCAAGAGCCTCGAAAATGACTGATTTTTTTGTTGAATGCCATGCTGAGCAAAAAATGACAAAGACGTTCGTATCTGTTCCTGGAAAGTGAGAACATTAAACAGGAGAGGTGCAGACGAATAAATAGTGGAAGACCTGAGTTGCTTCAAAGCTACAAAGGTACTACTGCCATCTAGGAAGTACGATGCGATGGAATGGGACGGCCGGGCGATGAATGGGAGGATGAAAAACTGTGACATCTACTACGTTATTTAGAGCAAAAGCAGTGACTGTTCGGATGCGGATTTGTTATAAGTGCCAAACTTAGGCAAGAGGTCTTATGTTTCCAAAATGTGAGCGAACGCATTGTAACAATCCGCATCAAGGCCAAATTCGCCAACATAAGCCTTATATGCGCGCACGCTCCGATGGAGGAAAAAGCTGAAAGACTGCTTATAAGAGCTCCTTGACAAAACTTATGAGCGACTATCAAAGACGATGTTAAAGTCGTGCTGGGAGATTTTAACGTAAAAGTTGCAAGAGAAGACATCTTTAGCAGTATTGTCGGAACATAGCCTACACTACAACACCAGCAAGAAACCCCTGGTTTGATGAGGAATGGAGACAGATGCTCGCAGTCAAGAACAAGGCTTATAAGGCTAAGATGCAGGTGAAAACGAGAGCTGCCATTGAGCTCTATAGGCAAAGAAGAAGTGAAGATCACCGGCTTTTCCGAAAGAAGAAAAAAGAGCAAGAAAAGCGCGCCATCGAAGATGTAGAGAGGTGCTATTTCAGGAACGATGTTCGCAAGTTTTACCAAAGTGTAAAACGTCAAAGCCAAGGCTCAAACAGAATCCTGTCGAGATGAACAAGGAAATATCGTAGTTGAGACACAGCCGATGCCGGAAATAACGGCCTTCCCGCTGAGCTTTAGAAAGCCGGCGGAGATGACTTGGCAAGTAGCATCCACCAACTCATAAGCCAAATCTGGTCAACATCGCCTACAAGATCCTATCTACTGTAATATGTGAACGCCTGAAACTGTTTACCAACAACCTGATAGGCTTTTATCAGTGTGGTTTTGGGATGGGAAAGTCCACAACCGAATTTTCACACTTCGGCAGATCCTGGAAAAAACCTAAGAAGTCCAAATCGATACCCACCACCTATTTATCGATTTCAAAGCCGCATACGATAGCATTTATATAGACGAACTATACAGAGCCATGTCTAGTTTTCGTATACCGTCCAAACTCGTCCGTTTGTGTAGGATGACGATGGAGAATTCTCGCTGCTCCATCAGGGTCGAAAACGACATCACCGGTGCATATTGATATTGACATCATTGGTAGGACTCAAGTTGATGTCATAGCCACGTTTGCTAGTATAGAGAAGGAAGCGGCGGAAATGGGTTTGATGGGTAAGACTAAGTATATGCTGTCAACACGAAAGGACACACAACATCGACGAATTGGACAGAACGTCACCATTGACAGAAAAAACTTTGAGGTAGTAAGGGACTTTGTCTACCTCGGCTCCGCTATTAACTCCGACAACAACATATCGCCAGAAATCAAACGAAGAATTACTCTTGCCAATCGCTGTTTCTTCGGGCTAAGAAGGCAATTTAGTAGTAAAACCTTCACTTGAACTACTAAGGAGATCCGATATAAGACCCTGATCATCCCAGTACTGCTCTACGGCGCTGAAGCATGGACCGTATCAAAAGCGGATGAAGAAGTCCTTGGTCGATTCGAGAGAAAAATTCTTCGAAAAATCTTCGGTCCCGTTTGCGTTGACGGGCTATGGAGACGAAGATTCAACCAAGAACTATAGGACCTGTACAGCGACATGCACCTAGTCAAAAACTCCGCATTGGATATTTAAGATGGCTATGAGATTTCGAAGGAATGGATACCAATACTCCGGCTCGCAAAGTCATCGATTCCCAGGCAGACGTAAGACAAGTAGAAACCTCAACCAACTTATAGTCCGCAACTGAAGGTTTTTATAGCTAAGGCCCGGGCTAATTGGAGAGGCATGTAAAGGTTCATTCTGGACTGTTGGGCCAAGCTAGACGTCTGGTGAAATACCTCGCTGCTTGTCATAAGTGAAATGGAAACCAGGAGTAGATACAATTTAATCCACATCGAACTCTACTTTGATTCAGGTCTCAAAGCCAGACGAGTTTTGATGTGGTCCAATAGGGCCCGACCAACTGATAATATTGATGTTGGTATAAGTTGATTATGTTGAGGTCTTCCAGTTTCGATAAGATAGAAGATGGGTCCAACCAGAATCGATAAGTGTGTCGATCTCATCATGTCTGTCTGTTTTGTATTTCAGCTCGTGTTGTCCATGCCTACAGTTCAAATGTAGAGATTTTCAAAATCCGGCCGCTGCCACTCCCACTTATCAATAAAACTAAACTGTGCTAAATATTTAGACATGTGATTTCCATATTCCACAGCCACTTTTGAGGGACAGCAGATTGTAGCCTTCCCAGATGTTTCTTATATAAAGCAAGACGTCACCTGCTTTAAAGATAATGACCCCTTATGGAAAATGGCATCGCAAAAAAAAGGAGCAAGGATGTTTCGTCCCGACGCAAGTCATATTCTTGGAAATCAATTCATTGATTTGCTGCCCACAGGCAATCGATTTGATGTTGTTTACAGCTAGAGAATATCTTAACACGTCTGTGATTTTGTGTACCAAGTATTTCTTTCAAATGTAACGAACCATTCATATAATTTACATATTTTCACAGACCGATGGATTTATCAGTCCCAACGAGTCTCATCCTGAGTCAATTTAAATTTGCTTTCAAAATCGATAATAGATACTCTCGCCATTATTAGCATCGTGCCTATTAAGCCATTTTATCAAACTCAGCTGATTGTTAGACTTGGCTGCCTGTCCTAGCAATGGAAACGTCTGGAAAGTTCAAACACCCTTCACAATTTCTCCGCTCATATTCATTTAAATCCAATAAAATGATGTCCTTGTCAGAGAACATTTTTAATCCGCATAATCTATGGTGTCCTGTGAGAAAATTGTCTCTACGTAAGAAGTCATTCGAATGAATCGAACTTGCGGTCGCAATTATATTCGATTTCGATTGCACATGACTGGATGCCTTAAAGGATGGAATATATGAATCTCAAGTCGTCTACGTCTGTCTGCTATATTTTTTAATTACATCGTTGAGATGAAATATTTTGACAAATAAAAAATAACAGATAGCGAACGAGGTGGACAGTTATGGTCAATATTATCATATTTAGGTCGGGAGGGTTTTGACAAATGATTTCGAATTGATTTGTGTTTTTGCATCGACACATTGTATTCGAAGACAGTCATTGCTATTCAAGAAAATAAAAAGGATATTCGAGAAGAAGACGTCAAACTTAGGCAAGAGGTCTTATGTTTCCAAAACGTGAGCGAACGCATTGTAACAATCCGCATCAAGGCCAAATTCGCCAACATAAGCCTTATATGCGTGCACGCTCCGATGGAGGAAAAATCTGAAAGACTGCTTATAAGAGCTCCTTGACAAAACTTATGAGCGACTATCAAAGACGATGTTAAAGTCGTGCTGGAAGATTTTAACGTAAAAGTTGCAAGAGAAGACATCTTTAGCAGTATTGTCGGAAAATATAGCCTACACTACAACACCAGCAAGAAACCCCTGGTTTGATGAGGAATGGAGACAGATGCTCGCAGTCAAGAACAAGGCTTATAAGGCTAAGATGCAGGTGAAAACGAGAGCTGCCATTGAGCTCTATAGGCAACGAAGAAGTGAAGATCACCGGCTTTTCCGAAAGAAGAAAAACGAGCAAGAAAAGCGCGCCATCGAAGATGTAGGGAGGTGCTACCCCAGGAACGATGTTCGCAAGTTTTACCAAAGTGTAAAACGTCAAAGCCAAGGCTCGAACAGAATCCTGTCGAGATGAACAAGGAAATATCGTAGTTGAGACACAATCGATGCCGGAAATAACGGCCTTCCCGCTGAGCTTTATAGAGCTGGCGGAGATGACTTGGCAAGTAGCATCCACCAACTCATAAGCCAAATCTGGTCAACATCGCCTACAAGATCCTATCTGCTGTAATATGTGAACGCCTGAAACTGTTTACCAACAACCTGATAGGCTTTTATCAGTGTGGTTTTGGGCCAGGAAAGTCCACAACCGATCAAATTTTCACACTTCGGCAGATCCTGAAAGAAACCTAAGAAGTCCAAATCGATACCCACCACCTATTTATCGATTTCAAAGCCGCATAAGACAGCATTTATAAAGACGAACTATACAGAGCCATGTCTAGTTTTGGGATACCGCCCAAACTCGTCCGTTTGTGTAGGATGACGACGGAGAATTCTCGCTGCTCCATCAGGGTCGAAAACGACATCACCGGTGCATATTGATATTGACATCATTGGTAGGACTCAAGTTGATGTCATAGCCACGTTTGCTAGTATAGAGAAGGAAGCGGCGGAAATGGGTTTGATGGGTAAGACTAAGTATATGCTGTCAACACGAAAGGACACACAACATCGACGAATTGGACAGAACGTCACCATTGACAGAAAAATCGTTGAGGTAGTAAGGGACTTTGTCTACCTTGGCTCCGCTATTAACTCCGACAACAACATATCGCCAGAAATCAAACGAAGAATTACTCTTGCCAATCGCTGTTTCTTCGGTCTAAGAAGGCAATTTAGTAGTAAAACCTTCACTCGAACTACTAAGGATATCCTATATAAGACCCTGATCATCCCAGTACTGCTCTACGGCGCTGAAGCATGGACCGTATCAAAAGCGGATGAAGAAGTCCTTGGTCGATTCGAGAGAAAAATTATTCGAAAAATCTTCTGTCGCGTTTGCGTTGACGGGCTATGGAGACGAAGATTCAACCAAGAACTATAGGAGCTGTACAGCGACATGCACCTAGTCAAAAACTCCGCATTGGATATTTAAGATGGCTATGAGATTTCGAAGGAATGGATACCAATACTCCGGCTCGCAAAGTCATCGATTCCCAGGCAGACGTAAGACAAGTAGAAACCTCAACCAACTTATAGTCCGCAACTGAAGGTTTTTATAGCTAAGGCCCGGGCTAATTGGAGAGGCATGTAAAGGTTCATTCTGGACTGTTGGGCCAAGCTAGACGCTTGGTGAAATACCTCGCTGCTTGTCATAATTGAAATGTAAACCAGGAGTAGATACAATTTTATCCACATCGAACTCTTCTTTGATTCGGGTCTCAAAGCCAGACGAGTTTTGATGTCCAATAGGGCCCGACCAACTGATAATATTGATGTTGGTTGATTATGTTGAGGTCTTCTAGTTTCAATAAGATTGAAGATGGGTCGAATCAGAATCGATAAGTGAGTCGATCTCATCATGTCTGTCTGTTTTGTATTTCAGCAGCTCGTGTTGTCCATGCCTACAGTTCAAATGTAGAGATTTTCAAAATCCGGCCGCTGCCACTCCCACTTATCAATAAAACTAAACTGTGCTAAATATTTAGACATGTGATTTCCATATTCCACAGCCACTTTTGAGGGACAGCAGATTGTAGCCTTCCCAGATGTTTTTTATATAAAGCAAGACGTCACCTGCTTTAAAGTAAGAAGTCTGACAAAAGACTTCTAGATATTTTTAAAAATGACCCCTTATGGAAAATGGCATCGCAAAAAAAAGGAGCAAGGATGTTTCGTCCCGACGCAAGTCATATTCTTGGAAATCAATTCATTGATTTGCTGCCCACAGGCAATCGATTTGATTTTGTTTACAGCTAGAGAATATCTTAACACGTCTGTGATTTTGTGTACCAAGTATTTCTTTCAAATGTAACGAACCATTCAAATAATTTACATATTTTCACAGAAGGATGGATTTATCAGTCCCAGCGAGTCTCATCCTGAGTCAATTTAAATTTGCTTTCAAAATCGATAATAGATACTCTCGCCATTATTAGCATCGGGCCTATTAAGCTATTTTGTCAATCTCAGCTGATTGTTATACTTGGCTGCCTGTCCTAGCAATGGAAACGTCTGGAAAGTTCAAACACCCTTCACAATTTCTCCGCTCATATTCATTTAAATCCAATAAAATGATGTCCTTGTCAGAGAACATTTTTAATCCGCATAATCTATGGTGTCCTGTGAGAAAATTGTCTCTACGTAAGAAGTCATTCGAATGAATCGAACTTGCGGTCGCAATTATATTCGATTTCGATTGCACATGACTGGATGCCTTAAAGGATGGAATATATGAATCTCAAGTCGTCTACGTCTGTCTGCTATATTTTTTAATTACATCGTTGAGATGAAATATTTTGACAAATAAAAAATAACAGATAGCGAACGAGGTGGACAGTTATGGTCAATAATATCATATTTAGGTCGGGAGGGTTTTGACAAATGATTTCGAATTGATTTGTGTTTTTGCATCGACACATTGTATTCGAAGACAGTCATTGCTATTCAAGAAAATAAAAAGGATATTCGGGAGAAGACTTCGTTTAGGGAGGACTGTTTAGAAATTTTTAGTAGAAATCGATATAAGTAGTATCAAGGCTATTGGTATCCCGGTTTTCATGACAGGTGTTCGATTACCCATTAACAAAAGGATTGATCTACCAAGGATTGTCTCATCGAAACCAGGATGGAATCGGATGAGTTTCTATTTAGAAAGAAAGTTGCACATTTACGAGTATTTAGTCTGAATGGGATTGGGACTGAAGGTAATTGCAGGGTCATGGTTATTTGCATTTCAACTGGTTCTATAATCTATAAAGTGAGGAATCTAGCCCTTAACCACAGCATTCATCTCGAGTAAGTACGGTTTTTAACAAATGTCTCCAGTTGGGCAACTTAGGTTAAAGACTGTAGAAAAAAGGCTTTCCTTAGCCTTTTTTCTACAGCGGTGGATGAAAGTCAGACTTTGTGGGCCAGATCAGGTCTCCATTCTTTAAGTCTAAAGCGCAGTTTTCGGCATAATTAATGTCGCTGTAGAGCTTGTAAATATAGAACGTTTGAATTTTTGTACTCTGATGTCAACACAAATGAGACTGAAGCTTGTCCAATGCATTGAGCTGGGGTGGGCCGATTTTTTAAATTATTGCCCTCCCGATATTAGTTATACCTACTTATTTACTTAAGTGACGCTACAGTCCGGGATGAACCTGGTCCTCAACCAACATGCCTCTCCAATTAACCCATTCCTTAGCTAACCGCCTAAAGTTGCGCACTCCAAGTTGGTTGAGGTCGGTTTCTACTTGTGGGCGCCACTTAAGGCGAGGTCTTCCTCTACTGCGTCCGACGTCTGGCTGGGAATAGAAGACTCTGCGAACCGGAGTATTGGTGTCCATTCATGTCCTAGCCATCTTAAACGTCCAATGCGGAGTTGTTTGACCAGGGGTATGTCGCTGTACAGTATAGCTCGTGGTTGAATCTTCGTCTCCATAGCCTGTCAACGCAAACGGGACCGAAGATTTTTCGAAGAATTTTTCTCTCGAATCGACCAAGGATTTCTTTATCCGCTATTGATACGGTCCATGCTTCAGCGCCGTATAGCAGGACTGGGACGATCAGGGTCATATATAAGATCATCTTAGTAGTTCGAGTGAGGGCTTTACTACCAAAATGCCTTCTTAGACCGAAGAAACAGCGCTTGGTAAGTGCAATTCTTCGTTTAATTTCTGACGAGATGTTGTTGTCAGAGTTAATAGCGGAGCCGAGGGAGACAAAGTCCCGTACGACCTCAAAGTTATATCTGTCAATGGTGACGTTCTGTCCAATTGGTCGATGTTAGTGTCCTTTCGTGTTGACAGCATATCGGTAGTCTTTCACGTTGTCCTACCAATGATGTCAATATCGTCGGCGTATGCTAGTAGTTGCACCGATTTTTGGAAAATTGTGCCTCTGGTGTTGGCTCGGGAGTTTTTACAAAATGCTCTCAAGAATCAAATTGAAGAAGTCACATGACAGTGCATCGCCTTGCCTAAATCCTTTTTTGGTATCGAATGTGTCGGTGAGGTCGACCCTGATGGTGCAGCGGGAATTCTCCATCGTCATCCTACACAAACGGACGAGTTTGGGCGGTATACCAAAACTAGACATGGCTCTGTATAGTTCGTCGCTATTAATGCTCCAGAAGTGGTTCTTCAAAATCCTCAGTTCGACTGTGTCTCAACTAGGATACTTCCTTGTTCACCTCAACAGAATTCTGTAGCTAAATCAATTAGCCTTAGTCCGTTGACAAATGTTTTGTCATGTAGGCCATGTTTTCCGACAATACTGCTAAAGATGTCTTCTCTTGCCACTTTTACATTAAAATCTCCCAGCACGACTTTAACATCGTCTTCGACAGTCGGTTATAAGTTTCGTCAAGGAGCTCGTATAAGCAGTCTTTCATCTTTTTCCTCCATCGGGCCGTGAGCGCATATAAGGCTTATGTTGGCGAATTTGGGCTTGATGCGAATTGTTACAATGCGTTCGCTTAAGTCTTAGAAATATAAGACTTCTTGCCTTAGTTTGGCACTTATAACAATTCCACATCCGAATAGTCGCTATTTCGGCTAAATATAACACGGTCAGTAGTAGATGTCAAAGTGTTTCATCTGCTGTTTGTCCGGCCCATCCCATCGTATATCCCGGATTGCAGTAATGTCTCCTTTGTAGCAGCTTAGGGTTAGTTGTTCGCTTGCAGCTCACCTGTTTAATGTTCTCACATTCCAGGTGCAGATACTAACGTCGTTGTCGTTGTCGTTTTTTCGTTTACAATGGTCGTTAACAATAAATTCGGTCCTTTCCGAAGCTTTAGGTTGCTTCGAAACAAATACTTTTTTTCATGGTCGGGTAGTAAAGGCCCAAGTCACAACCTGGAGGGCCATTTCTGGTTTATTGGATAGCCCTAGGACATGGGCCTGACTTACCCTTGATATTCCTAAATGAACTGTTGTTGGCGGAATGTGTCGAAACAGCTCATTTAACTTTTACACTTTGCCCATCTTCTTGGGAGTTCTTCCGCTGCCGCCTGGAAATAGAAGGTGTGCTTTAGTGTGAGTAAACGTCTTCCCCCCTTTCTCATCTATTGCCGCTAAGACTTTACACAGGGATTGAGAACATATCTACGGTTAAGATACTAGGCACTCAGTGGTCGCCTGAGAGTCGGAGTTGGTAGGCTTCAGCTAGTTGAAAACAAGGTTTCATATAATTCCCTACCATTGGACCGCACCATAAAGGACTTAATAGCAGTAAACTTGAATTTTTATTTCCTATCCGAATAAATTCATGAAAATTCATATACTGTCATATAAATTTCACTGACATCTCGAAATAGGTTCGGTTAGGTGGTGTGATGTATTAATTAAAATTTTATACAGGAAATAGGATTTTATATCAATCCTCCATGAATGGTAGATAAATCAGAATGGAACAGTCAAATGTGTACTGACATACAAAAAATGGATTTGTAATCCGCTTAAATGTTAAAAAAATATAAATTGTATGCCAGAGGAAAATCATCGATAAATTGGATTAAAATTGTGGAACCTGATTTTGTCATCACTTAAGTCCTCTAGATATTCATTGTTAATTTGAATGGCAGAAATAGAATAAAATAATGAGATCAACCTACTTTGTGAATTCGTGAAAAGGACAATTACCAGCATAAATGGTTTTAATGCATACATCTGCCATGGATCACATGTACAAGTGCTCTTTACCGTTTTGAACATTTGATGAGGATATATCTCGTTACCAATTTGACTGGGTGTGGGTTAATATCCATACACTGGCGATCACAAGGATGAGGCGATACATTTTGCAATCGATTTTCAATTTTTATACCTGTTGGCAATTTTGTATCCGGAAACTTTTACTACTTCGGAACAGGTACATATTTTTCCAACAGGAAGTCATAAAATTGGATGGGGGAAATAAGAAACGATGCGAGAGGGTGGGAATTTCCTAAGATCAAACAATGAACTACTTGAAAAGCGTATAGAAAGATGCGCCACTAGGATGAGGCCACCATCCTATGGTTTTTTTTACATTAATAATGCGCATGCCCGCCATTTTGGTTGGCTGTTGTAGAACG
The DNA here is from genome assembly GCA_932526625.1 of Rhingia campestris. Taxonomy (NCBI): domain Eukaryota; kingdom Metazoa; phylum Arthropoda; class Insecta; order Diptera; family Syrphidae; genus Rhingia; species Rhingia campestris. Next base: position 180,951,015 of record OW052182.1, read on the forward strand.
AGGGTAGTCCCTGATTGGCTAACCCGGCAATGCCCAGTGGTTGTAAGTCTGACTACATCAACTTTGCTTATTTTTACCTCCAAGTGGTATCCATCAGGTCTCATCAAACCGGATTTGACTTGCTAAACGATAAGGGCCTGCTGTCCCAGGTGAACTTAGATAAGCTGCTTCGACATATTCAAACAACAGGTTATTTAGGAATTTCAAGGGTAAGTCAGGCCTCTTGAACAGAGATGAACTGAAAGATCAACGGCAGCGCTCAATCCCGTAGTGGATACTGATGGCCCCGTATCCTAGGGGTATCTAATATTGGAACTGGACCTCCGGGTTAAAGGTTGTGCTTTGCTTGTGACAGTGAAAAAAAACATTTTTACGAAGCAACCAATAGCCTAGGGAATGGCTGATTTTATTGTTGACCACCCTGATGCTAATCGAAAAAAAGGTCAACGACGTTCATATCTACACCTGGAATGTGAGAACATTAAACAGGAGAGGTGTATGCGAACAACTAGCGGAAGACAAAAACTGCTACAAAGAAGACATTACTGCTATCCAGGAAATACATGTTTTAGTGAGCAGAATCAGTGACTATTCGACTGTGGTTTGTTATAAGTGCCAGACTTAGGCAAGAAGTCTTGTGATTCCAAGACATTAGCGAACGCATTGTAACAATTCGCATCAATGTTAAATTCGCCAACATAAGCCTTAAATGCGCTCACGGCCTGATGGAGGAAAAATATGAAAGACTGTCGAAGACGATGGTAAAGTCGTGCTTGGGGATTTTTACGTAAAAATGGCAAGAGAAGTCATCTTTAGCAGTATTGTCGGAAAACATAGCCTACATGACAAAGCGTTTGTCAACGGACTTAGGCTTATTGAGTTAGCTGAAGGATGCTGTTGAGATGAACAAGGAAGTATCGTAGTTGAGACACAGCCGATACTGAGGATATTGAAAAACCACTTCTGGAGACTCTTAAACGGTGATAACGCACAACATTTCGCTGTCAGGCAATATTGGCGATGTCAGCGAAAACTACCATGCACCCGACCTAAGTGGCTCAATTCACTCAGGTCGGGTGTTGTCTAAACTTAAGCTTAACAAGGTAGCGTGAAATGATATCCTTTCTTCCAAGCTTTAGAAAGCCGGCGGAGGTGACTGGGTAGTAACATTTACCAACTTATAAGCCAAATCTGGTCGGATGAAAGTATGCCTGAAGAATGGAACCTCAGCATCGTTTGCTCGATCCCCAAAAAAGGAGGCCCTCTGAAGTGCACCAATTATAGAGGCATAAGTCTCCTTAACATCGCCTACAAGATCTCATCTGTGAACACCTGAAACCGTTTACCAACAACCTGTTCGGCCCTTATCAGTGTGGTTTTAGGCCAGGAAAGTCCACAACTGATTAAATCTTCACACTTCGGCAGATCCTGGAAAAAACCCAAGAAGTCCAAATCGATACCCGCCACCTATTTATCGATTTCAAAGCCGCATACGACAGATTTTATAGAGACAGGACAGAGCCATGTCTAGTTTTGATATACCGTCCAAACTCGTCCGTCTGTGTAGGATGATGATGGAAACGACCTCAACGACACATTCGATATCAAAAAAGGATTTGGGCAAGGCGATGCACTGTCATTTGAGTAATTTGATTCTTGAGGGGATTGTGCGAAATTCCCGAGCCAACACCAGAGGCACAATCTTCCATAACTCGGTGCAACTACTAGCATACGCCGACGATAATGGTATCATTCGTCGTTTGCTAGAATAGAGAAGGAAGTGACAGAAATGGGCTTAGCAGTAAATGAGTTTCAGACCAAGGATATGCTGGCATCACGAAAGTCACACAATATCGACGAATTCGACAGAACGTCACCATTGAGAGGTATAACATTGAGGTAGTAAGGAACTTTGTCTACCTCGGTTCCGCTATTAGCTCTGACAACCACATATCGTCAGAAATTAATCGAAGAATTGCCTTTGCCAACCGCTGTTTCTTTGGACTGAGAAGGCAATTTAGTAGTAAAGTCCTCACTCGAACTACTAAGGAGATCCTATATAAGAACCGGATCATCCCAGTCCTGTTCTACGGTGCTAAAGAATGGACTGTATCAAAAATAGATGAAGAAATCCTTGGTCGATTCGAGAGGAAAATTCTTCACGTTCTATATAAATAAAGATTCAACCAAGAACTATTGACACCAATACTCCGGCTCGCAGAGCTTTCGATGAGAAGGCTGGTTTGATGAATTTCACATGTATTTCACATTATTTCACATGTATTTAACAAACAACTTATTACATCAAACGTCCTTATTAAAAAGGCCCTTTAATATCAAACATCAGATGGAATCCCAGGCAATTAACGAACAATAAGAAAACCGGACAAATCAGAAAGGACAAATATCCCCGAATCACTTTAACGGTCTAGTTACCCTACAAAATGTTGTCGCAATCAAAATCGAATCGAAACTTTCCATCTAATTTATTTGACAAATAAAATCGAGGGGATGCTGAAAGCATTTCACTTTATTGCCATCGCACCCCTCTTGTCGACCACTATACAAGTTGTGGCTCTAGTTCCCTCTGAATGGCTGCCATGGGGCATAAAAAATTCTCCAACCCACCTCCCTTCACTCGAACAGAAGGAAACAAAATTTGAAATAAAATTCGAAACTAAGTGGAAAGAGATATATGCGGCTATAGCCGTTCACATCCGTTCGGTTGTAATTTGACTCAAAATCGATATCGCGCAATACAGTGCACAACGGCTGCCATTTATACGCTTTAAATGAGTTCCACGAGTTGCCATTCTTACCCGCAAGTCTCGAAGCACTACCAACCCTATCTTACATCGCGTAGCGGTGCTGAAATTGATTCGTTTAAATTGGCATCTTTATGTAATTTATGCGTGCTTCATCGGACTTGCGATAAACACTCGAATGTAGGAGTACGTCTTGGTTCTCGATTTTTGCGATGAGCTATTGCATGGGGAAGGCGATAAAAATGTATCTACAAGTATGTAGTAGCTTGCTGCAGAATTGATGCATGCAAATCGTTTTTTAAATTACAGAGATATGGGCTCTGAGAACTTGTAGATATGTAAATTTTATTCGATGATAGGTGTAAAATGTATGCATGTGCTTTTAAGGCCCGTTTGCTGATTCTCTTCTTAAATTCGTGTTGTACCTAAATATATCCTAAGTTCTAAGTGGAACTTAAGTTATGACGGGTGGTTAAATTTTAAGGGCCGATGTTGAATGTGAACCACACCTAAACGTCAAGTTTTTTTCTGCATTTCATTTGACAATTCTAAATTTCACAAACTAACTCAATTTGAACTATGGAAAGATACACAATCGAGCAACGCGTTTAAGTTATTCGGGCTTATTATGAAAATTATTCGTGATTTGTTTGGTCAATCTGAGAGCCGTCCACCTCAACTCGTCGCCGTGCCCAACAATTTCTCCTCTCACGCTCATCGTTGATGAAAATTACGCATAAGTACTTGCATTTGCACGCTTACAAGGTGCAATTGACTCACGAACTAAGACCTCTTGACCATTTCAAGCATCGTCAATGGTCAGAATGGTGGCAGAATGGTCAGAATGGTGGCAACAGTGGATGATCAATTTCCAAAGAAAACCATCTTCCGTGATGAGGCACATTTCACCTCAGTGGATTCGTCAATAAGCAGAATTGCCGCATTTGGGCGGCATGCGAAGTGCGTTGGATCTACCAACGCATTTATGGACAAGGTAAACTCAACAGAGGGAACTTTTTGGTATTGCATTGCTTGCCGAAAATTATCTTTGTCCAGTCTCGCCTTTAAAATGTCGATATTTAAATCTGACATTGCAAAGCTCTCAAAAGGCTTTAAAGACTTGTTTGAGAGTTTTAATCACACATTATCCACTGTGTCTTCCTTCTCAGACCCATGTGAGTCATGTGATGCCTCCACATCTACAGAGTCTTTACAAACCTCGTTAGATAAAACAGAAAAGATAAGTGATTCTGTAACCACGTCCATTCTATCCAGCCCTTCCAAAACATCCAACGATAAAACTGTCACAGCAAAGCGAAAACGTGTCAACAATTCATCGTTGGCAAATCCGAGAGCTAAGCGCTCAAATTTGAGAAGCCAACATCAAAACAAAACAAATGACGTTCAAAATTTGTCGGTCGAGTCCTCTCAGGCTGATCCTTCTCCCGTTACCGTTTTCCCATTATCTGATTCAATTCGTGCAGTTACCAAAAATGTATCCTCGATTGAATCGATTCCTAAACCGAAATCGATTTTTATTTCACGGTTGAAACCAAGCACTTCGGTTGACGATGTCATAAATCACTTGGTATCAACAAATCTCGTTCCCAGAGGCCCCTTAATTAAATGTACAAAAATCAGTAAGCCTGATAGCTTTGTTTCGTCATTTAAAATACTTGTTCCTGCTGGTCTCTTTGAAACGGTATGCAACAGTAACTCATGGCCTTCAAATACAATTGTTAATGAGTTTAAGCCGCGAAAAGTAACCCGCAAAGAAAACAGTCCTACTTCAAAAAACTACAAAGACTGTCCCTCTACTACCAAAATGTAAGAGGGCTCCGAACAAAAACAAAAACATTTTTTCTAAATTCCCAAGCCTTTTCCCATGACATATTCTCCTTGACTGAAACGTGGCTTAACGCCAGTATACTTGACTCGGAACTCTTTAATCACGAGTTCTCAGTATATAGGAGTGACCGCCATATAAATGACCTAAAAGCGCTTGGTGGAGGTGTTCTTACTGCAGTCCGCAGTCATCTAACCTCTGAGAAAATAGAATTTCCATTCCCTCTTAACATAGAAATAATCTGTGTTAAGATATCTCTTGGAAAAAAATATCTTTATGTTGCAAATGCGTACATTCCCTCATATCGTCTTTGCACTCTGTATTCTGAGCTATCAAAGGCTTTAGAATATATCTTTGACTTATCTTGTTGTGACAGTACTATCTTGTTACTGGGTGATTTTAACTTGCCGCACATAGATTGGGTGCCTTCTGAGGGAGAACCTCACTTTATACCATCTGAAGATTCTGCACAACAAGAGCTACTATTACTTGACAAAATTTTATCATTTGACTTACAGCAAACTTACAGCAAGCTGTATAAAAAATCATAATAATCGAATTCTCGATTTAGTATTTTCTTCTGACTCTGTTAGTACTGCAGTATTAAAATCTAGTACTAGCATTACTAACATAGACAAAAATCATCCTCCATTGGATATTTTCATTGACATAGGCGGACATCTGTACGAAAACGTTGATTCGTACGATCGTTCGTACTCTTTTGACTTTCGGAAAGCAAATTTTCAAAGGCTATCCGAAGAAATTATTCTTTCGAATGTAAATATTGAAAGCTTCTCCAATTTAGAAGAAGCTGTTAAAAAATTTTATTTTCTAATAAAAGATTGCATGGATAGAACAATCCCAGTCAAATATTCAAAAAATGCTCAAACCCAGCATCCTTGGTACACGAAAGAGCTTAAATCTCTTCGAAATAGACGTAACCGGGCCTGGAATAATTTTGTAAAAAGCCAGAATCATCACGACTATGATAAATACCTGAATTATTTTAATGAATTCTCTACGATGTCAAGTAGTTTATATAATGGCTATATAGTCAATATGGAGAACGCTCTTAAAAATGACCCTAAACGCTTTTGGGGCTTTGTCAATTCGAAGAGAAAAACGGATGGATATCCAGCCAATTTCTCTTATAATAATTCAAAAACATCGGACTCTTTAATTTTATCTAACTTATTCGCAGAGAATTTCAGTAAATCATTTATTGACACCCCTCTTGTCTTAGACGAACATTATTTCAGTTATCTCAATGGCTGTCCACAAGTTAGTTTCAGCAACGTTATATTTGACGATGAGACACTACTTAAATATATCTCTTTATTAAATAATGACTATTCAGCGGGGCCCGATGGAATCCCACCAGTAGTCGTAAAGCAATGCAAAGATGCTCTTTTGCCATACCTTAAGTATATGTTTGAAAGCTCCTTTGCCACTGGAGTATTCCCAACTCAATGGAAAAATGCATTTATTACACCTGTTTTTAAAAAAGGTGAGCGTGGAGATATTTCTAATTATAGACCAATCTCAAAACTATCTTGCATTCCCAAGTTATTCGAACATATTATTTGTGATAAATTGGTCTTCCTTTGTCGAAACATCATCTGTGATGAACAACATGGCTTTGTTAAACATCGATCCACTGTAACAAATCTATTAACTTTCATGCATCATTGCTGCAATAGTTTGGAAAATAAAAAAGAAGTCGATTGTATATACACCGACTTCTCCAAAGCCTTTGACCAGTTATCACATAACATCATAATTTTTAAACTTAAGGCGTATGGATTCCCTCAAGGTTTCATAAATTGGGTTAAATCATACCTCTCATTGAGAACATACCAAGTAAAATTTAGAGGTTCCAAGTCAGACCCTTTTGTTGCTCACTCTGGAGTACCTCAAGGAAGTCATTTAGGACCAATATTATTTATACTTGCAATTAACGATGTAAAAGCTTGTATTCGAGATAGCAAAATATTGATATATGCTGATGATATGAAAATTTTCAAATGTGTAGAAGATCTAAACGATTCGCTTTCACTACAAACCGATTTAAATAGTTTTACCATATGGTGTCTTAAAAACGGTTTGAATCTGAACCCTACAAAGTGCCAGCATATGTCATTTTCACGAAAACGCGCTCCATGTAATTTTAAATATACTCTGTCCGGGCACACTCTCTGTCGTACAGACAGTTTTAAAGATCTTGGTTTATATTTTGATCCCAAAATGGAGTTTAATAAACACATTAACGTTATCGTCAATAAATCAAACTCTATGTTAGGATTTATTAAAAAATGGTCAAAAGAGTTTAATGACCCTTACGTCACTCTTTCGCTCTATAACTGTCTAGTTCGGCCTCACTTGGAGTATGCTTCACAAGTTTGGACACCCTTCTATGTAGTTCATTCGAATAGAATTGAATCAGTCCAACGTAAATTCATAAGATTTGCTTTGAGAGGACTTCCATGGGATGATCTGCACAATTTGCCTCCGTATAGGTGCAGAATTAAACTGCTGCAACTATTGCCTTTGTCTCAACGTAGACTTAACAATGACATGGTTTTCTTACACCAATTATTATCAGGACAAATTGATGCTCCTGATCTTTTAAGTGCTATTGGTTTTAATACTCGGGGAGGTTCCTACAACCTGCGTAGATTCAATATATTACATATACCTAGCCATAAACACAACTATGGCATGCATGAGGCTATTAGTCGCATGAGTAGAGTTTACAATAAAAATAACGACGTAGTTGAACTGCATGTAAGTAAAAGTAGTTTGAAAAACACTCTGCGAAATTGTATTCTAGAGCCGTAATAAGTATATTTAAAAATGTCCTTTGTTCAATAACATATATAGCTTCATTGTAATTTAATCGTTTATTGATTTTGCTAGTGATTTCAAACTTAGTTTCATCTATGTTCTGTTTTGTCCCACTAACAAATGCACTAAATGATGAGCCTGTGGATGCATATTATATGCTGTGGCAAATCTCTGCTCGTAGATGCTGCTTGTATTAAGCTCGCTACGACACAGATCTGATAGTGTTAAAAATAAATAAAAAATAGAATGATAATCCAAGAGTGATTGTCGAAAAACCAATGCACCCACAAAGAGTGACTGTTTGGTACGGTTTATGGGCTGGCGGCATCATCGGGCCCGTATTTTTTCCAAAATGAGGCCGGTCAGGCAGGGTCTGTGAATGGTATTCGCTATCGTGAGATGATAACGAACTTTTTATGGCCCGAATTGGAAGATATGGATGTGGGCGATATGTGGTTTCAACAGGACAGTGCCACTTGCCACACAGCTAACGAAACAATGGCTCTTTTGCGCGACAAATTCAATGGCCGTGTTATCTCACGTGGCGGCGATGTCAATTGGCCGCCAAGATCATGTGATTTTACACCGTTGGACTTCTTCCTTTGGGATTATTTGAAAGAAAAGGTGTACGTCGATAAGCCAGCAACAATTCAAGAGCTAAAGGATGGGATAATTCGGCGCATTAACGGCCTCAGCGTCATCGAAAATTTGGACCATCGGATGGAGGTGTGCCGCCGAGGTGGCGGCGGCCATTTGGCCGATATTTTATTCTAAACATAATTGAACCACACCAATATTATCATAGTAAAAAGAAACGACAGTAATTGCCTAAATAATTTGTGTATTATTCAAAATAAACATCGGCCCTTAAAATTTAACCACTCTTTACTTCTTCAAGTAGTCAAGTAGTATTGGTACTCGATATCGTGAAATTTAAACCCTAGGTCATAAAATTGAACACCATTTGATTTCTTTTTATAGGATATGTTTTTTGGCAAGAAGCCTTTAATTCTACAAAATTGTGCGTATGTGTATAAATGGGCCACCAGATGTGGACTCGGCGTGAACATTCAAAAAACCGAATTGGTCCATTTCAGCAGACAATACAAAGTCCCGAACATTGACCTTCGCAGTCTTAAGTTCGCAGATTAAGCCAAGTACCTGGGTCTGGTTTTAGATAAGAAACAGAAACTCGTTAGAGCCGTTTTTGAGAAAATCGAAGTTATGTGTAATTTTTATATAGCAGGTACTGTTATTAACATGGCTAAAAGCAAAAATGGCCTAGAATTATGACCAAAACAAGCTTGAATACAAAGTTTGAAGAAAATCGGTCAAGCCGTTGAGGCTGGGGAAACCATTACGGACAGACGGACCGACGGACGGAATTCCAAAAACCACTTTTTTAGTCTCCGCTATCATCGTAATGTTAGAATCAATCAAAATCTCGAGGTCGAAAATTTTCACGAAAACAATATCTTTCTCTTTGTAAGAGAAAGTTAAAAAGCAATCGGAATGGCTTTACGTGTCTATCATTAGACCCATACTCCTGTATGGTGTCTTAGTCTGATGGACGGCCTTAGAAACAACCTTCAACCGCAAGCTACTAGCTTGCATATGCATGAGCGGATCTCTAAGAATAACCCCCATCGCAGCTCTAGATGCTATCATACATCTGGTTTCTCTACATATTTACGGCACGATGTACACCCACCGACCACAACACTACCTAACTCAGTTTTGAGCATAACATCAGCACAACCTTTCCTAGTCCCCTTGAATGAGAGTTGGATTCGTTCGATCGAATCAACTCAATTCACATCTACACGGATGGGTCTACAACAGAATCTGGAGTGAGTGGAGGTATTTTCTCCGAGATGCTTAACCTAAGCATGTACTTCCGCCTTCCCGATCATTGTAACAAAAAAGGAATGTAATAGCCTTACTTACGTACTTAAGTGACGCTACAGTTCGGAATTAACATGGGCCTCAACCAACATGCCTCTCCAATTAGCCTGGTCCTTAGCTAACTGCCTTCAGTTGCGCACTTCAAGTTGGTTGAGGTTCACTGCGTCCGACATCCAGCTGCTAATCGAAGACTCTGCGAGCGGTAGTGTTGGTGTCCATTCGCTCTACTTATCGAAGCCATCTTAAACCTCCAAAAAGCTTTTTTTTAAATAGGGCCATGTCGCTGTACAGCCCGTATAGTTCTTGGTTGAATCTTCGTATCTAACGCCCGTCAACGCAAACGGGACCAAAGATTTTTCGAAGAATTTTCCTTTTTCTACTTTTGACACGGTCCATGCTTCAACGCTGTAGAGCAGAACTGGGATGATCAGGGTCGTATATAGGATCTCCTTAGAAGTTCGAATGAAGGCTTTACTACTAAATTGCCTTCTTAGCCGGAAGAAACAGCGGTTGGCAAGAGTTATTCTTCGTTTGATTTCTGACGAGATGTTGTTGTCAGAGTTAATAGAGGAGCCGAGGTCCCGTAATAACTCAAAGTTATATCTGTCAATGGTATGGTCCTATGCGGCTTTGAAATCGATAAATTGGTGGTGGGTATCGATTCGGACTTCTTCGGTTTTTTCCAGGATCTGCTAAAGTGTGAAAATTCGTTGTGGACTTTCCTGGCCTAAAACCACACTGATAAGGGCCGATCAGGTTGTTGGTAAACGGTTTCAGGCGTTCACATATAATGGCAGATAGGATCTTCTAGCGATATTGAGGAGACTTATGGCTCTTTAGTTGGCGCAGATCAGAGAGTCTCCTTTTTTTGTGGATCGGACAAACGATGAAGCCTTCAGGAATACTTTCACCAGACCAAATTTTTGTTGTAAGTTGGTGAATCATGTCCACCTTGCTTTGTGCAGCTCAGCAGAAAACCCGTCATTTTCGGCTGCCTTGGTAAACTTTAGTTTTAATGTTGCCATCCTGACTTCACTTAGGTCGGGTGGTTGGTAATTTTTGCTGTCGTTGCCAATATTGAATGGTTCGGTCTTCCTGACAGCGGGAGTTTATTCGTCATCGCCGTCTCACATTCTGCAGAAGTGGTTCTTCCATATCCTCAGCATCGACTGTGTCTCAACTGCGATGTTTCCTTGTTCATGTTGACAGGATTCTGTTCGAGCCTTGTATCCTTGGCTTTGACGTTTTACACTTTGGTAAAACTTGCGAACATTGTTCCTGGTGTGGCACCTCTCAATATCCCCGATCGCGCGCTTTTCTTCCTTTTTTTCTTCTATCTGAAAAGCCGATGCTCTTCCCTTCTTCTTTGCCTATATAGCTCAATGGCAGCTGTCGTCTTCACCTGCAGCTAAGCCTTGTAGTCCTCGTTCTTGGCTGCGAGCATCTATCGCCATTCCACATCAAACCAGGGGTTTCTTGCTGGAGGCCGCGAGAAACCTAGCACATCAGTTGCGGTGGATTTAGAAAATTTAGAAAACATTAAAACCAACGCACATCGTTATCTCCTCTTTTCTTAACCTGAATTTTCTTAATGTTCACCTCACTGCTTCTGTTTATACCACGCCAATCTTTGTTGGATGAAGATAGAAATGTATCAATCCTTCCATTAGTTTCTAAATGAATCTCTTATTGCGATTTATCAAAGGATTCGTTTTTTGTGTTCGTCTATTTATCCAAGTGCTATCCAGCGGATTGATGATTGATTATGTACACTGCAGACGTTGGTTATTCCGTTCACTCTAAGTGTTGTCGAAAATACTTTAAGTCATTGCCTTAGTACGTTCATACTTTTTCTTAAATTATATATCCTTCGTCCAACCTTAAATGGTTCAACTCCATCTAGGTTATTTGAAAAGAAGAAGAGCATCAATGCCATATTTGCTGAGACTTAAAACCATTACACACCAAAAACCGAGTGCACCCATTACAATTTTTCTAATTAAAATTACACTTTAGAGTATCTACGGTCCTTGGTAGGAATTTTCTAATAAAATGATTCATCCCGTTTCTCATCCTTTCAGTGTTTGCGAGTTCCTTACATATCTGCCGTGGACATTACGGTTTTTTTTTTACAATTTTCAATAAAATTCCATTGCAGCGAAATAGAAAATTGGTTTTAAAAAAAAAAACAATTACATCCAGATTCATATCCTTTTTGCTATGTTTTTCAGTTGACTCGTATTTTTTAAAATTCTCCTTGTTTTCGCGCACGAGAAATGGAGCTAGAACATGCAAAACTCCTTTCACGCTATGGTTGGTGTTTTTTTTTTATCACTCCATTCGAAAACTAGAATCAGAATCACCAAACACTACAAAAGGACAGTAGATTCCAATTTTTTGATAAACAGAAAGTATTGGCGAATTTTATTGTTATTGCTCCAGGATAGCTTTCCATTGTACTTTACGAACGTACCCAGTAGGGTGAAACTCATTTCTGTTTACTTTATATCGTCCAATTTGAAATAATCGAGGAAGCTAAAATCGAATTGAAATTCCATTTGAAATTGCATTTGTTAAAAACGAATCCTTTGCAGTGGTATGTATACAATTTGTTTTGAAAAACACTCTTCATTCAGACATCTATGCAAATGGATCAACACGTTATAGAGATGCGTATAGATACTCCACACTTCATGCGAACCCCACGAAATTTCAGAACACACCCAAGTCCAGGTGGAAAAGCAGCCTTCTGTTCACCGAAATCCTTTTGCAATGTCAACTCTATCATTTAGTTGCGAATAGTTTCTGTACTCGCCACCAAAAAAAAAAAATCCCTCTGACATGAGTTATACAGTTTGTGGACCAGAAAGGATCCTTTCTGCCAGCTTTTCGTATTTTCCCCTTTTGTGAGGCCGTAAAGCATTCTTTTTGAATGCTTGACCGGGTGCCATTTTATGCCTTTTGCATGTGCACGGATGAGTGTTTGGAGCATTGCGAAAAATTCCAAGCAAACAAAAAATTTGATGTACTGCATGCATATTTACTACAAACGTGAGAATCCGATGACAAGGATTATGACAACAAAAATGCAGGAATGAAATGAAATGTATGGGATAGCCTTTTGAGGGTAACGGCATTAGAACAGGATTTCGGGATCTTCCTTCCTCTGACTGAAAGAAGATTTTTCGATGATATTAAGTCCTTGTCAAACTTCACCAGGAATTTCAAAGATATTTGTGAATTCGATAAAAATTGTATCCTAACTGTCAGATGGCTACATTTCAGAATAAGCTTTGACAGTTCAGTTTATAACAAAGGACTCCCTTGCTTGGTTACAGTCTTTGGGGTGCAGTGTATAGGGAGGCATTGTGATTGGCCCATTTCTGTCTTTTGGGATATTTTTTATAAAACATATGAAATGATTACAATCCGCTGTCGAAATCGTTGAATATCCTATCCCATTCCATCCTTAAATTGAACATCCCAAAAAAGTGGGTGTGCCTAAAGCTGCCATAAATACAATTTTTGGCAGCCCTATAAATATTGCCTTAGAATATACAAAGCGGCTATTCGTAGCGCCAAGAAAGAATCTTGGCAGGAATACTGCGAATCCATCAATACCCTTAAAGACTCTTCCAGACTGAGCAAAATCGTAGCGAAGGACCATTCAAACCCGTCCCTATTAAGAAAGTCGGATGGTAGCTGGGCATAGACCTCATCCGAATCTCTGTCTATCCTTATTAACACACACTTCCCGGGTTGTAAAGAGGTGCCGCGAGCATCTGCTGACTCTCGGCCCGCTGACCATGCAACTTGGGAAAATATCAAATCCATCATAACCAAAGAAAAGACATCCTGGGCAATAAACAGCTTCTCACCCTATAAATCACCTGGCCTTGATGGCATCTTGCCGATCATGCTACAAAACTTACAGGACACTGTATTACTGTGGTTGTTGCCAATTTACAGAAGTTGTATTTTATTAAACTTTATTCCACACTCATGGAGACGTGTCAGGGTAGTTTTTATACCAAAGGCAGGCAGACGTGGACATGAATCTGCAAAAGATTTTAGGCCCATCAGCCTTGCTTCCTTTATACTAAAGACCCTGGAGCGGATCCTTGACATCCATGTGCGAAGCATTCTTAATGAATCACCGCTATCCACATCACAACACGCATATCTCAAAGGCAGATCGACTGAAACCGCTCTGCATGAGGTGATTGTGACCATCGAAAAGTCCCTCTACTACAAAGATTACACCCTAGCCACCATCCTTTATGACTTTATATGGACAAATGCTCTCACTCTCATCCAATGCCAAATATCTAGGGACTATCCTAGATACTAAGCTTAATTGGAAAACCAACATAGAACAAAGGGTCAAGAAAGCATGTATAGCTTTCTATGCCTCTAGAAAAACATTTGGCAAAAGATGGGGCCTACAACCAAAGATGACACTTTGGATGTACACGGCTGTTGTTCGGCCGATACTCACCTATGGTGCCAGCTGGTGGCCTTCTGTGAGTAAAGGGTATATCATTGATAAACTTAAGAGGGTACAAAGAACTGCTTGTATCGGCACAACTGGGACCATGAGATCTTGTCCCACTGATGCCTTAACGGTTCTTCTCCACCTTCTCCCTCTAGATATCCATATCAAAGACATTGCACTGTGCAGTGCAGTTAGGATCAAAGAATCTGGCTGCTGGTTCAATAAGCCCTATGGGCACAGCAATATCCTAGATTCAATGCCAGCAGGTCTAGCTGACCATCATACCGACTACATGATACCCAAACTGACCTTCCACAAACACATCACCGCTGGCTTTCCAACTAGAGAGGATTGGAAAAACGCAGTGATTGAAAAAGATTTTGACACACTTATATACACCGACGGCTCCAAAATGGACTGCGGAGTGGGCGCAGGTGTCTACTCGGACACACTAAAAATAAAAAAATCGTTTCGCCTCCCTGGTTCATCAAAAAAGAGGTTTTTCTATGGTATAGATTCACAAATGTTTTTGTAAGAAAATGTCGCCAAAAATTGGGCTTAGCGCACACGTCCAATTTTTGATCTATATAGGAAAAGTTCATAGTATTACTCTCGAAATAATTTCTTCAAAAGTTTGTTAAATTTTCTTAAAAAATTTACTGAAAACCGTTTTTTTTACAGAAACGACCCCAAAAAGATCGTTGGGTGTTGTAGAACGAGGGTAGACTTTGATCGGCTTTAACTTGACAACGTCCAGGGGTTGTAACTTTGACTATACATCAAATGTGCTTATTTTTACCCCCAAATGGTAACCCTCGGGTACTGGTCTCAACCGGATTTGACTTGCTAAACGATAAGTGCGAGTGTTGATAACAAGACGTAAAACAGCAACACTATAACCACCCTGGTCAGAATGGCATGGAACGAATACCCGGTCTGCGATCCCATGCGAACCTAGATGAGCTGCTTCGACATATTCGGACAACAGGTTACCTAGGAATCTCAGAGTTATGTCAGGCCCCTTGAACAGATATGGTGGCGGATGAACCGAAATGTCAACGGCAGCGCTCAATCCCGTAGTGGATACTGATGGCCCCGTGTCCTAAGGGCATCTAATAAATTGGAACTGGCCCTCCGAGTTGGGGGTTGTTGGAAAAAAAAACCATTGTTACGAAGCAGCCAATAGACTCGGAAAGGACTGATATTATTGTTGACGACTCAGCTGAACGAAACAAGGACAACGACGTTCGTATCTGCACCTGGAATGTGAGAACATTAAACAGGAAAGATGCAGCCGAACAACTAGCTAAACCACTAAAATGCTACAAAGCAGACATTACTGCCATCCAGGAAATACGATGGGATGGGCTGGGCAAAAAGAGGATGAACAACTGTGACATCTACTATGGACCGTGTTATAGTGAGCAGAAACAGCGACTATTCGGATGTGGATTTGTTATAAGTGCCAGACTTAGGCAAGAAGTCTTATGTTTCCAAGACATTAGCGAACGCTAACATCGACTCGGTCCACTACATTGTTGCAGCAAAGGTAAGGATGCTAATATCCACCACGATACAAAAAACCAGAAATACTGTGAAAAATTGAAAGTCGAAGAACAATGGCAACGATGCCAACAAGCCATTAGATCAGTTGCAACTGATGTTCTAGGTTTCTTGCTCCCACTAGCAAGAACTGAGTAAAGTGAGGATAGAAATATCTAAACTACAATGCTAGCGGAAATGACGGCCTTCCAGCCGAGCTTTATAAAGCCGGCGGAGATGACTTCAAGTTGGTAAGTAACATCCATGAACTCATAAGAAAAATCTGGTCGGATAAAAGTATGTCACTTACAGAGAGATAAGTCTCCTCAACATCGCATGCAAGATCCTTCCTGCCATAATATGTAAAAGCCTGAAACCGTTTACCAACAACCTGATCGGCCCTTATCAGTGTGGGTTTAGTCCTGGAAAGTCCACAACTGATCAAATCATTACACTTCGGCAGATACACTCAAAAACCCAAGAATTCCAAATTGATACCTACCACCCTAACGGCCTCTGTAGACGTATATACAAGGTGGGCCAAAAGAAGATATCCGATGTTGTCTGGCCCATTAGAATATCGTTTTTGGCTCGCGCAGTGTTTGCCGTTGCTTCGTCCTGTTGGAGCCACATATCCTTCAGTCCTTATTCGTTTAATTGCGGCAGAAAAAAAACTCGGCTAACATGGCCCTATAGCGTGCACCGTCCACTGCTGTCGTTTGACCAGCGGCGTTCTCAAAAAAAATGGGCCGATGACTCCTCCAGCGTGAACAGCGCACCATGCAGTAAATTTGAGAGGGCGCAATGGCTCCTCGTGCATTACTCGTGGATTTTCTGTGCCCCAGAAGCGATAGTTTTGCTTGTTCACGTACCCGCTGAGGTGGAAATGAGCCTCATCTCTCATTATGATTTTGGTCGAAAAATCGTCCACTTAGTCCTCGAGATAGAGGATGGCTTGGGCGTATGTTGGACGCGCTTGGCGGTGGACAGGCAGCAGCTGATGCACGGACTGGACTTTGTACGGGAACATGCGCAAGTCTTTGTACAAAATTCGCCTAAAGGACGACCAGCTGATGGCTAATTGCGCGGCACGGCGTCTGGTCGATGTTTCCGACAACCGCTCGATATTATCGGTAACAGCGGCGATATTATTGGCACAACGGGCGCTCCGGGGCCGGCCACTTTTGGCAACGTCTCGTGTGGTCCCATACTCTTCAAGGTTAGTGGCCAAACGGCCGGCGCAGTATTTGCGCAGTAGGTGTCGGACGACCAGGGAATCGGCGACGGAATTCGGGCTACAGACGAATTGTTACGCAATAAAATAGACACGATTATTCCGCGTTCTTGGGGAGTGTATTGCTCCATGGCTCCATGGTTCCATGGTTCATACATGGTGTATTCTAGATCTGTCTATTCCACAAATGTCAAATGGCGGCCATTTGCAAAGATAAGAGCATCTTCCAACAGGGTGATCTCTTTTGGCCCACCTTGCACAACCCCTAGTCGAAAAAAGAACTCCATATTGGACGTTTTAGATGACTAGGACATGTAGAGGACCACCGGCTCGAGGAGTCTGAAGATGGCTTGGATATTTAGAACAAAGAGGCACCAAAACTCCCAGCGAGACGTCGGACTCAGTAGAAGAAGACCTCGCCTTAAGTGGAGCGCCTAATTAGAAACCAACCTCAACCAACTTGAAGTGCGCAACTGGAGGCAGTTAGCTAAGGACCGGGCTAATTGCAAAGGCATGTTGGTTAAGGCCAAGGTTTATTCCGGACTGTAGTGCCACTTAAGAAGTAAGTTAGTAGCACCATCTTGCTTACTTACATGAGTGGTGGTACAGTCTTATTGAACCTGGTCCTCAACCAACTTGTTTCTCCATGTAGCCAGGTCTCGTGTGGTCCCATACTCTTCAAGGTTGGTGGCCAAACGGCCGGCGCAGTATTTGCGCAGTAGGTGTCGGACGACCAGGGAATCGGCGACAGAATTCGGGCTACGGACGATTTTTTACGCAATAAAATAGACACGATTATTCCGCGTTCTTGGGGAGTGTATTGCTCCATGGCTCCATGGTTCACTTGTATTCTAGATCTGTCTATTCCACAAATGTCAAATGGCGGCCATTTGCAAAGCTAAGAGCATCTTCCAATAGGGTGATCTCTTTTGGCCCACCTTGTTCAACCCCTAGTCGAAAAAAGAGCTCCATATTGGACATTTAAGATGACTAGGACATGTAGAGGACCACCGGCTCGAAGAGTCTGAAGATGGCTTGGATATTTAGAACAAAGAGGCACCAAAACTCCCAGCGAGACGTCGGACTCAGTAGAAGAAGACCTCGCCTTAAGTGGAGCGCCTAATTAGAAACCAACCTCAACCAACTTGAAGTGCGCAACTGGAGGCAGTTAGCTAAGGACCGGGCTAATTTCAAAGGCATGTTGGTTAAGGCCAAGGTTTATTCCGGACTGTAGTGCCACTTAAGAAGTAAGTTAGTAGCACCATCTTGCTTACTTACATAAGTGGTGGTACAGTCTTATTGAACCTGGTCCTCAACCAACTTGTTTCTCCATGTAGCCAGGTCCTTAGCTTATTTGCGCATTTCATGGTGGATTATGTCGGTTTTTACTTTGTGCCCGCAATTTAAGGCGGGTTTTCCTCTACTTAGTCAGACATATGGATGGGAATCGAAGACTCTATGAGCCGCAGTTTTCTTGCCCCTCTGCTCTGCATGTCCTAGCCATCTTAAATGTCCAATGTTCAACTTTTCCAGGAGGTCCATTTCGTTATACAGCTCATATGGTTTTTGGAAAATTTTCGAAGAACTTTATTTGCTCAAAAAGGCTTTTTTATGGAGTTCCTATTTCTCTTTCTGTGGTCAATAATCGAACCTTTAAAGTTACCAAGTCAGATCGGGTTGGATGAGACCAGTGTCGGATGAATGCCACTAGTGGTTAGAATAAGCAAAATTGATGTGTGGGAAGGGAAGAAGTAATATGACTTTA
Source organism: Rhingia campestris (assembly GCA_932526625.1). Classification (NCBI taxonomy): domain Eukaryota; kingdom Metazoa; phylum Arthropoda; class Insecta; order Diptera; family Syrphidae; genus Rhingia; species Rhingia campestris. The sequence goes on from OW052182.1 coordinate 180,969,411, forward strand.
AAGATTAGGGTGGTGAAGGCGAGAGTTTTGAATAAACCTGTGACAACATGCAACTATCCTTATCAATTTGTTAAAATTAGTGGACCTACCTATCAGGAGAAGAATCGGGTTTTCTGGTATTTCAACACGGTGAACTTGTGTCCGTTTTTGGCCTTCCTCTGTTGAAAAATCCGTTGGTTGACTCGGCAATTCGAATTCCCAGTACGAGTGCAGAAAGAACGGTACATTCCACCATAAATCTTGGGGTATAAGCAATGAGTACTCCTCGGGACGCTAGATCTGCAGGGTTCTGCTCGGTTGGGACGTGTTTCCACATGGAGGGTTTTGTCAGCCGTTGAATTTCTCTTATTCGGTTTCCGACGAATTTTTCCCATCGTGATGTTGGTGACTTGATCCAACAGAGGGTAATTGTGGAATCAGTCCATGCATGCACTTTGTTTTCGTCCAGATTTAGGACCCTTGCAACGTGGTTAAGCAATTTCGCTAAAATTACTGCTCCGCATAACTCCAAACGTGGAATACTTACCGGTTTGACGGGAGCCACTCTTGTCTTTGAAAGCATCAAACTCATGTGATTTTTTCCTTTTCCATCAAGTACGCGAATGTAGACCGCAGCTCCGTAAGCCTTTTTCGAAGCTTCGGAATCAGAGGAATCAACAATGTCAAAGAGGAATCAACAATGTCAAAGTCGATGTTAAGTGATTGGAATCGAAACAGCGCGTTTATGTCTCTTTAATGCCAAATCCATCTACAGGGGGGAACTGTACCGCAAGACATTTGAAAATTGAGTGGCACACTTAACAAGACACCAATATAGTTGAATACTGCCAATCACTCTTATCACTTGTCATTCGAGCTGTCGCATCCCAATCATTCCTGCAATTGCACCACTGGGTATTGCCTGAAGAACCTCGCATATCAAAAAAATCCGTTAAGTCATTGATAGTAGAGCTGTGTACACAAACCGATAGATAGACACACTTGTCAGATCCACCATTTTGGACTATCCCATCATGTCATTGGGTAGAGCTGTGTACACAAACCGATACATAGACGCAGTTGTCAGATCCAACATTTTGGACTCTCCCATCATCTCATTGTTGGATTTATTAAAAAAAATCTCGAATACAGGTTTCTACACCTTTTGATGAAAGCAAACTTCAAGGCCATCAACTATAGCTTCCTGCAAACTTTCCCAATCTATGGAATCGAAACCAAATGATTGCATATTTATTCAAATCAACTCGTGTATTTATTTATCAAAGGTCGTTCCATTAAATCGATGGAAACGAAATGAAAACATCCTTACAACTGTGTCAATCTGCATAAACGGGCGAACCTAACCCCATTTTAACCAACCATTTATATCTAGATATGTATCGCAACCAAAAAGATGAAGAAACATCTGTTGAAATCAAACTTCTCCTACCCAAGGGTACTTGTCGAACTCAAAACGCATGTTAAAGGACCTCCACGTGTGTGTATGCAAAACTGTACAGGGCACACACAGTACAAGCACTTTGCAATCTCTCATCTCTATAACCAACCGTATAAAAAGGAAGGCGATGACTCGAAATGGTGCCACTGAAGTTTCTCTCTTTCTGAAATTACCCACTTATGTGTCCCGAGGGTGTTGTTCCAATTCCCCCGGCTCTTCCCCAAAAGTTGACGAATTACAGTTTTCCATCACATTGACTACGAATGCATGCATTCGATCGAGTTGATTTCCACGAATGGTTGAACTTGACAAAATGCTACCCCGATACAAATGTACAATAACGCTGCTTGATGTTTGTATGTATCTGTGTGGGGACTCACACATCCGCACAATCAATGTGAGTGATGAATGAATGATATTTTTGAAATTTTTGATTAAATTGTTGAGCGAGATTTGTTGTACTGAGTCGCATCTGGTAACCCTTCTTGTGGGATGCTTCTGACACTGGTATATCGCCATTTTATGTTTTCCTAGTCGCAATCACAGATGAAACTATTTGATGTGCGATAGTGTGTGTATAGGGAAGAGCTGTAAGTACGGCTACTTATTGTAATAAAAATGCAATATGACGCAGCAAATATGCGAGCGCAAGGATGACATTTTTAGAGAATACATTTGGAGCAGGATAAGCTGTGTGGATTGAAATTTGCTCATCTGAGGGAATATGTATTCAGTAGCTCAGGAGGAATTATATACGTTCTCTGGGAATTGGGAATATGCTGTGTTAAAAGTTCAACGAGGAGGTAGAAGTGGAAGGTCAAATATAATTGACGTTGGTGGGTGATATACTTGTATTTTAGCATATATTTAGTTAGTTGGTGCTTCATGTATCTTAAAAAAGCTTTAAGTACTAAATTACAGTTGATATATCGGGTTTTTCAATAAGAGCGCTACAAAAGTTTTTTTTTTAAATAAAACAAAAACGGTTTTGGATATCAATGAAATTCTTTATTCCTGTTCGCAGCTTCTTCTCGTTGGACAGTCGAGCTCTGAATTTAGCGCGACAAAGAAATGGTCAGAGTCGACATTTGCCCCTCGGAATGTATGTACGTCGAGGATGTTGGATGCGTGCCTCGCATCGATTATCAAATGGTCGATTTGGTTGGCGGTTCGACCGTCTGGTGAGTGCTAGGTTGCTGTGTGGATCCTTAGCCTTGGGTACCTAGTGCTACTTATCACCGTATTACGAGCTGCTGCAAAATCGATTAGTCGGTAGCCGTTGTCTGCTGTCGTTTCGTGGATTCTGTGCTTACCAACTAAACCGCCAAAGATGTTTTCCTTTCCGACTTTAGCATTGAAATCCCCGAGTACAACTTTTACACCATACTCCGGACATGCTCCGTAGGCTCCATCCAGGAGGTCATAAAAAATAGCGAACTGGATCTGTAGGCGCCACCGTTGACTCCATCTAGGGAATTCCTCCGCTGCCGCCTGAGAGTGAGTGCCTTTGTGAGAGGACACTCCTCCCCCTCTCTCGTTTGCTGCCACCAACGACCTTCCACAGTGGTTTATTACGCCATCTCCAGTCCAGGTACTAGGCACCCACCAGTCACCATCTTGGAGGTGAGAGTAGGAGTTGATAGTGAGAGGCTGCGGTAACAAACAAAGAGTAAAATTTTGTAAAGTAGTGAATTCGAAGAAATAAAAAAGTTCGGTAGTTACTCGCCTAAAATTATACGCAAGTTCTACGAACAAAACAAAACACAAGTGACTCCCCGAAATTAGTTCGGACACCACCCATGGAGAAAGTCTTCACTGCATCCAAAATATTTTTTATCACTCTCGTTCTTTCCTTTTCTTAACGCCCGTACTGTGGTAATACATTTAAATGTCCTTCAGTGCGAACAACAGCTTCTAACTACCATCTCATCGCATTCCAATGGGCTTAGTTGCGTTTTAACTGGTACGGGTTATAGGTTAGGTACTAAAAGCCACCTCATAAAAGGACCTGGTAATGTCGATCTTTTGCCTTCAAATTTGAAATTTATAATTTGAGTTCACCTTCTTGCAATTTTTTTTAAATAAAGGACCCAATCTAGCTTCAATTATTTTGATGTTTTTTCAACCTTGGACAAAAGAATTCGCAATACTTAAGTGGATATCCACAATTGACGGTACACCAAGAAGAAAATCGAAAAGAATTTCCCATAATCAGAAATACAATGGAATTTCCCGTAAGAGCATTAGAAATAAAGAAAGCAACCTAATCCTGTCCCAATGACAAACAATAGCCCTTGATCCTTGTCAGGAAAATAAATAATAAAAATATTTGCGGAAAAATATCCTTTTCTCCCCCTTAATAAACATTTTTTTGTGTTCAATTGAGTTGGAGTTGTCCCTAAGGGTTAAGTTGTTTCCAGGTGAACTTAAATGCTCTGTTCAGATTTTTTGTGGTTTGGTAATACCCATGACCAAAGATTTGGTTCATGGTTTAATGAATTGATGCATGCACGCAATGTGGAATTGCGAAAGGAGGTGGTATTTGATTGTAGCCTCTGCAATCTGAGATTGATAGGTTAGGTTCAATGGATGTGGTTTCAGATGTCGTGTGTTCTTTTTTAGGATGAGGAGAAGAGAGAGTGAAGTAGCGACTTAGTCCATGTTGAGAAATGGATCATTAACGCAACTTATGAGGTAAAGCCCTGCTGAGCAGCTGACACCAAATAACTGATTTCATTGTTGACGAACATACGAAACAAAAAAAGGCCAACGACGTTCGTATCTGTATCTAAAATGTGGGAACATTAAACAGAAGGAGGTAAAGGCGAACGACTAAGCTGCTTAAAAGCGGACATTTCTGCCATCCTGGAAATACATTGGGGTGGGCGGTGCTAAAAGAAGATGAAATACTGTGACTTCTACTACGGTATGTGTTCTAGTAAGATTTGTTATAAGTAACAGACTTAGGCAAGAAGTCTTATGCCCGGTTTCACAGTGGGAGCTTAAGTCGTTGCTTAGCTAAGCAAAACGCAGAGCTTAAGTTTGGGCTTAAGTTTTTTGGGTTTCATAGTCATTAAAAAAGTATGGTTTAGCTAAGCCAAACATAACAAGTGATTGTGAACAGGTTTTGGTTATTTACCTACTGTGAACGGATCGGATATGTCAAATAGAAAAATATCTTGTGTCACTTGTCAGTGGTGGAAATGATTTGTTTATCTTTTCATAAAAGAAGTTTGGAAAATGAGTGACCGTGACGAAAAAAAAAGAAGTGCGAATTTCAGCCCAGCTGAAACGGAAAAATTAATTAACTTGGTGCTCAAATATAAAAGAATAATTGAAAATAAGAATACGGACAGAATACACGCCCATGAGAAGACATCAGCCTGGAAGAAAATTGAAACCGAATTTAATGCCGGCTGCGGAGAAGTATTTCGAGATGCAGTGGTTTTAAAGAAAAAATACGACAATTTAAAAAAGGCGACGAAAAAAAAGTATGCGGAGGAGAAAAGAGGATTGTATGCCACGGGCGGTGGACCAGAAATAAAAGTGGCAATAACGAATGTAGACGAGACGCTGCATGAATTACTTGGAGAACAAATTGGTAATACTAGTACTTACAGATAATGCAATTAACGAAGAGCCCTGCTGCAGCAACGATGTTCTGAAAGAAAACTTCATGAATGCATTCAATATAGATGTAGAAGATGACCAGTATAAAGGTATATTAACAAATTATAATAAAAACATATTCCATATTTTTAATTGTTGCCTTTTCCCCTAGACCAATATACTTGGGAGAAGTACACTCCCTCTGCAACTCCATTGCTTCGCTCCGCCAAAAAGGTTGTTTCTGATGATAAGTGGAGGGAACTTGCGGAAGAAAAAATCAAATTAGTTGAAGAGCAGAGAAAGTATAACAAGGAGAAACATCAAATGGAGATGAGGCATATGGAAGAGGAACATTTGGACAAGATGAACATTTTAAAAGCTCAATTGGAGCAAATAAAAAAAAAAACAAAAAAAAAAGTAATTTCTATTACGTTTAAAAATAAAATTCTTGTTCACATACATACATATATCTTTTTTCATGAATTATAAATTCCTTATGTTCTGGTTGGACAAATTTCGAAAATAACTATTTATTAATACACTTCTAACTCCTGTATTTTCTTCACTTGCTGCATTTGGGACTTGAACATTATTTATGTATTCAATATGCTCTAATTGAAACTGATCCAATGGTGGTGGTTCAACCTCATTATTTGAGCAACAAATATTATGAAGCACAGCTGTAGCTACAATAACACTTTGTACGGTGGCAATTTGCAATCTCATTCCAATCGCAAGAATTGGAAATCTTCTTTTCCACACACCATAGGATCTTTCAATGCAGTTACGTGTCCGAATTATCGACTCATTGTAGAGATGTTCTTCTGGAAGAATGCATCTTCTTAAAGGTGTCATTACGTAATTTCGGCATTGGTATCCACCATCAGCAACAATTAAGCTGTTACCAAACTCGCCACTTTCAAAGCGAGCTCTAATCCTAGAATTATTAAATATAGTTGAATCATGTGACGAGCCTGGCCATCTCGCAACTATGTCCATTATCCTTTAGTGGGAGTCGCAAAGTGTCTGCACGCTCAGCAAAAAAAATCCTTTTCTATTGCGAAATATTTCCCCATTGTTAGATTGTATTTGCTCCAGGACACAAAACGCGGAATGCTTCGACATACGAAATCTTGTATAGAAATCAACTTCATCCCACATATGAAAGTGGTTAACACGAAGTCGAATATTTTTCTTCCTTCTAATGCGAACCACCAATTAAGCATATTCAGAATCACTTATATCTTCTTGGTCTGAATGTATTTCAATATTGTAATATAATTAATACAAAAAATACAGGGTGGCGCACCAATTGTGCTACAATAAGAAATTCAAATAACTTTTTTTTTAATCGATGTATTTCATTTATTTTTTTTTTATTGGTTAGAAAATTAAATTTTATCTTAAATAGTTAGTTGTTTTTAAAGATTATAGATCGCAAATGACCTCCACGCTCTCCCACGCATATGCGGCACCTGATCAAAAAATTATTCATTGCGGCCTGAAGAGTTGAAGTTGGGATCGCCTCAATTATTGTCGTTATGGACTGCTTTAATTCAGTTAAATTCTTGGGCTTCATTTTATACACCTCTTGCTTGACATATCCCCATAAAAAGAAGTCTGGTGCAGTCAGGTCAGGTGACCTTGGGGGCCTAGAAATTAATTTGTTTGCGAATTTTTTGTTTAGCTCCGCCATAACTGGTCTGGCTATATGTGCAGTTGCTCCATCTTGCTGAAACCAAACGCTGTTGAATGGTATACGTCTTCGGCGCAGTTCTGGGTAAAAAAAAACTCCTTCAACATCTTTAAATAACGGTCCCCATTGACAGTAACGGTTACACCGTTTTCTTCAAAGAAGTACGGCCCGACAATACACCTTGATGAAACTGCGCACCACACAGTGACTCGTTCTGGGTGCAGTTCCGTCTCATGGAGCATTTCTGGATTAGACTCTTTCCATATAAGGCAATTTTGCTTGTTTACATTGCCGTTAAGATCAAAATGGACAAACAATTGATCAATGTGTTGTCTTCTTCGGCCATTGATATCATTTTTTGGAAAAATTCCAGGCGAACAGGCAAATCCTGAGGGTTTAACTTGCTAGTAATTTGGACTTTGTACGGAAACAAGTTTAAATCGTCATGAAGTATCCGTTGTAATGACCGTCTACTAACTCCAATTTGCCCCGATAAGTTTCGGGTCGAAACGCTCGGATTGGCCTGTATTGCAGATGCTACTGCTGCGATTGTATCCTGAACCCGAACATTGGCATCTCGATGGTACGGCCTTCGTGCGATGCTTCCAGATTCGGCAAACATGTTTACAAATCTCATAATGGTCCATCTACTCGGGGGATTACCGCCAAACTCCCGCCTAAATTCCCTTTGGACGGAAATGACGGACTGCAAAGCATGGTACCGTTGCACTATCCAAATTCTTTTCTCCGTATCCCAAGCATCCATTTTTATAAATCTAAATAGTAACCTACAAAATAAAAAAAAATAAGCCGATTACTCACACAGAAAAAAAGTTATTACGTTTTATTTTTGTAGCACGATTCGTGCGCCATGAATTAAAAAAAAAAAAAAAATACCGCTGACATGTAAATGGAGAGCAATAGGTATTGCCAGAGAACATTTTTGCGTGTCTATATGCAGACGTAAAGGTTTTTAACGAAATTGCCTTGCTAATTTGCCTGCGTTGAATGTAATGTGTTAATACTGGCAACATCGAATGATGAATATTGCTCTGACAGAAGTTAAGCCAACACTTAAGCTACCAACTTCGGGGGCTTAGGTTTTATCAACACTTAAGTGGCGTTAACCTCTTAAGCCGGTACTGTGAAACACAAAATTAAGTTAAACCGTAGGTTAAGCTCCACGTGAGGCTTAACCTCCCACTGTGAAACCGGGCATTATGGTTTCAAGACATTAGCAACTGCCTCCAGTTGCGCACTCCAAGTTTCGGTTTCTACTTGTGCGCGACACTAAAGGCAAAGTCTTATACTACTGCGTCCGACGTCTGGCTGGGAATCGAAGACTCTGTTAGTCGGAGTATAGGTGTCCATTCGTGCTACATGTCCTTGCCATCTTAAACTCCAATGCGGAGTTTTTTGACCAGGGGTATGTCGCTTTATAGCTCGTATAGTTCTTGGTTGAATCTTCGTCTCCATAGCCCGTCAACGCAAACGGGACCGAAGAATTTTCCTCTCAGTTCGACCAAGCTCTTCTTCATCCACTTTTAATACGGTCCAGCTTCAGCGCCGTAGAGCAGGACTGAGATGATCAGGGTCTTATATAGGATCTGCTTAGTAGTTCGAGTGAAGGCTTTACTACTAAATTGCCTTCTTATCCCGAAGAAACAGCGGTTGGCAAGAGTAATTCTTCGTTTGATTTCTGACGATATTTTGATTTCCCGTACTACCTCAAAGTTATATCTGTCAATGGTGACGTTCTGTCAAATTCGTCGATGTCGTCGATGTTGTGTGTCCTTTCGTGTTGACAGCATATACTTAGTCTTACCCTCATTTACTGTTAAACCCATTTCCACCGCTTCCTTCTCTATACTAGCAAACGTGGCTATGACATCACCTTGAGTCCTACCAATGATGTCAATATCGTCGGCGTATGCTAGTAGTTGCACCGATTTTTGGAATATTGTGCCTCTGGTGTTGGCTCGGGAGTTTTGCACAATCTTCTCAAGAATCAAGTTGAAGAAGTCACATAGCGCATCGCCTTGCCTAAATCCTTTTTCGTATCGAATGTATGGATGAGGTCGTTTTCGACCCTGATGGAGAAGCGAGAATTCTCCATCGTCATCCTACACAAACGGATGAGTTTTGGCGGTATACCAAAACTAGTGATGGCTCTGTATAGTTCATCTCTATAAATGCTGTCGAATGCGGCCTTGAAATCGATAAATCGATAAGTGGGTATCGATTTCGACTTCTTGGGTTTTTTCTAGGATCTGCCGAAGTGTGAAAATTTGATCGATTGTGGACTTTCCTGGCCTAAAACCACACTGATAAGGGCCGATCAGGTTGTTGGTAAACGGTTTCAGGCGTTAACATATTACCGCAGATAGGATCTTGTAGGCGATGTTGAGCAGACGTATGCCTCTGAGGGTCTCCTTTTTTCTGGATCGATGCTGAGGTTCCATTCTTCAAGCATACTTTCATCCGACCAGATTTGGCTTATGAGTTTATATCCGTATAGTCGCTGTTTCTGCTCACTATAACACAGTCCATAGTAGTTGTCATAGTTTTTCATCCTATTTTTGCCCGGCGCATCCCATCGTATTTCCGGATGGCAGTAATATCTGCTTCGTAGCCGTTTGGGGCTTCCGCTAGTTGTTCGCCTGCACCTCTCCTGTTTAATGTTCTCACATTCCAGGTGCAGATACGAACGTCGTTGTCCTTTTTTCGCTTAGCAGGGTCGTCAACAGTAATATCAGTCCTTTCCGAGGCTATTAGTTGCTTCGTAACAATGCAACAAGCACAACCCGCAATTTGGAGGGCGAGTCCCAATTTATTAGATACCCCTAGGACATGGGGCCATCAGTATGCACTACGGGATTGAGCGCTGCCGTTGACATTTCGGTTCATCCGCCACCATCTCTGTTCAAGGGGCCTGACTTACCCTTGAAATTCCTAGATAACCTGTTGTCCGAATATGTCGAAGCAGCTTATCTAGGTTCGCCTGGGTCGGCAGACCGGGTATTCATTCCGCGCCATTATGACCAGGGTGATTATAGTGTTGCTGTTTTACATCTTGTTATCAGCACTCGCACATCTTTGTTATATGGAATGAAGAAATACTACTTGCTCGCATGGTACAAAAGATCTTATTGTTCGAATAGCGTTCGAATAGCGTTTCATCGCTAAGGTTACTCAGGAGGAACGTAAAAACCTATACCGTCCGCAAATTCTATTATCGTACAATATGTTATCAAAAGTGGTCCTAGCACGTTCACCTATGGAACGCCTGGGGTACTCCTACTGTACCTTTTTTATATTCTATTATAACCCTATCGAACCTTTAAACACGCTTCGGTAAAGAGTTCGAAATATAAAAAAATAAATTTAAGTTAAGCATAACCTCGTTGGCTTCCGGATCCAATCTGAAAATAAATCACCGTAACAAACGCACATAAATCACGATAAATCCTCTCAAATTTACGTCGATAAAACCACATTCATTTCGTCATCCCTCCAGGCAGTCAGGATAATTCCATTCTCACAAAAATATAAAAAAATAAACGAATACGAATCTGGCTAACAGCACGTCACACCACTTGCTAAAGCATCCCATTTTCCGAATGGATTCGCCATTTTATGTGAGTGCTAAATGTTTTGCGTCCATGTGACCGGCACTTCAAGTTGTTCGAGTCCTTTTTGGCATTTTTACTGGCCACCGGAAATTATTTGATTTGATTATGTGTCACTTTTCTCGTTTCGTGGAATATCGTCCTGGTGGGCGGCTGCCAACTTTCTTCATCACCCAAATGAAAAGGATATTCAATTTCCATCCGAGTTAGGAGTGAACAACATTTCGTTACATCTCAGATCTCGGAAGTTGGCATATTTCCTTTCGCAAAGTCCTTATTAGGCAGTTTGCCGGGGTCGTAAGGTTAGGGTACTTGCCTTTCGTTTTTATTTCTTGGAAATAGGAAATAGCAAAATAGGGGGAGGACGAGTCCTTGCTTTGTTCATTTGACAACAATCGCTCCTAACGAGGGGAACGAATATCCTAGTAATGATGTTATGCTATTCAATTGAGATGAGGAGTTGTCCTGGAAGCAAAATAATGACGCTTTTAATAGCTCGAAAGATGATTACAACAATCATGTGCAGTCATGAACGAATTAATGAATGAGATGTGATGGGTATCGCATAATGAAATCGGATAAGGTTTAGCTGAAGAGGTATCACAGAGTCAATGTCATGTCTGTAAGTGTGCACGGGATGTAAAGAAAACCCAGCAATTTGATGAGTTTTGAGGATTCCCGATAATCTGGGGTTGTCAGGGGCAACCTTTCGCGCGTAGGCGTAGTTTATAATGATAAAATGGGATATGGAGTCAAAGACGCAAGGAGGGTCATCCATGAAAGAAAGGTTGTTCTGGTAAATTATGTTTTGGGAAGGGCATACCCTCATCTTAACATAGAGCAGGTGGGTTGAAGGATATGTTCTGTTTATGAAACACCGCTGTGTTTCTGTTTATGAAACACGACGCGTTGTCGGGGAGTGTGCGCATACCAGGCTTATGTTGGCGAATTTGTCATTGAGCCGAATTGTTACAATGCGTTCGCTTAGGTTTGGAAACTTAAGACCTCTTGCCTAAGGCTGGCACTTATAACAAATCCGCATCGCTGTCCTTAGTAGATGACACCGTTTTTCATCATCCTTTTGCCCTGCCCATCCCATCGTATTTCTTGGTGTGGCAGTAATGTCTGCTTTGTAGCAATTTAGGGCTTCTGATAGTTGTTCGGCTGTACCTCTGCTGTTAAATATTCTCACATCCCAGGTGCAGATACGAAAGTCGTTGTTCTTTTTTCGTTTAACAGGGTCGTCAACAATAAAATCAGTCCTTCCCTAGGCTAACATATAGATTTTTTAATGGGTGCGTAGTTTAACCTCCAACCTGGAGGCCGATTCTCAATTTATTAGATACCCCAAGGACACATGGGTGGGTGTTGTAGAACGAAGGTAGACTCTGATTGGCGTTAACTTGGCAATGCCCAGTGTTGTAACTCTGACTACACATCAAATGTGCTTATCTTTACCTCCAAGTGGTAACCATCGGGTACTGGTCTCATTAAACCGGAGTTGACTTGCTAAACGATAAGTGCGAGTGTTGATAACACGACGAAAAACAGCAACACTATAAACACCCTGGTGAGAATGGCACGGATGAATACCCGGCCTGCTGTCCCAGGCGAACCTAGATGAGCTGGTCTGACATATTCGGACAACAGGTTGTCTAGGAATTTCAAGGGTTAGTCAGGCCCCTTGAACAGAGATGGTGGCGGATGAACCGAAAGGCCAACGACAGCGCTCAATCCCGTAGTGGATACTGATGGCCACGTGTCCTAGGGGTATCTAATAAATTGGAACTGGCCCTCCAGGTTGGGGGTTGTGCCTTGGGTTAACTACCCACCCACAGAAAAAAATATGGTTACGAAGCAACCAATAGCCTCGGAAAGGACTGATTTTATTGTTGACGACCCTGCTAAACGAAACAGCGACTATTCGGATGCGGATTTGTTATAAGTGCCAGACTTAGGCAAGAAGTCTTATGTTTCCAAGACATTAGCGAACGCATAGTAACAATCCGCATCAAGGCCAAATTCGCCAACATAAGCCTTATATGCGCTCACGCTCCGACGGAAGAAAAAGATGATATAGCTAAGGATTGCTTCTACGAGCTCCTCGACAAAACCTATGAGCGACTACCGAAGTACGATGTTAAAATCGTGCTGGGAGATTTTAACGCAAAGGTAGGAAGAGAAGACATCTTCAGCAGTAGTGTCGGAAAATATAGCCTACACGACAACACGTCTGGTAACGGACTTAGGCTAATTGACTTCGCTACGGAACGAAATGCCACTATAGCCAGCACACGGTTTCCCGCCTCGATATTCATAAGGGGACATGGCGGTCTCCAGATCAATGAACGGTCAACCAAATTGATCACATTGCGATAGATAAGAGCCACGCATCCAGTATTTTGGATGTCCGAACATTCCGAGGAGCTAACATCGACTCGGATCACTACCTTGTAGCAGCCAAGGTAAGAATGCGGATATCCACCACGCCACAACAATCCAGAAATACTGTGAAAAAATTTAATGTTGGAAGACTGCAATCGCAAGAGACCGCCAAGACCTTCGCACAACGCGTATCCCTTAACCTCTCGATTAACACCATACCACCAGCATCGAATGTCGAAGAGCAATGGCAACGATGCCAACAGGCCATTAGATCAGCCGCAACTGATGTGCTAGGTTTCTCGCGCCCACCAGCAAGAAACCCCTGGTTTGATGAGGAATGCCGACAGATGCTCGCAGCCAAGAACGAGGCTTACAAGGCTAAGCTGCAGGTGAAGACGAGAGCTGCCATTGAGCTCTATAGGCAAAGAAGAAGGGAAGAACATCGGCTTTTCAGCAAGAAGAAAAAAGAGCAAGAAAAGCGCGCGATCGAGGATATAGAGAGGTGCCACTCCAGGAACGATGTTCGCAAGTTTTACCAAAGTGTAAAACGTCAAAGCCAAGGATACAAGGCTCGAACAGAATCCTGTCGAGATGAACAAGGAAATATTGTAGTTGAGACACAGTCGATGCTGAGGATATGGAAGAACCACTTCTGCAGACTGTTAAACGGCGATGACGAACAACATTCCGCTGTCAGGCAGAACGAACCATTCAATATTGGCAACGACAGCGAAAACTGCCAACCACCCGACCTGAGTGAAGTGAGGATAGCAATATCTAAACTCAAGCTTAATAAGGCTGCCGGAAATGACGGCCTTCCCGCTGAGCTCTATAAGGCCGGCGGAGATGACTTGATAAGTATCATCCACCAACTCATAAGCCAAATCTAGTCGGATGAAAATATGCCTGAAGAATGGAACCTCAGCATCGTTTGCCCGATCCACAAAAAAGGAGACCCTCTGAACTGCCCCAACTACAGAGGCATAAGTCTCCTCAACATCGCCTACAAGATCCTATCTGCCGTAATATGTGAACGCCTGAAACCGTTTACCAACAACCTGATTGGCCCTTATCAGTGTGGTTTTAGGCCAGGAAAGTCCACAACCGATCAAATTTTCACACTTCGGCAGATCCTGGAAAAAACCCAAGAAGTCCAAATCGATACCCACCACCTATTCATCGATTTCAAAGCCGCATATGACAGCATTTATAGAGACGAACTGTACAGAGCCATGTCTAGTTTTGGTATACCGCCCAAACTCGTCCGTTTGCGTAGGATGACGATAGAGAATTCTCGCTGCTCCATCAGGGTCGGAAACGACCTCACCGACACAGAACGAATGGACACCAATACTCCGGCTCGCAGAGTCTTCGATTCTCAGCCAGACGTCGGACGCAGTAGAGGAAGACCTCGCCTTAAGTGGCGCGCACAAGTGGAAACCGACCTCAGCCAACTTGGAGTGCGCAACTGGAGGCAGTTAGCTAAGGACCGGGCTAATTGGAGTGGCATGTTGGTTGAGGCCCAGGTTCATTCCGGACTGTAGCGCCACTTAAGTAAGTAGTAAGGACACAGGACCATCAGTATCCACTACGGGATTGAGCGCTGCCGTCGGCTTTTCGGTTTAACCGCCACCACCTCTATTCAAGGGGCCTGGCTTATCCTTGAGATTCCTAGATAGCCTGTTGTCCTAATATGTAGAAGCAGCTCATTTAGGTTCGCCTTGGACAGCGTGTCGTATTCATTCCGTGCCATTCTGGACAGGCTGTTTATAGTGTTGGTGTTTTTCGTCTTGTTATCAACACTCGCACCTATCGTTTAGCAAGTAAAATCCGATTGGACGAGATCAGTATCCGATGGTTACCACCTGAAGGTAAAAATAGGCACAATCGATGCGTAGTCAAAGCATTGCCAACCCTTCTACAAAATCCAACAATGTTGAAATGCAGCTTATTATTTATTTTAATTTTGCCGGATTTTGATATCCAGCGCTCTTTCATCCGTGATCGTTTGATTCTGAAACCGGAAGATCGGTATTCCTTGTCTTTTGCTGGAGCATTATTGTTCACTTGCTCGATGTGGACGAGTTAAGGTAGCCTGCGTATTTTAACCTTTCGTACTACATCTGCTTCTTGGTACAGCTCATAATGTTCGCAGTTGGAACTTCGTCTCCATTCGCCATTGTCGCAAATTTTTAAAAGTCCAAATAAGGACAGCAACTCAACTGTAAATGAGTTTGATGCGCTTTCTAACTCTATCTCAAGACTTGTATTCCTGTGTCCCTACACTTAAAACGCCATTGCGGGTAATTTCAATTCAGACAATTCTTCGTGACTTCGACATTCTAGACAGTCAACACCCGAAGGAAGGTATGTTGAGATCTTTGCGTAGTAAGCAACCTAGCTTGTAAATGACCCAACGCGAATTCCTGGTAACACTTTGGACTTGTTTCTGATCCTTCAACCTAAAGAATACACTGTCAATGTATTATCGCCTCTAGGCTCGTCAGACCACTGTATCGTATCGGCTAATTTCCCGTGCTCCAACCACGTAGTTAAACAAAAAATTCCTATAAGAACCGTATGGACGAGAAAGCCAACCTAACTGGGAAGCCCAAAACGGTTTCATTAAGAATTTGAACTTTTAATTATCATTCCTCGATAGTGACGTGGATCCTGCTATTGCTACCACGAACACCATTCCCCTGGGCATAAAATCCTTTATACAAGGTGGACCCTTCAGAAGGTTGAGGTTGTGGCTCTCGCAGTGTGTGACGTTGCTCCGTTCTGTTGGAACCACATGTCCTCCAGTCCTAGTTCGTCCAATTGCGGCAGAAAAACTCGGTTAACATGGCCCTAAAGCGCGCACCGTCCACAGTTGTCGTTTGACAAGCGCGTTCTCGAAAAAAATGGCCCGATGACTACTCCATCGTGAACAGCGCACCATGCAGTAACTTTGAGTGGTTATAATGGCTCCTCGTGCATTACTCGTGGATTTTTGGTGCCCCAAAAGCGACAGTTTTTCTTGTTCACGTACCCGCTGAGGTGGAAATGAGCCTCATCGCTCATTATGATTTTGGTCGAAAAATCTTCCACTTCGTCCTCGAGATTGAGGATGACTTGGGCGTAGGTTACACGCGTTTGGCGGTCGACAGGCAGCAGCTGATGCACGGACTGGACTTTCTACGGGAAATTGCGCAAGTCTTTGACCAAAATTCGCCTTAGGAACGGCCGGCTGATGGCTAATTGCGAGGCACGGCGTATGGTCGATGTTTCCGGCGACAGCTCGACATTCTCGGCACAACGGGCGCTCCGGGGCCGGTCACTCTTGGCAACGTCTCGTGTGGTCCCACACTCTTTAAGGTTGGTGGCCAAACGGCGCAGTGTTTGCGCAGTCGGTGTCGGACTGCCGGGGAATCGGCGACGGAATTCGCGCTGCGCCAACACTACAGACGAATTGTTATGCAAAAGAAAAGACACGATTAGTCCGCGTTCTTGGGGAGTGTATCGCTCCATGGCTTGTTCACTTGTATTCTACATCTGTCTAATCCACAAATGTCAAAACAGATTTGACATTGGCAGCCATTTGCAAAAATAAGAGCATCTTCCAATAGGGTGATCTCTTTTGACCCACCTTGTACATGACCGGGTAAAGAGTATCGCCCCGACTAGTCCATACTGGAAAAACCACCGCCTTCTTCCATCTGTCCTATTCATCAGGACTCTTTCTGATTCGATGGAAAACAGCATTTGTCCTGCCCGTCCCTTAAAAGAACGAATCTTCTTCTCTCTCCAACTACCACTTACGTCCCTTCTTTCTAAGGTCATGACAAACTCCTCAATGACCGACAATAGGGTTTTCGTAGCAACAGGTCCACTGAGCGATATATATTTTTCTATAACAATGTTAATAGTTTTCCCCTTAGCATCTTAGATCCCCAGAATGTATGTTTTGCGAGACGGGACCAGGAGGTCCGGCGAAAATCATTCTAATGCTGGGAATTGAAGTCCTATTGATTCTACACAGAAGTTAAATGCTGTGCTTCTCAGTCCTAAACATAGAAAGCCATGAAAATATTTGACGCACGCAAGGCAGACAAAAAGACTTATGCATCCTGCCATTTTTAAGGTCAAAACCAAAAAGCTTAGTTTTACTTCCCTTTTCATATTTTTCTTGTCGTATTCTCGATGCAGTTGTCGATATATCGGAAGTCATGCAAATTTTTGACCCTCAGAATTATTTACGGGACGAAATGCTTTTAATCAATTGGGTCAAAGACGATAAACCATCTCATAGGATCATCTTTCTAAAGCTGGCACTAAAGGGTACCCTAACTTATCAATCTTGCCAATTAATTAGCCTTCATCTGAGTTTTTTTTACCACCTTCCAGTATGCATCAGTACCCATCGACCATATCTAAAACCTCGTTTATATCCACAAACCTAGGCCATTTGGCCCAATTCTCAAAACCAGAAGGTCATCTACATATTCCATATTAAAAATTCACTCCCAGAGACGCTCCTTCAAGGACTTACGTCAACAATTAAAATTTGACCCCCATTCCCCTGAACTTCAGCAACATATCCTTAGAGCACAAACAAAGGATACAAAGGAAACAAAAAAGTGCCAAGTTCAACTGAAAAGTCAAGCTCCGCGAACCATAGCAACAACAACAACAACAAATGCAATGTTATGTTGCCGTTCAATTTCTATTGTCCATGTCCCCTTGACAGCGTTCATTGTTAAACCTCTCATCTTATGGAAATTCCTAAGGCTGAGGAAATTTCCATTTATGGAGTACTCGTCTAAAGGATCAATATCAGACGTTTTTTGAAATGCACAAGACAAACATAACCACCAACAAGTCGGGTTGCAGTATATGAAAAAGGGGGGGAGGGGAGAATGTCAAAGGAGGTCCTGACAATCGAGTGTAGTTGCAAGGAAGAATGTCATTGCCATCTTTACGTCAGATTAGGGATTTGTAGAATTTTTGAAAAATTGAATTTCTCACAAGAACCCATGTCCTTGTGGGACTTAATTTGTATTGTGAAGGAACTGACAGTCGCAAAGGTGTTGTTAAAAAAATGGTTGTGCTTTAAGTGAACGTATATTTTGAGCACGACCCCTTTATGTTCATTCGGTCTTCATTAAGGTTAGCGAGGTGAGTAATAACGTTTGAGTGGAATTTTTATAACCAGGTACCTATAGGGAAAGTATCAATCTTCTTTTCACACAGCTGGATACAACAACCTTAGAGGCTGTTGTTAGACGTTTGGAAAGGCAACTCACGTGAAGATTGTTTTACAGTAGATAAGCCTAGTTTAAGCTAGCACAAGCAGAAAAATTGGAAAAATGAAAAATTGGATACTGCGGGGAATTCTAGTAACCTACAGAATGGAGCTGGTTTGATTCCGGAAATAAGTCAAAGGAGGCCGTTTATAGCCTTGTTTTCGAAATATGTACGATTTTTGAGGAAAGTGGTACCCTCGCGAAGTCGATGGCCGATCATGATGAAGAGTTGTCTCAGCATTTAGACAATTTTGCAGGTCTATGTTGCTGTATAGGTCGCAAAGTCCTTGGTTAAATATTTGTCTCCACAGCGGGACCGGAGAATTTTATCTTCAAACAAGAATTTCCTCATCAGATTCCCATGGTTTGGCGTATGATGATCTGACAAAGCATCCGAATAGCATCAATTGTCACAAAAAAACTTGTTGACATCAGCCGTTCTGATTCAACATAAAAGAAAAGGTACCGCCATCGTGCAAGTAGGCCACCATCCCCTATGAATGATTCTGAGAAAAACCAAGGCCCTAGGTACTAACGAACCTGTTGCAGCAAAAAAAAAAAAAATATTTTGTATGCTTCGGCGCCGTAGAGCAGGATTGAGGTGCGATCTCCTTAAAGTATTTCCAGTAAGAACTACAGCAGGATTGAGGTACTAAATACAATTTCCTTAAAGTATTTCCAGTAAGAACTACAGCAGGATTGAGGTACTAAATACGATTTCCTTAAAGTATTTCCAGTAAGGACTATAGTAACTAAATTGCATTCTAAGCCCGAACAAAATAGCGCGGTTCTGACGAGATGTTGATGTCAAATTTAATAGCAAAGCCGAGGTAGACAAAATCCCTTACTACCTCAAAATTATTTGTCAATGTTGAAGTGTTGTACAATGATTAGTCATAACCTCACTTACTGTCAAACCAACATTTTTGGCGATTCCTTCTCTATACGAGCAATCGTGGCTGGGTAATCTTATTTAGTCCGACCAATGACGTCAATGTTGTCGGCGTATGGTAGTAGTTGCAACGATTTTTGGAAGATTGTGCCTCTGGTGTTGGCTCCGGAGTTTTGCATAATCCCCTCAAGAATCAGGCTTAAGAAGTCACATGACAGTGCGACGTCTGCCCTAAACCCTTTTCTAGTATCGAAGGTTTCACTGAGTCACTGAGTTATCGTCATCCTGCACATACGGACGAGTCTGGGCGGTATACCAAAACTAGACACAGCTCTGTATATCGATTTGGATTTCTTTTTCCAGAATGTTCCAATCCGGAATTTAATTTTATATGGCTGAAATGCCATGTCCGTAGGCATTTAATCCACTACTGTTTCATTTATAGAACCCCAAACCTTGACAGTAATTCAACCCTTAAGGAGTTTGATGCACTGTCTGACTCCATCTCTAGAATTGTATCCCTGCATCCTCACACTGAAATCGTCATTGCGGGCGATTTCAATGTACACAATTCTACGTGGCTTCAACATTCTGGACAGACAACACCCGAAGGAAGGTATGTTGAGATCTTTGCTGAGGTAAACAACCTAACCCAGCTTGTAAATGAGCCGACACGCATACCGGATATTAACAGTCAAGCCGCCAACACCCTGGACTTGTTTCTTACCTCTCACCCTGATAAATACACCATCAATGTATTATCGCCTCTAGGTTCGTCAGACCACTGTATCATATCAACAACTTTCTCGTTCTCCAACCACACAGTTAAGGAGCAAATTCCCAAAAAACTGTATGGCAATACAGCCAATTGGGAAGCATTAAACAGTTTTTTTTAGGAATTTTAACTGGTCACTATGTTTCCTCGATAGTGACGTGGATGCTGCTGCTGATATGATATCAAATATCATTCTCTTTGGTATGAGATCTTTTATTCCCAACAGAATTAAGAGTATCAGACCAAAGGCAAAAGGGTGGTATGACTTGAGCTGCAAAGAAGCTATCAGGCTGAGAGAGACAAACTTTCGGTTGTACAAGACCAACCCAACATAGGGAAACCCTGCAAAGTTCAAACGAGCCAGAAATGACTGTAATCCCCATTTAAAGCTTGTCAAATTCCTCTATGACCAAAAGTTGAGGCAAAAAATTCTACAATGTCCCAGAGGTAGTAAAAACTTTTGGTCATTTGTTAAAAATATAAAAAATTCGGCCTCATCATCAATTCCGACGCTCATTCACAATGACATTCCAGCTGTCAGCTCTTTAGACAAAGCCAATCTGCTTGCTGCGCATTTCGCAGCCGATTCTACATTGCCAGATTGTGTTTAGTCTCCTCCTGTACTTGAGAACGTAGATCATTTTATGGGACAAATTCACTTTCGTACTCGTACAGTTGCAAGAGTTTTATTTGATCTTGACATACACAAATCCGCTGGTCCAGATGGTATATCCCCCATCATTCTGAAGAGGTGTTCTTCTACGCTAGCAAAACCACTGCGTAAGCTTTTCTATCTATCCTACTCATCAGGACTCTTTCCGAGTAAATGGAAAACAGCATTTGTCCAGCCTGTTCCAAAAAAAGGCGAATCTTCTTCTCTCTCCAACTACCGACCAATTGCACTTACGTCCCTTCTTTCCAAGGTCATGGAAACGCTGATAAATCGTCAGCTTATGAAATATCTCGAAACACGAAAACTTCTCAATGACCGGCAATATGGTTTTCGCAGCAACAGGTCTACTGGTGATTTGATGACATATCTCACCGAAAAGTGGAACCAATCAATCCACCATGGTGGCGAAAGCAAGATTGTTGCGCTTGATATTTCAAAGGCATTTGATAGGGTTTGGCATCAAGCCCTTTTGTCGAAAATGCGTGCATTTGGAATCGACGAAAAACTTCTTCTATGGATTAGACATTATCTTTCGAAACGTTCAATTCAAGTTGTATTGGATGGTTTCAAGTCTGTAACTCACCAAATAAATGCTGGTGTCCCTCAAGGCTCAGTTTTGTCTCCGACTCTCTTTCTCATTTTTATAAATGATCTACTGTCTGCAACTTATAATCCAATTCATTCCTTCGCTGATGACAGTACCCTCAGCTTCTCATATTCGTTTACAGGTCCTCGTCCCTCACCTTCGAACGTGGACTCTAAACGCCAAAATATGTTAAGCTCATTGAATTCCGACCTTGACAGCATTATCAAATGTGGTAAGTCCAATAGAGTGGAATTCAATGCTGCCAAAACACAATGCTGTCTTCTGTCATTAAAGCGAAACCAAAATCTAGAGCCATTATCAATGAATGGCACTTACGTCGAAGAAACCGAAAAGCTTCCCATGCTAGGTATGTGTGTTAGTAACGACTTACGTTGGAACGACCACATATTCGAAGTCGCTAAAAACGCAGCGAAATGTCTAGGTTTCCTAAATCGATGTAAGTAATATTTCACCCCCTCTGATCTGGCCACAATATATAAAGCGTTTATACGCCCAAAACTTTAATTCAACGCCCACGTCTGGTCAGGTGCACCAAAATCAACATTGCACCTTCTAGATAGGATTCAAACACGTGTGCAAAAACTTATAGGAGACATAAGAATAGCGAACTCCTTAATTTCGCTCGAACACCGTCGAAACATCACCTGCCTTACCTTGTTTTATCGCTATTTTAACAACCAATGTTCAAATGAAATAGCCAGCTGCATTCCTCTCATTCAATTGTCAAGCTCAATGGCGGCTAACGCCTGTTCCTGTGGCTTGGCCTAAAAGACCTCATTTTTGGCTGCGAGCAACTGTCATCATTCTTCATCAAACCAGGGATTTCATGCTGTTGGGCGCGGGATACCTACCTCAGTTGTTGTGGCTGATTTTATGGCTAGCTAACATCATCTTCACATGATGTGGTGTTATTCGAGAGGTTAAGGGTGATTTCAGTCTTCCCACAATATTTCTGAGTTTTTTTTGACTAGGAGCATGCCGCTGTAGAGCTCGTATAGTTGTTGGTTAAATCTTCGTCTCTATAGCCCGTCAACGCAAACCGGAAAGACGATTTTTTGAAGAATTTTCCTCTCGAATCGACCAAGAATTTCTTCATCCATTTTTGATACGGTCCGTGCTTCAGCGCCGTAGAGCAGGACTGGGATGATCAGGGCCTTGTATAGGATCGCCTTAGAGTTCGATTGAGGGCTTTACTACTAAATTGCCTTTATAGCTCGAAAAAAGGGGTTGGCGAGGGTAATTCTTCATTTAACTTCTGACGAGATGTTGTTTTCAGAGTTAACAGTGGAACGGAGGTATAGACAATGACAGTACTACCTCAAAGTTATATCTGTCAATGGTGACGTTCTGTCCAATTCGTCGATGTTATGTATCCTTTCGTGTTGACAGCATATACTTAGTCTTACCCTCATTTACTGCTAAACCCATTTTTGCCGCTTCCTTTTCTATACTAGCAAATGTGGCTATGACATCACGTTGAGTCCTACCAATGACGTCAATTTCGTCGGCGTATGGTAGTAACGGGTGATTTTTTAGCTGGTTTGGTTTTGGCAACACTGGTTTTGATAGCTGACGTGTGTTTAGTACCTTGTGTCACTGTCAAACAGCTTCAGTTTGGTTTGCAATTTAACCATGGATTGTCTTACAAATGAACAACGCTTGCAAATTATTGAATTTTACTATCAAAATTCGTGCTCGGTTCGAAATGTTCATCGCGCGCTGCTTCCATTTTATGATCGGCATTCTCGACCTTCTGAGCAGTCTATTCGGAAGATTGTGACCAAATTTCGCACCAAATTTACTTTGTTGGACATTAAACCACCAACACGTTTACGTACTGTGCGTAGTGAAGAAAATATTGCGGCCGTATCAGCTAGTGTGACAGAAGACCGCGAAATGTCGATTCGGCGCCGTTCCCAGCAGTTAGGCCTTTGTTACAGCACTACGTGGAAAATTTTGCGGAAGGATTTGGGCGTAAAGCCTTTTAAGATACAGCTGGTGCAAGAACTAAAGCCAGCCGACCTACCACAACGCCGAATTTTTGGTGAATGGGCTCTTGGAAAGCTGGCCGAAGATCCGCTTTTTTATCGAAAAATTGTGTTCAGCGATGAGGCTCATTTTTGGTTGAATGGGTACGTAAATAAGCAAAATTGCCGCATTTGGAGTGAAGATCAGCCAGAAGCATTGCAACAGCTACCAATGCATCCCGAAAAAGCCACTGTTTGGTGTGGTTTATGGGCCGGCGGCATTATTGGGCCATATTTCTTCAAAGATGATGCGAATCGCAGCGTTACTGTCAATGGTGAACGCTACCGAGCGATGATAACAAACTTTTTTTTGCCCGAATGGAAGTTCTTGACTTGCATGATATGTGGTTTCAACAAGACGGTGCCACATGCCACACAGCACGCGAAACAATGGCGCAATTGCGAGGCGAGTTTGGTGAACAGGTAATTTCACGTTTCGGGCCGGTCAATTGGCCGCCTAGATCGTGCGATTTGACACCATTAGATTATTTTTTGTGGGGGTATGTCAAGGCTAATGTCTATAGGGACAAGCCCGCTTCGATTGACGCACTGGAAGCCAACATCCATGCATTCATTCGTGAGATACCGGCCGATATGTGTGAAAGAGTATGCCAAAATTGGACTCAGCGGATGGGCTACCTGAGACGCAGCCGCGGTCAACATTTGCATGAAATTATCTTCAAACATTAAATTGCAAACATTAAATAAGCCTCTTAAAAAATCACCCGTTAGTTGCACCGATTTTTGGAAGATTCTGCCTCTGGTGTTGGCTCGGGAGTTTTGCATAATCCCCTCAAGAATCAAATTGAAGAAGTCACATGACAGCGCATCGCCTTGCCTAAATGCTTTGTTGGTATCGAATGTGTCGGTGAGGTCGTTTCCAGCACTGATGGAGCAGCGAGAATTCTCCTTCGTCATCCTACACAGACAGACGAGTTTGGGCGGTATATCAAAACTAGACATGGCTCTGTATAGTTCGTCTCTATAAATGCTGTCGTATGCGGCTTTGAAATCGATAAATAGGTGTAGGGTATCGATTTCGACTTCTTGGGTTTTTTCCAGGATCTCCCGAGGTGTGAAAATTTGATCGATTGCGGACTTTCCTGGCCTAAAGCCATACTGATAAGGGCCGCTCAGGTTGTTGGTTAATGGTTGCAGGCGTTCACAGATAGGATCTTGTATGCGATGTTGAGGAGACTTATACCTCTGTAGTTGGAGTAGTTCAGAGGATCTCCTTTTTTGTGGATCGGGCAAACGATGCTGTGATTCCATTGTTCAGACATACTTTCATCCGACCAGATTTGGCTTATGAGTTGGTGGATGTTACTAACAAAGTCATCCCCGCCGGCACTTCAGTTGGGTTGGGTGGTTGGTAGTTTTCGCTGTCGTTGCCAGTATTGATTGTTCGTTCTGCCTGAAAGCGCGATATTGCTCGTCATCGTGGTTTAACAGTCTGCAGAAGTGGTTCTTCCATATTCTCAGCATCGACTGTGTTTTAACTACGATATGTCCTTGTTTATGTATCCCTGGCTATGACGTTTCACAGTTTGGTAAAACTTGTGAACATCTTTCTTGCAGTCTCGCTTCGTTTTTGGCTGCGAGCATCTGTCGGAATTACACATCAAACCAACGGTTTCTTGCTGGTGGGCGCGAAAAACCTAGCACATCAGTTGCGGCTGATATAATGGCTTGTTGGGGATACGCGTTCTGCAAAGGACTTAACGGTCTCCTGCGATTTCAGTCTTTCGGCATTCTATCTTTTTACAGTACTTTACGTTTTTTGTGAAGTTATTGATGTCCGCATTCTTACCTTAGCTGCAACAAGATATTGAACTGACTCAATGTTAGTCCCTCGGAATTTCCAGATCTAAAATATTGGATTGAAACCACAGGCACACTATGCAACATTTCAAAAAAGGGTCCGCTGGTTATGACGAATTTCTAAAAATATATGGAAGTTTTGTTTTTAACTGAAGCCAACAACGTTGAAGTGCAATTTGAAATTGCGGACATTCCACATAACCGACAAAAAATACTGCGACGATGGGTGTCCGATTATACTGAATTTCACTAAAGATGGTCCTTTTTAATTAATCAAACGTTATATGTTCCACCATTTCAAATTATTGGATTCATATACATAGATGAATATTTAAGAAATAAAAATGGAATTTCAGAGTTAAATCGAAATTCATTGAAAATCTAATATGTTCAACCAAAAACATTTTTCAAGAATCTGGTGGCTTAAATTTTAATATAACCTCAATCGAAATGTATATACACGCCTTGCATTTGATTGCAAATCAAGCGGTACAAAGTCAAGAGGACTATTGATTGAAATCCTATTACCTGCAGTTTGCCAATATTCTATTCAATATTAAGTCAGGCGTATGTATTGTTTAATGTCATTAACATGAATTGGTCGGGCTTGGGTGCTCTGCAGACTATTGGTAATTGTATTCATTCCCTGAGCACCAATGAATATTTCAATTGAATTCATTTCCAATTTTCATAAATGCATTCCCTCTTTGGCTTAAGTAATTCCTAAGGCTGCAGGGGTTATCTAGATAGGTATACAGTAATACAAATGCAATTGAATTCATTACTTAATTAAGGATATTCAGAAATTCAAAGTTTATAGAACGACGAGCGGGAGGATGCCTTCTGCGGAATGGACTAATATGGCCAATGAAGAGGATTGTGAAGTGTGCAGATGGTTGAGCAACTCGAAAAGGACTTAATTGCGATTCTTAATTCTACTAATTGACTGGATGGGCGTATGTGTTTGAAAAAAAAAATTAAATAACTTTTTGTCTGAGTAAGTGATTAATTCCAGTATAGACAGAGTAAACACCTAAATGAGCTGCTTCGACATATTCGAACAACAGGTCATTTAGGAAAACAAATATCACTATGAAGCAAGCATCGAAATGGAATAATTTCACTATCAAACACTATGACCAAAAGGGACAATGGCGGTCTTGTCTGTGCAATGTTAGAACACTTAACAGAAAAGCTGCTTATCTACGTCGTGATTTTGGTGTTGCTGCGAAAATTCCAATGCGACCGATCTGTCAAACAAAGATCACTCACCCGAAGATTTGCAACTTCTCGTAGGTGAACTACGAGAGGCTGAGCTAGCTCACCGTGCGGGGTGGGTTCAAACTTGGAGCGCTTTGGCTTCCAAGTGAACAATGGATTTTGGACGCCACGTAATTTTCGGAAAAATTACGAAACCTGGAAAAAAATATAAAAAACTGAAACCGACGAATCTGAAATAAAATAAAATGAAAAGCAAAACCGATAGAGTGAAATAAAACCAGAATGTTTTACCCACGTTGCAAAATGGGGGTGTTGCGCCCAATTAAATTTTATTGTGACGATTTTTTTTTCTCTTGATACCAAAGTATCAAAATGGCGGACCACGAAGATGGCCCCCGAACGAATCTTATCCCGAAATTTTATAAAATGTTCAAAAAAAGGGTCGCGTTTCCCGTCTTTTCTCGGGAATTTTCCGACCGCGGAACAACCAACGAATTGCACTATTTTGCACTACTCGATTTTACAAGAAAACTCTACTTATCTTTTCTGTTCCTATTTTCCCTCCTTTCTCCGCTCTTCTGTTCTTTCTGCTTTTTTTTCTTCCTTACTCCCTTCCTGGTATTTTTCTCCTCTTCTCTCCTTTTTTTTTTTTTTTTTAAAAAAATGATTTTCCTCCACAAGGAAATTTCCGAAAAACTAAAATCGAAACTTTTTCCACGAAAATTCGCTTACTCAAAAAACGCACGTCTAACACTTTTGAAAGATATCCAAGAAGTGGATTCACTTTGTTTTAACGATCCCGTTGTCCAGAATCGATCCCGTTTATCCATTCACACACATACATTTACACTTAGTACTCTCCACTCGTAAGCCCACTGCGACTTCTCACACTTTCTGCCCTTTGGCTGGGAAGTGCGTTCGCGCTTACTAGTTTCGAGATACCCGCGTTCATACGTGACTGGATTTACTGCGCATTTTAACGCATCGACGTCAGGTATTTCCCCAACGCGTGCTATCGCTGCCAGACACCTCACACTTGCTCTTTCCAATTGGATACACCAATTGGATTTTAATATTCACACCGGTTTTCAATAGGAAAATCTCGGTGTCAATCCTGGACAACTATTTTCTGTCAAATAAACTGATTGACTGCGACCAATACGAAACCCGAACTACCCGAACTATGGTGGAGAAGATTGAATACCAGAAGGAAGGAAGGAAGGCACCACACTTCCTCAGAAGCAGTGAGCTTTGAGGAAGGAGGAAAAGATGAACTGTCAAAAAACAACATTTTCGCGAACTATGTTGGTGGTTCCGCGTGCAGGTGTTGGGGCCAGGGATTTCCCTTCGAGTGCCATCTTCACATTATTTTTTTTATTTGATTGGCTCTAGGCCTTCGGTTTCGGTGTCGCTGGTGTTTGGACACCTTTCGCTGTCATCTTCGACAGTCGTTTGCCATTTTGACAGCTGTCGGATATACTGTCCCATGTCTTTGGTGTCCGTGGTGTCGTTTTGTGTTTTCACATGGCCGTCCGCCTAAACACCTCTGTGACTCCTCCGTTGCTCCAGCGTTGGGGGAAAGAGATCGTCTTCTCTTAGCCATCGAACCCAACTTTTCGTGTTGCGACTTTGTTGGACGGGTGTCTTTTGGGCCGTCCGCCCCACGCCTCTGCTGCTCCTCCGTTGCTTCCTCGTTGGGTGAAATAGGAGAACGTCTACTCCATGCCATCGTACTTTTCTGCATTTGCGCCAATAATGCGGTGGCGCAAACGATTCGTTGGGGGTGTAGGCTCCAGGGATTGTCCTCCCCCACCCGTCATCATCGTGTTGGGGTCGACGAGGGATCGTCCTCCCTCACCCATCGAACTTTTCGGACCGCTCCTGTCCGATGCTGCCCGTCGCGAGTCTCCCACGTCCTTTGGGCTTCGACGACGGCGTTTTACAGTGGACTCCTGTCGCACTTTTCTGGCGTTGCTCTGTCGTGAGTCTCCCTAATCTCCCTAGCGCTGCACCGAACAGAGTTGGGCAAACGTCTTTTGAGTGGACTCCTCTGTCGCACTCGTTATACCTGTTTTAGGTTGCCTTAGCGGATCTGAAGGTCGTGGACCAGTGGCTGATGGAACCATGGCTGCCCCCCACTTCCTTCAAATGCCGGCTTTGCGCCCACAACGAAAAGAGGGAACGAAGAGATTTTAAGCCTTGTTGCGGTGATTTTTACCGTAACAGTGTATGGGCCGAAAATGAGATTGATCTCGATGCTGATTTTCACTGCAAATTTTGTTCAGTGATGAGGCTCATTTTTGGTTCAATGGCTACGTCAGTAAGTAAAATTGCCTCATTTGGAGTGAAGAGAATATCCACATGAGACCCTTGAGCCGCCATTACATACACAAAAACTGACTGTATGGTCATGGTGTGTTATATGGTGTGCTGTATGGCCCAATGATACTTCTTCCGAAGTAATGCTGGAGAGTCAGTTACCGATAATGGAGACCGGTATATAGAGCTATTATAACCGACTATTTTGTTCCACATAGCGCACGTCACAGTCAATTTATTAAAGGAAACTTTCGATGAGCGCATAATTTCGCGGAAAGGACCTGTCAATTGGCCACCAAGATCGTGGGGATATGTGAAGTCGCTCGTCTACGCCAACTAACTGTTATATATAAATAAATAATAATCGAATTCTCGATTTAGTTTTTTCTTCTGACTCTGTTAGTACTTCAGTATTAGAATCTAGTACCAGCATTACTAACATAGACAAAAATCACCCTCCACTAGATATTTTCATTGACATAGGCGGACATCTGACTCTGAAGAGTTCATTTAAAATACCTAATGTGCCAAAACCAAGTTCAAACGGCCCCCTGAATTCGGAATACCACACGGATGATGAAGAACTCAGTCGCGAAACTGACTGGATCTTAAAGAAAAGACCAGTAAAAAAGAGGAAAGCTGAATCCTCTCCTGAAATAATAAACCGCGACAAAGAGATTATTAATAAAGCGAAACAGCTAAAACAACGTCCCCCACCGCCAATTAATGTGATTGGTGTTGACGACTTTAACAAGTTACATACCTTGATAAAATCGTTGCCATTATCGGGCTACCAAGTAACTTCGCTAAGAAAAAATACATGGAAAGGCTGCGTTAAAGACCCTGAAAGTTACCGTCTATTATCTCTCAAGCTTAATACCGATTAAATAGAATGGTATTCCTTCGAAAATAAACCTGAAAGGCCTTTACGGGTTGTAGCTAGAGGGTTACATGCGTCGTGCTTAAAGAACGATATGAAAAACAGGAAATATAAAGTCATAGATGACGTTAACATTGTCAAGCGAGACCAAAAGCAAAAAGATGGCGAAGGAAATGTGATAAAACGCGGTCTTCCTTTATTTATACTCACTTTCGATAGAACAGAAAGTTTGAACAAAATTTATGAAATAAAAACAATACTTAATATTGTTGTAAAAATAGATCCCTTGCGTAAGGATTCCCCAGTGCAAGCGCTGACAAGGATACAATCATACGCAAAGCTATTGTCAAAAAGAACCGCGGTGTGTAAAATGTGCCGGAAATCATCTATCTGCATTAACTGTAGAGGCAATCATCCGGCAAATTATAGCGGCTGCGAAGTAGCAAAAGATTTGCAAAAAAGACGGACGAAATTTGTATAAATTCACAGAAATTAAACAAGCAAAAGCCTAAAATTCCGATTAAAAATATGTCAAAGACAAAGCAGGCCATAATCAAAAACCTAAATTTTCACAAACTACGCGGCCATCAGATATCCGTTCGGATCTTGTACATCCAAAATCAAATGTACAAACGTTATTTGGTTCCGAATTAAGAATTGATTTAAAACCCCTTGCACCACCCCCCGCTGACAAATGTACCATGTCATTTTAAAGAACAGTTTCCAATCTATCAATCTGCCAAATTTCATTCTAATCTATTAAGCGGTTTACGAGTTATAAGGATTTGAAAAAAAAAATTCAGAATTTCTATGGAAAAAGTGTTGGAAAAAATTTTATTTTAGTACCAATTTTGTCACATTTTCACGATTATTTTTTTATGTTCGAAATTTATATAAATTTTTTATATACCATTTTAAAGAGTAACGCCTAATACACTTTGTAGCCAAATTTCATTTAATTCGTGATAGTACTTTTTACGTTATTTGGTTCCGAATGAAGAATTGATTTAAAACCCCTTGCACCACCCCCCACTGACAAATGTACCATGTCATTTTAAAGAACAGTTTCCAATCTATCAATCTGCCAAATTTCATTCTAATCTATTAAGCGGTTTACGAATTATAAGGATTTGAAAAAAAAAAAATTTCAGAATTTCTATGGAAAAAGTGTTGAAAAAAATTTTATTTTAGTACCAATTTTGTCACATTTTTACGATTTTTTTTGTTATTTTCAAAGTTTATAGAAATTTTTTGTATACCATTTTAAAGAGTAACGCCTAATACACGTTTTAACCAAATTTCATTCAATTCGTGATAGTACTTTTTACGTAATTAGGTTCCGAATGAAAAATTGATTTAATACCCCTTACACCACCCCCCGATGACAAATGCACCATGTCATTTTAAAGAACGGTTTCCAATCTATCAATTTGCCAAATTTCATTCTAATCTATTAAGCGGTTTACGAATTATAAGGATTTGAAAAAAAAAAAATTTCAGAATTTCTATGGAAAAAGTGTTGAAAAAATTTTATTTTAGTACCAATTTTGTCACATTTTTACGATTTTTTTTGTTATTTTCAAAGTTTATAGAAATTTTTTGTATACCATTTTAAAGAGTAACGCCTAATACACGTTTTAACCAAATTTCATTCAATTCGTGATAGTACTTTTTACGTAATTAGGTTCCGAATGAAAAATTGATTTAATACCCCTAACACCACCCCCCGATGACAAATGCACCATGTCATTTTAAAGAACGGTTTCCAATCTATCAATTTGCCAAATTTCATTCTAATCTATTAAGCGGTTTACGAATTATAAGGATTTGAAAAAAAAAAAATTCAGAATTTCTATGGAAAAAGTGTTGAAAAAAATTTTATTTTAGTACCAATTTTGTCACATTTTTACGATTTTTTTTGTTATTTTCAAAGTTTATAGAAATTTTTTGTATACCATTTTAAAGAGTAACGCCTAATACACGTTTTAACCAAATTTCATTCAATTCGTGATAGTACTTTTTACGTAATTAGGTTCCGAATGAAAAATTGATTTAATACCCCTTACACCACCCCCCGATGACAAATGCACCATGTCATTTTAAAGAACGGTTTCCAATCTATCAATTTGCCAAATTTCATTCTAATCTATTAAGCGGTTTACGAATTATAAGGATTTGAAAAAAAAAAATTTTAGAATTTCTATGGAAAAAGTGTTGAAAAAAATTTTATTTTAGTACCAATTTTGTCACATTTTTACGATTTTTTTTGTTATTTTCAAAGTTTATAGAAATTTTTTGTATACCATTTTAAAGAGTAACGCCTAATACACGTTTTAACCAAATTTCATTCAATTCGTGATAGTACTTTTTACGTTATTAGGTTCCGAATGAAAAATTGATTTAATACCCCTTACACCACCCCCCGATGACAAATGCACCATGTCATTTTAAAGAACGGTTTCCAATCTATCAATTTGCCAGATTTCATTCTAATCTTTTAAGCGGTTTACGAATTATAAGGATTTGAAAAAAAAAAAAAATTTCAGAATTTCTATGGAAAAAGTGTTGAAAAAAATTTTATGTCAGTACCAATTTTGTCACATTTTTACGATTTTTTTTGTTATTTTCAAAGTTTATAGAAATTTTTTGTATACCATTTTAAAGAGTAACGCCTAATACACGTTTTAACCAAATTTCATTCAATTCGTGATAGTACTTTTTACGTTATTAGGTTCCGAATGAAAAATTGATTTAATACCCCTTACACCACCCCCCGATGACAAATGCACCATGTCATTTTAAAGAACGGTTTCCAATCTATCAATTTGCCAGATTTCATTCTAATCTTTTAAGCGGTTTACGAATTATAAGGATTTGAAAAAAAAAAAAAATTTCAGAATTTCTATGGAAAAAGTGTTGAAAAAAATTTTATGTCAGTACCAATTTTGTCACATTTTTACGATTTTTTTTGTTATTTTCAAAGTTTATAGAAATTTTTTGTATACCATTTTAAAGAGTAACGCCTAATACACGTTTTAACCAAATTTCATTCAATTCGTGATAGTACTTTTTACGTTATTAGGTTCCGAATGAAAAATTGATTTAATACCCCTTACACCACCCCCCGATGACAAATGCACCATGTCATTTTAAAGAACGGTTTCCAATCTATCAATTTGCCAGATTTCATTCTAATCTTTTAAGCGGTTTACGAATTATAAGGATTTGAAAAAAAAAAAAAATTTCAGAATTTCTATGGAAAAAGTGTTGAAAAAAATTTTATGTCAGTACCAATTTTGTCACATTTTTACGATTTTTTTTGTTATTTTCAAAGTTTATAGAAATTTTTTGTATACCATTTTAAAGAGTAACGCCTAATACACGTTTTAACCAAATTTCATTCAATTCGTGATAGTACTTTTTACGTTATTAGGTTCCGAATGAAAAATTGATTTAATACCCCTTACACCACCCCCCGATGACAAATGCACCATGTCATTTTAAAGAACGGTTTCCAATCTATCAATTTGCCAAATTTCATTCTAATCTATTAAGCGGTTTACGAATTATAAGGATTTGAAAAAAAAAAAAATTTCAGAATTTCTATGGAAAAAGTGTTGAAAAAAATTTTATTTTAGTACCAATTTTGTCACATTTTTACGATTTTTTTTGTTATTTTCAAAGTTTATAGAAATTTTTTGTATACCATTTTAAAGAGTAACGCCTAATACACGTTTTAACCAAATTTCATTCAATTCGTGATAGTACTTTTTACGTTATTAGGTTCCGAATGAAAAATTGATTTAATACCCCTTACACCACCCCCCGATGACAAATGCACCATGTCATTTTAAAGAACGGTTTCCAATCTATCAATTTGCCAAATTTCATTCTAATCTATTAAGCGGTTTACGAATTATAAGGATTTGAAAAAAAAAAAAATTTCAGAATTTCTATGGAAAAAGTGTTGAAAAAAATTTTATTTTAGTACCAATTTTGTCACATTTTTACGATTTTTTTTGTTATTTTCAAAGTTTATAGAAATTTTTTGTATACCATTTTAAAGAGTAACGCCTAATACACGTTTTAACCAAATTTCATTCAATTCGTGATAGTACTTTTTACGTTATTAGGTTCCGAATGAAAAATTGATTTAATACCCCTTACACCACCCCCCGATGACAAATGCACCATGTCATTTTAAAGAACGGTTTCCAATCTATCAATTTGCCAAATTTCATTCTAATCTATTAAGCGGTTTACGAATTATAAGGATTTGAAAAAAAAAAAATTTCAGAATTTCTATGGAAAAAGTGTTGAAAAAAATTTTATTTTAGTACCAATTTTGTCACATTTTTACGATTTTTTTTGTTATTTTCAAAGTTTATAGAAATTTTTTGTATACCATTTTAAAGAGTAACGCCTAATACACGTTTTAACCAAATTTCATTCAATTCGTGATAGTACTTTTTACGTCATTAGGTTCCGAATGAAAAATTGATTTAATACCCCTAACACCACCCCCCGATGACAAATGCACCACGTCATTTTAAAGAACGGTTTCCAATCTATCAATTTGCCAAATTTCATTCTAATCTATTAAGCGGTTTACGAATTATAAGGATTTGAAAAAAAAAAAATTCAGAATTTCTATGGAAAAAGTGTTGAAAAAAATTTTATTTTAGTACCAATTTTGTCACATTTTTACGATTTTTTTTGTTATTTTCAAAGTTTATAGAAATTTTTTGTATACCATTTTAAAGAGTAACGCCTAATACACGTTTTAACCAAATTTCATTCAATTCGTGATAGTACTTTTTACGTAATTAGGTTCCGAATGAAAAATTGATTTAATACCCCTTACACCACCCCCCGATGACAAATGCACCATGTCATTTTAAAGAACGGTTTCCAATCTATCAATTTGCCAAATTTCATTCTAATCTATTAAGCGGTTTACGAATTATAAGGATTTGAAAAAAAAAAATTTTAGAATTTCTATGGAAAAAGTGTTGAAAAAAATTTTATTTTAGTACCAATTTTGTCACATTTTTACGATTTTTTTTGTTATTTTCAAAGTTTATAGAAATTTTTTGTATACCATTTTAAAGAGTAACGCCTAATACACGTTTTAACCAAATTTCATTCAATTCGTGATAGTACTTTTTACGTAATTAGGTTCCGAATGAAAAATTGATTTAATACCCCTTACACCACCCCCCGATGACAAATGCACCATGTCATTTTAAAGAACGGTTTCCAATCTATCAATTTGCCAAATTTCATTCTAATCTATTAAGCGGTTTACGAATTATAAGGATTTGAAAAAAAAAAATTTTAGAATTTCTATGGAAAAAGTGTTGAAAAAAATTTTATTTTAGTACCAATTTTGTCACATTTTTACGATTTTTTTTGTTATTTTCAAAGTTTATAGAAATTTTTTGTATACCATTTTAAAGAGTAACGCCTAATACACGTTTTAACCAAATTTCATTCAATTCGTGATAGTACTTTTTACGTTATTAGGTTCCGAATGAAAAATTGATTTAATACCCCTTACACCACCCCCCGATGGCAAATGCACCATGTCATTTTAAAGAACGGTTTCCAATCTATCAATTTGCCAAATTTCATTCTAATCTATTAAGCGGTTTACGAATTATAAGGATTTGAAAAAAAAAAAAATTTCAGAATTTCTATGGAAAAAGTGTTGAAAAAAATTTTATTTTAGTACCAATTTTGTCACATTTTTACGATTTTTTTTGTTATTTTCAAAGTTTATAGAAATTTTTTGTATACCATTTTAAAGAGTAACGCCTAATACACGTTTTAACCAAATTTCATTCAATTCGTGATAGTACTTTTTACGTCATTAGGTTCCGAATGAAAAATTGATTTAATACCCCTTACACCACCCCCCGATGACAAATGCACCATGTCATTTTAAAGAACGGTTTCCAATCTATCAATTTGCCAAATTTCATTCTAATCTATTAAGCGGTTTACGAATTATAAGGATTTGAAAAAAAAAAATTTCAGAATTTCTATGGAAAAAGTGTTGAAAAAAATTTTATTTTAGTACCAATTTTGTCACATTTTTACGATTTTTTTTGTTATTTTCAAAGTTTATAGAAATTTTTTGTATACCATTTTAAAGAGTAACGCCTAATACACGTTTTAACCAAATTTCATTCAATTCGTGATAGTACTTTTTACGTCATTAGGTTCCGAATGAAAAATTGATTTAATACCCCTTACACCACCCCCCGATGACAAATGCACCATGTCATTTTAAAGAACGGTTTCCAATCTATCAATTTGCCAAATTTCATTCTAATCTATTAAGCGGTTTACGAATTATAAGGATTTGAAAAAAAAAAAATTTCAGAATTTCTATGGAAAAAGTGTTGAAAAAAATTTTATTTTAGTACCAATTTTGTCACATTTTTACGATTTTTTTTGTTATTTTCAAAGTTTATAGAAATTTTTTGTATACCATTTTAAAGAGTAACGCCTGATACACGTTTTAACCAAATTTCATTCAATTCGTGATAGTACTTTTTACGTCATTAGGTTCCGAATGAAAAATTGATTTAATACCCCTTACACCACCCCCCGATGACAAATGCACCATGTCATTTTAAAGAACGGTTTCCAATCTATCAATTTGCCAAATTTCATTCTAATCTATTAAGCGGTTTACGAATTATAAGGATTTGACAAAAAAAAAATTTCAGAATTTCTATGGAAAAAGTGTTGAAAAAAATTTTATTTTAGTACCAATTTTGTCACATTTTTACGATTTTTTTTGTTATTTTCAAAGTTTATAGAAATTTTTTGTATACCATTTTAAAGAGTAACGCCTAATACACGTTTTAACCAAATTTCATTCAATTCGTGATAGTAATTTTTACGTCATTAGGTTCCGAATGAAAAATTGATTTAATACCCCTTACACCACCCCCCGATGACAAATGCACCATGTCATTTTAAAGAACGGTTTCCAATCTATCAATTTGCCAAATTTCATTCTAATCTATTAAGCGGTTTACGAATTATAAGGATTTGAAAAAAAAAAAATTTCAGAATTTCTATGGAAAAAGTGTTGAAAAAAATTTTATTTTAGTACCAATTTTGTCACATTTTTACGATTTTTTTTGTTATTTTCAAAGTTTATAGAAATTTTTTGTATACCATTTTAAAGAGTAACGCCTAATACACGTTTTAACCAAATTTCATTCAATTCGTGATAGTACTTTTTACGTAATAAGGTTCCGAATGAAAAATTGATTTAATACCCCTTACACCACCCCCCGATGACAAATGCACCATGTCATTTTAAAGAACGGTTTCCAATCTATCAATTTGCCAAATTTCATTCTAATCTATTAAGCGGTTTACGAATTATAAGGATTTGAAAAAAAAAATTTCAGAATTTCTATGGAAAAAGTGTTGAAAAAAATTTTATTTTAGTACCAATTTTGTCACATTTTTACGATTTTTTTTTGTTATTTTCAAAGTTTATAGAAATTTTTTGTATACCATTTTAAAGAGTAACGCCTAATACACGTTTTAACCAAATTTCATTCAATTCGTGATAGTACTTTTTACGTCATTAGGTTCCGAATGAAAAATTGATTTAATACCCCTTACACCACCCCCCGATGACAAATGCACCGTGTCATTTTAAAGAACGGTGTCCAATCTATCAATTTGCCAAATTTCATTCTAATCTATTAAGCGGTTTACGAATTATAAGGATTTGAAAAAAAAAAATTCAGAGTTTCTATGGAAAAAGTGTTGAAAAAATTTTTATTTTAGTACCAATTTTGTCACATTTTTACGATTTTTTTTGTTATTTTCAAAGTTTATAGAAATTGTTTGTATACCATTTTAAAGAGTAACGCCTAATACACGTTTTAACCAAATTTCATTCAATTCGTGATAGTACTTTTTACGTCATTAGGTTCCGAATGAAAAATTGATTTAATACCCCTTACACCACCCCCCGATGACAAATGCACCATGTCATTTTAAAGAACGGTTTCCAATCTATCAATTTGCCAAATTTCATTCTAATCTATTAAGCGGTTTACGAATTATAAGGATTTGAAAAAAAAAAATTTCAGAATTTCTATGGAAAAAGTGTTGAAAAAAATTTTATTTTAGTACCAATTTTGTCACATTTTTACGATTTTTTTTGTTATTTTCAAAGTTTATAGAAATTTTTTGTATACCATTTTAAAGAGTAACGCCTAATACACGTTTTAACCAAATTTCATTCAATTCGTGATAGTACTTTTTACGTCATTAGGTTCCGAATGAAAAATTGATTTAATACCCCTTACACCACCCCCCGATGACAAATGCACCATGTCATTTTAAAGAACGGTTTCCAATCTATCAATTTGCCAAATTTCATTCTAATCTATTAAGCGGTTTACGAATTATAAGGATTTGAAAAAAAAAAAATTCAGAATTTCTATGGAAAAAGTGTTGAAAAAAATTTATTTTAGTACCAATTTTGTCACATTTTTACGATTTTTTTTGTTATTTTCAAAGTTTATAGAAATTTTTTGTATAC
The DNA here is from genome assembly GCA_932526625.1 of Rhingia campestris. Lineage (NCBI taxonomy): Eukaryota > Metazoa > Arthropoda > Insecta > Diptera > Syrphidae > Rhingia > Rhingia campestris. The sequence goes on from OW052182.1 coordinate 181,007,255, forward strand.
CATTTTAAAGAGTAACGCCTAATACACGTTTTAACCAAATTTCATTCAATTCGTGATAGTACTTTTTACGTTATTAGGTTCCGAATGAAAAATTGATTTAATACCCCTTACACCACCCCCCGATGACAAATGCACCATGTCATTTTAAAGAACGGTTTCCAATCTATCAATTTGCCAAATTTCATTCTAATCTATTAAGCGGTTTACGAATTATAAGGATTTGAAAAAAAAAAAAATTCAGAATTTCTATGGAAAAAGTGTTGAAAAAAATTTTATTTTAGTACCAATTTTGTCACATTTTTACGATTTTTTTTGTTATTTTCAAAGTTTATAGAAATTTTTTGTATACCATTTTAAAGAGTAACGCCTAATACACGTTTTAACCAAATTTCATTCAATTCGTGATAGTACTTTTTGCGTTATTAGGTTCCGAATGAAAAATTGATTTAATACCCCTTACACCACCCCCCGCTGACAAATGCACCATGTCATTTTAAAGAACGGTTTCCAATCTATCAATTTGCCAAATTTCATTCTAATCTATTAAGTGGTTTGCGAATTATAAGGATTTGAAAAAAAAAAATTTCAGAATTTCTATGGAAAAAGTGTTGAAAAAAATTTTATTTTAGTACCAATTTTGTCACATTTTTACGATTTTTTTTGTTATTTTCAAAGTTTATAGAAATTTTTTGTATACCATTTTAAAGAGTAACGAATAATACACGTTTTAACCAAATTTCATTCAATTCGTGATAGTACTTTTTACGTAATTAGGTTCCGAATGAAAAATTGATTTAATACCCCTTACACCACCCCCCGATGACAAATGCACCATGTCATTTTAAAGAACGGTTTCCAATCTATCAATTTGCCAAATTTCATTCTAATCTATTAAGCGGTTTACGAATCATAAGGATTTGAAAAAAAAAATTTAAGAATTTCTATGGAAAAAGTGTTGAAAAAAATTTTATTTTAGTACCAATTTTGTCACATTTTTACGATTTTTTTTGTTATTTTCAAAGTTTATAGAAATTTTTTGTATACCATTTTAAAGAGTAACGCCTAATACACGTTTTAACCAAATTTCATTCAATTCGTGATAGTACTTTTTACGTAATTAGGTTCCGAATGAAAAATTGATTTAATACCCCTTACACCACCCCCCGATGACAAATGCACCATGTCATTTTAAAGAACGGTTTCCAATCTATCAATTTGCCAAATTTCATTCTAATCTATTAAGCGGTTTACGAATTATAAGGATTTGAAAAAAAAAAAAATTTTCAGAATTTCTATGGAAAAAGTGTTGAAAAAAATTTTATTTTAGTACCAATTTTGTCACATTTTTACGATTTTTTTTGTTATTTTCAAAGTTTATAGAAATTTTTTGTATACCATTTTAAAGAGTAACGCCTAATACACGTTTTAACCAAATTTCATTCAATTCGTGATAGTAATTTTTACGTCATTAGGTTCCGAATGAAAAATTGATTTAATACCCCTTACACCACCCCCCGATGACAAATGCACCATGTCATTTTAAAGAACGGTTTCCAATCTATCAATTTGCCAAATTTCATTCTAATCTATTAAGCGGTTTACGAATTATAAGGATTTGAAAAAAAAAATTTCAGAATTTCTATGGAAAAAGTGTTGAAAAAAATTTTATTTTAGTACCAATTTTGTCACATTTTTACGATTTTTTTTGTTATTTTCAAAGTTTATAGAAATTTTTTGTATACCATTTTAAAGAGTAACGCCTAATACACGTTTTAACCAAATTTCATTCAATTCGTGATAGTACTTTTTACGTTATTAGGTTCCGAATGAAAAATTGATTTAATACCCCTTACACCACCCCCCGATGACAAATGCACCATGTCATTTTAAAGAACGGTTTCCAATCTATCAATTTGCCAAATTTCATTCTAATCTATTAAGCGGTTTACGAATTATAAGGATTTGAAAAAAAAAAAAATTCAGAATTTCTATGGAAAAAGTGTTGAAAAAAATTTTATTTTAGTACCAATTTTGTCACATTTTTACGATTTTTTTTGTTATTTTCAAAGTTTATAGAAATTTTTTGTATACCATTTTAAAGAGTAACGCCTAATACACGTTTTAACCAAATTTCATTCAATTCGTGATAGTACTTTTTACGTCATTAGGTTCCGAATGAAAAATTGATTTAATACCCCTTACACCACCCCCCGATGACAAATGCACCATGTCATTTTAAAGAACGGTTTCCAATCTATCAATTTGCCAAATTTCATTCTAATCTATTAAGCGGTTTACGAATTATAAGGATTTGAAAAAAAAAAATTTCAGAATTTCTATGGAAAAAGTGTTGAAAAAAATTTATTTTAGTACCAATTTTGTCACATTTTTACGATTTTGTTTGTTATTTTCAAAGTTTATAGAAATTTTTTGTATACCATTTTAAAGAGTAACGCCTAATACACGTTTTAACCAAATTTCATTCAATTCGTGATAGTACTTTTTACGTAATTAGGTTCCGAATGAAAAATTGATTTAATACCCCTTACACCACCCCCCGATGACAAATGCACCATGTCATTTTAAAGAACGGTTTCCAATCTATCAATTTGCCAAATTTCATTCTAATCTATTAAGCGGTTTACGAATTATAAGGATTTGAAAAAAAAAAAAATTTCAGAATTTCTATGGAAAAAGTGTTGAAAAAAATTTTATTTTAGTACCTATTTTGTCACATTTTTACGATTTTTTTTGTTATTTTCAAAGTTTATAGAAATTTTTTGTATACCATTTTAAAGAGTAACGCCTAATACACGTTTTAACCAAATTTCATTCAATTCGTGATAGTACTTTTTACGTAATTAGGTTCCGAATGAAAAATTGATTTAATACCCCTTACATCACCCCCCGATGACAAATGCACCATGTCATTTTAAAGAACGGTTTCCAATCTATCAATTTGCCAAATTTCATTCTAATCTATTAAGCGGTTTACGAATTATAAGGATTTGAAAAAAAAAATTTCAGAATTTCTATGGAAAAAGTGTTGAAAAAAATTTTATTTTAGTACCAATTTTGTCACATTTTTACGATTTTTTTTGTTATTTTCAAAGTTTATAGAAATTTTTTGTATACCATTTTAAAGAGTAACGCCTAATACACGTTTTAACCAAATTTCATTCAATTCGTGATAGTACTTTTTACGTAATTAGGTTCCGAATGAAAAATTGATTTAATACCCCTTACACCACCCCCCGATGACAAATGCACCATGTCATTTTAAAGAACGGTTTCCAATCTATCAATTTGCCAAATTTCATTCTAATCTATTAAGCGGTTTACGAATTATAAGGATTTGAAAAAAAAAAATTTCAGAATTTCTATGGAAAAAGTGTTGAACAAAATTTTATTTTAGTACCAATTTTGTCACATTTTTACGATTTTTTTTGTTATTTTCAAAGTTTATAGAAATTTTTTGTATACCATTTTAAAGAGTAACGCCTAATACACGTTTTAACCAAATTTCATTCAATTCGTGATAGTACTTTTTACGTCATTAGGTTCCGAATGAAAAATTGATTTAATACCCCTTACACCACCCCCCGATGACAAATGCACCGTGTCATTTTAAAGAACGGTGTCCAATCTATCAATTTGCCAAATTTCATTCTAATCTATTAAGCGGTTTACGAATTATAAGGATTTGAAAAAAAAAAATTCAGAGTTTCTATGGAAAAAGTGTTGAAAAAATTTTTATTTTAGTACCAATTTTGTCACATTTTTACGATTTTTTTTTGTTATTTTCAAAGTTTATAGAAATTTTTTGTATACCATTTTAAAGAGTAACGCCTAATACACGTTTTAACCAAATTTCATTCAATTCGTGATAGTACTTTTTACGTAATTAGGTTCCGAATGAAAAATTGATTTGATACCCCTTACACCACCCCCGATGACAAATGCACCATGTCATTTTAAAGAACGGTTTCCAATCTATCAATTTGAAAAATTTCATTCTAATCTATTAAGCGGTTTACGAATTATAAGGATTTGAAAAAAAAAAAAATTTCAGAATTTCTATGGAAAAAGTGTTGAAAAAAATTTTATTTTAGTACCAATTTTGTCACATTTTTACGATTTTTTTTGTTATTTTCAAAGTTTATAGAAATTGTTTGTATACCATTTTAAAGAGTAACGCCTAATACACGTTTTAACCAAATTTCATTCAATTCGTGATAGTACTTTTTACGTAATTAGGTTCCGAATGAAAAATTGATTTAATACCCCTTACACCACCCCCCCGATGACAAATGCACCATGTCATTTTAAAGAACGGTTTCCAATCTATCAATTTGCCAAATTTCATTCTAATCTATTAAGCGGTTTACGAATTATAAGGATTTGAAAAAAAAAAATTTCAGAATTTCTATGGAAAAAGTGTTGAAAAAAATTTTATTTTAGTACCAATTTTGTCACATTTTTACGATTTTTTTTGTTATTTTCAAAGTTTATAGAAATTTTTTGTATACCATTTTAAAGAGTAACGAATAATACACGTTTTAACCAAATTTCATTCAATTCGTGATAGTACTTTTTACGTAATTAGGTTCCGAATGAAAAATTGATTTAATACCCCTTACACCACCCCCCGATGACAAATGCACCATGTCATTTTAAAGAACGGTTTCCAATCTATCAATTTGCCAAATTTCATTCTAATCTATTAAGCGGTTTACGAATTATAAGGATTTGAAAAAAAAAAAAATTCAGAATTTCTATGGAAAAAGTGTTGAAAAAAATTTTATTTTAGTACCAATTTTGTCACATTTTTACGATTTTTTTTGTTATTTTCAAAGTTTATAGAAATTTTTTGTATACCATTTTAAAGAGTAACGCCTAATACACGTTTTAACCAAATTTCATTCAATTCGTGATAGTACTTTTTACGTTATTAGGTTCCGAATGAAAAATTGATTTAATACCCCTTACACCACCCCCCGATGACAAATGCACCATGTCATTTTAAAGAACGGTTTCCAATCTATCAATTTGCCAAATTTCATTCTAATCTATTAAGCGGTTTACGAATTATAAGGATTTGAAAAAAAAAAAAATTCAGAATTTCTATGGAAAAAGTGTTGAAAAAAATGTTATTTTAGTACCAATTTTGTCACATTTTTACGATTTTTTTTGTTATTTTCAAAGTTTATAGAAATTTTTTGTATACCATTTTAAAGAGTAACGCCTAATACACGTTTTAACCAAATTTCATTCAATTCGTGATAGTAATTTTTACGTCATTAGGTTCCGAATGAAAAATTGATTTAATACCCCTTACACCACCCCCCGATGATAATAGCACCATGTCATTTTAAAGAACGGTTTCCAATCTATCAATTTGCCAAATTTCATTCTAATCTATTAAGCGGTTTACGAATTATAAGGATTTGAAAAAAAAAAAATTTCAGAATTTCTATGGAAAAAGTGTTGAAAAAAATTTTATTTTAGTACCAATTTTGTCACATTTTTTACGATTTTTTTTGTTATTTTCAAAGTTTATAGAATTTTTTTGTATACCATTTTAAAGAGTAACGACTAATACACGTTTTAACCAAATTTCATTCAATTCGTGGTAGTACTTTTTACGTTATTAGGTTCCGAATGAAAAATTGATTTTTTACCCCTTACACCACCCCCCGATGACAAATGCACCATGTCATTTTAAAGAACGGTTTCCAATCTATCAATTTGCCAAATTTCATTCTAATCTATTAAGCGGTTTACGAATTATAAGGATTTGAAAAAAAAAAATTTCAGAATTTCTATGGAAAAAGTGTTGAAAAAAATTTTATTTTAGTACCAATTTTGTCACATTTTTACGATTTTTTTTTGTTATTTTCAAAGTTTATAGAAATTTTTTGTATACCATTTTAAAGAGTAACGCCTAATACACGTTTTAACCAAATTTCATTCAATTCGTGATAGTACTTTTTACGTTATTAGGTTCCGAATGAAAAATTGATTTTTTACCCCTTACACCACCCCCCGATGACAAATGCACCATGTCATTTTAAAGAACGGTTTCCAATCTATCAATTTGCCAAATTTCATTCTAATCTATTAAGCGGTTTACGAATTATAAGGATTTGAAAAAAAAAAAATTTCAGAATTTCTATGGAAAAAGTGTTGAAAAAAATTTTATTTTAGTACCAATTTTGTCACATTTTTACGATTTTTTTTTGTTATTTTCAAAGTTTATAGAAATTTTTTGTATACCATTTTAAAAAGTAACGCCTAATACACGTTTTAACCAAATTTCATTCAATTCGTGATAGTACTTTTTACGTTATTAGGTTCCGAATGAAAAATTGATTTTTTACCCCTTACACCACCCCCGATGACAAATGCACCATGTCATTTTAAAGAACGGTTTCCAATCTATCAATTTGCCAAATTTCATTCTAATCTATTAAGCGGTTTACGAATTATAAGGATTTGAAAAAAAAAAATTTCAGAATTTCTATGGAAAAAGTGTTGAAAAAAATTTTATTTTAGTACCAATTTTGTCACATTTTTACGATTTTTTTTGTTATTTTCAAAGTTTATAGAATTTTTTTGTATACCATTTTAAAGAGTAACGCCTAATACACGTTTTAACCAAATTTCATTCAATTCGTGGTAGTACTTTTTACGTTATTAGGTTCCGAATGAAAAATTGATTTTTTACCCCTTACACCACCCCCCGATGACAAATGCACCATGTCATTTTAAAGAACGGTTTCCAATCTATCAATTTGCCAAATTTCATTCTAATCTATTAAGCGGTTTACGAATTATAAGGATTTGAAAAAAAAAAATTTCAGAATTTCTATGGAAAAAGTGTTGAAAAATTTTTTATTTTAGTACCAATTTTGTCACATTTTTACGATTTTTTTTGTTATTTTCAAAGTTTATAGAAATTTTTTGTATACCATTTTAAAGAGTAACGCCTAATACACGTTTTAACCAAATTTCATTCAATTCGTGATAGTACTTTTTACGTTATTAGGTTCCGAATGAAAAATTGATTTTTTACCCCTTACACCACCCCCCGATGACAAATGCACCATGTCATTTTAAAGAACGGTTTCCAATCTATCAATTTGCCAAATTTCATTCTAATCTATTAAGCGGTTTACGAATTATAAGGATTTGAAAAAAAAAAAATTTCAGAATTTCTATGGAAAAAGTGTTGAAAAAAAATTTATTTTAGTACCAATTTTGTCACATTTTTACGATTTTTTTTGTTATTTTCAAAGTTTATAGAAATTTTTTGTATACCATTTTAAAGAGTAACGCCTAATACACGTTTTAACCAAATTTCATTCAATTCGTGATAGTACTTTTTACGTTATTAGGTTCCGAATGAAAAATTGATTTTTTACCCCTTACACCACCCCCCGATGACAAATGCACCATGTCATTTTAAAGAACGGTTTCCAATCTATCAATTTGCCAAATTTCATTCTAATCTATTAAGCGGTTTACGAATTATAAGGATTTGAAAAAAAAAAAAATTTCAGAATTTCTATGGAAAAAGTGTTGAAAAAAAATTTTATTTTAGTACCAATTTTGTCACATTTTTACGATTTTTTTTTGTTATTTTCAAAGTTTATAGAAATTTTTTGTATACCATTTTAAAGAGTAACGCCTAATACACGTTTTAACCAAATTTCATTCAATTCGTGATAGTACTTTTTACGTTATTAGGTTCCGAATGAAAAATTGATTTTTTACCCCTTACACCACCCCCCGATGACAAATGCACCATGTCATTTTAAAGAACGGTTTCCAATCTATCAATTTGCCAAATTTCATTCTAATCTATTAAGCGGTTTACGAATTATAAGGATTTGAAAAAAAAAAATTTCAGAATTTCTATGGAAAAAGTGTTGAAAAAAATTTTATTTTAGTACCAATTTTGTCACATTTTTACGATTTTTTTTGTTATTTTCAAAGTTTATAGAATTTTTTTGTATACCATTTTAAAGAGTAACGCCTAATACACGTTTTAACCAAATTTCATTCAATTCGTGATAGTACTTTTTTACGTTATTAGGTTCCGAATGAAAAATTGATTTTTTACCCCTTACACCACCCCCCGATGACAAATGCACCATGTCATTTTAAAGAACGGTTTCCAATCTATCAATTTGCCAAATTTCATTCTAATCTATTAAGCGGTTTACGAATTATAAGGATTTGAAAAAAAAAAAATTTCAGAATTTCTATGGAAAAAGTGTTGAAAAAAAATTTATTTTAGTACCAATTTTGTCACATTTTTTACGTTTTTTTTTGTTATTTTCAAAGTTTATAGAAATTTTTTGTATACCATTTTAAAGAGTAACGCCTAATACACGTTTTAACCAAATTTCATTCAATTCGTAATAGTACTTTTTACGTTATTAGGTTCCGAATGAAAAATTGATTTTTTACCCCTTACACCACCCCCCGATGACAAATGCACCATGTCATTTTAAAGAACGGTTTCCAATCTATCAATTTGCCAAATTTCATTCTAATCTATTAAGCGGTTTACGAATTATAAGGATTTGAAAAAAAAAAATTTCAGAATTTCTATGGAAAAAGTGTTGAAAAAAATTTTATTTTAGTACCAATTTTGTCACATTTTTACGATTTTTTTTGTTATTTTCAAAGTTTATAGAAATTTTTTGTATACCATTTTAAAGAGTAACGCCTAATACACGTTTTAACCAAATTTCATTCAATTCGTGATAGTACTTTTTACGTTATTAGGTTCCGAATGAAAAATTGATTTTTTACCCCTTACACCACCCCCCGATGACAAATGCATCATGTCATTTTAAAGAACGGGTTTCCAATCTATCAATTTGCCAAATTTCATTCTAATCTATTAAGCGGTTTACGAATTATAAGGATTTGAAAAAAAAAAAATTTCAGAATTTCTATGGAAAAAGTGTTGAAAAAAATTTTATTTTAGTACCAATTTTGTCACATTTTTACGATTTTTTTTGTTATTTTCAAAGTTTATAGAATTTTTTTGTATACCATTTTAAAGAGTAACGCCTAATACACGTTTTAACCAAATTTCATTCAATTCGTGATAGTACTTTTTACGTTATTAGGTTCCGAATGAAAAATTGATTTTTTACCCCTTACACCACCCCCCGATGACAAATGCACCATGTCATTTTAAAGAACGGCTTCCAATCTATCAATTTGCCAAATTTCATTCTAATCTATTAAGCGGTTTACGAATTATAAGGATTTGAAAAAAAAATTTTCAGAATTTCTATGGAAAAAGTGTTGAAAAACATTTTATTTTAGTACCAATTTTGTCACATTTTTACGATTTTTTTTGTTATTTTCAAAGTTTATAGAAATTTTTTGTATACCATTTTAAAGAGTAACGCCTAATACACGTTTTAACCAAATTTCATTCAATTCGTGATAGTACTTTTTACGTTATTAGGTTCCGAATGAAAAATTGATTTTTTTACCCCTTACACCACCCCCCGATGACAAATGCACCATGTCATTTTAAAGAACGGTTTCCAATCTATCAATTTGCCAAATTTCATTCTAATCTATTAAGCGGTTTACGAATTATAAGGATTTGAAAAAAAAAATTTCAGAATTTCTATGGAAAAAGTGTTGAAAAAAATTTTATTTTAGTACCAATTTTGTCACATTTTTACAATTTTTTTTGTTATTTTCAAAGTTTATAGAAATTTTTTGTATACCATTTTAAAGAGTAACGCCTAATACACGTTTTAACCAAATTTCATTCAATTCGTGATAATACTTTTTACGTTATTAGGTTCCGAATGAAAAATTGATTTTTTACCCCTTACACCACCCCCCGATGACAAATGCACCATGTCATTTTAAAGAACGGTTTCCAATCTATCAATTTGCCAAATTTCATTCTAATCTATTAAGCGGTTTACGAATTATAAGGATTTGAAAAAAAAAAAATTTCAGAATTTCTATGGAAAAAGTGTTGAAAAAATTTTTATTTTAGTACCAATTTTGTCACATTTTTTACGATTTTTTTTGTTATTTTCAAAGTTTATAGAAATTTTTTGTATACCATTTTAAAGAGTAACGCCTAATACACGTTTTAACCAAATTTCATTCAATTCGTGATAGTACTTTTTACGTTATTAGGTTCCGAATGAAAAATTGATTTTTTACCCCTTACACCACCCCCCGATGACAAATGCACCATGTCATTTTAAAGAACGGTTTCCAATCTATCAATTTGCCAAATTTCATTCTAATCTATTAAGCGGTTTACGAATTATAAGGATTTGAAAAAAAAATTTCAGAATTTCTATGGAAAAAGTGTTGAAAAAAATTTTATTTTAGTACCAATTTTGTCACATTTTTACGATTTTTTTTGTTATTTTCAAAGTTTATAGAAATTTTTTGTATACCATTTTAAAGAGTAACGCCTAATACACGTTTTAACCAAATTTCATTCAATTCGTGATAGTACTTTTTACGTTATTAGGTTCCGAATGAAAAATTGATTTTTTACCCCTTACACCACCCCCCGATGACAAATGCACCATGTCATTTTAAAGAACGGTTTCCAATCTATCAATTTGCCAAATTTCATTCTAATCTATTAAGCGGTTTACGAATTATAAGGATTTGAAAAAAAAAAAATTTCAGAATTTCTATGGAAAAAGTGTTGAAAAAAAATTTATTTTAGTACCAATTTTGTCACATTTTTACGATTTTTTTTGTTATTTTCAAAGTTTATAGAAATTTTTTGTATACCATTTTAAAGAGTAACGCCTAATACACGTTTTAACCAAATTTCATTCAATTCGTGATAGTACTTTTTACGTTATTAGGTTCCGAATGAAAAATTGATTTTTTACCCCTTACACCACCCCCCGATGACAAATGCACCATGTCATTTTAAAGAACGGTTTCCAATCTATCAATTTGCCAAATTTCATTCTAATCTATTAAGCGGTTTACGAATTATAAGGATTTGAAAAAAAAAAAAATTTCAGAATTTCTATGGAAAAAGTGTTGAAAAAAATTTTATTTTAGTACCAATTTTGTCACATTTTTACGATTTTTTTTTGTTATTTTCAAAGTTTATAGAAATTTTTTGTATACCATTTTAAAGAGTAACGCCTAATACACGTTTTAACCAAATTTCATTCAATTCGTGATAGTACTTTTTACGTTATTAGGTTCCGAATGAAAAATTGATTTTTTACCCCTTACACCACCCCCCGATGACAAATGCACCATGTCATTTTAAAGAACGGTTTCCAATCTATCAATTTGCCAAATTTCATTCTAATCTATTAAGCGGTTTACGAATTATAAGGATTTGAAAAAAAAAAATTTCAGAATTTCTATGGAAAAAGTGTTGAAAAAAATTTTATTTTAGTACCAATTTTGTCACATTTTTACGATTTTTTTTGTTATTTTCAAAGTTTATAGAATTTTTTTGTATACCATTTTAAAGAGTAACGCCTAATACACGTTTTAACCAAATTTCATTCAATTCGTGATAGTACTTTTTACGTTATTAGGTTCCGAATGAAAAATTGATTTTTTACCCCTTACACCACCCCCCGATGACAAATGCACCATGTCATTTTAAAGAACGGTTTCCAATCTATCAATTTGCCAAATTTCATTCTAATCTATTAAGCGGTTTACGAATTATAAGGATTTGAAAAAAAAAAAATTTCAGAATTTCTATGGAAAAAGTGTTGAAAAAAAATTTATTTTAGTACCAATTTTGTCACATTTTTTACGTTTTTTTTTTGTTATTTTCAAAGTTTATAGAAATTTTTTGTATATCATTTTAAAGAGTAACGCCTAATACACGTTTTAACCAAATTTCATTCAATTCGTAATAGTACTTTTTTACGTTATTAGGTTCCGAATGAAAAATTGATTTTTTACCCCTTACACCACCCCCCGATGACAAATGCACCATGTCATTTTAAAGAACGGTTTCCAATCTATCAATTTGCCAAATTTCATTCTAATCTATTAAGCGGTTTACGAATTATAAGGATTTGAAAAAAAAAAATTTCAGAATTTCTATGGAAAAAGTGTTGAAAAAAATTTTATTTTAGTACCAATTTTGTCACATTTTTACGATTTTTTTTGTTATTTTCAAAGTTTATAGAAATTTTTTGTATACCATTTTAAAGAGTAACGCCTAATACACGTTTTAACCAAATTTCATTCAATTCGTGATAGTACTTTTTACGTTATTAGGTTCCGAATGAAAAATTGATTTTTTACCCCTTACACCACCCCCCGATGACAAATGCATCATGTCATTTTAAAGAACGGTTTCCAATCTATCAATTTGCCAAATTTCATTCTAATCTATTAAGCGGTTTACGAATTATAAGGATTTGAAAAAAAAAAATTTCAGAATTTCTATGGAAAAAGTGTTGAAAAAAATTTTATTTTAGTACCAATTTTGTCACATTTTTACGATTTTTTTTGTTATTTTCAAAGTTTATAGAATTTTTTTGTATACCATTTTAAAGAGTAACGCCTAATACACGTTTTAACCAAATTTCATTCAATTCGTGATAGTACTTTTTACGTTATTAGGTTCCGAATGAAAAATTGATTTTTTACCCCTTACACCACCCCCCGATGACAAATGCACCATGTCATTTTAAAGAACGGCTTCCAATCTATCAATTTGCCAAATTTCATTCTAATCTATTAAGCGGTTTACGAATTATAAGGATTTGAAAAAAAAAATTTCAGAATTTCTATGGAAAAAGTGTTGAAAAACATTTTATTTTAGTACCAATTTTGTCACATTTTTACGATTTTTTTTTGTTATTTTCAAAGTTTATAGAAATTTTTTGTATACCATTTTAAAGAGTAACGCCTAATACACGTTTTAACCAAATTTCATTCAATTCGTGATAGTACTTTTTACGTTATTAGGTTCCGAATGAAAAATTGATTTTTTACCCCTTACACCACCCCCCGATGACAAATGCACCATGTCATTTTAAAGAACGGTTTCCAATCTATCAATTTGCCAAATTTCATTCTAATCTATTAAGCGGTTTACGAATTATAAGGATTTGAAAAAAAAAAATTTCAGAATTTCTATGGAAAAAGTGTTGAAAAAAATTTTATTTTAGTACCAATTTTGTCACATTTTTACAATTTTTTTTGTTATTTTCAAAGTTTATAGAAATTTTTTGTATACCATTTTAAAGAGTAACGCCTAATACACGTTTTAACCAAATTTCATTCAATTCGTGATAGTACTTTTTACGTTATTAGGTTCCGAATGAAAAATTGATTTTTTACCCCTTACACCACCCCCCGATGACAAATGCACCATGTCATTTTAAAGAACGGTTTCCAATCTATCAATTTGCCAAATTTCATTCTAATCTATTAAGCGGTTTACGAATTATAAGGATTTGAAAAAAAAAAAATTTCAGAATTTCTATGGAAAAAGTGTTGAAAAAATTTTTATTTTAGTACCAATTTTGTCACATTTTTTACGATTTTTTTTGTTATTTTCAAAGTTTATAGAAATTTTTTGTATACCATTTTAAAGAGTAACGCCTAATACACGTTTTAACCAAATTTCATTCAATTCGTGATAGTACTTTTTACGTTATTAGGTTCCGAATGAAAAATTGATTTTTTACCCCTTACACCACCCCCCGATGACAAATGCACCATGTCATTTTAAAGAACGGTTTCCAATCTATCAATTTGCCAAATTTCATTCTAATCTATTAAGCGGTTTACGAATTATAAGGATTTGAAAAAAAAATTTCAGAATTTCTATGGAAAAAATGTTGAAAAAAATTTTATTTTAGTACAATTTTGTCACATTTTTACGATTTTTTTTGTTATTTTCAAAGTTTATAGAAATTTTTTGTATACCATTTTAAAGAGTAACGCCTAATACACGTTTTAACCAAATTTCATTCAATTCGTGATAGTACTTTTTACGTTATTAGGTTCCGAATGAAAAATTGAGTTTTTACCCCTTACACCACCCCCCGATGACAAATGCACCATGTCATTTTAAAGAACGGTTTCCAATCTATCAATTTGCCAAATTTCATTCTAATCTATTAAGCGGTTTACGAATTATAAGGATTTGAAAAAAAAAAAAATTTCAGAATTTCTATGGAAAAAGTGTTGAAAAATTTTTTATTTTAGTACCAATTTTGTCACATTTTTACGATTTTTTTTGTTATTTTCAAAGTTTATAGAAATTTTTTTGTATACCATTTTAAAGAGTAACGCCTAATACACGTTTTAACCAAATTTCATTCAATTCGTGATAGTACTTTTTACGTTATTAGGTTCCGAATGAAAAATTGATTTTTTACCCCTTACACCACCCCCCGATGACAAATGCACCATGTCATTTTAAAGAACGGTTTCCAATCTATCAATTTGCCAAATTTCATTCTAATCTATTAAGCGGTTTACGAATTATAAGGATTTGAAAAAAAAAAAAATTTCAGAATTTCTATGGAAAAAGTGTTGAAAAATTTTTTATTTTAGTACCAATTTTGTCACATTTTTACGATTTTTTTTGTTATTTTCAAAGTTTATAGAAATTTTTTGTATACCATTTTAAAGAGTAACGCCTAATACACGTTTTAACCAAATTTCATTCAATTCGTGATAGTACTTTTTACGTTATTAGGTTCCGAATGAAAAATTGATTTTTTACCCCTTACACCACCCCCCGATGACAAATGCACCATGTCATTTTAAAGAACGGTTTCCAATCTATCAATTTGCCAAATTTCATTCTAATCTATTAAGCGGTTTACGAATTATAAGGATTTGAAAAAAAAAATTTCAGAATTTCTATGGAAAAAGTGTTGAAAAAAATTTTATTTTAGTACCAATTTTGTCACATTTTTTACGATTTTTTTTGTTATTTTCAAAGTTTATAGAAATTTTTTGTATACCATTTTAAAGAGTAACGCCTAATACACGTTTTAACCAAATTTCATTCAATTCGTAATAGTACTTTTTACGTTATTAGGTTCCGAATGAAAAATTGATTTTTTACCCCTTACACCACCCCCCGATGACAAATGCACCATGTCATTTTAAAGAACGGTTTCCAATCTATCAATTTGCCAAATTTCATTCTAATCTATTAAGCGGTTTACGAATTATAAGGATTTGAAAAAAAAAAAATTTCAGAATTTCTATGGAAAAAGTGTTGAAAAAAATTTTATTTTAGTACCAATTTTGTCACATTTTTACGATTTTTTTTTGTTATTTTCAAAGTTTATAGAAATTTTTTGTATACCATTTTAAAGAGTAACGCCTAATACACGTTTTAACCAAATTTCATTCAATTCGTGATAGTACTTTTTACGTTATTAGGTTCCGAATGAAAAATTGATTTTTTACCCCTTACACCACCCCCCGATGACAAATGCACCATGTCATTTTAAAAAACGGTTTCCAATCCATCAATTTGCCAAATTTCATTCTAATCTATTAAGCGGTTTACGAATTATAAGGATTTGAAAAAAAAAAATTTCAGAATTTCTATGGAAAAAGTGTTGAAAAAAATTTTATTTTAGTAACAATTTTGTCACATTTTTACGATTTTTTTTGTTATTTTCAAAGTTTATAGAAATTTTTTGTATACCATTTTAAAGAGTAACGCCTAATACACGTTTTAACCAAATTTCATTCAATTCATGATAGTACTTTTTACGTTATTAGGTTCCGAATGAAAAATTGATTTTTTACCCCTTACACCACCCCCCGATGACAAATGCACCATGTCATTTCAAAGAACGGTTTCCAATCTATCAATTTGCCAAATTTCATTCTAATCTATTAAGCGGTTTACGAATTATAAGGATTTGAAAAAAAAAAAAATTTCAGAATTTCTATGGAAAAAGTGTTGAAAAAAATTTTATTTTAGTACCAATTTTGTCACATTTTTACGATTTTTTTTGTTATTTTCAAAGTTTATAGAAATTTTTTGTATACCATTTTAAAGAGTAACGCCTAATACACGTTTTAACCAAATTTCATTCAATTCGTGATAGTACTTTTTACGTTATTAGGTTCCGAATGAAAAATTGATTTTTTACCCCTTACACCACCCCCCGATGACAAATGCATCATGTCATTTTAAAGAACGGTTTCCAATCTATCAATTTGCCAAATTTCATTCTAATCTATTAAGCGGTTTACGAATTATAAGGATTTGAAAAAAAAAAAATTTCAGAATTTCTATGGAAAAAGTGTTGAAAAAAATTTTATTTTAGTACCAATTTTGTCACATTTTTACGATTTTTTTTGTTGTTTTCAAAGTTTATAGAATTTTTTTGTATACCATTTTAAAGAGTAACGCCTAATACACGTTTTAACCAAATTTCATTCAATTCGTGATAGTACTTTTTACGTTATTAGGTTCCGAATGAAAAATTGATTTTTTACCCCTTACACCACCCCCCGATGACAAATGCACCATGTCATTTTAAAGAACGGCTTCCAATCTATCAATTTGCCAAATTTCATTCTAATCTATTAAGCGGTTTACGAATTATAAGGATTTGAAAAAAAAAAAAATTTCAGAATTTCTATGGAAAAAGTGTTGAAAAACATTTTATTTTAGTACCAATTTTGTCACATTTTTACGATTTTTTTTGTTATTTTCAAAGTTTATAGAAATTTTTTTGTATACCATTTTAAAGAGTAACGCCTAATACACGTTTTAACCAAATTTCATTCAATTCGTGATAGTACTTTTTACGTTATTAGGTTCCGAATGAAAAATTGATTTTTTACCCCTTACACCACCCCCCGATGACAAATGCACCATGTCATTTTAAAGAACGGTTTCCAATCTATCAATTTGCCAAATTTCATTCTAATCTATTAAGCGGTTTACGAATTATAAGGATTTGAAAAAAAAAAAATTCAGAATTTCTATGGAAAAAGTGTTGAAAAAAATTTTATTTTAGTACCAATTTTGTCACATTTTTACGATTTTTTTTGTTATTTTCAAAGTTTATAGAAATTTTTTGTATACCATTTTAAAGAGTAACGCCTAATACACGTTTTAACCAAATTTCATTCAATTCGTGATAATACTTTTTACGTTATTAGGTTCCGAATGAAAAATTGATTTTTTACCCCTTACACCACCCCCCGATGACAAATGCACCATGTCATTTTAAAGAACGGTTTCCAATCTATCAATTTGCCAAATTTCATTCTAATCTATTAAGCGGTTTACGAATTATAAGGATTTGAAAAAAAAAAAAATTTCAGAATTTCTATGGAAAAAGTGTTGAAAAAAATTTTATTTTAGTACCAATTTTGTCACATTTTTTACGATTTTTTTTGTTATTTTCAAAGTTTATAGAAATTTTTTGTATACCATTTTAAAGAGTAACGCCTAATACACGTTTTAACCAAATTTCATTCAATTCGTGATAGTACTTTTTACGTTATTAGGTTCCGAATGAAAAATTGATTTTTTACCCCTTACACCACCCCCCGATGACAAATGCACCATGTCATTTTAAAGAACGGTTTCCAATCTATCAATTTGCCAAATTTCATTCTAATCTATTAAGCGGTTTACGAATTATAAGGATTTGAAAAAAAAAATTTCAGAATTTCTATGGAAAAAGTGTTGAAAACAATTTTATTTTAGTACCAATTTTGTCACATTTTTACGATTTTTTTTGTTATTTTCAAAGTTTATAGATACCATTTTAAAGAGTATACCAATTAAAAGAGCAACGCCTAATACACGTTTTAACCATGTCATTTTAAAGAACGGTTTCCAATCTATCAATTTGCCAAATTTCATTCTAATCTATTAAGCGGTTTACGAATTATAAGGATTTGAAAAAAAAAATTTCAGAATTTCTATGGAAAAAGTGTTGAAAAAAATTTTATTTTAGTACCAATTTTGTCACATTTTTACGATTTTTTTTGTTATTTTCAAAGTTTATAGAAATTTTTTGTATCCCATTTTAAAGAGTAACGCCTAATACACGTTTTAACCAAATTTCATTCAATTCGTGATAGTACTTTTTACGTTATTAGGTTCCGGATGAAAAATTGATTTTTTACCCCTTACACCACCCCCCGATGACAAATGCACCATGACATTTTAAAGAACGGTTTCCAATCTATCAATTTGCCAAATTTCATTCTAATCTATTAAGCGGTTTACGAATTATAAGGATTTGAAAAAAAAAAAAATTTCAGAATTTCTATGGAAAAAGTGTTGAAAAAAATTTTATTTTAGTACCAATTTTGTCACATTTTTTACGATTTTTTTTTGTTATTTTCAAAGTTTATAGAAATTTTTTGTATACCATTTTAAAGAGTAACGCCTAATACACGTTTTAACCAAATTTCATTCAATTCGTGATAGTACTTTTTACGTTATTAGGTTCCGAATGAAAAATTGATTTTTTACCCCTTACACCACCCCCCGATGACAAATGCACCATGTCATTTTAAAGAACGGTTTCCAATCTATCATTTTGCCAAATTTCATTCTAATCTATTAAGCGGTTTACGAATTATAAGGATTTGAAAAAAAAAAATTTCAGAATTTCTATGGAAAAAGTGTTGAAAAAAATTTTATTTTAGTACCAATTTTGTCACATTTTTACGATTTTTTTTGTTATTTTCAAAGTTTATAGAAATTTTTTGTTATACCATTTTAAAGAGTAACGCCTAATACACGTTTTAACCAAATTTCATTCAATTCGTGATAGTACTTTTTACGTTATTAGGTTCCGAATGAAAAATTGATTTTTTACCCCTTACACCACCCCCCGATGACAAATGCACCATGTCATTTTAAAGAACGGTTTCCAATCTATCAATTTGCCAAATTTCATTCTAATCTATTAAGCGGTTTACGAATTATAAGGATTTGAAAAAAAAAATTTCAGAATTTCTATGGAACAAGTGTTGAAAAAAATTTTATTTTAGTACCAATTTTGTCACATTTTTACGATTTTTTTTTGTTATTTTCAAAGTTTATAGAAATTTTTTGTATACCATTTTAAAGAGTAACGCCTAATACACGTTTTAACCAAATTTCATTCAATTCGTGATAGTACTTTTTACGTTATTAGGTTCCGAATAAAAAATTGATTTTTTACCCCTTACACCACCCCCCGATGACAAATGCACCATGTCATTTTAAAGAACGGTTTCCAATCTATCAATTTGCCAAATTTCATTCTAATCTATTAAGCGGTTTACGAATTATAAGGATTTGAAAAAAAAAATTTCAGAATTTCTATGGAAAAAGTGTTGAAAAAAATTTTATTTTAGTACCAATTTTGTCACATTTTTACGATTTTTTTTTGTTATTTTCAAAGTTTATAGAATTTTTTTGTATACCATTTTAAAGAGTAACGCCTAATACACGTTTTAACCAAATTTCATTCAATTCGTGATAGTACTTTTTACGTTATTAGGTTCCGAATGAAAAATTGATTTTTTACCCCTTACACCACCCCCCGATGACAAATGCACCATGTCATTTTAAAGAACGGTTTCCAATCTATCAATTTGCCAAATTTCATTCTAATCTATTAAGCGGTTTACGAATTATAAGGATTTGAAAAAAAAAAAAAAATTTCAGAATTTCTATGGAAAAAGTGTTGAAAAAAATTTTATTTTAGTACCCATTTTTGTCACATTTTTACGATTTTTTTTGTTATTTTCAAAGTTTATAGAAATTTTTTGTATACCATTTTAAAGAGTAACGCCTAATACACGTTTTAACCAAATTTCATTCAATTCGTGATAGTACTTTTTACGTTATTAGGTTCCGAATGCAAAATTGATTTTTTACCCTTACACCACCCCCCGATGACAAATGCACCATGTCATTTTAAAGAACGGTTTCCAATCTATCAATTTGCCAAATTTCATTCTAATCTATTAAGCGGTTTACGAATTATAAGGATTTGAAAAAAAAAAAATTTCAGAATTTCTATGGAAAAAGTGTTGAAAACAATTTTATTTTAGTACCAATTTTGTCACATTTTTACGATTTTTTTTGTTATTTTCAAAGTTTATAGATACCATTTTAAAGAGTATACCAATTAAAAGAGTAACGCCTAATACACGTTTTAACCAAATTTCATTCAATTCGTGATAGTACTTTTTACGTTATTAGGTTCCGAATGAAAAATTGGTTTTTACCCCTTACACCACCCCCCGATGACAAATGCACCATGTCATTTTAAAGAACGGTTTCCAATCTATCAATTTGCCAAATTTCATTCTAATCTATTAAGCGGTTTACGAATTATAAGGATTTGAAAAAAAAAATTTCAGAATTTCTATGGAAAAAGTGTTGAAAAAAATTTTATTTTAGTACCAATTTTGTCACATTTTTACGATTTTTTTTGTTATTTTCAAAGTTTATAGAAATTTTTTGTATACCATTTTAAAGAGTAACGCCTAATACACGTTTTAACCAAATTTCATTCAATTCGTGATAGTACTTTTTACGTTATTAGGTTCCGGATGAAAAATTGATTTTTTACCCCTTACACCACCCCCCGATGACAAATGCACCATGTCATTTTAAAGAACGGTTTCCAATCTATCAATTTGCCAAATTTCATTCTAATCTATTAAGCGGTTTACGAATTATAAGGATTTGAAAAAAAAAAAAAATTTCAGAATTTCTATAGAAAAAGTGTTGAAAAAAATTTTATTTTAGTACCAATTTTGTCACATTTTTTACGATTTTTTTTGTTATTTTCAAAGTTTATAGAAATTTTTTGTATACCATTTTAAAGAGTAACGCCTAATACACGTTTTAACCAAATTTCATTCAATTCGTGATAGTACTTTTTACGTTATTAGGTTCCGAATGAAAAATTGATTTTTTACCCCTTACACCACCCCCCGATGACAAATGCACCATGTCATTTTAAAGAACGGTTTCCAATCTATAAATTTGCCAAATTTCATTCTAATCTATTAAGCGGTTTACGAATTATAAGGATTTGAAAAAAAAAAAAATTTCAGAATTTCTATGGAAAAAGTGTTGAAAAAAATTTTATTTTAGTACCAATTTTGTCACATTTTTACGATTTTTTTTGTTATTTTCAAAGTTTATAGAAATTTTTTGTAT
This sequence comes from Rhingia campestris, assembly GCA_932526625.1. Lineage (NCBI taxonomy): Eukaryota > Metazoa > Arthropoda > Insecta > Diptera > Syrphidae > Rhingia > Rhingia campestris. The sequence continues at coordinate 181,028,448 of OW052182.1, forward strand.
ACCATTTTAAAGAGTAACGCCTAATACACGTTTTAACCAAATTTCATTCAATTCGTGATAGTACTTTTTACGTTATTAGGTTCCGAATGAAAAATTGATTTTTTTACCCCTTACACCACCCCCCGATGACAAATGCACCATGTCATTTTAAAGAACGGTTTCCAATCTATCAATTTGCCAAATTTCATTCTAATCTATTAAGCGGTTTACGAATTATAAGGATTTGAAAAAAAAAAATTTCAGAATTTCTATGGAAAAAGTGTTGAAAAAAATTTTATTTTAGTACCAATTTTGTCACATTTTTACGATTTTTTTTTGTTATTTTCAAAGTTTATAGAAATTTTTTGTATACCATTTTAAAGAGTAACGCCTAATACATGTTTTAACCAAATTTCATTCAATTCGTGATAGTACTTTTTACGTTATTAGGTTCCGAATGAAAAATTGATTTTTTACCCCTTACACCACCCCCCGATGACAAATGCACTATGTCATTTTAAAGAACGGTTTCCAATCTATCAATTTGCCAAATTTCATTCTAATCTATTAAGCGGTTTACGAATTATAAGGATTTGAAAAAAAAAAAATTTCAGAATTTTTATGGAAAAAGTGTTGAAAAAAATTTTATTTTAGTACCAATTTTGTCACATTTTTACGATTTTTTTTGTTATTTTCAAAGTTTATAGAAATTTTTTGTATACCATTTTAAAGAGTAACGCCTAATACACGTTTTAACCAAATTTCATTCAATTCGTGATAGTACTTTTTACGTTATCAGGTTCCGAATGAAAAATTGATTTTTTACCCCTGACACCACCCCCCGATGACAAATGCAGCATGTCATTTTAAAGAACGGTTTCCAATCTATCAATTTGCCAAATTTCATTCTAATCTATTAAGCGGTTTACGAATTATAAGGATTTGAAAAAAAAAATTTCAGAATTTCTATGGAAAAAGTGTTGAAAAAAATTTTATTTTAGTACCAATTTTGTCACATTTTTACGATTTTTTTTGTTATTTTCAAAGTTTATAGAAATTTTTTGTATACCATTTTAAAGAGTAACGCCTAATACACGTTTTAACCAAATTTCATTCAATTCGTGATAGTACTTTTTACGTTATTAGGTTCCGAATGAAAAATTGATTTTTTACCCCTTACACCACCCCCCGATGACAAATGCACCATGTCATTTTAAAGAACGGTTTCCAATCTATCAATTTGCCAAATTTCATTCTAATCTATTAAGCGGTTTACGAATTATAAGGATTTGAAAAAAAAAAAATTTCAGAATTTCTATGGAAAAAGTGTTGAAAAAAATTTTATTTTAGTACCAATTTTGTCACATTTTTACGATTTTTTTTGTTATTTTCAAAGTTTATAGAATTTTTTTGTATACCATTTTAAAGAGTAACGCCTAATACACGTTTTAACCAAATTTCATTCAATTCGTGATAGTACTTTTTACGTTATTAGGTTCCGAATGAAAAATTGATTTTTTACCCCTTACACCACCCCCCGATGACAAATGCACCATGTCATTTTAAAGAACGGTTTCCAATCTATCAATTTGCCAAATTTCATTCTAATCTATTAAGCGGTTTACGAATTATAAGGATTTGAAAAAAAAAATTTTCAGAATTTCTATGGAAAAAGTGTTGAAAAAAATTTTATTTTAGTACCAATTTTGTCACATTTTTACGATTTTTTTTGTTATTTTCAAAGTTTATAGATACCATTTTAAAGAGTATACCATTTAAAAGAGTAACGCCTAATACACGTTTTAACCAAATTTCATTCAATTCGTGATAGTACTTTTTACGTTATTAGGTTCCGAATGAAAAATTGGTTTTTATCCCTTACACCACCCCCCGATGACAAATGCACCATGTCATTTTAAAGAACGGTTTCCAATCTATCAATTTGCCAAATTTCATTCTAATCTATTAAGCGGTTTACGAATTATAAGGATTTGAAAAAAAAAATTTCAGAATTTCTATGGAAAAAGTGTTGAAAAAAATTTTATTTTAGTACCAATTTTGTCACATTTTTTACGATTTTTTTTTGTTATTTTCAAAGTTTATAGAAATTTTTTGTATACCATTTAAAGAGTAACGCCTAATACACGTTTTAACCAAATTTCATTCAATTCGTGATAGTACTTTTTACGTTATTAGGTTCCGAATGAAAAATTGATTTTTTACCCCTTACACCACCCCCCGATGACAAATGCACCATGTCATTTTAAAGAACGGTTTCCAATCTATCAATTTGCCAAATTTCATTCTAATCTATTAAGCGGTTTACGAATTATAAGGATTTGAAAAAAAAAAAAAATTTCAGAATTTCTATGGAAAAAGTGTTGAAAAAAATTTTATTTTAGTACCAATTTTGTCACATTTTTTTACGATTTTTTTTGTTATTTTCAAAGTTTATAGAAATTTTTTGTATACCATTTTAAAGAGTAACGCCTAATACACGTTTTAACCAAATTTCATTCAATTCGTGATAGTACTTTTTACGTTATTAGGTTCCGAATGAAAAATTGATTTTTTACCCCTTACACCACCCCTCGATGACAAATGCACCATGTCATTTTAAAGAACGGTTTCCAATCTATAAATTTGCCAAATTTCATTCTAATCTATTAAGCGGTTTACGAATTATAAGGATTTGAAAAAAAAAAAAATTTCAGAATTTCTATGGAAAAAGTGTTGAAAAAAATTTTATTTTAGTACCAATTTTGTCACATTTTTACGATTTTTTTTGTTATTTTCAAAGTTTATAGAAATTTTTTGTATACCATTTTAAAGAGTAACGCCTAATACACGTTTTAACCAAATTTCATTCAATTCGTGATAGTACTTTTTACGTTATTAGGTTCCGAATGAAAAATTGATTTTTTACCCCTTACACCACCCCCCGATGACAAATGCACCATGTCATTTTAAAGAACGGTTTCCAATCTATCAATTTGCCAAATTTATTCTAATCTATTAAGCGGTTTACGAATTATAAGGATTTGAAAAAAAAAAAATTTCAGAATTCCTATGGAAAAAGTGTTGAAAAATTTTGTATTTTAGTACCAATTTTGTCACATTTTTACGATTTTTTTTGTTATTTTCAAAGTTTATAGAAATTTTTTGTATACCATTTTAAAGAGTAACGCCTAATACACGTTTTAACCAAATTTCATTCAATTCGTGATAGTACTTTTTACGTTATTAGGTTCCGAATGAAAAATTGATTTTTTACCCCTTACACCCCCCCCCGATGACAAATGCACCATGCCATTTTAAAGAACGGTTTCCAATCTATCAATTCGCCAAATTTCATTCTAATCTATTAAGCGGTTTACGAATTATAAGGATTTGAAAAAAAAAATTTCAGAATTTCTATGGAAAAAGTGTTGAAAAAAATTTTATTTTAGTACCAATTTTGTCACATTTTTACGATTTTTTTTGTTATTTTCAAAGTTTATAGAAATTTTTTGTATACCATTTTAATGAGTAACGCCTAATACACGTTTTAACCAAATTTCATTCAATTCGTGATAGTACTTTTTACGTTATTAGGTTCCGAATGAAAAATTGATTTTTTACCCCTTACACCACCCCCCGATGACAAATGCACCATGTCATTTTAAAGAACGGTTTCCAATCTATCAATTTGCCAAATTTCATTCTAATCTATTAAGCGGTTTACGAATTATAAGGATTTGAAAAAAAAAAAATTTCAGAATTTCTATGGAAAAAGTGTTGAAAAAAATTTTATTTTAGTACCAATTTTGTCACATTTTTACGATTTTTTTTGTTATTTTCAAAGTTTATAGAAATTTTTTGTATACCATTTTAAATGTCATTTTAAAGAACGGTTTCCAATCTATCAATTTGCCAAATTTCATTCTAATCTATTAAGCGGTTTACGAATTATAAGGATTTGAAAAAAAAAAATTTCAGAATTTCTATGGAAAAAGTGTTGAAAAAAATTTTATTTTAGTACCAATTTTGTCACATTTTTACGATTTTTTTTGTTATTTTCAAAGTTTATAGAAATTTTTTGTATACCATTTAAAGAGTAACGCCTAATACACGTTTTAACCAAATTTCATTCAATTCGTGATAGTACTTTTTACGTTATTAGGTTCCGAATGAAAAATTGATTTTTCACCCCTTACACCACCCCCCCGATGACAAATGCACCATGCCATTTTAAAGAACGGTTTCCAATCTATCAATTTGCCAAATTTCATTCTAATCTATTAAGCGGTTTACGAATTATAAGGATTTGAAAAAAAAAAAAAATTTCAGAATTTCTATGGAAAAAGTGTTAAAAAAAATTTTATTTTAGTACCAATTTTGTCACATTTTTACGATTTTTTTTGTTATTTTCAAAGTTTATAGAAATTTTTTGTATACCATTTTAAAGAGTAACGCCTAATACACGTTTTAACCAAATTTCATTCAATTCGTGATAGTACTTTTTACGTTATTAGGTTCCGAATGAAAAATTGATTTTTTACCCCTTACACCGCCCCCCGATGACAAATGCACCATGTCATTTTAAAGAACGGTTTCCAATCTATCAATTTGCCAAATTTCATTCTAATCTATTAAGCGGTTTACGAATTATAAGGATTTGAAAAAAAAAAATTTCAGAATTTCTATGGAAAAAGTGTTGAAAAAAATTTTATTTTAGTACCAATTTTGTCACATTTTTACGATTTTTTTTTGTTATTTTCAAAGTTTATAGAAATTTTTTGTATACCATTTTAAAGAGTAACGCCTAATACACGTTTAAACCAAATTTCATTCAATTCGTGATAGTACTTTTTACGTTATTAGGTTCCGAATGAAAAATTGATTTTTTACCCCTTACACCACCCCCCGATGACAAATGCACCATGTCATTTTAAAGAACGGTTTCCAATCTATCAATTTGCCAAATTTCATTCTAATCTATTAAGCGGTTTACGAATTATAAGGATTTGAAAAAAAAAATTCAGAATTTCTATGGAAAAAGTGTTGAAAAAAATTTATTTTAGTACCAATTTTGTCACATTTTTACGATTTTTTTTGTTATTTTCAAAGTTTATAGAAATTTTTTGTATACCATTTTAAAGAGTAACGCCTAATACACGTTTTAACCAAATTTCATTCAATTCGTGATAGTGCTTTTTACGTTATTAGGTTCCGAATGAAAAATTGATTTTTTACCCCTTACACCACCCCCCGATGACAAATGCACCATGTCATTTTAAAGAACGGTTTCCAATCTATCAATTTGCCAAATTTCATTCTAATCTATTAAGCGGTTTACGAATTATAAGGATTTGAAAAAAAAAAATTTCAGAATTTCTATGGAAAAAGTGTTGAAAAAAATTTTATTTTAGTACCAATTTTGTCACATTTTTACGATTTTTTTTGTTATTTTCAAAGTTTATAGAAATTTTTTGTATACCATTTTAAAGAGTAACGCCTAATACACGTTTTAACCAAATTTCATTCAATTCGTGATAGTACTTTTTACGTTATTAGGTTCCGAATGAAAAATTGATTTTTTACCCCTTACACCACCCCCCGATGACAAATGCACCATGTCATTTTAAAGAACGGTTTCCAATCTATCAATTTGCCAAATTTCATTCTAATCTATTAAGCGGTTTACGAATTATAAGGATTTGAAAAAAAAAATTTCAGAATTTCTATGGAAAAAGTGTTGAAAAAAATTTTATTTTAGTACCAATTTTGTCACATTTTTACGATTTTTATTGTTATTTTCAAAGTTTATAGAAATTTTTTGTATACCATTTTAAAGAGTAACGCCTAATACACGTTTTAACCAAATTTCATTCAATTCGTGATAGTACTTTTTACGTTATTAGGTTCCGAATGAAAAATTGAATTTTTACCCCTTACACCACCCCCCGATGACAAATGCACCATGTCATTTTAAAGAACGGTTTCCAATCTATCAATTTGCCAAATTTCATTCTAATCTATTAAGCGGTTTACGAATTATAAGGATTTGAAAAAAAAAAAAATTTCAGAATTTCTATGGAAAAAGTGTTGAAAAAAATTTTATTTTAGTACCAATTTTGTCACATTTTTACGATTTTTTTTTGTTATTTTCAAAGTTTATAGAAATTTTTTGTATACCATTTTAAAGAGTAACGCCTAATACACGTTTTAACCAAATTTCATTCAATTCGTGATAGTACTTTTTACGTTATTAGGTTCCGAACGAAAAATTGATTTTTTACCCCTTACACCACCCCCCGATGACAAATGCACCATGTCATTTTAAAGAACGGTTTCCAATCTATCAATTTGCCAAATTTCATTCTAATTTTTTTTGTTATTTTCAAAGTTTATAGAAATTTTTTGTATACCATTTTAAAGAGTAACGCCTAATACACGTTTTAACCAAATTTCATTCAATTCGTGATAGTACTTTTTACGTTATTAGGTTCCGAATGAAAAATTGATTTTTTACCCCTTACACCACCCCCCGATGACAAATGCACCATGCCATTTTAAAGAACGGTTTCCAATCTATCAATTTGCCAAATTTCATTCTAATCTATTAAGCGGTTTACGAATTATAAGGATTTGAAAAAAAAAAAAAATTCAGAATTTCTATGGAAAAAGTGTTGAAAAAAATTTTATTTTAGTACCAATTGTGTCACATTTTTACGATTTTTTTTGTTATTTTCAAAGTTTATAGAAATTTTTTGTATACCATTTTAAAGAGTAACGCCTAATACACGTTTTAACCAAATTTCATTCAATTCGTGATAGTACTTTTTACGTTATTAGGTTCCGAATGAAAAATTGATTTTTTACCCCTTACACCACCCCCGATGACAAATGCACCATGTCATTTTAAAGAACGGTTTCCAATCTATCAATTTGCCAAATTTCATTCTAATCTATTAAGCGGTTTACGAATTATAAGGATTTGAAAAAAAAAAATTTCAGAATTTCTATGGAAAAAGTGTTGAAAAAATTTTTATTTTAGTACCAATTTTGTCACATTTTTACGATTTTTTTTGTTATTTTCAAAGTTTATAGAAATTTTTTGTATACCATTTTAAAGAGTAACGCCTAATACACGTTTTAACCAAATTTCATTCGATTCGTGATAGTACTTTTTACGTTATTAGGTTCCGAATGAAAAATTGATTTTTTACCCCTTACACCACCCCCCGATGACAAATGCACCATGTCATTTTAAAGAACGGTTTCCAATCTATCAATTTGCCAAATTTCATTCTAATCTATTAAGCGGTTTACGAATTATAAGGATTTGAAAAAAAAAATTTCAGAATTTCTATGGAAAAAGTGTTGAAAAAAATTTTATTTTAGTACCAATTTTGTCACATTTTTACGATTTTTTTTGTTATTTTCAAAGTTTATAGAAATTTTTTGTATACCATTTTAAAGAGTAACGCCTAATACACGTTTTAACCAAATTTCATTCAATTCGTGATAGTACTTTTTACGTTATTAGGTTCCGAATGAAAAATTGATTTTTTACCCCTTACACCACCCTCCGATGACAAATGCACCATGTCATTTTAAAGAACGGTTTCAAATCTATCAATTTGCCAAATTTCATTCTAATCTATTAAGCGGTTTACGAATTATAAGGATTTGAAAAAAAAAAAATTCAGAATTTCTATGGAAAAAGTGTTGAAAAAAATTTTATTTTAGTACCAATTTTGTCACATTTTTACGATTTTTTTTGTTATTTCCAAAGTTTATAGAAATTTTTTGTATACCAGTTTAAAGAGTAACGCCTAATACACGTTTTAACCAAATTTCATTCAATTCGTGATAGTACTTTTTACGTTATTAGGTTCCGAATGAAAAATTGATTTTTTACCCCTTACACCACCCCCCGATGACAAATGCACCATGTCATTTTAAAGAACGGTTTCCAATCTATCAATTTGCCAAATTTCATTCTAATCTATTAAGCGGTTTACGAATTATAAGGATTTGAAAAAAAAAAATTTCAGAATTTCTATGGAAAAAGTGTTGAAAAAAATTTTATTTTAGTACCAATTTTGTCACATTTTTACGATTTTTTTTGTTATTTTCAAAGTTTATAGAAATTTTTTGTATACCATTTTAAAGAGTAACGCCTAATACACGTTTTAACCAAATTTCATTCAATTCGTGATAGTACTTTTTACGTTATTAGGTTCCGAATGAAAAATTGATTTTTTACCCCTTACACCACCCCCCGATGACAAATGCACCATGTCATTTTAAAGAACGGTTTCCAATCTATCAATTTGCCAAATTTCATTCTAATCTATTAAGCGGTTTACGAATTATAAGGATTTGAAAAAAAAAAAAAATTTCAGAATTTCTATGGAAAAAGTGTTGAAAAAATTTTTATTTTAGTACCAATTTTGTCACATTTTTACGATTTTTTTTGTTATTTTCAAAGTTTATAGAAATTTTTTGTATGCCATTTTAAAGAGTAACGCCTAATACACGTTCTAACCAAATTTCATTCAATTCGTGATAGTACTTTTTACGTTATTAGGTTCCGAATGAAAAATTGATTTTTTACCCCTTACACCACCCCCCGATGACAAATGCACCATGCCATTTTAAAGAACGGTTTCCAATCTATCAATTTGCCAAATTTCATTCTAATCTATTAAGCGGTTTACGAATTATAAGGATTTGAAAAAAAAAATTTCAGAATTTCTATGGAAAAAGTGTTTAAAAAAATTTTATTTTAGTACCAATTTTGTCACATTTTTACGATTTTTTTTGTTATTTTCAAAGTTTATAGAAATTTTTTGTATACCATTTTAAAGAGTAACGCCTAATACACGTTTTAACCAAATTTCATTCAATTCGTGATAGTACTTTTTACGTTATTAGGTTCCGAATGAAAAATTGATTTTTTACCCCTTACACCACCCCCCGATGACAAATGCACCATGTCATTTTAAAGAACGGTTTCCAATCTATCAATTTGCCAAATTTCATTCTAATCTATTAAGCGGTTTACGAATTATAAGGATTTGAAAAAAAAAAATTTCAGAATTTCTATGGAAAAAGTGTTGAAAAAAATTTTATTTTAGTACCAATTTTGTCACATTTTTACGATTTTTTTTGTTATTTTCAAAGTTTATAGAAATTTTTTGTATACCATTTTAAAGAGTAACGCCTAATACACGTTTTAACCAAATTTCATTCAATTCGTGATAGTACTTTTTACGTTATTAGGTTCCGAATGAAAAATTGATTTTTTACCCCTTACACCACCCCCCGATGACAAATGCACCATGTCATTTTAAAGAACGGTTTCCAATCTATCAATTTGCCAAATTTCATTCTAATCTATTAAGCGGTTTACGAATTATAAGGATTTGAAAAAAAAAAAAATTCAGAATTTCTATGGAAAAAGTGTTGAAAAAAATTTTATTTTAGTACCAATTTTGTCACATTTTTACGATTTTTTTTGTTATTTTCAAAGTTTATAAAAATTTTTTGTATACCATTTTAAAGAGTAACGCCTAATACACGTTTTAACCAAATTTCATTCAATTCGTGATAGTACTTTTTACGTTATTAGGTTCCGAATGAAAAATTGATTTTTTACCCCTTACACCACCCCCCGATGACAAATGCACCATGTCATTTTAAAGAACGGTTTCCAATCTATCAATTTGCCAAATTTCATTCTAATCTATTAAGCGGTTTACGAATTATAAGGATTTGAAAAAAAAAAAAATTTCAGAATTTCTATGGAAAAAGTGTTGAAAAAAAATTTATTTTAGTACCAATTTTGTCACATTTTTTACGATTTTTTTTGTTATTTTTAAAGTTTATAGAAATTTTTTGTATACCATTTTAAAGAGTAACGCCTAATACACGTTTTAACCAAATTTCATTCAATTCGTGATAGTACTTTTTACGTTATTAGGTTCCGAATGAAAAATTGATTTTTTACCCCTTACACCACCCCCCGATGACAAATGCACCATGTCATTTTAAAGAACGGTTTCCAATCTATCAATTTGCCAAATTTAATTCTAATCTATTAAGCGGTTTACGAATTATAAGGATTTGAAAAAAAAAAAAAATTTCAGAATTTCTATGGAAAAAGTGTTGAAAAAAATTTTATTTTAGTACCAATTTTGTCACATTTTTACGATTTTTTTTGTTATTTTCAAAGTTTATAGAAATTTTTTGTATACCATTTTAAAGAGTAACGCCTAATACACGTTCTAACCAAATTTCATTCAATTCGTGATAGTACTTTTTACGTTATTAGGTTCCGAATGAAAAATTGATTTTTTACCCCTTACACCACCCCCCGATGACAAATGCACCATGCCATTTTAAAGAACGGTTTCCAATCTATCAATTTGCCAAATTTCATTCTAATCTATTAAGCGGTTTACGAATTATAAGGATTTGAAAAAAAAAATTTTTCAGAATTTCTATGGAAAAAGTGTTGAAAAAAATTTTATTTTAGTACCAATTTTGTCACATTTTTACGATTTTTTTTGTTATTTTCAAAGTTTATAGAAATTTTTTGTATACCATTTTAAAGAGTAACGCCTAATACACGTTCTAACCAAATTTCATTCAATTCGTGATAGTACTTTTTACGTTATTAGGTTCCGAATGAAAAATTGATTTTTTACCCCTTACACACCCCCCCGATGACAAATGCACCATGTCATTTTAAAGAACGGTTTCCAATCTATCAATTTGCCAAATTTCATTCTAATCTATTAAGCGGTTTAATAATTATAAGGATTTGAAAAAAAAAAATTTCAGAATTTCTATGGAAAAAGTGTTGAAAAAAATTTTATTTTAGTACCAATTTTGTCACATTTTTACGATTTTTTTTGTTATTTTCAAAGTTTATAGAAATTTTTTGTATACCATTTTAATGAGTAACGCCTAATACACGTTTTAACCAAATTTCATTCAATTCGTGATAGTACTTTTTACGTTATTAGGTTCCGAATGAAAAATTGATTTTTTACCCCTTACACCACCCCCCGATGACAAATGCACCATGTCATTTTAAAGAACGGTTTCCAATCTATCAATTTGCCAAATTTCATTCTAATCTATTAAGCGGTTTACGAATTATAAGGATTTGAAAAAAAAAAATTTCAGAATTTCTATGGAAAAAGTGTTGAAAAAAATTTTATTTTAGTACCAATTTTGTCACATTTTTACGATTTTTTTTGTTATTTTCAAAGTTTATAGAAATTTTTTGTATACCATTTTAAATGTCATTTTAAAGAACGGTTTCCAATCTATCAATTTGCCAAATTTCATTCTAATCTATTAAGCGGTTTACGAATTATAAGGATTTGAAAAAAAAAAATTTCAGAATTTCTATGGAAAAAGTGTTGAAAAAAATTTTATTTTAGTACCAATTTTGTCACATTTTTACGATTTTTTTTGTTATTTTCAAAGTTTATAGAAATTTTTTGTATACCATTTTAAAGAGTAACGCCTAATACACGTTTTAACCAAATTTCATTCAATTCGTGATAGTACTTTTTACGTTATTAGGTTCCGAATGAAAAATTGATTTTTCACCCCTTACACCACCCCCCGATGACAAATGCACCATGCCATTTTAAAGAACGGTTTCCAATCTATCAATTTGCCAAATTTCATTCTAATCTATTAAGCGGTTTACGAATTATAAGGATTTGAAAAAAAAAAAAATTTCAGAATTTCTATGGAAAAAGTGTTAAAAAAAATTTTATTTTAGTACCAATTTTGTCACATTTTTACGATTTTTTTTGTTATTTTCAAAGTTTATAGAAATTTTTTGTATACCATTTTAAAGAGTAACGCCTAATACACGTTTTAACCAAATTTCATTCAATTCGTGATAGTACTTTTTACGTTATTAGGTTCCGAATGAAAAATTGATTTTTTAACCCTTACACCGCCCCCCGATGACAAATGCACCATGTCATTTTAAAGAACGGTTTCCAATCTATCAATTTGCCAAATTTCATTCTAATCTATTAAGCGGTTTACGAATTATAAGGATTTGAAAAAAAAAAAATTTCAGAATTTCTATGGAAAAAGTGTTGAAAAAAATTTTATTTTAGTACCAATTTTGTCACATTTTTACGATTTTTTTTTGTTATTTTCAAAGTTTATAGAAATTTTTTGTATACCATTTTAAAGAGTAACGCCTAATACACGTTTAAACCAAATTTCATTCAATTCGTGATAGTACTTTTTACGTTATTAGGTTCCGAATGAAAAATTGATTTTTTACCCCTTACACCACCCCCCGATGACAAATGCACCATGTCATTTTAAAGAACGGTTTCCAATCTATCAATTTGCCAAATTTCATTCTAATCTATTAAGCGGTTTACGAATTATAAGGATTTGAAAAAAAAAAATTCAGAATTTCTATGGAAAAAGTGTTGAAAAAAATTTTATTTTAGTACCAATTTTGTCACATTTTTACGATTTTTTTTGTTATTTTCAAAGTTTATAGAAATTTTTTGTATACCATTTTAAAGAGTAACGCCTAATACACGTTTTAACCAAATTTCATTCAATTCGTGATAGTGCTTTTTACGTTATTAGGTTCCGAATGAAAAATTGATTTTTTACCCCCTTACACCACCCCCCGATGACAAATGCACCATGTCATTTTAAAGAACGGTTTCCAATCTATCAATTTGCCAAATTTCATTCTAATCTATTAAGCGGTTTACGAATTATAAGGATTTGAAAAAAAAAAATTTCAGAATTTCTATGGAAAAAGTGTTGAAAAAAATTTTATTTTAGTACCAATTTTGTCACATTTTTACGATTTTTTTTTGTTATTTTCAAAGTTTATAGAAATTTTTTGTATACCATTTTAAAGAGTAACGCCTAATACACGTTTTAACCAAATTTCATTCAATTCGTGATAGTACTTTTTACGTTATTAGGTTCCGAATGAAAAATTGATTTTTTTACCCCCTTACACCACCCCCCGATGACAAATGCACCATGTCATTTTAAAGAACGGTTTCCAATCTATCAATTTGCCAAATTTCATTCTAATCTATTAAGCGGTTTACGAATTATAAGGATTTGAAAAAAAAAATTTCAGAATTTCTATGGAAAAAGTGTTGAAAAAAATTTTATTTTAGTACCAATTTTGTCACATTTTTACGATTTTTTTTGTTATTTTCAAAGTTTATAGAAATTTTTTGTATACCATTTTAAAGAGTAACGCCTAATACACGTTTTAAACCAAATTTCATTCAATTCGTGATAGTACTTTTTACGTTATTAGGTTCCGAATGAAAAATTGAATTTTTACCCCTTACACCACCCCCCGATGACAAATGCACCATGTCATTTTAAAGAACGGTTTCCAATCTATCAATTTGCCAAATTTCATTCTAATCTATTAAGCGGTTTACGAATTATAAGGATTTGAAAAAAAAAAAATTTCAGAATTTCTATGGAAAAAGTGTTGAAAAAAATTTTATTTTAGTACCAATTTTGTCACATTTTTACGATTTTTTTTTTGTTATTTTCAAAGTTTATAGAAATTTTTTGTATACCATTTTAAAGAGTAACGCCTAATACACGTTTTAACCAAATTTCATTCAATTCGTGATAGTACTTTTTACGTTATTAGGTTCCGAACGAAAAATTGATTTTTTACCCCTTACACCACCCCCCGATGACAAATGCACCATGTCATTTTAAAGAACGGTTTCCAATCTATCAATTTGCCAAATTTCATTCTAATTTTTTTTGTTATTTTCAAAGTTTATAGAAATTTTTTGTATACCATTTTAAAGAGTAACGCCTAATACACGTTTTAACCAAATTTCATTCAATTCGTGATAGTACTTTTTACGTTATTAGGTTCCGAATGAAAAATTGATTTTTTACCCCTTACACCACCCCCCGATGACAAATGCACCATGCCATTTTAAAGAACGGTTTCCAATCTATCAATTTGCCAAATTTCATTCTAATCTATTAAGCGGTTTACGAATTATAAGGATTTGAAAAAAAAAAAAATTCAGAATTTCTATGGAAAAAGTGTTGAAAAAAATTTTATTTTAGTACCAATTGTGTCACATTTTTACGATTTTTTTTGTTATTTTCAAAGTTTATAGAAATTTTTTGTATACCATTTTAAAGAGTAACGCCTAATACACGTTTTAACCAAATTTCATTCAATTCGTGATAGTACTTTTTACGTTATTAGGTTCCGAATGAAAAATTGATTTTTTACCCCTTACACCACCCCCGATGACAAATGCACCATGTCATTTTAAAGAACGGTTTCCAATCTATCAATTTGCCAAATTTCATTCTAATCTATTAAGCGGTTTACGAATTATAAGGATTTGAAAAAAAAAAATTTCAGAATTTCTATGGAAAAAGTGTTGAAAAAATTTTTATTTTAGTACCAATTTTGTCACATTTTTACGATTTTTTTTGTTATTTTCAAAGTTTATAGAAATTTTTTGTATACCATTTTAAAGAGTAACGCCTAATACACGTTTTAACCAAATTTCATTCGATTCGTGATAGTACTTTTTACGTTATTAGGTTCCGAATGAAAAATTGATTTTTTACCCCTTACACCACCCCCCGATGACAAATGCACCATGTCATTTTAAAGAACGGTTTCCAATCTATCAATTTGCCAAATTTCATTCTAATCTATTAAGCGGTTTACGAATTATAAGGATTTGAAAAAAAAAAATTTCAGAATTTCTATGGAAAAAGTGTTGAAAAAAATTTTATTTTAGTACCAATTTTGTCACATTTTTACGATTTTTTTTGTTATTTTCAAAGTTTATAGAAATTTTTTGTATACCATTTTAAAGAGTAACGCCTAATACACGTTTTAACCAAATTTCATTCAATTCGTGATAGTACTTTTTACGTTATTAGGTTCCGAATGAAAAATTGATTTTTTACCCCCTTACACCACCCTCCGATGACAAATGCACCATGTCATTTTAAAGAACGGTTTCAAATCTATCAATTTGCCAAATTTCATTCTAATCTATTAAGCGGTTTACGAATTATAAGGATTTGAAAAAAAAAAAATTCAGAATTTCTATGGAAAAAGTGTTGAAAAAAATTTTATTTTAGTACCAATTTTGTCACATTTTTACGATTTTTTTTGTTATTTCCAAAGTTTATAGAAATTTTTTGTATACCAGTTTAAAGAGTAACGCCTAATACACGACGTTTTAACCAAATTTCATTCAATTCGTGATAGTACTTTTTACGTAATTAGGTTCCGAATGAAAAATTGATTTAATACCCCTAACACCACCCCCCGATGACAAATGCACCATGTCATTTTAAAGAACGGTTTCCAATCTATCAATTTGCCAAATTTCATTCTAATCTATTAAGCGGTTTACGAATTATAAGGATTTGAAAAAAAAAAATTTCAGAATTTCTATGGAAAAAGTGTTGAAAAAAATTTTATTTTAGTACCAATTTTGTCACATTTTTACGATTTTTTTTGTTATTTTCAAAGTTTATAGAAATTTTTTGTATACCATTTTAAAGAGTAACGCCTAATACACGTTTTAACCAAATTTCATTCAATTCGTGATAGTACTTTTTACGTAATTAGGTTCCGAATGAAAAATTGATTTAATACCCCTTACACCACCCCCCGATGACAAATGCACCATGTCATTTTAAAGAACGGTTTCCAATCTATCAATTTGCCAAATGTCATTCTAATCTATTAAGCGGTTTACGAATTATAAGGATTTGAAAAAAAAAATTTCAGAATTTCTATGGAAAAAGTGTTGAAAAAAATTTTATTTTAGTACCAATTTTGTCACATTTTTACGATTTTTTTTGTTATTTTCAAAGTTTATAGAAATTTTTTGTATACCATTTTAAAGAGTAACGCCTAATACACGTTTTAACCAAATTTCATTCAATTCGTGATAGTACTTTTTACGTAATTAGGTTCCGAATGAAAAATTGATTTAATACCCCTAACACCACCCCCCGATGACAAATGCACCATGTCATTTTAAAGAACGGTTTCCAATCTATCAATTTGCCAAATTTCATTCTAATCTATTAAGCGGTTTACGAATTATAAGGATTTGAAAAAAAAAAAATTTCAGAATTTCTATGGAAAAAGTGTTGAAAAAAATTTTATTTTAGTACCAATTTTGTCACATTTTTACGATTTTTTTTGTTATTTTCAAAGTTTATAGAAATTTTTTGTATACCATTTTAAAGAGTAACGCCTAATACACGTTTTAACCAAATTTCATTCAATTCGTGATAGTACTTTTTACGTAATTAGGTTCCGAATGAAAAATTGATTTAATACCCCTTACACCACCCCCCGATGACAAATGCACCATGTCATTTTAAAGAACGGTTTCCAATCTATCAATTTGCCAAATTTCATTCTAATCTATTAAGCGGTTTACGAATTATAAGGATTTGAAAAAAAAAAAAATTTCAGAATTTCTATGGAAAAAGTGTTGAAAAAAATTTTATTTTAGTACCAATTTTGTCACATTTTTACGATTTTTTTTGTTATTTTCAAAGTTTATAGAAATTTTTTGTATACCATTTTAAAGAGTAACGCCTAATACACGTTTTAACCAAATTTCATTCAATTCGTGATAGTACTTTTTACGTAATTAGGTTCCGAATGAAAAATTGATTTAATACCCCTAACACCACCCCCCGATGACAAATGCACCATGTCATTTTAAAGAACGGTTTCCAATCTATCAATTTGCCAAATTTCATTCTAATCTATTAAGCGGTTTACGAATTATAAGGATTTGAAAAAAAAAAATTTCAGAATTTCTATGGAAAAAGTGTTGAAAAAATTTTTATTTTAGTACCAATTTTGTCACATTTTTACGATTTTTTTTGTTATTTTCAAAGTTTATAAAAATTTTTTGTATACCATTTTAAAGAGTAACGCCTAATACACGTTTTAACCAAATTTCATTCAATTCGTGATAGTACTTTTTACGTAATTAGGTTCCGAATGAAAAATTGATTTAATACCCCTAACACCACCCCCCGATGACAAATGCACCATGTCATTTTAAAGAACGGTTTCCAATCTATCAATTTGCCAAATTTCATTCTAATCTATTAAGCGGTTTACGAATTATAAGGATTTGAAAAAAAAAAATTTCAGAATTTCTATGGAAAAAGTGTTGAAAAAAATTTTATTTTAGTACCAATTTTGTCACATTTTTACGATTTTTTTTGTTATTTTCAAAGTTTATAGAAATTTTGTGTATACCATTTTAAAGAGTAACGCCTAATACACGTTTTAACCAAATTTCATTCAATTCGTGATAGTACTTTTTACGTAATTAGGTTCCGAATGAAAAATTGATTTAATACCCCTTACACCACCCCCCGATGACAAATGCACCATGTCATTTTAAAGAACGGTTTCCAATCTATCAATTTGCCAAATTTCATTCTAATCTATTAAGCGGTTTACGAATTATAAGGATTTGAAAAAAAAAAATTTCAGAATTTCTATGGAAAAAGTGTTGAAAAAAATTTTATTTTAGTACCAATTTTGTCACATTTTTACGATTTTTTTTGTTATTTTCAAAGTTTATAGAAATTTTTTGTATACCATTTTAAAGAGTAACGCCTAATACACGTTTTAACCAAATTTCATTCAATTCGTGATAGTACTTTTTACGTAATTAGGTTCCGAATGAAAAATTGATTTAATACCCCTAACACCAACCCCCCATGACAAATGCACCATGTCATTTTAAAGAACGGTTTCCAATCTATCAATTTGCCAAATTTCATTCTAATCTATTAAGCGGTTTACGAATTATAAGGATTTGAAAAAAAAAAAATTTCAGAATTTCTATGGAAAAAGTGTTGAAAAAAATTTTATATTAGTACCAATTTTGTCACATTTTTACGATTTTTTTTGTTATTTTCAAAGTTTATAGAAATTTTTTGTATACCATTTTAAAGAGTAACGCCTAATACACGTTTTAACCAAATTTCATTCAATTCGTGATTGTACTTTTTACGTAATTAGGTTCCGAATGAAAAATTGATTTAATACCCCTTACACCACCCCCCGATGACAAATGCACCATGTCATTTTAAAGAACGGTTTCCAATCTATCAATTTGCCAAATTTCATTCTAATCTATTAAGCGGTTTACGAATTATAAGGATTTGAAAAAAAAAAAATTTCAGAATTTCTATGGAAAAAGTGTTGAAAAAAATTTTATTTTAGTACCAATTTTGTCACATTTTTACGATTTTTTTTGTTATTTTCAAAGTTTATAGAAATTTTTTGTATACCATTTTAAAGAGTAACGCCTAATACACGTTTTAACCAAATTTCATTCAATTCGTGATAGTACTTTTTACGTAATTAGGTTCCGAATGAAAAATTGATTTAATACCCCTTACACCACCCCCCGATGACAAATGCACCATGTCATTTTAAAGAACGGTTTCCAATCTATCAATTTGCCAAATTTCATTCTAATCTATTAAGCGGTTTACGAATTATAAGGATTTGAAAAAAAAAAAATTTCAGAATTTCTATGGAAAAAGTGTTGAAAAAAATTTTATTTTAGTACCAATTTTGTCACATTTTTACGATTTTTTTTGTTATTTTCAAAGTTTATAGAAATTTTTTGTATACCATTTTAAAGAGTAACGCCTAATACACGTTTTAACCAAATTTCATTCAATTCGTGATAGTACTTTTTACGTAATTAGGTTCCGAATGAAAAATTGATTTAATACCCCTAACACCACCCCCCGATGACAAATGCACCATGTCATTTTAAAGAACGGTTTCCAATCTATCAATTTGCCAAATTTCATTCTAATCTATTAAGCGGTTTACGAATTATAAGGATTTGAAAAAAAAAAAATTTCAGAATTTCTATGGAAAAAGTGTTGAAAAAAATTTTATTTTAGTACCAATTTTGTCACATTTTTACGATTTTTTTTGTTATTTTCAAAGTTTATAGAAATTTTTTGTATACCATTTTAAAGAGTAACGCCTAATACACGTTTTAACCAAATTTCATTCAATTCGTGATAGTACTTTTTACGTAATTAGGTTCCGAATGAAAAATTGATTTAATACCCCTAACACCACCCCCCGATGACAAATGCATCATGTCATTTTAAAGAACGGTTTCCAATCTATCAATTTGCCAAATTTCATTCTAATCTATTAAGCGGTTTACGAATTATAAGGATTTGAAAAAAAAAATTTCAGAATTTCTATGGAAAAAGTGTTGAAAAAAATTTTATTTTAGTACCAATTTTGTCACATTTTTACGATTTTTTTTGTTATTTTCAAAGTTTATAGAAATTTTTTGTATACCATTTTAAAGAGTAACGCCTAATACACGTTTAAACCAAATTTCATTCAATTCGTGATAGTACTTTTTACGTAATTAGGTTCCGAATGAAAAATTGATTTAATACCCCTAACACCACCCCCCGATGACAAATGCACCATGTCATTTTAAAGAACGGTTTCCAATCTATCAATTTGCCAAATTTCATTCTAATCTATTAAGCGGTTTACGAATTATAAGGATTTGAAAAAAAAAAATTTCAGAATTTCTATGGAAAAAGTGTTGAAAAAAATTTTATTTTAGTACCAATTTTGTCACATTTGTACGATTTTTTTTGTTATTTTCAAAGTTTATAGAAATTTTTTGTATACCATTTTAAAGAGTAACGCCTAATACACGTTTTAACCAAATTTCATTCAATTCGTGATAGTACTTTTTACGTAATTAGGTTCCGAATGAAAAATTGATTTAATACCCCTAACACCACCCCCCGATGACAAATGCACCATGTCATTTTAAAGAACGGTTTCCAATCTATCAATTTGCCAAATTTCATTCTAATCTATTAAGCGGTTTACGAATTATAAGGATTTGAAAAAAAAAAATTTCAGAATTTCTATGGAAAAAGTGTTGAAAAAAATTTTATTTTAGTACCAATTTTGTCACATTTTTACGATTTTTTTTGTTATTTTCAAAGTTTATAGAAATTTTTTGTATACCATTTTAAAGAGTAACGCCTAATACACGTTTTAACCAAATTTCATTCAATTCGTGATAGTACTTTTTACGTAATTAGGTTCCGAATGAAAAATTGATTTAATACCCCTAACACCACCCCCCGATGACAAATGCACCATGTCATTTTAAAGAACGGTTTCCAATCTATCAATTTGCCAAATTTCATTCTAATCTATTAAGCGGTTTACGAATTATAAGGATTTGAAAAAAAAAAAATTTCAGAATTTCTATGGAAAAAGTGTTGAAAAAAATTTTATTTTAGTACCAATTTTGTCACATTTTTACGATTTTTTTTGTTATTTTCAAAGTTTATAGAAATTTTTTGTATACCATTTTAAAGAGTAACGCCTAATACACGTTTTAACCAAATTTCATTCAATTCGTGATAGTACTTTTTACGTAATTAGGTTCCGAATGAAAAATTGATTTAATACCCCTTACACCACCCCCCGATGACAAATGCACCATGTCATTTTAAAGAACGGTTTCCAATCTATCAATTTGCCAAATTTCATTCTAATCTATTAAGCGGTTTACGAATTATAAGGATTTGAAAAAAAAAAATTTCAGAATTTCTATGGAAAAAGTGTTGAAAAAAATTTTATTTTAGTACCAATTTTGTCACATTTTTACGATTTTTTTTGTTATTTTCAAAGTTTATAGAAATTTTTTGTATACCATTTTAAAGAGTAACGCCTAATACACGTTTTAACCAAATTTCATTCAATTCGTGATAGTACTTTTTACGTAATTAGGTTCCGAATGAAAAATTGATTTAATACCCCTAACACCACCCCCCGATGACAAATGCACCATGTCATTTTAAAGAACGGTTTCCAATCTATCAATTTGCCAAATTTCATTCTAATCTATTAAGCGGTTTACGAATTATAAGGATTTGAAAAAAAAAAAATTTCAGAATTTCTATGGAAAAAGTGTTGAAAAAAATTTTAGTACCAATTTTGTCACATTTTTACGATTTTTTTTGTTATTTTCAAAGTTTATAGAAATTTTTTGTATACCATTTTAAAGAGTAACGCCTAATACACGTTTTAACCAAATTTCATTTAATTCGTGATAGTACTTTTTACGTAATTAGGTTCCGAATG
The DNA here is from genome assembly GCA_932526625.1 of Rhingia campestris. NCBI lineage: Eukaryota > Metazoa > Arthropoda > Insecta > Diptera > Syrphidae > Rhingia > Rhingia campestris. The sequence goes on from OW052182.1 coordinate 181,049,671, forward strand.
AAAAATTGATTTAATACCCCCTTACACCACCCCCCGATGACAAATGCACCATGTCATTTTAAAGAACGGTTTCCAATCTATCAATTTGCCAAATTTCATTCTAATCTATTAAGCGGTTTACGAATTATAAGGATTTGAAAAAAAAAAAATTTCAGAATTTCTATGGAAAAAGTGTTGAAAAAAATTTTATTTTAGTACCAATTTTGTCACATTTTTACGATTTTTTTTGTTATTTTCAAAGTTTATAGAAATTTTTTGTATACCATTTTAAAGAGTAACGCCTAATACACGTTTTAACCAAATTTCATTCAATTCGTGATAGTACTTTTTACGTAATTAGGTTCCGAATGAAAAATTGATTTAATACCCCTAACACCACCCCCCGATGACAAATGCACCATGTCATTTTAAAGAACGGTTTCCAATCTATCAATTTGCCAAATTTCATTCTAATCTATTAAGCGGTTTACGAATTATAAGGATTTGAAAAAAAAAAATTTCAGAATTTCTATGGAAAAAGTGTTGAAAAAAATTTTATTTTAGTACCAATTTTTTCACATTTTTACGATTTTTTTTGTTATTTTCAAAGTTTATAGAAATTTTTTGTATACCATTTTAAAGAGTAACGCCTAATACACGTTTTAACCAAATTTCATTCAATTCGTGATAGTACTTTTTACGTAATTAGGTTCCGAATGAAAAATTGATTTAATACCCCTAACACCACCCCCCGATGACAAATGCACCATGTCATTTTAAAGAACGGTTTCCAATCTATCAATTTGCCAAATTTCATTCTAATCTATTAAGCGGTTTACGAATTATAAGGATTTGAAAAAAAAAAAATTTCAGAATTTCTATGGAAAAAGTGTTGAAAAAAATTTTATTTTAGTACCAATTTTGTCACATTTTTACGATTTTTTTTGTTATTTTCAAAGTTTATAGAAATTTTTTGTATACCATTTTAAAGAGTAACGCCTAATACACGTTTTAACCAAATTTCATTCAATTCGTGATAGTACTTTTTACGTAATTAGGTTCCGAATGAAAAATTGATTTAATACCCCTTACACCACCCCCCGATGACAAATGCACCATGTCATTTTAAAGAACGGTTTCCAATCTATCAATTTGCCAAATTTCATTCTAATCTATTAAGCGGTTTACGAATTATAAGGATTTGAAAAAAAAAATTTCAGAATTTCTATGGAAAAAGTGTTGAAAAAAATTTTATTTTAGTACCAATTTTGTCACATTTTTACGATTTTTTTTGTTATTTTCAAAGTTTATAGAAATTTTTTGTATACCATTTTAAAGAGTAACGCCTAATACACGTTTTAACCAAATTTCATTCAATTCGTGATAGTACTTTTTACGTAATTAGGTTCCGAATGAAAAATTGATTTAATACCCCTAACACCACCCCCCGATGACAAATGCACCATGTCATTTTAAAGAACGGTTTCCAATCTATCAATTTGCCAAATTTCATTCTAATCTATTAAGCGGTTTACGAATTATAAGGATTTGAAAAAAAAAAAATTTCAGAATTTCTATGGAAAAAGTGTTGAAAAAAATTTTATTTTAGTACCAATTTTGTCACATTTTTACGATTTTTTTTGTTATTTTCAAAGTTTATAGAAATTTTTTGTATACCATTTTAAAGAGTAACGCCTAATACACGTTTTAACCAAATTTCATTCAATTCGTGATAGTACTTTTTACGTAATTAGGTTCCGAATGAAAAATTGATTTAATACCCCTTACACCACCCCCCGATGACAAATGCACCATGTCATTTTAAAGAACGGTTTCCAATCTATCAATTTGCCAAATTTCATTCTAATCTATTAAGCGGTTTACGAATTATAAGGATTTGAAAAAAAAAAATTTCAGAATTTCTATGGAAAAAGTGTTGAAAAAAATTTTATTTTAGTACCAATTTTGTCACATTTTTACGATTTTTTTTGTTATTTTCAAAGTTTATAGAATTTTGTATACCATTTTAAAGAGTAACGCCTAATACACGTTTTAAACCAAATTTCATTCAATTCGTGATAGTACTTTTTACGTAATTAGGTTCCGAATGAAAAATTGATTTAATACCCCTAACACCACCCCCCGATGACAAATGCACCATGTCATTTTAAAGAACGGTTTCCAATCTATCAATTTGCCAAATTTCATTCTAATCTATTAAGCGGTTACGAATTATAAGGATTTGAAAAAAAAAAAAATTTCAGAATTTCTATGGAAAAAGTGTTGAAAAAAATTTTATTTTAGTACCAATTTTGTCACATTTTTACGATTTTTTTTGTTATTTTCAAAGTTTATAGAAATTTTTTGTATACCATTTTAAAGAGTAACGCCCTAATACACGTTTTAAACCAAATTTCATTCAATTCGTGATAGTACTTTTTACGTAATTAGGTTCCGAATGAAAAATTGATTTAATACCCCTTACACCACCCCCCGATGACAAATGCACCATGTCATTTTAAAGAACGGTTTTCCAATCTATCAATTTGCCAAATTTCATTCTAATCTATTAAGCGGTTTACGAATTATAAGGATTTGAAAAAAAAAATTTCAGAATTTCTATGGAAAAAGTGTTGAAAAAAATTTTATTTTAGTACCAATTTTGTCACATTTTTACGATTTTTTTTGTTATTTTCAAGTTTATAGAAATTTTTTGTATACCATTTTAAAGAGTAACGCCTAATACACGTTTTAACCAAATTTCATTCAATTCGTGATAGTACTTTTTACGTAATTAGGTTCCGAATGAAAAATTGATTTAATACCCCTAACACCACCCCCCCGATGACAAATGCACCATGTCATTTTAAAGAACGGTTTCCAATCTATCAATTTGCCAAATTTCATTCTAATCTATTAAGCGGTTTACGAATTATAAGGATTTGAAAAAAAAAAATTTCAGAATTTCTATGGAAAAAGTGTTGAAAAAAATTTTATTTTAGTACCAATTTTGTCACATTTTTACGATTTTTTTTGTTATTTTCAAAGTTTATAGAAATTTTTTGTATACCATTTTAAAGAGTAACGCCTAATACACGTTTTAACCAAATTTCATTCAATTCGTGATAGTACTTTTTACGTAATTAGGTTCCGAATGAAAAATTGATTTAATACCCCTAACACCACCCCCGATGACAAATGCACCATGTCATTTTAAAGAACGGTTTCCAATCTATCAATTTGCCAAATTTCATTCTAATCTATTAAGCGGTTTACGAATTATAAGGATTTGAAAAAAAAAAAATTTCAGAATTTCTATGGAAAAAGTGTTGAAAAAAATTTTAGTACCAATTTTGTCACATTTTTACGATTTTTTTTGTTATTTTCAAAGTTTATAGAAATTTTTTTGTATACCATTTTAAAGAGTAACGCCTAATACACGTTTTAACCAAATTTCATTTAATTCGTGATAGTACTTTTTACGTAATTAGGTTCCGAATGAAAAATTGATTTAATACCCCTTACACCACCCCCCGATGACAAAATGCACCATGTCATTTTAAAGAACGGTTTCCAATCTATCAATTTGCCAAATTTCATTCTAATCTATTAAGCGGTTTACGAATTATAAGGATTTGAAAAAAAAAAAATTTCAGAATTTCTATGGAAAAAGTGTTGAAAAAAAATTTTATTTTAGTACCAATTTTGTCACATTTTTACGATTTTTTTTGTTATTTTCAAAGTTTATAGAAATTTTTTGTATACCATTTTAAAGAGTAACGCCTAATACACGTTTTAACCAAATTTCATTCAATTCGTGATAGTACTTTTTACGTAATTAGGTTCCGAATGAAAAATTGATTTAATACCCCTAACACCACCCCCCGATGGACAAATGCACCATGTCATTTTAAAGAACGGTTTCCAATCTATCAATTTGCCAAATTTCATTCTAATCTATTAAGCGGTTTACGAATTATAAGGATTTGAAAAAAAAAAATTTCAGAATTTCTATGGAAAAAGTGTTGAAAAAAAATTTTATTTTAGTACCAATTTTTTCACATTTTTACGATTTTTTTGTTATTTTCAAAGTTTATAGAAATTTTTTGTATACCATTTTAAAGAGTAACGCCTAATACACTTTTTAACCAAATTTCATTCAATTCGTGATAGTACTTTTTACGTAATTAGGTTCCGAATGAAAAATTGATTTAATACCCCTAACACCACCCCCGATGACAAATGCACCATGTCATTTTAAAGAACGGTTTCCAATCTATCAATTTGCCAAATTTCATTCTAATCTATTAAGCGGTTTACGAATTATAAGGATTTGAAAAAAAAAAAATTTCAGAATTTCTATGGAAAAAGTGTTGAAAAAAATTTTATTTTAGTACCAATTTTGTCACATTTTTACGATTTTTTTTGTTATTTTCAAAATTTATTTGAAATTTTTTGTATACCATTTTAAAGAGTAACGCCTAATACACGTTTTAACCAAATTTCATTCAATTCGTGATAGTACTTTTTACGTAATTAGGTTCCGAATGAAAAATTGATTTAATACCCCTTACACCACCCCCCGATGACAAATGCACCATGTCATTTTAAAGAACGGTTTCCAATCTATCAATTTGCCAAATTTCATTCTAATCTATTAAGCGGTTTACGAATTATAAGGATTTGAAAAAAAAAATTTCAGAATTTCTATGGAAAAAGTGTTGAAAAAAATTTTATTTTAGTACCAATTTTGTCACATTTTTACGATTTTTTTTGTTATTTTCAAAGTTTATAGAAATTTTTTGTATACCATTTTAAAGAGTAACGCCTAATACACGTTTTAAACCAAATTTCATTCAATTCGTGATAGTACTTTTTACGTAATTAGGTTCCGAATGAAAAATTGATTTAATACCCCTAACACCACCCCCCGATGACAAATGCACCATGTCATTTTAAAGAACGGTTTCCAATCTATCAATTTGCCAAATTTCATTCTAATCTATTAAGCGGTTTACGAATTATAAGGATTTGAAAAAAAAAAATTTCAGAATTTCTATGGAAAAAGTGTTGAAAAAAATTTTATTTTAGTACCAATTTTTGTCACATTTTTACGATTTTTTTTGTTATTTTCAAAGTTTATAGAAATTTTTTGTATACCATTTTAAAGAGTAACGCCTAATACACGTTTTAACCAAATTTCATTCAATTCGTGATAGTACTTTTTACGTAATTAGGTTCCGAATGAAAAATTGATTTAATACCCCTAACACCACCCCCCCGATGACAAATGCACCATGTCATTTTAAAGACGGTTTCCAATCTATCAATTTGCCAAATTTCATTCTAATCTATTAAGCGGTTTACGAATTATAAGGATTTGAAAAAAAAAATTTCAGAATTTCTATGGAAAAAGTGTTGAAAAAAATTTTATTTTAGTACCAATTTTGTCCACATTTTTACGTTTTTTTTTGTTATTTTCAAAGTTTATAGAAATTTTTTGTATACCATTTTAAAGAGTAACGCCTAATACACGTTTTAAAACCAAATTTCATTCAATTCGTGATAGTACTTTTTACGTAATTTAGGTTCCGAATGAAAAATTGATTTAATACCCCTAACACCACCCCCCGATGACAAATGCACCATGTCATTTTAAAGAACGGTTTCCAATCTATCAATTTGCCAAATTTCATTCTAATCTATTAAGCGGTTTACGAATTATAAGGATTTGAAAAAAAAAAAATTTCAGAATTTCTATGGAAAAAGTGTTGAAAAAAATTTTATTTTAGTACCAATTTTGTCACATTTTTACGTTTTTTTTGTTATTTTCAAAGTTTATAGAAATTTTTTGTATACCATTTTAAAGAGTAACGCCTAATACACGTTTTAACCAAATTTCATTCAATTCGTGATAGTACTTTTTACGTAATTAGGTTCCGAATGAAAAATTGATTTAATACCCCTAACACCACCCCCCGATGACAAATGCACCATGTCATTTTAAAGAACGGTTTCCAATCTATCAATTTGCCAAATTTCATTCTAATCTATTAAGCGTTTACGAATTATAAGGATTTGAAAAAAAAAAATTTCAGAATTTCTATGGAAAAAGTGTTGAAAAAAATTTTATTTTAGTACCAATTTTGTCACATTTTTACGATTTTTTTGTTATTTTCAAAGTTTATAGAAATTTTTTGTATACCATTTTAAAGAGTAACGCCTAATACACGTTTTAACCAAATTTCATTCAATTCGTGATAGTACTTTTTACGTAATTAGGTTCCGAATGAAAAATTGATTTAATACCCCTAACACCACCCCCCCGATGACAAATGCACCATGTCATTTTAAAGAACGGTTTCCAATCTATCAATTTGCCAAATTTCATTCTAATCTATTAAGCGGTTTACGAATTATAAGGATTTGAAAAAAAAAAAATTCAGAATTTCTATGGAAAAAGTGTTGAAAAAAATTTTATTTTAGTACCAATTTTGTCACATTTTTACGATTTTTTTTGTTATTTTCAAAGTTTATAGAAATTTTTTGTATACCATTTTAAAGAGTAACGCCTAATACACGTTTTAACCAAATTTCATTCAATTCGTGATAGTACTTTTTACGTAATTAGGTTCCGAATGAAAAATTGATTTAATACCCCTAACACCAGCCCCCGATGACAAATGCACCATGTCATTTTAAAGAACGGTTTCCAATCTATCAATTTGCCAAATTTCATTCTAATCTATTAAGCGGTTTACGAATTATAAGGATTTGAAAAAAAAAAATTTCAGAATTTCTATGGAAAAAGTGTTGAAAAAAATTTTATTTTAGTACCAATTTTGTCACATTTTTACGATTTTTTTTGTTATTTTCAAAGTTTATAGAAATTTTTTGTATACCATTTTAAAGAGTAACGCCTAATACACGTTTTAACCAAATTTCATTCAATTCGTGATAGTACTTTTTTACGTAATTAGGTTCCGAATGAAAATTTGATTTAATACCCCTAACACCACCCCCCGATGACAAATGCACCATGTCATTTTAAAGAACGGTTTCCAATCTATCAATTTGCCAAATTTCATTCTAATCTATTAAGCGTTTACGAATTATAAGGATTTGAAAAAAAAAAAATTTCAGAATTTCTATGGAAAAAGTGTTGAAAAAAATTTTATTTTAGTACCAATTTTGTCACATTTTTACGATTTTTTTTGTTATTTTCAAAGTTTATAGAAATTTTTTGTATACCATTTTAAAGAGTAACGCCTAATACACGTTTTAACCAAATTTCATTCAATTCGTGATAGTACTTTTTACGTAATTAGGTTCCGAATGAAAAATTGATTTAATACCCCTAACACCACCCCCCGATGACAAATGCATCATGTCATTTTAAAGAACGGTTTCCAATCTATCAATTTGCCAAATTTCATTCTAATCTATTAAGCGGTTTACGAATTATAAAGGATTTGAAAAAAAAAATTTCAGAATTTCTATGGAAAAAGTGTTGAAAAAAATTTTATTTTAGTACCAATTTTGTCACATTTTTACGATTTTTTTTGTTATTTTCAAAGTTTATAGAAATTTTTTGTATACCATTTTAAAGAGTAACGCCTAATACACGTTTAAACCAAATTTCATTCAATTCGTGATAGTACTTTTTACGTAATTAGGTTCCGAATGAAAAATTGATTTAATACCCCTAACACCACCCCCCGATGACAAATGCACCATGTCATTTTAAAGAACGGTTTCCAATCTATCAATTTGCCAAATTTCATTCTAATCTATTAAGCGGTTTACGAATTATAAGGATTTGAAAAAAAAAAAATTTCAGAATTTCTATGGAAAAAGTGTTGAAAAAAATTTTATTTTAGTACCAATTTTGTCACATTTGTACGATTTTTTTTGTTATTTTCAAAGTTTATAGAAATTTTTTGTATACCATTTTAAAGAGTAACGCCTAATACACGTTTTAACCAAATTTCATTCAATTCGTGATAGTACTTTTTACGTAATTAGGTTCCGAATGAAAAATTGATTTAATACCCCTAACACCACCCCCCCCGATGACAAATGCACCATGTCATTTTAAAGAACGGTTTCCAATCTATCAATTTGCCAAATTTCATTCTAATCTATTAAGCGGTTTACGAATTATAAGGATTTGAAAAAAAAAAATTTCAGAATTTCTATGGAAAAGTGTTGAAAAAAATTTTATTTTAGTACCAATTTTGTCACATTTTTACGATTTTTTTTGTTATTTTCAAAGTTTATAGAAATTTTTTGTATACCATTTTAAAGAGTAACGCCTAATACACGTTTTAACCAAATTTCATTCAATTCGTGATAGTACTTTTTACGTAATTAGGTTCCGAATGAAAAATTGATTTAATACCCCTAACACCACCCCCCGATGACAAATGCACCATGTCATTTTAAAGAACGGTTTCCAATCTATCAATTTGCCAAATTTCATTCTAATCTATTAAGCGGTTTACGAATTATAAGGATTTGAAAAAAAAAAAATTTCAGAATTTCTATGGAAAAAGTGTTGAAAAAAATTTTATTTTAGTACCAATTTTGTCACATTTTTTACGATTTTTTTTGTTATTTTCAAAGTTTATAGAAATTTTTTGTATACCATTTTAAAGAGTAACGCCTAATACACGTTTTAACCAAATTTCATTCAATTCGTGATAGTACTTTTTACGTAATTAGGTTCCGAATGAAAAATTGATTTAATACCCCTTACACCACCCCCCCGATGACAAATGCACCATGTCATTTTAAAGAACGGTTTCCAATCTATCAATTTGCCAAATTTCATTCTAATCTATTAAGCGGTTACGAATTATAAGGATTTGAAAAAAAAAAATTTCAGAATTTCTATGGAAAAAGTGTTGAAAAAAATTTTATTTTAGTACCAATTTTGTCACATTTTTACGATTTTTTTTGTTATTTTCAAAGTTTATAGAAATTTTTTGTATACCATTTTAAAGAGTAACGCCTAATACACGTTTTAACCAAATTTCATTCAATTCGTGATAGTACTTTTTACGTAATTAGGTTCCGAATGAAAAATTGATTTAATACCCCTAACACCACCCCCCGATGACAAATGCACCATGTCATTTTAAAGAACGGTTTCCAATCTATCAATTTGCCAAATTTCATTCTAATCTATTAAGCGGTTTACGAATTATAAGGATTTGAAAAAAAAAAAATTTCAGAATTTCTATGGAAAAAGTGTTGAAAAAAATTTTAGTACCAATTTTGTCACATTTTTACGATTTTTTTTGTTATTTTCAAAGTTTATAGAAATTTTTTGTATACCATTTTAAAGAGTAACGCCTAATACACGTTTTAACCAAATTTCATTTAATTCGTGATAGTACTTTTTACGTAATTAGGTTCCGAATGAAAAATGATTTAATACCCCTTACACCACCCCCCGATGACAAATGCACCATGTCATTTTAAAGAACGGTTTCCCAATCTATCAATTTGCCAAATTTCATTCTAATCTATTAAGCGGTTTACGAATTATAAGGATTTGAAAAAAAAAAAATTTCAGAATTTCTATGGAAAAAGTGTTGAAAAAAATTTTATTTTAGTACCAATTTTGTCACATTTTTACGATTTTTTTTGTTATTTTCAAAGTTTATAGAAATTTTTTGTATACCATTTTAAAGAGTAACGCCTAATACACGTTTTAACCAAATTTCATTCAATTCGTGATAGTACTTTTTACGTAATTAGGTTCCGAATGAAAAATTGATTTAATACCCCTAACACCCACCCCCCGATGACAAATGCACCATGTCATTTTAAAGAACGGTTTCCAATCTATCAATTTGCCAAATTTCATTCTAATCTATTAAGCGGTTTACGAATTATAAGGATTTGAAAAAAAAAAATTTCAGAATTTCTATGGAAAAAGTGTTGAAAAAAATTTTATTTTAGTACCAATTTTTTCACATTTTTACGATTTTTTTTGTTATTTTCAAAGTTTATAGAAATTTTTTGTATACCATTTTAAAGAGTAACGCCTAATACACGTTTTAACCAAATTTCATTCAATTCGTGATAGTACTTTTTACGTAATTAGGTTCCGAATGAAAAATTGATTTAATACCCCTAACACCACCCCCCGATGACAAATGCACCATGTCATTTTAAAGAACGGTTTCCAATCTATCAATTTGCCAAATTTCATTCTAATCTATTAAGCGGTTTACGAATTATAAGGATTTGAAAAAAAAAAAATTTCAGAATTTCTATGGAAAAAGTGTTGAAAAAAATTTTATTTTAGTACCAATTTTGTCACATTTTTACGATTTTTTTGTTATTTTCAAAGTTTATAGAAATTTTTTGTATACCATTTTAAAGAGTAACGCCTAATACACGTTTTAACCAAATTTCATTCAATTCGTGATAGTACTTTTTACGTAATTAGGTTCCGAATGAAAAATTGATTTAATACCCCTTACACCACCCCCCGATGACAAATGCACCATGTCATTTTAAAGAACGGTTTCCAATCTATCAATTTGCCAAATTTCATTCTAATCTATTAAGCGGTTTACGAATTATAAGGATTTGAAAAAAAAAATTTCAGAATTTCTATGGAAAAAGTGTTGAAAAAAATTTTATTTTAGTACCAATTTTGTCACATTTTACGATTTTTTTTGTTATTTTCAAAGTTTATAGAAATTTTTTGTATACCATTTTAAAGAGTAACGCCTAATACACGTTTTAACCAAATTTCATTCAATTCGTGATAGTACTTTTTACGTAATTAGGTTCCGAATGAAAAATTGATTTAATACCCCTAACACCACCCCCCGATGACAAATGCACCATGTCATTTTAAAGAACGGTTTCCAATCTATCAATTTGCCAAATTTCATTCTAATCTATTAAGCGGTTTACGAATTATAAGGATTTGAAAAAAAAAAAATTTCAGAATTTCTATGGAAAAAGTGTTGAAAAAAATTTTATTTTAGTACCAATTTTGTCACATTTTTACGATTTTTTTTGTTATTTTCAAAGTTTATAGAAATTTTTTGTATACCATTTTAAAGAGTAACGCCTAATACACGTTTTAACCAAATTTCATTCAATTCGTGATAGTACTTTTTACGTAATTAGGTTCCGAATGAAAAATTGATTTAATACCCCTAACACCACCCCCCGATGACAAATGCACCATGTCATTTTAAAGAACGGTTTCCAATCTATCAATTTGCCAAATTTCATTCTAATCTATTAAGCGGTTTACGAATTATAAGGATTTGAAAAAAAAAAATTCAGAATTTCTATGGAAAAAGTGTTGAAAAAAATTTTATTTTAGTACCAATTTTGTCACATTTTTACGTTTTTTTTTGTTATTTTCAAAGTTTATAGAAATTTTTTGTATACCATTTTAAAGAGTAACGCCTAATACACGTTTTAACCAAATTTCATTCAATTCGTGATAGTACTTTTTACGTAATTAGGTTCCGAATGAAAAATTGATTTAATACCCCTAACACCACCCCCCGATGACAAATGCACCATGTCATTTTAAAGAACGGTTTCCAATCTATCAATTTGCCAAATTTCATTCTAATCTATTAAGCGGTTTACGAATTATAAGGATTTGAAAAAAAAAAAATTTCAGAATTTCTATGGAAAAAGTGTTGAAAAAAATTTTATTTTAGTACCAATTTTGTCACATTTTTACGTTTTTTTTTGTTATTTTCAAAGTTTATAGAAATTTTTTGTATACCATTTTAAAGAGTAACGCCTAATACACGTTTTAACCAAATTTCATTCAATTCGTGATAGTACTTTTTACGTAATTAGGTTTCCGAATGAAAAATTGATTTAATACCCCTAACACCACCCCCCGATGACAAATGCACCATGTCATTTTAAAGAACGGTTTCCAATCTATCAATTTGCCAAATTTCATTCTAATCTATTAAGCGGTTTACGAATTATAAGGATTTGAAAAAAAAAAATTTCAGAATTTCTATGGAAAAAGTGTTGAAAAAAATTTTATTTTAGTACCAATTTTGTCACATTTTTACGTTTTTTTTTGTTATTTTCAAAGTTTATAGAAATTTTTTGTATACCATTTTAAAGAGTAACGCCTAATACACGTTTTAACCAAATTTCATTCAATTCGTGATAGTACTTTTTACGTAATTAGGTTCCGAATGAAAAATTGATTTAATACCCCTAACACCACCCCCCGATGACAAATGCACCATGTCATTTTAAAGAACGGTTTCCAATCTATCAATTTGCCAAATTTCATTCTAATCTATTAAGCGGTTTACGAATTATAAGGATTTGAAAAAAAAAAAATTTCAGAATTTCTATGGAAAAAGTGTTGAAAAAAATTTTATTTTAGTACCAATTTTGTCACATTTTTACGATTTTTTTTGTTATTTTCAAAGTTTATAGAAATTTTTTGTATACCATTTTAAAGAGTAACGCCTAATACACGTTTTAACCAAATTTCATTCAATTCGTGATAGTACTTTTTACGTAATTAGGTTCCGAATGAAAAATTGATTTAATACCCCCTAACACCAGCCCCCGATGACAAATGCACCATGTCATTTTAAAGAACGGTTTCCAATCTATCAATTTGCCAAATTTCATTCTAATCTATTAAGCGGTTTACGAATTATAAGGATTTGAAAAAAAAAAAATTTCAGAATTTCTATGGAAAAAGTGTTGAAAAAAATTTTATTTTAGTACCAATTTTGTCACATTTTTACGATTTTTTTTGTTATTTTCAAAGTTTATAGAAATTTTTTGTATACCATTTTAAAGAGTAACGCCTAATACACGTTTTAACCAAATTTCATTCAATTCGTGATAGTACTTTTTACGTAATTAGGTTCCGAATGAAAAATTGATTTAATACCCCTAACACCACCCCCCGATGACAAATGCACCATGTCATTTTAAAGAACGGTTTCCAATCTATCAATTTGCCAAATTTCATTCTAATCTATTAAGCGGTTTACGAATTATAAGGATTTGAAAAAAAAAAAATTTCAGAATTTCTATGGAAAAAGTGTTGAAAAAAATTTTATTTTAGTACCAATTTTGTCACATTTTTACGATTTTTTTTGTTATTTTCAAAGTTTATAGAAATTTTTTGTATACCATTTTAAAGAGTAACGCCTAATACACGTTTTAAACCAAATTTCATTCAATTCGTGATAGTACTTTTTACGTAATTAGGTTCCGAATGAAAAATTGATTTAATACCCCTAACACCACCCCCCGATGACAAATGCACCATGTCATTTTAAAGAACGGTTTCCAATCTATCAATTTGCCAAATTTCATTCTAATCTATTAAGCGGTTTTACGAATTATAAGGATTTGAAAAAAAAAAAATTTCAGAATTTCTATGGAAAAAGTGTTGAAAAAAAATTTTATTTTAGTACCAATTTTGTCACATTTTTACGATTTTTTTGTTATTTTCAAAGTTTATAGAAATTTTTTGTATACCATTTTAAAGAGTAACGCCTAATACACGTTTTAACCAAATTTCATTCAATTCGTGATAGTACTTTTTACGTAATTAGGTTCCGAATGAAAAATTGATTTAATACCCCTTACACCACCCCCCGATGACAAATGCACCATGTCATTTTAAAGAACGGTTTCCAATCTATTAATTTGCCAAATTTCATTCTAATCTATTAAGCGGTTTACGAATTATAAGGATTTGAAAAAAAAAAAATTTCAGAATTTCTATGGAAAAAGTGTTGAAAAAAATTTTATTTTAGTACCAATTTTGTCACATTTTTACGTTTTTTTTTGTTATTTTCAAAGTTTATAGAAATTTTTTGTATACCATTTTAAAGAGTAACGCCTAATACACGTTTTAACCAAATTTCATTCAATTCGTGATAGTACTTTTTACGTAATTAGGTTCCGAATGAAAAATTGATTTAATACCCCTAACACCACCCCCCGATGACAAATGCACCATGTCATTTTAAAGAACGGGTTTCCAATCTATCAATTTGCCAAATTTCATTCTAATCTATTAAGCGGTTTACGAATTATAAGGATTTGAAAAAAAAAAATTTCAGAATTTCTATGGAAAAAGTGTTGAAAAAAATTTTATTTTAGTACCAATTTTGTCACATTTTTACGATTTTTTTTGTTATTTTCAAAGTTTATAGAAATTTTTTGTATACCATTTTAAAGAGTAACGCCTAATACACGTTTTAACCAAATTTCATTCAATTCGTGATAGTACTTTTTACGTAATTAGGTTCCGAATGAAAAATTGATTTAATACCCCTAACACCACACCCCCCGATGACAAATGCACCATGTCATTTTAAAGAACGGTTTCCAATCTATCAATTTGCCAAATTTCATTCTAATCTATTAAGCGGTTTACGAATTATAAGGATTTGAAAAAAAAAAAATTTCAGAATTTCTATGGAAAAAGTGTTGAAAAAAATTTTATTTTAGTACCAATTTTGTCACATTTTTACGATTTTTTTTGTTATTTTCAAAGTTTATAGAAATTTTTTGTATACCATTTTAAAGAGTAACGCCTAATACACGTTTTAACCAAATTTCATTCAATTCGTGATAGTACTTTTTACGTAATTAGGTTCCGAATGAAAAATTGATTTAATACCCCTAACACCACCCCCCGATGACAAATGCACCATGTCATTTTAAAGAACGGTTTCCAATCTATCAATTTGCCAAATTTCATTCTAATCTATTAAGCGGTTTACGAATTATAAGGATTTGAAAAAAAAAAAATTTCAGAATTTCTATGGAAAAAGTGTTGAAAAAAAATTTTATTTTAGTACCAATTTTGTCACATTTTTACGATTTTTTTTGTTATTTTCAAAGTTTATAGAAATTTTTTGTATACCATTTTTAAAGAGTAACGCCTAATACACGTTTTAACCAAATTTCATTCAATTCGTGATAGTACTTTTTACGTAATTAGGTTTCGAATGAAAAATTGATTTAATACCCCTAACACCACCCCCCGATGACAAATGCACCATGTCATTTTAAAGAACGGTTTCCAATCTATCAATTTGCCAAATTTCATTCTAATCTATTAAGCGGTTTACGAATTATAAGGATTTGAAAAAAAAAAATTTCAGAATTTCTATGGAAAAAGTGTTGAAAAAAATTTTATTTTAGTACCAATTTTGTCACATTTTTACGATTTTTTTTGTTATTTTCAAAGTTTATAGAAATTTTTTGTATACCATTTTAAAGAGTAACGCCTAATACACGTTTTAACCAAATTTCATTCAATTCGTGATAGTACTTTTTACGTAATTAGGTTCCGAATGAAAATTGATTTAATACCCCTAACACCACCCCCCGATGACAAATGCACCATGTCATTTTAAAGAACGGTTTCCAATCTATCAATTTGCCAAATTTCATTCTAATCTATTAAGCGGTTTACGAATTATAAGGATTTGAAAAAAAAAAAAAAATTTCAGAATTTCTATGGAAAAAGTGTTGAAAAAAATTTTATTTTAGTACCAATTTTTGTCACATTTTTACGATTTTTTTTGTTATTTTCAAAGTTTATAGAAATTTTTTGTATACCATTTTAAAGAGTAACGCCTAATACACGTTTTAACCAAATTTCATTCAATTCGTGATAGTACTTTTTACGTAATTAGGTTCCGAATGAAAAATTGATTTAATACCCCTAACACCACCCCCCGATGACAAATGCACCCATGTCATTTTAAAGAACGGTTTCCAATCTATCAATTTGCCAAATTTCATTCTAATCTATTAAGCGGTTTACGAATTATAAGGATTTGAAAAAAAAAAAATTTCAGAATTTCTATGGAAAAAGTGTTGAAAAAAAATTTTATTTTAGTACCAATTTTGTCACATTTTTACGATTTTTTTTGTTATTTTCAAAGTTTATAGAAATTTTTTGTATACCATTTTAAAGAGTAACGCCTAATACACGTTTTAACCAAATTTCATTCAATTCGTGATAGTACTTTTTACGTAATTAGGTTCCGAATGAAAAATTGATTTAATACCCCTAACACCACCCCCCGATGACAAATGCACCATGTCATTTTAAAGAACGGTTTCCAATCTATCAATTGCCAAATTTCATTCTAATCTATTAAGCGGTTTACGAATTATAAGGATTTGAAAAAAAAAAAAATTTCAGAATTTCTATGGAAAAAGTGTTGAAAAAAAATTTATTTTAGTACCAATTTTGTCACATTTTTACGATTTTTTTTGTTATTTTCAAAGTTTATAGAAATTTTTTGTATACCATTTTAAAGAGTAACGCCTAATACACGTTTTAACCAAAATTTCATTCAATTCGTGATAGTACTTTTTACGTAATTAGGTTCCGAATGAAAAATTGATTTAATACCCCCTAACACCACCCCCCGATGACAAATGCACCATGTCATTTTAAAGAACGGTTTCCAATCTATCAATTTGCCAAATTTCATTCTAATCTATTAAGCGGTTTACGAATTATAAGGATTTGAAAAAAAAAAAATTTCAGAATTTCTATGGAAATAGTGTTGAAAAAAATTTTATTTTAGTACCAATTTTGTCACATTTTTACGATTTTTTTTGTTATTTTCAAAGTTTATAGAAATTTTTTGTATACCATTTTAAAGAGTAACGCCTAATACACGTTTAAACCAAATTTCATTCAATTCGTGATAGTACTTTTTACGTAATTAGGTTCCGAATGAAAAATTGATTTAATACCCCTTACACCACCCCCCGTTGACAAATGCACCATGTCATTTTAAAGAACGGTTTCCAATCTATCAATTTGCCAAATTTCATTCTAATCTATTAAGCGGTTTACGAATTATAAGGATTTGAAAAAAAAAAAAATTTCAGAATTTCTATGGAAAAAGTGTTGAAAAAAATTTATTTTAGTACCAATTTTGTTAACATTTTTACGATTTTTTTTGTTATTTTCAAAGTTTATAGAAATTTTTTGTATACCATTTAAAGAGTAACGCCTAATACACGTTTTAACCAAATTTCATTCAATTCGTGATAGTACTTTTTACGTAATTAGGTTCCGAATGAAAAAATTGATTTAATACCCCTAACACCACCCCCCCGATGACAAATGCACCATGTCATTTTAAAGAACGGTTTCCAATCTATCAATTTGCAAATTTCATTCTAATCTATTAAGCGGTTTACGAATTATAAGGATTTGAAAAAAAAAAAATTTCAGAATTTCTATGGAAAAAGTGTTGAAAAAAATTTTATTTTAGTACCAATTTTGTCACATTTTTACGATTTTTTTTGTTATTTTCAAAGTTTATAGAAATTTTTTGTATACCATTTTAAAGAGTAACGCCTAATACACGTTTTAACCAAATTTCATTCAATTCGTGATAGTACTTTTTACGTAATTAGGTTCCGAATGAAAAATTGATTTAATACCCCTAACACCACCCCCCGATGACAAATGCACCATGTCATTTTAAAGGACGGTTTCCAATCTATCAATTTGCCAAATTTCATTCTAATCTATTAAGCGGTTTACGAATTATAAGGATTTGAAAAAAAAAAAATTTCAGAATTTCTATGGAAAAAGTGTTGAAAAAAATTTTATTTTAGTACCAATTTTGTCACATTTTTACGATTTTTTTTGTTATTTTCAAAGTTTATAGAAATTTTTTGTATACCATTTAAAAGAGTAACGCCTAATACACGTTTTAACCAAATTTCATTCAATTCGTGATAGTACTTTTTACGTAATTAAGTTCCGAATGAAAAATTGATTTAATACCCCTAACACCACCCCCCGATGACAAATGCACCATGTCATTTTAAAGAACGGTTTCCAATCTATCAATTTGCCAAATTTCATTCTAATCTATTAAGCGGTTTACGAATTATAAGGATTTGAAAAAAAAAAAATTTCAGAATTTCTATGGAAAAAGTGTTGAAAAAAATTTTATTTTAGTACCAATTTTGTCACATTTTTACGATTTTTTTTGTTATTTTCAAAGTTTATAGAAATTTTTTTGTATACCATTTTAAAGAGTAACGCCTAATACACGTTTTAACCAAATTTCATTCAATTCGTGATAGTACTTTTTACGTAATTAGGTTCCGAATGAAAAATTGATTTAATACCCCTAACACCACCCCCCGATGACAAATGCACCATGTCATTTTAAAGAACGGTTTCCAATCTATCAATTTGCCAAATTTCATTCTAATCTATTAAGCGGTTTACGAATTATAAGGATTTGAAAAAAAAAAATTTCAGAATTTCTATGGAAAAAGTGTTGAAAAAAATTTATTTTAGTACCAATTTTGTCACATTTTTTACGATTTTTTTTGTTATTTTCAAAGTTTATAGAAATTTTTTGTATACCATTTTAAAGAGTAACGCCTAATACACGTTTTAACCAAATTTCATTCAATTCGTGATAGTACTTTTTACGTAATTAGGTTCCGAATGAAAAATTGATTTAATACCCCTAACACCACCCCCCGATGACAAATGCACGATGTCATTTTAAAGAACGGTTTCCAATCTATCAATTTGCCAAATTTCATTCTAATCTATTAAGCGGTTTACGAATTATAAGGATTTGAAAAAAAAAAATTTTCAGAATTTCTATGGAAAAAGTGTTGAAAAAAATTTTATTTTAGTACCAATTTTGTCACATTTTTACGATTTTTTTTTGTTATTTTCAAAGTTTATAGAAATTTTTTGTATACCATTTTAAAGAGTAACGCCTAATACACGTTTTAACCAAATTTCATTCAATTCGTGATAGTACTTTTTACGTAATTAGGTTCCGAATGAAAAATTGATTTAATACCCCTAACACCACCCCCCCGATGACAAATGCACCATGTCATTTTAAAGAACGGTTTCCAATCTATCAATTTGCCAAATTTCATTCTAATCTATTAAGCGGTTTACGAATTATAAGGATTTGAAAAAAAAAAAATTTCAGAATTTCTATGGAAAAAGTGTTGAAAAAAATTTTATTTTAGTACCAATTTTGTCACATTTTTACGATTTTTTTTGTTATTTTCAAAGTTTATAGAAATTTTTTGTATACCATTTTAAAGAGTAACGCCTAATACACGTTTTAACCAAATTTCATTCAATTCGTGATAGTACTTTTTACGTAATTAGGTTCCGAATGAAAAATTGATTTAATACCCCTTACACCACCCCCCGATGACAAATGCACCATGTCATTTTAAAGAACGGTTTCCAATCTATCAATTTGCCAAATTTCATTCTAATCTATTAAGCGGTTTACGAATTATAAGGATTTGAAAAAAAAAAATTTTCAGAATTTCTATGGAAAAAGTGTTGAAAAAAATTTTATTTTAGTACCAATTTTGTCACATTTTTTACGATTTTTTTTGTTATTTTCAAAGTTTATAGAAATTTTTTGTATACCATTTTAAAGAGTAACGCCTAATACACGTTTTAACCAAATTTCATTCAATTCGTGATAGTACTTTTTACGTAATTAGGTTCCGAATGAAAAATTGATTTAATACCCCTAACACCACCCCCCGATGACAAATGCACCATGTCATTTTAAAGAACGGTTTCCAACCTATCAATTTGCCAAATTTCATTCTAATCTATTAAGCGGTTTACGAATTATAAGGATTTGAAAAAAAAAAAAATTTCAGAATTTCTATGGAAAAAGTGTTGAAAAAATTTTTATTTTAGTACCAATTTTGTCACATTTTTACGATTTTTTTTGTTATTTTCAAAGTTTATAGAAATTTTTTGTATACCATTTTAAAGAGTAACGCCTAATACACGTTTTAACCAAATTTCATTCAATTCGTGATAGTACTTTTTACGTAATTAGGTTCCGAATGAAAAATTGATTTAATACCCCTTACACCACCCCCCGATGACAAATGCACCATGTCATTTTAAAGAACGGTTTCCAATCTATCAATTTGCCAAATTTCATTCTAATCTATTAAGCGGTTTACGAATTATAAGGATTTGAAAAAAAAAAATTTCAGAATTTCTATGGAAAAAGTGTTGAAAAAAAATTTTATTTTAGTACCAATTTTGTCACATTTTTACGATTTTTTTTGTTATTTTCAAAGTTTATAGAAATTTTTTTGTATACCATTTTAAAGAGTAACGCCTAATACACGTTTTAACCAAATTTCATTCAATTCGTGATAGTACTTTTTACGTAATTAGGTTCCGAATGAAAAAATTGATTTAATACCCCTAACACCACCCCCCGATGACAAATGCACCATGTCATTTTAAAGAACGGTTTCCAATCTATCAATTTGCCAAATTTCATTCTAATCTATTAAGCGGTTTACGAATTATAAGGATTTGAAAAAAAAAAATTTCAGAATTTCTATGGAAAAAGTGTTGAAAAAAATTTTATTTTAGTACCAATTTTTGTCACATTTTTACGATTTTTTTTGTTATTTTCAAAGTTTATAGAAATTTTTTGTATACCATTTTAAAGAGTAACGCCTAATACACGTTTTAACCAAATTTCATTCAATTCGTGATAGTAACTTTTTACGTAATTAGGTTCCGAATGAAAAATTGATTTAATACCCCTAACACCACCCCCCCGATGACAAATGCACCATGTCATTTTAAAGAACGGTTTTCCAATCTATCAATTTGCCAAATTTCATTCTAATCTATTAAGCGGTTTACGAATTATAAGGATTGAAAAAAAAAAAATTTCAGAATTTCTATGGAAAAAGTGTTGAAAAAAATTTTATTTTAGTACCAATTTTGTCACATTTTTACGATTTTTTTTGTTATTTTCAAAGTTTATAGAAATTTTTTGTATACCATTTTAAAGAGTAACGCCTAATACACGTTTTAACCAAATTTCATTCAATTCGTGATAGTACTTTTTACGTAATTAGGTTCC